>CM053580.1:373231936-373276472 GCA_028627135.1 Pseudochirops cupreus | reverse complement strand
AGTAGGATTATAATCTTGTTTTCTCAGTATTTTTCCAAACAGTAATCATCACTATAACAGTTACAAATTCTATATATAATTTTTTCTTAACTAATTTTGGAAAAAAATTTCTAGTATAAGAGAGGAAAATTCTCCTACTTAAAAAAAAGTTCTTAGAATTATCTTTAAGACAGCTTGAATTGACTTAAGAATAAAATATTTGAGCCAATTTTTGAAAAAGACTTTAAAATTTGTTTCTCCATCTATAACTCAAAAGCCTTTAAAAACTGTATACCACTTCTCCAGCTCTTGTTTTCCTTTGCTCAAGGAACATAACTGTGTCCTTAAATTTAGAAATTTTAGATCTGTTTTAACCTTTAAAATTAAATTAGAGAATGACTTTACAGCATGAATTTGCAGCTTAATTCATTTTTATCACTTTAACCATTTATCTGAAGGTTGGATTTTCACACATCTAGATTTTTATCCAACAACAAATGCTTTACATATGGTCTTCTTTAGTTAGTTAACTTTTAGGCAAATCAGTAAACGAAATCAATACGTATTTTTACTTGTTGACCAAAGCATTGAGAGGCAGCCCAGCAAAATGGACACAAGGCCTGACAGAGCTTAGAGTCAGAGAAATCCGGCCTCAGATTCCTTTTCTGGTACTTCTTGTTAAGTGGACTGGAGCAATTCACAGGCTCAGCGAGCTTCACTTTCCTGTCAATAAAAGTATGTTAACAATACCTACCTCCTAGGGTTGTAAGGAGGTTTCAGTGAAATAATCTATGAAAAGTTCATTGTCGCCTTTAAAAACACTATACATGTGTCCATTTATTGCTGTTATTCAGAAACGTAACAAACCAAATCTAGGTCAGAGGCTATGCTAATTATTGGAAATAATTTAAAATTTACTCTGTCCCAATATTTATAAAAATGAAATGTGTCCTACTTTTTACTTCAGCTTTGGAGGTAGTGATTATTAATGACACAAGTCACTCGTTGGTTGTGACTTTCGGTAAAGATAACTGTGTTTAGCCTCTGTTTCTGCACCTGTAAAATGGGAATAATTCTGCTTCCATCTTGAGAATCAAGCAAGAAACCTAAGTAACGCACTGTTTAAACTGGATAAGCTCCTGTTCAAGTGTGAGTTAGTAGTCATATTTGCTCCTTGGTAGTGGCTGTCTGTACCCTGTGCATATGTAATACTTATTTCCTAGTTATTTCATTGTGCTTAGTCAGAGATAGACATTATTTAAATTATACATTCAATGTTACTAGTAAGTATGTAGAAATTTTTGTCTGAAGCTTTTAATTATTATTTCATGTTCCTAAAATTTTTCTGATAAAGTAGTAATAAGAGCAGGTTACATTTCCTCACAACAGCTGTTCAAAGTAGATAGAGCAGTTACTGTAAATTCCATTTTATGGGTCTGCAAACTGAAGCTCATAAAGGTGATTGCCTTGCCTTGCTCAGGGTGATACACATGGTAAGTGGTAAGGCTGGCACTGAAATGGTGCCGTGTTCTTTACTCTTTTCTGTGTTGCCACATTTGATTTACCAGGTCCTGGAAGGACAGGAAAAAATGCTGGTCCCACTTTAGAGCCACTGACAGAATATTATGGGGACAGACTTAAAGTTTATCCTGCTACCAGTGGCGGTGAATGGAGATTCTTTGGTCAGAGAAGTGATGGGTCAGCAGTGTGTTTGACTCTCAGCTCAGCTGCTTCCTCCATGCTTAAGCACAGAAATAGGATTGGATACTTCTGCATATACATAGAAGCACACCTGATAGGGCACTGGAAAATCTGAGCCTACTTTCATTATGCTGCTTTGCTTTAATAATTGTGTTTTTAAATTAGGGAATCTTTTCCTTCAGAGGAGTGCATCCTTCCAAGTCCATTACAACTGATCTCATAATTAGGAAGATTCTTAATTGATCTGCATGTGTGCTGCTCCTTCTTATATCCAACTTATTTTGTTACCTTTACTATGCTTAATGACAGGTTAGCCTGTCTTCCTTCATGGCTGTAGCATCTTCCTAAAGAGATTGTGCATAAATTACCAGTTGAAGTAAAAACTAATAAGCTGTCTTTTTAAGACAGTGTAGTTCAGAACTGCATGAAGCAGTTCAAAAGTTACTCAGAAAATTATTCAGAAACTGGGCACTGTCATTTCCTTAACTAGTAACTAGAATAGCATAACTGGAAGAATTGGTGACAATTGTGTAAATTTGTTTATGTTTAATGTGCCTGGGGCAGTTGGGAGGCACAGTGCTTGGAATCAGAAAGACTCATGTTCAAGAGTTCAAATCCAGTTTCAGATACTTACTTGCTATGTGATTCTGGGGAAGTCATCTGTTTGCTTCAGTTTTCTCATCTGTAAAATGAGCTGGAGAAGGAAATGGCAAACCACTCCAGTATCAAACCACTCCAGTATCTTTGCCAAGAAAACCCCAGATAAGGTCTTGAGGAGTCAGACACAACTGAAACAACTGAACAACAACAACAGATAACATGCCTCTCAGGAAGACGTGTTTTGTAGTGTGTTACTTTTTAAAAGTTTGTTCTGTTTATTCTGATTGCCTTTTTCTCCCCTCCATTAACTGAAAAATATGATCTTTTTTCTTCTTTTTTACATTAATTGCACCTGTTCCTTTTAGCAAATTTTTAAACAGTGCAAATAATGTACCTTAAAATTTACACTACAAAAAGAAATATTTAAACCTGTAAGTAAAAAATGTCCATAGGTGCACTTAACTTGCAAATGTGTATTTTCTCAATCATTGTATTTTAATGAGAGGAGCTCTTGTGGTCTTAATTCTTCTCAGGAAAGAATAATAATAGCTTCTATTTATAAAGCATATATAGGCTGTGAGAGGCAGTATAATGTAATCACCCAGTGCATAGACAGGTTAGTCTCAAAGCTAGGAAGGCCTAGATTTGTGTCCTGCCTCTTAAACATAGTGGCTCCACAGTCCTGAGTGCAAGTCACATAGCCCTCTCTGTTCTTGGAGTAGTTCTAAAAGACAGTAGTTTTCAGAGAAGGTGCTGAAGTGATAGGGGGAATTTCCTTGTCTGAGAATTACCTATATCAGGGACAAGTAGGCCTAGTCCCTGTCCCTTTCCTTTTAGGCTACATACTGCTTTGTGACATTGAAGTGTCCCTGGGCTGTCAAAAGCTATGTAAATGGAGTGTAAACTCTGCTAGAACCAGAGTTTTGAATATGGATCAGGCAGCAGACTGTTATCTCTCTTCTGAAGATCGGCCTAAGTACAGAGACTCCTCACCAGTGAGTTAGTACCCAGATGAAAAATTTAAGCTCACCTTTAGTTCTGTGTACATGAAAATATTTGTATTAGAACTTTTTGCAGTAACAAAGAATTAGAAAAAAGAGTAAATAGCCATTGATTTGGGAAACAGCTAAACAAACTGTGGTACATTAATGTTGTGACTAGAAGATTATTACTACTTTGTAAGGAAGATGAATATATATGAAATGGTTCAAAATGAAGCAAGTAGAACCAGGAATTTGTTATGTACAATGATTACAACAATGTAAGTAGAAAGAACAGGAGCATGATGTTTGAAACTGAATCAAAATTGTTAAAACCATATTTGGGCCCAACAAGGGCTATAAGAATGCATCTCTGTTTCTTGCAGTGGTGTAATGTTGTGAGTGTGGAGTGCTGTAAATGTGGCAGTTTCAGTTGATATGAAAATGAAAGATATCAATAAATGTTTTTGTATCCGCAGTCCTGTGCAGCCTCCTTTTTTTCTCTCCAGTAACAGTGGAAGAGTGACCAAAAAGAAGGGGCAAAGGGTGCTGATTATCCTGGCTTTTTGGCTATATGTATCTCTAAATGTGAAGTCTTTATTTAGTGAAAATTAAGGCATAGTAGTGGAATCGCTGAATCATATCAATGGTGACAAATAGGTATAAATAAAACCAGAGGACATAAGGGTATTACAGCTAAATGGAAAGATATTTCACAAGTTCTCCTTTTTAGAAGCAAATAAAGAGTTGGTTTTATCTTGCAAACAAAGGCAACCAGAAATATTTGTCTCAACTTTGCAGTGCAGGACTCAATGAAGATATTAGCTCAAGTGTCATGCTCTCTTCCAAAATGTTTCCCATCCATATGTCAAAATCAATACAAGTTTCCTTTAAATATGTAATAAAAGATAACTTTGAGGATTTGTAGTTGAGAGGACATGTTAGGTATAAAACAATATCATTTATATCTCAAGATAAAACAGGATATTTTATGCCAAAGATGTTTGCCAATATCATGGAGGATTCCTACATGGATTTGAAATAACAAATGGAATTCCCCACAAATAGTGAGATTCTCCAGATAGGTTCCCATTAATAAA
The DNA here is from genome assembly GCA_028627135.1 of Pseudochirops cupreus. Taxonomy (NCBI): domain Eukaryota; kingdom Metazoa; phylum Chordata; class Mammalia; order Diprotodontia; family Pseudocheiridae; genus Pseudochirops; species Pseudochirops cupreus. The sequence continues at coordinate 373,272,112 of CM053580.1, read as the reverse complement.
TGTTACTGTGATATATGTACATATATGTATGTACATATATATGTGTGTGTATATGTGTGTACATACATACATGCCCACACATACACATACTAATAGTTTTTTGTGTGACTATATGGCCAACAGGGTTCCTTATGTTCAGTTCAGCAGCCCATTTCAATTTGAGTTTGACATCAGTGGTATAGGTCACCCATAGAACTTGTCCATAAATGTGTATATCTTAGACACTGAAAATGATCAGTGAGCTTGACCTGGAATTTAACTAGTAGAAGGAAAGAGTATGAATTGTCTTTGGGAAATTAAAGAGTTTTTTTTTTAATAATCCTAGACTTTTTACAAGTCATGGAATACTATAGTCTCCAAATATTTAAAGTTAAGGTTCACCTAAAGGGTGGTAGAAAGGTGCATGGTAGGGTATGAGCAGCCTCAAAAAAAGTTACAAATGAAGAACTGAATAAGAAGAGCAATGTAAAGGACATTTAAAAAGGAATGGCCATAAAAATTTATGAATCTGCAGTATAATGAGAGCCAGGGATAACCAGTGTATATATTGCCTGTGCATTTCATTGTTGTCTCCGTGATGTCTTATAAGAGATGTAGAGGAGTGTCCTTAACATGATGAGTGAACCCATCCCGGCGTGATACCAAGGACACAGACAAGAATCGCAAAGGTCGGGCATGTGTGAACGGGGGCGTGATCTGCATCACTGGAGGATGTATTTTCTTGGATGAAATTGTGTTTCTCTTGAATTATTCAACATCTGTTGCAGAGATTGAAGAGGTAGAGAAATTTTTACCAAGAATTTGACAAAAAGCTTGAAATCAAGTGAACATATACATTGATATTCAGTTACTTTATTGCGAAGTTGGATACAAGAGGAAGATAACAAAAAAAGTGTTGGAAAATATTGTTAGACGTGAGTTCAAGGACTCACCTGTAGACTACAGAGTAGTCATATATGCATATATATACATATGATGAATACATCCAGGAAGAAATATTCAAGAAGAGAATTAAAAAGCACTGGACATAAAAGCCATAAATAACATAAAAATGAAATTTATTTTATCTTAATAATATGAAACAAGTAACTATATCAGAATCATTTCTGAGTCTGCTGTCTGTGGAATCACACTTCTGAACTGTTAAAAATAAAATTCAGAGTAAACACTAAATGAGAAGAAAGGATAAAGTATAGTTGACAACTGACTAGCAACAGTGTGCTTAACAGCCCCAACTCAACATACAAAAACAAACCGTTCCACTTAAAAATGGGAAATGCAAAGATAATGGTTATGATCATCACCATTTCTTATGGACATTTAGCTGATCCTAAGATGATTGTCACAGTTAAGAATTGAGAAAAACCTTAGAAAATGTCTTGAGCAGGAAGCACTTATCTTTTTGTTGAGTGGAAAGACATAACCCATAGGGGTAACACCATTTTAGAATTAAAATGCATTTGCAAAATGTTACAAAGGATGTGGAAAAATTGAGATATTAATACACTATTGGTAGAACTGTGAACTGATCCAACGATTTTGGAGAGCAATCTGAAATTATGCTCAAAGAGTTATAATACTGTGTATATCCTTTGACCCAGCAATAACACTATTAGATCTGCTGCTCAGGGTGATCAGAGAAAAAGGAAAAGAACCTACATGTTCTAAAATATTTATGCCAGCTCTCTTTGTAGCAGCAAAGAACTGGAAATTGAGGGGTTGCCCATCAGTTGGGGAATGGCTGAATAAGTTGTAGTATGTGATTGTGATGGAATACTATGCTGTATGAATTGATGAGCACATTAATTTTAGGAAAACACAGAAAGATTTGCATGAAATAATGAAGAGTAAAAGGAGCAGAACCAAGAGAACATTGTATACAATAACAGCAATATTATTTGAAGAGTAAATGTGAATGACTGAGCTATTCTGAGTTAAATGAATATTCAGATCACCTGCAAAGGACCTATGAGGGAAGATGCCATCCACCTCCAGAGAAAAAACTGATATATGGAACTAGGTATTGTACAGAATATCATATGTATCTGTGTTGAATGTTGTCCTTAAACAGCTTGGAATTCACATGTAACAAAAAATAAAAAATATTTTAAAAATTTTAAATGTTATATTATTGCCTAAGAAAATAATAGATTGATTGAGGGGCAAGCAAATCTGCAGAAATCTACAAAATGCATGCATATATTGAGATCATACAATTGTATAAAAATAGGGAACCTGAGTATTTAATAAAGATATCCACCACTGTCATGGAAAGTACCCTACACAGATTGTCCATAGATGGTGAGGGCCTTCAGATGCTTCTGTTGTTAAATTATATTGTGCTGCAAGGAATTAGAATGAGGAAGACCAGAGTTCAAATCTAGCCTCAGGCATGTATTAGCTGTGTGACCTTGGGTAAGTCACTTAATTTTTGCCTCAGTTTCTTCGACTGTAAACTAGTGATAATAATAGCACCTACTTTCCAGGGTTGTGAGGATCAAATGAGATGATACTTGTAAAACACTTAACACAATACCTGGCACATAGTAAACATTATATAACCCTAAATGCTGGCTTATTCACTGATTGTGCAGAACTCCTGAGTACTCTATTTTCATCAATAATATTCATGACTATTAAAAAATATCCAGAAAGAATAAACAATGATGAAGAATGGATATTTTTGAGATTGTAGCATTCAGTTGGATGCATACCATTGAGTTAGTCTGTCAGTACATTTATATTGGACAGGTACTGAGGTACAATGAGTTGGGCCTAGAAAAAATCAGTAGGGAAAGAGTGGGCTGCACTATAGTTAGCAAGATGCAGAGCATTCTCAGGGGTCCCAAACAGCTCCCTAACCGGCTCCACCTCTCCCCAGCCATCCTTTTACCACCAGTGTTCTCCTAATGAACTGCTTTTTATAAATCATGGAACGCCATAAGTGCCCTAACAAGGATAAGCAAGTTATTGGCTACTTCCTCTAGGATGTGAACAAGGAGTACACTGGACAAAAACGTTCTCTCTTTTAAAGAAGGGAATAGATGGGCACAAAAATGAGATCATTTACTGCAAAATACTTTCTGTATATTATTTCATTTGCATTGTTGGAACCACAGAGATCAACTAGTTTAACTCCAGTCTGAATGACAATACCCCACCCATAATTACACTCCTAATAAATCATTTAGTCATTTGCTTGAAGACCCCTATTCTGACAAATCCAACTACCTTAAGAAGCCCGTTCTACTTTTGGAAAGCTCTTATTGATAGTAAGTCAGCAAGCATTTATAAAGGGCTTACTATGTGGAAGGCAATGTGATAAGCACTGAGCATAACATAGAAAGCCATAAACATGGACTCATGCTCAGGAAAGCCTAAGTCTTCTCTGCATCTGGTTCTTTTGCCTTGTTCTAAGCAGAACAAGTCTAATCCTTTTTCCATGTGACTGCCCTTCACATACTTTAAGTCCACTGTCAGGACCTTTGTCAGTCTTCTCCGCCCTAAGCTAAATGTCCTCATGATTTGATCTCAGTGCTCTTCATCATCTTAGTTGTGCCCTTGTCCACTTCACCCTGTCCTCTCAAGAGCTGAACATTCTATTCCATGTATGGACTGACCAGGACAGAACAGAATGGCACTCTCGCATCCATCATTCTGGATACTATTGGACACTGTACTTTTCTTAATGTAGCCTAAAATCATATGTAAATGTCTTTGACTGCCATATTGCGGTGTTGTCTTATATTCATAGTCTAATAAACCCACAAGTTTACCTTCAGATGAATCAAACCATGCCCCCCCTTCTTATACTGATGGAGATATCTAAGGCTTACAAAGCTTATGTGATTTGTCTGAAGTTACATAGCTACCAAGTAGCAAAGCTAGAACTCAGAACTAATCCATATGCTTTAAAATCCAGTATTCTTTCTGCTGTACACTGAACATGTAAGTGTCAATATAGATGTGGTTTATACTTGCATAGCACTTGATGATTTCAAAGTATTTTCATGTCTATTATTATTATAATTATTATTATAGGAAAAAGTTAAGTAGGATAGATATTATTCCCTTTTTTTTTTTCAGAGAACTGGTCGATGTTGAAGGGACTGACACCTTGGGATAGAATGGCCATATCATTTTAGAGTTTGTAATAATAGGCAAGAAAAGTAATTCCAGGCATAGTTTGACATGTACCCTAGACTTTAGGGAAGCATTTTAAAAAATCAGAGAAAAAATATGTATGATCTCTTCACCAAAGATTGTAAAAGGGAAAATTATTCAAGAAAAATATGAGATTTTTAAATTTGAAATTTTTATATTATAATCCCATAAATTCCAGTGAGGAAGAAATGGGTAGGAAGAAAGCTTTAAAAAAAAAAAAAGAACCTTCTGGCAATCTCATTTTAAAAGTGTATTATGCAAAATGCTAAAAGAAATATAACAAAAATGAATATTGCATCATGACCAGAAGACTGTAAAAATAACATCAGGAAAGTTAAAGCCAAAAGTGAGCTATTGTTTGTGACAAATGCTTAGGAAAATTTTTAAAAGATATTTTTGAGATATGTTCTGAAATAGAAGAAAAACAAGGATCTGATGTCCATTGGTTTTCACAGATGGTGTAATATTCAATAGACAACAACCACCCATCCCTCCTTTTCTGAGTAGAATGATGTTAAAACTGGAAAGGGCAGAATGAACATGGTTTACCAATTCAGTCTGACGTTAATTGAAGATATAAGAGAGCATTTAGCTGCTTTAAGAGAGTTAAGTTCTTCAGACCTCAGTTTCATGACAAAAGATTTACAGGTGTGATTTCTGAACAAATATCTGTCATTCCTGAAAAACTGTGGACTAGAAGAAAGGAACCGAAAGACTGGAGACAGGCTGATGTTCTATTTTTCAAAAGGGAATAAAGGTAAAATCTGAAAACTACCAAACTATGACATTTGCCTTGGTATTAATGATGCCCAACAGACCTCTACAGTGGCTTATTAAATGGGGCTTTGAGATTACTCAGTGGATGGAGCAGTAAGTAAACTTGGAGTTAGGAAGATCTGGGTTTGAATCCTGCCTCTGACACCTGCTAGCTATGTAACCTGGGGCAAATCATTTAACCTCTCTCAGCATTGGTTCTCTCATCTGTAAAATGCAGATTATGTTATAGGATCTACCTCTCTGAAGTTGATACGAGGATCAAATGATAATATACGTAAAACCTTAAACCTTAAAGTGCCATATAAATATATAAAACCTGCAAACCTTAAAGTGCTATATAATGCCAGTTATTATCATTATATATTATGATGTGTTATTATATGTTATTATATATCATTATAAAAAGTTGCCACAATTACAGTCTGGGAGCATAGACTACTTGTCATTCTGGGCTTGGAACTTCTTACATCCCCTATGCCTTAGAACATAAGAGTAATACCCCTTGAAAAAAGTGTCCTGGGCCCTTTGACAACCTCTTGTTGGCAGACCTGAGTAGAAGCCTAGCGTGAGATTGATTGGTTATTGCCCTTCGTTCTTGAACAGGACCAAAATGGCATCAAGATGTTAGAGTCAACAAGTGATTGAGGAACTGAATCTTGTAAATTAAAAGTAAATGAGTAAATAAAAAAAGACTTAAGATAAAAAAAAAAGATGTTAGAGTCAAGTTACAGTGTGTCCAACTGTGGCTCATCAAACCAATGTGAGCTCAGAATGTTCTACCTTAGGCTGGGCACAGATAGTCCATGTGAACATTTGGGGTGGGTTCTCTAAATATGTGCATCTCATGTTTCTTTTTTTTTCATTTTTCTTTTCTTTTTTACAGGGGGGAAGGCAGGGCAATTGGGCTTAAGTGATTTACCCAAGGTCACATGGCTAGTAAGTGTTAAGTGTCTGAGGCCAAATTTGAACTCAGGTCCTCCTGACTCCAGGGTTGGTGCTCTATTCACTGCACCACCCAGCCGCCCCCAAACATCTCGTTTCTTTTGAGCTACTTCAGTTCTTCTTTGCTCATAGAACATAGCATCTTCTTTGATGAGGACATGCTATGCTGGACGGTCCTGTGCCAGTGTCTTCCATGTCACACAATCAATAATGAGATTATGAGATATTAAAGGAGGATAACAGCATTCCCTACAGGGCCTGTTCATACTGAGGCCAAGAACCTTGTCCTATAAATCACTGTCAGTGACTTGTCTGTGGAGTGCTTAGTAAATGATACATTGATACATTGCAAGCATCCCATTACACAGATAAGCACGCCATAGTATGCCCTGCAAGCCGGGGCAAGGGATCCTGTCAAGCCCAATATGGATTATATTAAACAACGTTTGCAATTTCCTATAGAAGAAGGATAGGGAATCATCACCAGGGTCTAATGTAGAGGTTCAAGTAGACTTCATTTCATTCCTTATCACTTACTCAAGCAATCTAGCATTTAAAGATTGGAAAATCAAGGGAATGCTAAAAATACATTGTATTCTTAGTAATTATTTGACAAGTTGTCACTAAAAACAATTTATATATTAACAATAATGTGAAGACAAACAACTTTGAAAGACTTAAAAACTCTGATCAGTGCAATGGCCAACCTTGATTCCACAGGACCAATAATGAGGCATCACTTGCTGGACTCAAGATGCAGAATAAGACAGCTGGAGAATTTTCTCCTTAGTTGTGCATAGTCCATAAAGGGGTTTTATTTTTCCTCTCTTTTTTTTCGCTGGGAGAAGAGAGAGGTAGAAGGGAGAATGGGCCTAAGGAATTTTTTTGCCAAAAAAGAGAAGAGTCATTGAAACTTTTTTTTTTTTTGCTTTCTGGAGGTGGGGAAGACAGGGCAATTGGGGTTAAGTGACTTCCCCAATATCACATGGCTAGTTAAGTGTTAAGTGTCTGAGGCCAGATTTGAACTCAGGTCTTCCTGAACACCAGGGTCAGTGCACTATTCACTGCACCACCTATCCGCCATCGTTAAAGCATTTTTTAAAATGCACAGAAGAGACGAGAAAGAATCCCAAATAAGCGGCACCTCTTTGAAAGTTACATGTGTTAAATGTATTATATATTTTTAAATAAGAGCAAGTTGTACTTATGGTTTTTGTATTATCCTCTTTTTCTGTTCTACATATATAGAAATGCTCTTTTTATTTGGTTTTTGTAAGGCTTAGAATTTTCTTTAAAATGTAAAATTTGTCTCCTGAAATCCATGTGAATGAGATGGAAAAATATGATCTGGAGGGTAGTTCACTTGGATAGATTGATACCTGACTGGACATACACAAAGTGTAGTGATAAGTGCATTTATTTCACCTTGACTTTTTATTGACTACTTTTATGAAAACATTAGAGACTTGTTAGCATTTGTGAAGATGTTAGACATAAGACAAAGATACAGTAAACATATTAGCTAACAGGATAAAAACAGTGGGCCAGAACTAAAAGAATGAAGTTCCATAGACATGATAAACTTACATCTTAGAAAATCAGAAAGCAAAGTTGACCTACAAAAAGACCTAGAGTGGGAGAGCAGTGAGGGATTTCAGGGAGGGAGGGATATCAGCTAACTGATTGCCCACCCACACAACATAAGTCATTTGCGTGGTACAGCTGAAGAAAAAAGGGGAGGAGGGTGGTTAGGTGATGCGGTGAATACAGCACTGGCCCTGGAGTCAGGAGGACCGGAGTTAAAATCTGGCCTCAGACACTTAACATTTACTAGCTATGTGACCTTGGGCAAGTCACTTAACCCCAATTGCTCTGCCTTCCCCCTCCAAAAAAAAAAAAGAGCACAAAGCTAATGGAATCTCAGGCTACAATAATAGAAAAAAGTACATGAATAAATAAAGTAGTAATCCTACTATAATCTTCGGTTTCCATACATACAGAGTATCTTAAGTGTCATATCTTAAGTATCTTAAGTATCTTCAGTTCTCGGAACCACATTTTGTGAGAGATGTTGGCAAATTCATAGAAGTATAATCAGGATAAGGAAGTAGATAGCAACTTTCATTTGAATTATGCTTGAAGGAACCGGTGGATATTTAACTTAAAAAATAAAAAGATTTATAGGGAATTGTGCAGTTGTTTTTAAATACTTAAAGAAATTTCATGTGGAATAAGTATTAATTGTGTTTTATGTAGCTCCAGAGGTCAAAATTTATATCAATGGGTGAAAATTACAAAGAAGAGAAGTTTAGAAATAACCATTAGAGTTGAACCTCCCAGTGGCAGAGGAGATAGAGGACTGGTCCTCAGAGTCAGAAGGACCAAGGATTAAGTTCCATCTCTGATAATGGCTATGATTCTCTGGGCAAAGACTGTAGAGAAGGCTGCTTGTCCTCTGTTACTGGGAATGTGCAAATCAAGCTTGTACATCCCGTATCGAGCAAGAATTGTTGGGATTATGGGATCCCTAAGCACCCTTTCAGCATTGAGATTTGTATATATTCCCTTCACAAGTCAGAACCCTGTAGAACTATAGAAATACGAAGTTCTCTCTGACAGTAGAAATCTCTTATCTTTTTTATGATGTGGTCGATATTTTAGGGGAATAGTGTCCCAACTTTAAACTCTTTGTCCTCAATGTAGGTAAAAACAAACAGAAGTATTTTTAGCATGTTGCCAGCTTCTCTGTTAAATTCAAACCTTCTCAGTTTGTCACTTATTTCTTGTAATTTTCCTGACTTTTCACTTTATCTAAACATGACATTTTAAATATGCAGTTCACAACTCTTGATATGTTTTATTTTATAAAGAGGCTATGTTCTAAAAAGATATATTCTTTTAAAGCCTTCTACTAATAACATGAAAGGCAGCATGACATAGTAGAGAAAGAGCCAGCCATATATAGTGGAGAGAGAGCCAGCCGTGGAACCAGAAGACCTTGGTTCGAGTCCCTCCTGACACAGAGCAGCTGGGTTTGACCCTTAGCAAGTCACTAAACTTCCCAGCATTCTGTGGAGCAGGGGGGACACTGTAAATTGCAGCAAAAGTACCAACCTGTACTAGTAGGAGTTGCCTTATTTGAGTGTTCCCTATTACACAAATAAAAAGAAATAATGATTATAGTTAACATTCACGTAGTGCGTACTACTATGTTACAGTTACTATCATATTGGGTCCTCAAAACAACCCTATAATGTAGGTGCGATTATTACCCCCATTTTACAGATGAGGAAGCTGAGTTCTTATTCTTAATAATAATGTATTTTTAAAAGTTTAAATGCAAATGCAACTTAATTGTGGCACTAAATCACCACATTTTTTCCATGAAATTATTTCAAATGATTTTTTGGTGAGAAAATACGATGACTTTTATACATTTGACCCACAGGTTTTATCTGATTACATAGATTATTTAAGTGCCAAGAGTTACCATTTTAAAAGCAAACTAGCAATTAGTTAAGACTGGAAGAACAACAAAACAATCAACAAACATTTATATAGTACATATGTGTGCTAAGAATTATTCTAGGAACGTGGAAGATAGTTTTTAGAAATAATTTACTTTTAAGAAATTGTCTTATTTAGCTTTGTAATATTATAAATTTTATTTTAGATAATCTGACTAGTTGTATTAATGGTGGAAAAATAAATATTATAGGAATGTTAGAAGTTGGTGGTATTAGAATAAAGCATCTTTCAGAAAAACCAGAAAAAACTTGTGTGAACTGATGCAAAGTGAAGTGGGTAGAACCTGGAGAACATTGTATACAGTAATAGCAATACTGTACAATGATCAAATGTGAATGACCTAACTATTTTCAGGAAAACAATGATCCAAGACAATTCTGATGGATTTATGATGAAAAATTATATCTCTCTCTAGAGAAAGAACTGATGGAGTCTTGAATGCAGATCAAATCATAATTTTTTTAAACTTTACTTTTTTGTGTCTTATGGGGGAGAGGATTCTGTGTTTTCTTTCATAACATGACTAATATGGAAATATATTTTGCATGATTGCATATGTATAACTTATGTAAAATTGCTTGCCTTCTCAATGAAGAGAGATAGGAGGGAGAGAAAGAAAATTAGAACTCAAAATTTTTTTAATGTTAAAAATTGTTTTTATATGTAATTGAAAAAAATAAACTATTAAAAAAGAATACAGTATCATAACAAAGCTAATTTTGTTTCTAGTCCAGATGTCAGAGCATTTCTTCAAATGGATAGTCCACGACATCACTCAGATCCTTCTGAAGATGAGGATGAAAGAAGTATTCAGAAGGTAATAAAATGGGCTAGTATTTGTTAAGGCCTCCATGCATACTGTCTTCATCCCTGAAATATGCCCAGCATATGCCAGTGCTTCTTACTTATAAAATAAAAATCTGCCTTGAGCACCTTCCTCTCCTCTGTGTCTTAGAAATTCTCATCATCTCCACACATCTCTTCCTTTGTTTCTTTATTCCATTTCCTCTGTTATCTTGTTCCATTGAACGCTATTCTTTGTCCCTAACCCCTGTCTTTGATAACTCTTAATTCTTCCCGACTGGCTTCTTCCCTCTTGCCTGCAAACATGCCCAAGTCACCATAGTTCTTTCAAACAAATAAACCTGTTACTAGACATGACCTGGATCCCTTAATTGAGATATCTAATGACCTTTTTAAATTTCTCATCAGTTTTGATCTCTATAACTTTTTGCACCATTTGCTACCCTTTCTTCCTGGATACTCTCTCTTTAGGTTTTTCTGACAGACATATCTTTCTATTCTCCTATATGTCTTACTGTTCCTCAGTTTCTTTTGCTGGATATGATGGGCATACTGTATTTCTTTATCTTGGACCTTTCTTTCTCTCCAGTCTTTCTTGGTGACCTCAAAAAAAAATTCCATGGGTTCATATAACGTCTTTATGTAGATGACTTCCAGATCTTATATAGCAAGTCCTCATTTCTTTACTGAGGTGTCAGTTCCATTTCACTGACTGTTGAATGTTTCAGTCTGGATCTTGGCTCCATTGGCAAACTAAACATGTTCAGAACAAAATGTTCTTTTGCACATGGGTATTCCACAAGGTTCTTTCCCATTCCTTGTCTCTTTTCACTGTGCTCTCTCTGTTGGCAACCTTATCTGTTCCCCTGAGTTTAACTATAATCTTAGGCAGATGACTCCCAGCCCACCCCCAGTGTCTCCCAGAGCTTCATCCTGCATCACCATTCACCTATTGGACATTTCAGATTACATTGATGCAGTGAATAGAGAGCACAGGCCCTGGAGTTAGGAGAATCTGAGTTCATATCTGACCTCAGACTCTTCACGCATGCACGCATGCGTGCGCGCGCGCGCGCGCACACACACACACACACAAGCCGTGTGACCTTGGGCAAGTCATTTAACCCCAATTGCCCTACCTTTCCTCCTCCAAAAAGCAAAAAAAAAAAAATTACATTTCCTAGAGACATCTTCAACTCAATCTACCCAAAATTGAGCTCCTTTTCCAAACTAGCCTTTTCTCTATTCCTCACACATGATACCCTGTCTCTATTTCTGCTTTTTGTAACTTTGGGCTGGCCTTTTCACATATCTGATATGCACTCCTTCCTAACCCTTGTGCCAGAGTCCCTATCTTCCTTTAAAATACGACTCAAGTACCATCTTCTGCAAAGAAGCCTTTCCCAGGTTCCTTAATCTTAGTGCCTTCCACTCTCTAACTTTGATTAGCTCCTCTTTGTCATATTAATCTTATTGCACAGAATTGTTTGCATGGTGTCCTCTCCCCTTAGAATACAGCAAGATCCTTGAGGCTGGAACTGTTTTTTCTGCCTTTTTTTGTATCCCTAGCACTTAGCTTAGTTGCTGGTAAATAGCAGGTGCTTAATAAATGCTTATTGTCTTGATTATTCCAGCTCTATTTCTCTTACTAACAGCCTGCTAGCATGAGTGGTCTGTGCTTCCTTTTTTCCATCTCCTTTTTGCTCAGCCACTTGCAATATGTCTTCAAGGTCCTGCTGCTTTAGTGAAACTGCTCTCTGACCAGGTAATAGTGATCTCTTAACTGTTAAATGCAATAAATCTAGGCCTCAACTCCCTTGATCTTGATCTCTCTGATGCTTTTGACACTATTGGTCATATGTCTTCCTCTTGTGAACTCCCGTTTCTCAGGTTTTTCTGATGCCATTCTCTCTTGACTTTTTTTTAATCCAATTGCTCTTTCATATCAGCATTATATACTTCCTTCTCTTTTGGTGTGAGTATTTCTCAGGGATCTCTGATGGGTCCTCTTCTCTTCTGTATACCCTGTCCCTTGGAGATTTATTAGCTCCCATGGACTTAATTGTTATTTACATACTAATGACTACCATAGCTTTATAGTCTGGCCCCAATCTCTCTCCTGAACTGCAGTCCCACATGTTAACAACTTGAAGTCAACAGGTCTTTAAAAAAAAACCCAACTAACTTCCCCACTAAAACTGCTGCTCCAAAGTTTCCTGTTTCTATTGAGTTCATTTAGTCATTAAGATTGTGATCTCTTAGAAGTCAGCTTACACTCCTCCCCTCTCCTTCACCCCCCTCACATTTAGTCCCTTGACAGGTCTTACTGATTATACCTCTATAACATCCTTCCCATCATTCTCCATTCCTCTGTTTTCATGACCAGCCTCTTCCCAGTCCAGGCCCTCATCACCTTTTATGTATTTTTTTTTGTTTTTTTTGTTTTTTTTGGAGGGGGAAGGCAGGGCAGTTGGGGTTAAGTGACTTACCCAAGGTCACATGGCTAGTAAGTGTTAAGTGTCTGAGGCTGGATTTGAACTCAGGGCCTCATGACTCCAGAGCTGGTGCTCTATTTACGGCGCCACCTAGCTGCCCCCTCATCACTTTTTATTGTCTAGTATATTCTCTTCCTTTTTTACCTTTTTCCCCCTTCTCCAATCTATCCTATATTTATATAGCTGCCAAAATAATCTTCCTAAGGTTCTTTCCCATGATCATGTATTAAATATTTTCAGTGACTCACTATGACTGTATTACCAATATTCACAGCACTGGTGGTGACTAGGAATATGCCAGCATTGTTCTGAATTGGGAAATATAACAGACTCTCCATGTAGAAGACAGAAGCAAAACATTTATTCAGACACCAGAAAACCAAATCCCAACACCAGAAAACTGAATATATCATAACAACAAAGAAATTATTATACCTTATCACTGCAGAGAGGAACACCACCAAAGCCTTCCCCATGTTTGGGCCTTCCCACAAACAAACACTCACAACCTTAGCTGTCTGTTTGCCTGCATCTTTTCTCTCCCTCCGCTCTAACTGCTCTGACTCATTTCCTGCTCCTCCTGTTCAAATTCCTCCCATCATAGGCTCCATATGTTTACATTCGGCCTATTAAGGGGCAGGAAAGATCTTCAAATTCACTTGGGCCTTTTAATGGATGGGAAAGATCTTCCCATTAATCAAAAATACATTAACAGTGGTGCAGCAAATAGAGTGCTGGGCCTGGAGTCAGGAAGACATGAGTTCAAGTCTGGCCTCAAACACTTACAGGCTGTGTGATCCTAGGCAAGTCACTTAACCCTATTTGTCTCAATGTTCTTATATGTAAAATGAGCTGGAGTAGGAAATGGCAAACTAGTATCTCTGCCAAACAAGATTGTGAAGATTCAGTTATGACTGAAATGACCAAACAACATATATGTGTGTGAGTACATATACATATATATATGTATATGTACACACATATATACATTGTTTTTATATTAAATATAATTATATTAAATTGTAATTGAGTTGACATATGACTATTTCTGTGTGTCTATATGTTATTCCACTCCATCCCTCCATCCACCCCTTTGCAACTCTGTGGAAGTTTAGCTCCACGAAGGCAGGGACTATTTTGTTTTTGGTTTTGTTTTGATTTTGTATCCTCAGGACCTAGTGCTTATTGAGTTGTTGAACTTGTTGAATTGAACTAATGGGAAGATACCATGGCAAAAATTTAAACTAATGCAAGCTTTAAGGGAATAATAGTAACTTAAAATGAAATATAGTCAAACCTTGGTCCATGAGTAAATTTCCTGCTTTATGAATTACATGGGGAAATTTTTAAAGTTTTTGTTGATAACTCTTGCTCATCTCAATCTCTAGCCCATGTAAAATTTTGAAATGTTATTTTGAATTACAGCCACAGCTTGCTCCCAGAAAAAAACCCTTTAAATTCCTCGTAAAGTAAGATGAAAATGACTCAGGTGGTGGAGTAGTTCTAGTTTTAAAGTAACACATCACTTTCTTATTCAGCCTTATATCTTTTCTGTCAAATAAATTGTGCTAAAATGTCACAAAGATTCATACTACTCTGGTAATATTAATCTTTCAGGCAGACATAAATTATTTTTACTTGACATGAATAGCCTGTTGCAAGTTAACTTTATAAGCTTCTTCAAAATATTACTTCTAAAAGTATCTGGAAATAGTAAGAAGAGTACTATTTAGATAGATGCATCCCTGCTTTATTAATTTGGTATTGTTTGGTGCTGGAGTGACTTATTTATTTATTTTTTATAAAGTTCTGATGAGAGTCCATATGGCATAGTGGATAGACGATCAGGTCCAGATTTTGAAAGAACTGGACCCTAGTTCTCCCTGTGACGCATATAGGCTGTATGAATGTGGGCAAATCATTTGACTAGTTCATGCCCCAGGTAGCTTTCTAAGATTGTAGGTGGCTGTTGCAAATGTGCTATGATATGGGATTTCCTTACCTAGAAGAGTTTGCACAATCATAGGCATAGTCTCTTCTCCCAACTCCCCGCCTCTGTCACATACACACACAAAATTGAACCCTTCTTCAGTATGGGGAACAGGGAAAGTGGTGATCACAGCACATAGATATGGCATGTAATAACAGGTCACCTGGATGTCCCATGCGATCATAGGGTGAGGTACAACAAAGAGTCTAGAATCCTGGATTCTTCCAGCCCAGCTTTGCCGCTGACTCTATAACCATGAGAAAGTTGCCTAATCTCTGACAAAGGAAACCTGTACCTTCAATTACAAAATAATCATTTTTTCCCTAAAATTCTATGATTCTATACTCATTTAAAATTTTTCATATATTCTAAGAATTACCTTACTAAATGAAGAAAGAGCTATGCAATTTTTCTGTAAAGAACTTTATTGGTATCTTGTTTTTACGCATTTATTTCCATATATATTACTTCCATCAAACAAATTATTCCTTGTGATAAGGATTATAAAAGAAAGAACTGTCCAACACATCCACCAAGTCTGATTTGTCTGAACATATAAATATATGTGTAAATAAAAAACTCACGCCCGTAGTGCCACACAGCTCAGCTTTTCCGTGACACCAAGTGTGGTCGTTATAATTACGGTTTCTGCTGATTCTTAGTGAATAGACTGGAAGAAACTTCAGCAGCCATCTAGCTAAATCCACCTTTTGGAAAAAAAAAAGACGAGACTTTAACCAGAGAAGTTAAGTGATGCAATGTCCTGTTATTCATTCTTTTAATAAGTTACAGCTTTACCTAACTTTATTAATTAGATGCATTCCTGAAAAGTTACTTTATATCGCTCTTTATGGCTTTCACAAGTATTTATTAGGTCCCCACCAATGCCCTTTGAGGTGGGTAGTATAAGTATTATCATCCCTACTTTATAGGTGAAACTAAGACTGAGAGAAGTTGGGACTTGCCCAAGATCAGTCGCCATAGCCAAGTTCAGGTGCCATAGCCACACGGAAATTTCCTGACTTCCGTCTCCAGTGTTCTTTCTAGTACGCCAGGAGTATAGACAAAAGATGACATATATATATCTGATTTTATTTTCTAATTGATTTCCATTGTAATTCTTAACAGTTACACAGTTGTCTTCCTATGGGACAAAATTCTCAAAAAGCGATAATAATGAATTACATTTAATCCTAAATTATAAGGATATGTTGCCCTTGTTGTTGCAACATAATGTAAAACTCCTTGAGGGCAGGGACTGTTTAATTTCTTTTCTGTCTCCTGAGCACAAAGTAGGTACTTAATATGTCGAGTGAATAGATTCTCTACCTTATCCATAGCTTGCCTGCTGTAACCATCATCCCAACTGTTAGTGCTCTGCTTCCCAAAGTACTTTGTATTTGTCTCTTCATATTTATCATGCATGAACTTACATATGTACTTCTCTCCCCCTCGGAAGGATGGGCTCTTTGGGCATGGGCGCTGGTTAATTGGTTAATTGATTATATATGTATTCAGTACCCAGAACACTGTGACTGCTAAATAACAGGCACTTAATGTTTGCTGATCGATTGCTTGATCATCTAGGAACACTTAATTCTCCTATATAACCCCCTGGAGAAAAGTTAAGTGAAGGAACAGTGGATTTATGGTATCTCTCCTTTATCATTAAACCACAACTAGATGGAAATCGAGGGGATGCCCATCAAGTGGGGAATAGCTAAGCAAGTCGTGGTATATTAATGTAATGGAATACTGTTGTGGTATAAAAAATGAAGAGCAGGTGGATTACAGAAAAACCTGGAAAGAAGTAGATACACTAATGCAAAGTGAAGTGAGCAGAACCAGGACAGCACTGTACACAGTGTCAGCAGCATTGTTTGATGATCAACTGGGATTTAGCTCTTCTCAGTATAGAATGATCCAAGACAAGTCCAAAAGAGTCATGATGGAAAATGCTGTCCATGAACAGAGAAGAACTGATGGAGTTTGAATACATATTGGAGCATCCTGTTTTTACTTTATTTTTTTTCATGGTTTTTTTTTCATTCTGTTTCTTCTTTCACAGCATGACTAATATGGATGTAGGTTTTACATGATTGCACATATGTAACCTTTATCAAATTGCTTACTACAGGGTGGGGAAGGAAAAAAGGAGAAAATTTGGAACTCAAAATTTTATATAAAAAAGTGAATATTTAAAACTATGTTTACCTGTACTAGGAAAAATAAAATATTATTTAGAATAAAAATTAAAAACACAGTTATCATAATGTGAAATATACACAGTTAATGTTCATAGCTCAATTTCTGTGACTTCTGGGTTTACAAAATGCTTTCTTCTGTATTGTACAAGTTTTCTTATCTCCCTTTTATGGAGCAGTAAAATGAAGTTCGGCAGTAAAGTGACTTGGCCAAGGTCTATGAGAACTGAGACTCAAACATAATTTTTGTGAGTCCATTATGTGTTCCACCACACCTCAGACTCTGTGGGACTTGAATGTTTAAGCATAAAAGGCTATATGCCATTTCTCCAGATATTCTATAGAACTATAATACTATAGTGTTAATCACATTCAACAAACATGAGATACCAAGATGAAGATGGATACATTTGTCCAGTTCTTTTTTTACCTGGAATTTTGTTGCATCACAAAAAATTGTGATGTATCACAAAAGTGTGTTATACCACAGCAAATTCTATACCGCAACAAATATATTTATTGTCATGGAAATTAAACTATATTAGAACTTGTTCTTTCTTCAAAGGGAACTTATTTAACTGGGGGTTAAAAAAAAAGGTGCTTCTCTTTTTTTACCTAAAGAATTAAAATCCTGTAGTTTTCATTAGAACTTGAATACAATATACATTACTCAAATATCTACTAAGTGATTATTTGGCTGAACATTTCTAGGAGTTAACAAGTAACAGAGGTGGGAGTGTTTGAATTTCACCGTTTCCTTGGGTTTAAAATTCCACCCCCCCTTGTCTCTAGGAAAATACACACACATTTGAAAAATCTAGATACACAAACTGAATTACTGTTTTTGTCTATTGTGTAAAGAATTTGTGAATTGAGTATATTTGAAGCAAGTTTGACCTTTTTTGGCTTCTTTAAGAATCACTTTTCCTAAGGCCTCATTTTCACCATCTAATAGTTTGCTAGATAATATTTGGTGAGCCAGAATTGCCAAATTCATAAAGAAATCTGTACAATGTTAGTGAATCTTTTCAAAGATATATGATCTGAAAGAATGTCCTAAATTATTACCAGAAATTTAGTTTACTCCATTAACTTGTACTGCTGCGTCTCACAGATTGTCACTCACTGTGTTGAGCTGGTAATAAAGACTAAGTCTTAGTAATGCCAGATTTATATCCCCCAAAAATGCACTTAAAATGTATTCATTAAGTGACTGTTTATTGACTTCAGCCTTACTAACTGAAAATATTATTGTTCCCTCCCTCAAACAGCTACACTCTACCTCACAGAACATCAACCTGGGACCAACTGGAAATCCTCAGTAGGTTTAATTTTTTTCAAACTAACCTTTTATTGTTAATTGTGGGTAAAAACATCTTCATTTAAAAATAATATAGCATTATACATTTTTGTAACTAATAGTTTAGCTGAAAACCTCAGAAATAATACTTGAGTGAGAGTGAATACTTAATACATATTGTTTTTGTGCTCCATAAATGATTTAATATGTCATGCCTAGTTTTAATCCTTGTAGCAGTTTTATAGTCTGAATAAACTGGAGTTAAACAGAATGTGATTGGCAACATTCTTGTTTCTCTATTTGCAGTGGGGATAAAATAGCTTTGACTATAATTATACATGTAGGCTTAATAAGAAACACTTTTTGTCCTAGAAGACTGTGCTCCCTTTTTATCACAAAAAGTAATATGTTTATGCTAAAATAATTGGCTGAGTATTTTGGAAGTATTTGTTTTAAAGAAAAAAAGATGTTTTAATTTCTGATATATATATATATATGTATATATAAATATACATATATATATGTGTGTGTGTGTGTATGTATATATATATACATACATATATATATACATATACGTATATATATATATATATACGTATATTTTACTTTTTTGGTTTTTTTGTTTTTTTACATTAGGAAGAAAGGGAATAAGCCATTACCAAATATCAGGCAGTTTACAAATATCTCACTTGGTCCTCAGAACAGCCCTGGGAGACAGGTGCTGTTATCCCCATTTTACAGTGAGGAAATAGAGAAAAACAGCTTAAGTGACTTGCCCAGGTTCATACAGCTAATGTCTGAGGTCACATTTCACCTCATGTCTTCCTAATTCCAGGCCCAGGGCTGTATGGACTGTGGCGCCACCTAGCTACCATAACAACACATTAATTTCTGATTATATACCTCCTCTCTTGATGTCCTTTCTAACAAAAATTTTAAAAGACTGATGGAAAAAAGCAGACCAGGAAAGCCAACCAGCATATCAGCCATGCCAGACAGTGTGTCCAGTATCCGTCCCCTGTCTCTTCAATGAACGGAAAGAGATGCATTTTCTCAATTCTCACCTGGGCCCAAAAACTTGGTCATTACAGTCAGTGCTGAGTTTTGTTTTATTGTTCTTTTGATTTCCATTGTGTTATAATCATTGTGTACCTTTTCATGGTTCTACTTCACTCTTCTTCAGTTCATATAAACCTTCCATTTTAATTCTCATTCTTGTTTTTTTATACTACAACTCATTAATAATGTTCTGTTATGTGCCACTATCAGTGAGCACCTACATGGTTTCTGATTTTTTGCTACCACAAAATGTGCTGCCACAAAGATTTCGACCTCCTTGAAGTATATGCCTAATATTAGGACCCAGGGTCAAAGAGCATGCACATCTTAGCTATTTTTTAGCATAAATTCCAAATTGTTTCTTGAATGGATAGATTAATGTATAGCTCTACCAGCAGCATATGAAAAGATGTTTGATAATGAGTTAAATTAATTCTAGCTTTGTAGTGGTAGGCCTCTCAAATTTTTATATTACCTGTAATTCTGTGTATATCATCTTACCCAGCATATCATGCTGAAAATTGTTTGGGGGAAAGGGGTATCTCCAGAGAGATATTTAAAAGAAAAATGTGGTTTTGAATGGTCCTTTTTATCTGCATGTCCATAATTGTATATTAGAAGAATTAATGGCGTATAAATAGAGAGAATTTCCACTCTAGG
This sequence comes from Pseudochirops cupreus, assembly GCA_028627135.1. Taxonomy (NCBI): domain Eukaryota; kingdom Metazoa; phylum Chordata; class Mammalia; order Diprotodontia; family Pseudocheiridae; genus Pseudochirops; species Pseudochirops cupreus. The sequence continues at coordinate 373,252,189 of CM053580.1, read as the reverse complement.
ATTTCCTAACACAGATGAAATCACAATTCTGCCTCCACCCACAGGCTTATGAACCAAATTCAAAAAACAGACAAACGTTTAATTTTTTAAAATAAGTTGTTAGAATATGTGTTCTCCATCTCTTACTTGGGAAATGTGGTTAAATTTTTCTAGCCCAATCCATCCTCCACTCAGCTATCAAATTGATCCATAAATACTATGTCACTCCCTGTTCAGTAAACTTCAGTAGCTCCCTTTTATCTTCGTGATCAAAAATAAAATTCTCCATTTATCTTTTAAAGCTCTTCATAACTTGGCCTGTTCCTCATTTTCTAGACTTCTTTTACTATGGACTCCAGGGGCCCTGGATATCTTGCTGTTCCTTGAACAAGACACTCTGTCTTCTGACTGAGCATTTTCACTGACTAGGACTCCCTCCCTCCTGATCTCCATTGGTGGATGTCCCACCTTTTGCAAGAAGCATTTCCCAGGCCTCCTTAATCTTAGTGCCTTCTGTCTGAGACAGTCCTCAGTTTATCTTATGTAGATCTTATTTTTACAGTTCTTTATATAGTCTCTCCCATAAACTGTGAGTTGCTTGAGAGCAAGAACTGGCTTTTTTTGGGAGGGGGGTTGCCTTCCTTCGTATCCTAAGCATTTAACAGAGCCTGGTATATAATAGGCACTGAATAAATTCTTGTTGGCTGACTGCATTTTTATATTGGAGTAAGAGTATATTCCTGGTATAGCTTCAGACCTAGAGTGACATCAAACTTTCTAGCAGTTTTTTCCGCAACTTTGCCCACAGTTTTTCTCTTTCTCACCCACTAACAGAAATTCTGTTCACCTGCTAGTTGATCTAAATAAAGGAATGGCCTTAGCTTTCTCTGATTCCTTTGTTCCTGGCTTCTTTCTCCATTTGAAGGCAGAAACAAAGTAAGTTACACAGCCACTGGATACATCTGGAAATTGTGATTGTCTTTTTCTGCCCCTAAGAAAAGGTTTCTTAGTATCTTTACTATCAATTCCAAGATTTCCCCTTCAACAGATATTACCAACTATAAGTATTATATCCTGCGATGCCCCTCACAAATTTGGTTAGGATGTATATTGCTTTCCAAACTCAACTCATTATCTTTTCCCCCTTAGCTCTCCCATTTTCCAGTTTCTATCAGAACTGCCATCATCCTTCCAATTGCTCAGGTTCATAACCTTGGCATTATTCTGGACTCCTCTGTCTTCCTCATCCTACATATTCAATCAATTGCCAAATCTTGCCATTTCTACCTTCCTAGCATTTGTGGAATCTGATCTCTTCTTTCCAGTTACCCAAATACTACCTTAGTTCAGGCTCTCCTAGGTTACTGCAACAGATTGCTAATTGGTGTTCTTGCCTCTAGTCACTGTGACCCTCCTACACACTGCTAAGCAGACTCCTACTCATCCAGCTACAGTGTCTGCTTATTTGTATCTGCGGTAAAATACAGACTACTCTGTTTAGCTTTTATACACAGACTACTCAGAGCCTATCTTTCTAGCCTCACTGGACATTAGTCCTCATTCCATACTCACAAATGACACTCCAGCTCTATGTAAGTGCCTGTCTCCTGTCCATTCGATGTGTCTTGATGCACTTTGCTGTTCTACTTAATAGCATCCCTCTCTCACTTTATTATGCAGCACAGGTACCATCTTCTACCTGATGCCCCTCCTGTCTTCTCCCTTAACTACTTTGTATTTAATTACTTTGTACAACTTTATTTATTAATTTTCTATTTATGCTATATTTACATATAATATATGTATTTTTAATGTACTTCTTGTCTTCTCTATTAGAATATAAGCTCTTTATGTACATTGTTTCATTCGTATGAATATCCATCCTTGTCACAGAGTCTGATACATAGTAGGTGGTAGTATATACTTGGTTAGTGGATTGGTTTCTTTTTACTCATAATATATTTTAAAATATATGCAAAACACAAGTTCTAAAATGAGTTTTTATTGATTTTGTTTTTACATTGCTTCAGTTTCCCTCTGGATCACTTTCCCCCCCAGTTCAGAGGGCCATCCCTTATAATAAGGAATTTTTTTTTAGGAGAGAAAAAATTATTCTGGACAACCAATGGATAGATATATTTTTAAAATCTAACATTATATGCAATGTCCCATACTTGCAGAACCCCTTATCTCTGCAGGGGTAGGAGTATTTCCTCGTATTTCTTCTTTGTTGTTAAGCTTGTTCTTTATAACTTTAATTTTGTTTTTTATTGTTTTGTGGTTGTCCTTTCCAATTACATTGTTATAATCATTGTGTAATAAGTGGAAATTTAAATTTCTTTTAGATTAACAATTCTAAAACTTACTGTTTTATTGGTTAAAGACATTCTTAGGTATTTTTTAAGTAGATGAAACCAACACACCATAATGTTCAGTGCTAAAATGCCACTCACAACTAGGACAGTAAACATTATTCTTACTGAGAGTAATAATCTGGTTTACTTTTGTGGCTTTCTTAATTTATTTCAGTGCAAAACCAACAGATTTTGATTTCCTAAAAGTTATTGGAAAAGGCAGCTTTGGCAAGGTAAAGTATCTCTGTTTTATTTTTCAGCAAATTTATTGAACAAAAACTTAAGTGAATACCTTCTTGTGTTTGGAACTGTGTGGTATACAAAGTTTTATAAGACAGTTTTTTCCTGCAAGACCCATAATGTTTAATAGGAAGCATAAGATATATGCAAATATCTCTAATATAAGGCACTGTTTCACAAGGAGTATAGAATAATATAGAGATAGGAAGGAAAGAAGGAAGGAAACACTTCTAAGCAGACTGGTTAGGGTTGAAGAGGTACTCCTGGAAAAAGAGAAAAGAAAAAAGAAAAAAAAGAGAAAAAAAGACAAGCTCCAAATGAGTATATGATTTAAACATAAAGGTGATATCATAAACAAATTAGGAAGTCATGGGAGAAATTACCCGTCAGATCTGTGGATTAAGGGAAGAATACATGACCAAGCGAGAGATAGAGAGGTTGACAGGAAGTAAAATTTACGGTTTTGATTACATAAAATTTTAAAAGTCTGTACACATAAGCAAGACCAATTTGGCCAATACTAGAAAAGAAACAGGAAATTGGGGGGGAGGATCTTTGTAGCAAGTTTCTCCGATAAGTTTCATTTTTAAGACATACAGGGAACTGAGTCAAATTTTTACAAATAAGAGCCATTCCCTGATGGACAAATGGTCAAAGAATGTCTATGGAGAGTTTTCAGAGGATGAAACCCAAGCTATTAAACACCATATAAAATGCCCTAAATCACTAATTATTAGAAAAATACAAATTAAAACAACTCTTCAGGACCACTTCACACCCCTCATTGGCAGAATTGACAAAAAAGGAAAATGACAAATGCTAGAGGGACTGTGGGGAAACAGGTACATTAATGCATTGTCAGTGCATTAACTGGTCCAACTATTCTGGAAAGCAATTTGGAAATATGTCCAAATGACTATCAAATTGTACATACCCTTTGATCTTGCAATATTACTACTAAGTCTATTCCCCCAAAGAGATCAAAGAAAGACAAAAAGGAACCATATGAACAAAACTATTTATAGCAGTTTTTTTTGTAATGGCAAAGAATTGGAAACTGAAATGGAGCCTGTAATGTAATCTAATATTCTTGTGCTATAAGAATTGGTGAAGGAGATGGTTTCAGAGAAGTTGGGAAAACATGTATTAACTGATGCAGAGTGAAGGGAACAGAACCAAGAAAAGAGTTTGTACAATAACAACAGTATTATTAAGGACAAACAGCTTTGAAAGACTTGGGAATACTGGTCAACATAATGATCGCCCACAATTCCAGAGGACTCAATGAAGTATGCTACCCACCTCAGAGGAGTGATGGACTCCATACAGATAGAGGCTTTGGGGTAGAGCCAAAAGTATGGCCAATACAGGAATTTGTTTTACTAAAATCTACATCATTGTTAAAAGGGTTTTATTTTTCTTGCTTTCTCAAGCAAGGAGGGGATAGGGAAAGGTAGGAAGAAGAGAATGTGGTCCTGAAAATAAAATAAAATTTAATTTAATTCAAACAAAAAGAAAATGGAAGGCATTGGAACAGTGGGATTTTCATTCCAGTTGTCAGTATTGCTATAAAATAAAATTGTATACATACATACATATATATATATATATATATATATATATATATATATATATATATACATATATATATTAGTATTCTAGTATTCTACTTAGTTGTATTTGAAACTAGATAAATGGTTCTGGGGTCCTGGCATTTGGAGAGCTTATAAACTAAATTGTACTACCAACACCCATGCAGATATAGTTAGACACAGTTAACTGTATTTATCTTGGGGATTTGGATAAAATTTAAGTTGAGTGGTGATTTAAGTTTAAATTTTAAATTTAAATTGACTAATGATCATATGGGGGGCCACCAAATGTGTTAAAAGGAAAATTAGTTTAAAAAATACACCAAAATAAGAGAATTTGGTTAAAGAACATAAAAAGAAAACTATCAACAGAATATGAATAAGTAATATAGTATTAATTCTGCATTTTCCTCTGTAGCTCATCTTGTCCGGTAAACATTCAGCCTGCCTCAACTTCCTAACCACTTAATCCTTTTGTAATGAGATGCATCCTGCTTTCTGCCTCCAGTCCTATTGAATCTGTTCTCCAAAGTTTTGTGATGTCATTGCCAAATTCAATGAAACTTTCTCTGTCTTCATTCTTTATGTTTTTTCTGACACATCTGACATTGCCATTTATTCCCTTTTCTTTTTTTACTTTCACCACAAATACGATCCTGGTTCCTCTACTTAGATGACTTTTCCTTCATGTTTCCTTCATGGGTTCCTGCTGATTTTTTTTTTAAAGTAAAGAAAATGTAATCTGTAAACTCTAGGTCAATGAGTCTGACTTAAATTCCTGACCACATTCTGTAACTAAAGAAATGGTTAGTAAATATCTTAGAAAAGGAAGTTGTAATCACAAAAAGTTTACTTGGTTTCATCAAGATCAGGTATGCTATAAGCAGCTAGGTGGTGCAGTAGGTAGAGTGCTGAACCTGGAGTCAAAAGACTTACCTTTCTGAGTTTAAATCTGGCCTCAGACACTTATTATCCGTGTGACCCTAGGCAAGTCACTTAACCCTGTTTGCCTCAGTTCCTCATCTGTAAAATGAGCTGGAGAAGGAGATGGCAAACCACTCTAGTATCTTTGCCAAGAAAACCCTAAAATGGGGAAACAAATAGTCAGATATGACAGAACAACAAGGTGTGCTGTCTGTATTAACCCTTATTTGCTTTCTTCACAAGATTGGTAATAAGGTTTGGCTAAATTTTAGTCAAGCATTGGTAAAGTCTGTCATGCTGTTCTTATGGAAAAGAAAAGAGATTCAGGCTAACTGATAGTAAATTAGATGGATTTAGCAGTGGTTAAAAGGTCAGGTTCAGAATAGTTTTTAATGATTTCATGTTAACTTGGAGATCTCCATTAGAGTGCAGCAGGAATCTGAAGTTGGCACTATGCTTTTTTAATATTCTGTTCAAACACTTGGATAAAGGATTAAATTTTCAGATGACACGAAACTGAATGTCTTAGGAGACAGAACTCAAAAAATATCTTGACAGGCTAGAACGCAGGACCACATTGAATAAGACTAAAGGTAATAATGAACTACAAGTTTTTATGACATAACCTAGGAACATAATCATTGTTTTCAGCGTTGTTTTTATGGGGAAATGGATTCCAAGTTCCAAATAGCCAACATACAGATTAGCTTTTGAAATATTTCCTCTTTTTATTATGAACTTAAACTTTTTCATATACAAGAACAGAAAATAAAACGTAGGAGGGTTGGAAGTGACTTCTCCAGTCAAGGTCATGTAGCTAGGCATAGAGACAGAATTGAGGATAGGGCTCCATTCTCTCATGCTCCAAGCCCAGCACTATCTAGTGCTATCCCACTATCTACCTCTCTTAGTTTATAACCAGCTCTTTCACTGGAGCTCAGCTACTTCTACTCCTCCTCCCTTCTCTCTTTGTTATATTTGTCTTTCTAAACCTTCCACTAAGCAAGGGTGTGCAATGTGCTTAAGTACTGCCATGCCACTGCCTGGGGCAGAGGGCTACTTCTAGAATAAGGTGCTTAAATCTCAAACTGAAGCTTGAAAGAAAAACATAATTGTAAAAGACATGTTTTGTATTTCTCAAATACAAATCTTGACATAAAACTTAGACGTTCCAATGTAGTTCAAAAAGGTGCTTTTTAGGAATTTGCTAAAAGAAAGAAATTTTAGGTATTCCAAGTTCCAGTTAACTTTGTCATTTATCTTTAGTAAGTGAAGATGAGATCGTTAAGAGCTAACAAAAGTTACTAAGTAGAAGAGGATCTGAACCTCATTTCCGTAATAATCTTCCCATCTTGTCCAAAGGAAAAAGGAAGGAAATCAGGCAAGTAAAATCAGAAGGCTTCACTTTTCAGAACACAAGTGTAAGCAGTTACTAAGTCATTTTTGTATCTGCTTTTTTCAAGTTAAGATTTTTCATTTATTGGTGATTGAATGGATTTATGAACAAAGCATATATTAAGCACTTACTATGAACTAAGCACTGGATTTACAAATAGAAAAGTCGTATAGTCCCTGCTCTTAGGGAGCTCACATTCCAATGGGGGAAACAGCACATGGAAGATTTCAGCTGTATGTCAAAACGAAAATGTCCCATGGACCTTAGGGAACAGTGGCAAAGCAGATATTAACGCCTCCTATTTTGATATCATTAACAAATTAAATTGTTATTAACAAAATGTTAAAAATTAAAATTACCCCTTTATCTTGAAATGTGACAGGTTCTTCTGGCAAAAAGGAAACTAGATGGAAAATTTTATGCTGTCAAAGTGTTGCAGAAAAAAATTGTTCTGAAGAGGAAAGAGGTAAATTAAAAGACTTGTGTATTGTCATTCTCAACTAACCAAAACATTTTTCTTAGTGTATGTTACAAGTTGATTCTTTCTATTTTTTTTCCAGCAAAAACATATTATGGCTGAACGTAATGTGCTCTTGAAAAATGTGAAGCATCCATTTTTGGTTGGATTACATTATTCATTCCAGACAACTGAAAAGCTTTATTTTGTTCTGGATTTTGTTAATGGAGGGGAGGTAAGTTTCGCATATAATCTTACTATATTATTAGTATTTCTAAATACTGTGCTACAAATAAAAGGTTTTTCTAGATCCATTTCCATTCTTATTTCTAGGTTATCTTTATCAATTATTATTGAGCTTAAAATAAAAAAGAGAAAAGTAGTTAAAAAAAAACAAGCAGCATACCATATCTAAAAAGGGAGGAAGGAACATTTTCTCAATATCTTCTTTCTGGGGCCAGATTTGACCAGGATAACTTTATTGTAAAAATAATGCCAATAAATTCAGCCCTTGGAATTGTAAAATGTGTGTGTATTACTTTCCACTTTGATCTTAGCTTGGATTTTTTTATTGACAGCTTTTTTTTCACTTACAAAGAGAACGATCCTTTCCAGAACACAGAGCCAGATTTTATGCTGCAGAAATTGCCAGTGCTTTGGGCTACTTGCATTCCATAAAAATAGTATACAGGTACATTTCACAAATGTTCCTTGTAACTAATATTCCTTTTCCTCTAATATCTTAATTAATGTAGAGGTCCATTTTTTTCTTTTGGGACAGGGACTTGAAACCAGAAAACATTCTTTTAGACTCAATAGTAAGTATATTTTCTCTTTTTCTCATAGGTAAATTCCAAAATTCTATTAGAATGTATTTGTGTTTTGTGTGTATGTGTATAATTATATTAATATCCTGTATTTGACAGGGACATGTTGTCTTAACAGATTTTGGATTATGTAAAGAAGGGATTGCTATATCTGACACAACTACAACATTTTGTGGGACACCAGAGGTAAGAAAGATGTTTCACTTGGCATTTTTAAATACTCTGTATAAAATTCTGATAATATGCAATCACAAATTGCATATGAAAAAGCCCAAGTCAAGGAAATAAAATATAGTAAAAACTGTGTATCTGACTAGAAGTCATTTTTCTTTTAAATTTTAATTTATTCCTTTGTTATAGTATCAACTATATTTCCTACTCTATCCCCTCTCTCTTCCAGGGAACCATCTCTTATAACAAAGCATAAAATGGGGGGAGAGGGAAAGCTTAGCAAAATTGACCAATTGTATCAGCAAGCACCCTTAGCATACCCAGGATGGCTGCTAGCACAGGTTCTTAGATCTGCTTTTCTAAAGGAAAGCAACTCAAAATGGGTTAACAATCTTACTTTAATCAATCAAACATATATCATTTATCTAGGTCAGGGGAAAAAGTCAGCACCCTGAACTTCAGAGACTACAAACACAAGTTACAAGCAGACAGAGGAACAGATCAGCAGACTGTCTGACCATTACATCCATACCTAGTTAGACCAGAGGGAGAAGCACCAGCATCTGGGTTTTTCAAAGGAGGGGGTGGAGGGGGAGGGCAACTCTTTTCAAAATGAGCCCCAAAGCAAAACCTCACATCAGGGCCTATATATAGCCTTCTCCTGGCTTGGACAGTGTCACAGCCCTCTTGACCCACTGCCCAGTCACAAAGCTACAAGGTGTGGGCATTCCCGAAAAACAAGCCTGGGGCCACAGGCTCCACATGACCACATTCAGCCTGTTAGGGAACAGAGTACACTTTCAAATCTGGGAAGGTTCTCAGAGCCATGTAGCAAAGGGCCTAGGGGCAGGGAAGATCTTCAGATTCCCATAACACCAATATATAAAAAAACTATAGTGTTCCATATTCATAGTCCCCTTTAATTGTTTTTTTATTGTTGTTCTTTCAATTTACGTTGTTATAGTCATTGCACATGTGGCTTTCCTCATGCTTACTTCCCTTTGCATCAGTTAGCAGTCATTCCTGTCAGCCAACACTTTTGTGTGTACAGTATCATGGTAGTTTTATCATAATGATGATCCTGGATGGATGGATGGGTGGGTGGGTGGGTGGGTGGATGAGAAGGTATTTATTAAGCTCTTAATATAGACTAGGACTGTTGTGAGTTATAAATGATCGACATTTATAAAACCTTAAGCGCAGGTGATACAAGTACAAATAAGCAAAACAGTCCCTGCCATCCAGACTGCATTCTAATGAAAACAACACCTAAAAGGACCTTGGAAATGGGAGGGGAAATTCAAGGAGCCATGGTTTAGAAATGGAAGCTGGAAATCAATGCCTGGTTTCAGGCAAGGAAAGCTTTACTTTATTAACCTGTCAGAGCCCAGGGTGGTTCTGACTGTGACACAGAGTCCAGTGTGAGAAGGGGATAAAGAGGATGAGGATAATGCAGTTTGCTAAGTGCAGGTACCATGGTTTGGAATTGGTGGCCAGGAAGTGATCCTAGGTTGTCTTTAGAATATAAAAAATGTTGAATTATGCTCAGTATGATTTTAGTGTCAAGGTATGTTTTACATTTTTGTAAGTATATTTGATTATATTCTTTTTCTTTGAAAATTGACTCATTTTTCCATTAGTTAGAACACATAATTAACTAGATTACTAGTCAGAAGACTACTTCACAATTGATTATAGGGATGGATTTTTTTTAACAAAATCTTTATGGTTTTTTCTCCCTTGAGGTAAAAATAAAATATAATTATAATACACTGTCTAGGATTCAATTACCACTTATTTAGAACCTGTTTTGTGCAGTGTACCATTCTAGGGATATAAAGATAATCTTTGACCTCATGGAGTTTTTAGGCTGGTACAGGGGGTAATTAGCTATACACAATTTACTATAAATTCAAGACAGAATTTGATAAACAAAAAAGAGATCCATGCAAAGCTCTGTGAAAAATCTGATAGAATGGATTGATTACTTTCATTAGGGACAAAAGGTAGGTAGAACAGGAATTCAATTCAGCAAGCATTTATTGAGTCGATATTGATTGGTTGGTTGGTCAGTTATTGTCTTTTGTTCTTGAACAGGACCAAATGTCATCACTGTGCTAGAGTCAAGTTACAGTGTGTTCGATTGTGACTGATCAAACCAATATGAACTCAGAATATTCTACCAAGGTCGGGCACAAATAGTCCATGTGAACATTTGGGGTGGGTTCTCTAAATTTGTGCATCTCATGTTTCTTTTGAGCGTCTTCAATTCTGCTTTGCTCATAGAGCACAGCACCTCTTGTGATGAGGGAACACCATGCTGGGTGGTCCTGTGCCAGTGTCTCCCATGTCACACAATCAACTCCAAAGTTCTTTGGAGTGTTTTTGTATCACTTCTTCCGACCACCATGTGAGCACTTGCCCTGTGTGAGTTCAACATAAAATAGCCTTTTTGTCAAGCATACATTTTACATTGGAACAGCGTGGCCAGCCCACTGTGGTTGGGCTTAAATGGCCAGCACTATGCTAGGTGTTGAGCTTACATTCTGTTGGGGTGGGGTGGGGTGGGCATGGAGGAAGGGAATGTGCATGAAAACGGTGCCTCTCGAACACATTGATAATAATCATTTTGCAAATATTATCACATTTTTTTTATCTTCGCAACAACCCTGGGAGACAGGATTTTATGGTTGAGAAAACTGAGGCAAACAGCTTTAAGTGACTTGTCCAGGGTCACCAAGTTAGTTAGATTGGATTTGAACTCAGACCTTCCAACCTCCAGGGCCAGTGATCTATCCACTGTGCTACCTGGCTGTCTAATTGGGGGAAATAGCATAATCACAGATAAGTAATTACAAAATCTATACAAAGTAAATACAGAGTAATGGAGGAAGAACAATAGTAGCTCAGAGATCTAAGATTCTAGTTGGTACCACGTGAGTTTGCAGAAAACTGAGGGATTCTTCAAGGCAGGAGTGAGGAGGAAGTACATTCAGATATTTTTCAGAAGTACAGAAATTGGAAATAGGGATGCCTTGCATGAATCTCTCCCTTAACATTTATTGTATACACAGCAGAGCAAGTTGATCAATTTGCCTGGAACATAGGATATATTCATTTTATTCAGTAAACACTTACTAAGTGCCTACTATGTGTCAAGCACTGTGCTAAGCGCTGGAGATACAAAAAAGAAGCAAAAGACAGTCCCTGCCTTCAAGAAGCTTACTGTCTAATGGGGAAGACAGCATGCAGACAAATACAGTAAGTCCTCACCTTTCCAGGGGGAATTGGGGGGATGGAGTAAACATTCCTAGAAAACACAAAAGTAAAAAAACATGAATGTTGATATATTGAACCTATAGAAAATAGGGAGTTAGGTTACCATGACCATCAAAAACTGTAATCTTTTGCAAAGAGTGCCAAAAATACACTTTTCTGCATACAGTTCTTTATAACAAAAAATTAATTCTAATAATAGGAACTTTTCCTAACACAGTAACCATGAAATAACCCATAAGTGCAATACACAAAATAAAATTGGTGACAGCAGAACATTTTTTCTTGCTAGTAATTTCTTAGAATTCTGTGCCAACATCTCAAATTAAAAACCACGTTGGTTTCAGACAGTATTCACTTTCTATAACATATGAAATCTATGGTACTGCAAATACAATTCTTAAAAGTAAAACATTTTTTAACCTGAATCTTGCCTTCCACTATGTGAGATGTCAGTGTGAGGACATTGTACTGTATACTGTACTGCTGTAAACTTCCCTACCTTATCCTCCTTCTGAAGGCCAAGGAACAGATTGCTGGGACTTTACTCCATGCTGCAGGAAGGGCAAAGTCTCAACATCATCTTAGAGCCCAGAGGACTTGCACTTTTCTTTGGTGGCATAATTGCAGCATGAAACTTGAGTTTTAAAAGCAATGAAAATGTGTAGTGAATGTGTGGGGAACTCTTTCCACAGCAGAATGAAGACCATTGAAATGCCTAACAGAATACTGGCCACTGCACAAACTCCCATGCATCGTGCCTCTCCCCTTTTTTTTCCTACTACATATAGCCATGAATATGCAAGGTTGCCAGCGTGAAAGTAAAGATAGGTTACTAATAAAATCACATGAGTGATTGAAGTTGAGAAAGTTAGACACACAAATGTTGAAGACTGATTGTGTGCAAAAAGCAGTCTGTGTGCTGGGTAAAGAGGAAATGATTAAAAGAGAAAGTACTGGAATAATATAAAGGAAGTTAGAGGGCGATGTCCTGGACAGGTGTTCTGGAGCTTTAATTAGCAGGTGATTCATTGTCAGGAAGAAGCCTCTGGAAGGCTGTGAACAGGAGAGGGACCTGGCCAGAACTGGGCTTCGGGAATGGCAGTTGGGCAGCCTTACAAGGAATGAATCAGAGAGGGGACAAGCTGCCGGCAAGGATTCTACTGTATTAGGAAGCTGCTATGATAATAAAGGTGAAGAGGTAACGAGGGCCTGACCTAAGGGGAGAACTGTGTGAGTAAAGCAAAAGGAATGAATGTAAGCTTACGTTGTATCAGAGACTATGTTTACTTACATGTGTACCTGGGTGTGTAGGTGGCACAATAGATACAGAACAACAGACCTGGAGTCAGGAAGGTCCCAGCTCAAATCCAACCTCAGATATTTAATGGCTGTGTGATCCTGGGCAAGTCACTTAACTTCAGTTTCCTCATCTGGAAAATGAGTTGGAAAAGGAAATGACAAACAACTGGTATCTTTGCCAAAGAAAACTCCAAAAGGGCTTCGTAAAGAGTCGAGACGTGACTGAAACAACTAAACAGCAAATTTACTAGACTAATCTTCCTGAGTTCAAATCTGGCCTCAGACACTTACAAGCTTTGCGACCCTGGGCAAGTCACTTAACCCTGTTTGCCTCAGTTTGCTCATCTGTAAAATGAGCTTGAAACTTCAGTATCTTAGCCAAGAAAACCCCAAATGGTGTCATAAAGAGTCAGACACAACTGAAATGATTGAAAAACAACAAAAAATTCTAAAAGAGCATCAAGAGAACAAAGGGGCCAGTACAAAGCCCATGTAAAAGCTTATTGATTGACTGATCCATGTAGATAAATAAGTATTGCAAGGGGAAAACACTCTATATGACAAAAGAAAGCCCAAAAAAAGTCATGAAAAATTTAAAGAGATAATTTTTATTTTATTTTTTAATAATTTTTTATTTTTAGTTTTCAGCATTCACTTCCGTAAGATTTTGAGTTTTAAATGTTCTCTCCCTCTATCTCTTCCCCCTTCCACAAGATGGCATGCAATCTGATATAGGCTTTATTTATACATTCATATTAAACATATTTTTACATTAGCCATGATGTAAAGAAGAATTAGAACTAATGGGAGGAACCATGAGAAAGAAGAAACAAAACAAAACAACAAAAGAAAAGGAGAATAAATAGTCTGCTTCCATCTGCATTCAGACTCCTTAGCTCTTTCTCTGGATGTGGATCGCATTTTCCATGAGACTTTTGGAGTTGTCTTAGATCCTTGCATTGCTGAGAAAAACCAAGAAAGAGATTATTTTTACCAGAAGGGGAAAGGGAGAGTAGAGGGAGGCTTCATAAAAGTTGGGGACACTTGAAATTGGGCATTGGGGGAATGACTATGAACAGATGGAGATATATAGATATAGATGGTGTCATGAACCATCAAAACTATAGAAGGAAAAAAATTGTCATTTGGTGTGACTGGAACATTGACTACAAGGAACAAATCTAGATAGGTGTGTTAAATTCACATTGTGGGGAGCTTGAATGCCTACCTTGGTCAAACTTTGTATTTTATTTTGTAAGTGTAGGGGAGCAACTAAAAGTTTTTGAATAGAGAAACGTGAATGTAATAATAATGTAATAGGAAGATTACTCAGGCAAATGGTATAGAAGACAAATTGGAAAAAGGACAGATTGGAGTTGGAAAGATGAATTATGGAAGGTATTATAGTATTTTTTAAAATTTTATTGCTGTACTTGGTTTTAAATCTAAATGTTTACCAATTACACCCACTCCATGAGAGGTCTCTTGTAACAAGTAAAACTTTTAGGTAAAACTAACAATATAGTGACCTCATCCAAAAGTACATGGCTATATCATATATATGTAGCACCTGCCACTTCTTTTTAAATTGTTTTTTAAAATTAAGAAATCTATTTTCTCTCCCTATCAACTCCTACCTCATTAAAAAAGAAAAAAAATCCCTTGTAACAAATGTGCATAGTCAAGAAAAACAGATTCTCTCGTTTGCTCTATACAGAAATGTATATATCTCATTCTGTCCTAAATCATAAAGTGAAGAGGTGGAGAGTATGTTTTCATGTTTGGTCGTCTGCAATCATGGATGGCCATTTTATTTATCATAGTTCTTACAGTTTTCAGAGTTTGTCATTACAGTGTTATTACTATGTAAATTAATCACTTGGTCCTGCACATTTCATTTTTCATAAGTTTTTAAGTCTTAAAAAATTATTTTATAACACTGATGTAGTATAAACTGTTTGTCTGGTTCTGCTTATTTCACTCTGCATCAATTCATACAAGTCTTTTCATATCTTTTTTTTATGTCTTTGAAATCATCTATTTCCTCTTTTCTTATAGCATAGAAGTATTCTATCCCATTCATGTACCACAACTTATTCAGACATTCCTCAGTTGAAGCTATTATAGTAACACAGTTTCTGGCGTGTAGTCAACTTGATAGTGCTTTTTCATTCATTCATTCTTACTATTCTTACCTTAGAGGAAAGGATGTCAGTAAAGTGGTTAGAATTATAAGCCAAAATCCAAGGGCGTTAGAGGAATAGAATGAGTGGTTATGGGCTGTAGGCAGGGCCAGTAGCTTTGGTAATAGGATTGATTTAAGGGAGTGTGTGTGTGGATGTGAGTGTTTTAGGCTGAAGCAAAGGAGGCTGCAGAAAAGATAGAGACAGAAGATGCATGAGAATAATCTGTTGATTGCAGATTTGAAATTGCAGCATTGAAAAAAGGTTGATGAAGGTAAAAAAAAAAGATTGAGGTCATAGAATCAACAGGTTTTGACAACCAGTTGAATTTGGGGAATGGTGATTCTTTATGGATAATTATAATCCAAATTAATAGTACCTTCCAGAATTATTATAAATAAAATGTTGAAAACATGTGATGAAGGACATTGAATCTACAAATCTGTAGTCCAGAATAGTCTTTTTCACTATTGCAACATTTACTTAAATACTTAAAAATGGAAACAAATGACTCCATGAGACAAAAAGAAACAAAGCAAAGTTAAACAACTGAAAAAATAGAAGAATGTGCAATATCTCATAGGAAAAACAGCTAGATAATTTAAGAATTATTGGACTACCTGAAAGTCATGATCAAAAAAAGATCCTAGACATCATCTTTTGAGAAATTATAAAGGAAAACTGCCCTGATATTTTAGAAGAGGGTAAAGTAGAAATTGAAAGAATTCACCACTAATCACCTCCTGAAAGAAATCCCAAAATGAAAATTCCCAGAGCTTGAACTCAGGTCTTCCTTACTTAAAGACTGACTATACACTATCCCATTTTACCCACAGTTGGTACTTAAGAAATATTTGAATTGGATTAAATTAAATCTCTAATCATTCACCTAATTCTTAAGTGTATTTTCAGCCACCCTTACTTGATTTATCTATAAGAGAATAATATAATTTATCTGTACTTTCCCAGGATAGAAAATGTTTTTCTTAAAACCATTTTTTTGGAAAGGGTAAAACATTTTTTTGTAACCTATATTAATTTTGTGATCTGAAACTAAATGTTATTTTCTGTATGACAGCACTCACAAGTGGAAGTGTTTTGAGTTGTATTTTTCCCCCAAAAAACCCCTATATTTAACATAGAAGGAAGGAGACTATGCTTTGTACTAAAAAAGTCAGTTCTACTATATGATCCCTATGAAACTATAATTTGTTTCACCATTTTGATAATTTAAATGTAAACAATGGTTACTATAATGAAGAATTGATCTCTAAGTATTATTTTTTTAAAATAGCTATTATTAATTAGTAAGAATCAAGCATTGTAAATTTGGTTCACTTTTCTCTTATTTGAAAAGAAAAAATTGGTTTATAGTTTCCACCTAAAGTCTTCTGGGAAAATAACTATGCTAGCTGACCACAAGGACTGACTGATTCAATCACTTATAATAAAGTTAGCACAGTGCTATGTGTCCAGAGGACTAGCCTCCATGTATACAGGGAATCTTTATCAAAAACTTGGTGATGATTTCTT
The DNA here is from genome assembly GCA_028627135.1 of Pseudochirops cupreus. Taxonomy (NCBI): domain Eukaryota; kingdom Metazoa; phylum Chordata; class Mammalia; order Diprotodontia; family Pseudocheiridae; genus Pseudochirops; species Pseudochirops cupreus. Next base: position 373,235,955 of record CM053580.1, on the reverse strand, counting down.
TTTAACAAAAACAATCAATGAACCAACAATTAAGGCTTGAAAAGGATGCAGTCTGCTTTCGTGGTGAAGAGAGTATTCATGCTGAATAAATCATAGATCCTTGATGTGTAGTTGCTGAATGAAATCCATGCTTTCTCCAAGGAGGAAGGATGTAATTAATTCTAAATTTCTAAATCTAAGTAAAATGGGGAAAAAAATACCCTCTAAGACTTTTGCCCAAAATGTTTTTTTCATAGCTTAATTGGTCTTTTTAAATGAAATTTTTTTGTTTGTTCTGAACTTTACAAGCATGAAAATTTCTTTGTACAAAGAACAGAAAAAGAGCATTACATATGAAACCCCAGGTTTCAACTTCCCTTAATTTTAAAAATTATGTAACAAATTCAACATATGTTTCACAGTTTTCTTGTTTATGTGTCTCCCCACACACCCCATTTAAAAAAACATGCACTTTGTAACAGATAAACATAGATAAGCAAATTTCTTTAATAGTATACTGTCTTTTTCTGGATCTATTATCTAATAATTGATTATGGTCCTATTACATTAACTAAAATGATCAGATGGCCTTAAGCTTCACATGGAATTCATTAGTTGATGAGCCTGAAGATCTCATATAAGGCTTTCCCAATTGGCGAATCATGTGAACTAGTTGATTTTGAAAACCTGGTTAGACCTTGAGGACAACAACCTTCCTCCCTGTAGCTCAAGGACATTTCCATGGGGAAGGATACCGGGTCCAACCTTCTTCCCCATTCTCACACCTCCCCTCCAAAGACGTGGAGTAAAATCTTCTCAATTCAACCTACAGAGATTCCTGCTCGCTGACAAATATCAGCAGCTTTTAAACAATCACTAACACCAGTCGTACCCCAATACATATGTGTGTATATGCATGTGTATACATGCACATATATATATATACACATATACATTCTCTCTCTGTCTTTTTCTCTCTCTCTCTCTCTGATAATTGCTGAACTTCCAGAAATTGAAAAGAAGCTTGTATTTCAGCAAAAGTTTGTGTCTTCTTCTGTAATAGTATAAATTTCCAAAAATTGAAAGTAGTAGATTGGTTATGATAGAGCAGAAAAACCCTATGTGCTTTTTTTAATGAATAGAATAATTGAACCATACTATTTTTAATTTCTGAAGTATTTTTTACTAACTTTGTATTAATGACACTTTTTTGAGTAATTAATCTCTAATGTCTAATTTTCCATATAGTACCTTGCTCCAGAAGTGATCAGAAAACAGCCCTATGACAATACTGTAGATTGGTGGTGCCTTGGTGCCGTTCTATATGAAATGCTGTATGGGTTGGTATGTATTTTTTATTCTCCTATGTCAATTTTTAAAAATTATGGCTGATTTTTTATTGTGAACTGCCATTATTTTTTGCAAGTGAATTTTTCAGGGGTCAGAGTGGGGTTGGCAAACATAGACAGAAAGGCAGCCAGACTGAGTGACAAATTAAAGGCACAGGAAAACAAAAAAGCTTAGTTTTTTGTTCTAGTCATCAAATCAAATTCTGCTCTTTTGTTATGTTAATTTAACAGTCATCTCAGTTATTCCCTACTGTTTTTAATGGAAATGGATATTGAAATACAGCATACCCATTTCATTAACTTATCATAAAACTTGGAAGAATCATACCCTTTACCTAGATCATCCCTTATCAAATTCCTATATTAGAAAATACTTTCTAATTTCATATGCAAATTCTAATTTTATCTTTTTAGAACACATTTAACTCTATAGTTTCCCAGCCTCCCTGGTACCTGAGAGTTTGCCAAATTTAAGATCTTGAATATAAAAACACAAGTTATCTAAGTACTCATTATGTATGTCCCAGGGTTATCAGATGTGCTTGGGACATAGTAGCAGCAGAATAACAGAAAGGCTGTAATCTTGTGTACTCAGTCTAAATAGCCCTACTTATTGATAGGAATATGGAAGTCTTTTTCACAGGAAGGAATTGATAGGAGTCCTCAAATGTCATATCTAAAGGAAATTGGGAAATACCAGAAGGGGTGGGATAAGACAAGGACTTAGATTCTAAGAGATTTCCATTAAACTAAGGAATATTCTTTTTAGACATTCTTACAAATTGCTTCAGCATCTTTTTTTTTTTAATTTCTGACCCTGAATATAGATCCTGACATTGAAGGTTCAATAGAATTTTACCTATATTGCCAAAAGAGGACAATAGGCTTTACATTTTTATCTTTCCTAGACTTCCCCAGGATTTTCTCCGGTTAAAAAATAAAAAAATAAAAAAACTTATCCTCAGAGAGGATACCTGGAAGTTATTTGTGAAGGAGTTTCTCCCTAACTCTCCTGCGCAGATGTCCCCTATAGGCACCTTTCAGCAGTGGCCTCAAAGCGGACAAAAAAAGATGTCACCAAGAGTCTTCTGGAATAACTGTTTCTGATGCTGAAGGATTAGAAAGATGAGAGATAGAACAGTGGCATGACATTAACTATGAGGTTGAATATACAATGGATACTTAATACATGTTTTTGTAGTGAGTAAAGGCACTCATTGGATACCACTAGGAGAAAGAACTTCCTCTTCCAGGGCAATTGCCTGCTGTCAGTTGATAATACTACTTTCTGCTACACACAAATTTTTTTCTTTTAATGTTTTATTGATCTATATTTTCATTTTTTTAAACACCATTGTTACTTTCCAGTGGCTCAAAGTGCTCACTTAAAAATAACAGGTTTTTACTCTAAAAGGATATGATCATAAGGAAGACAGTCTTGCTCACTCTCTCTTCTGCTTTAATAACTTATATAGACTGATAAACAACTTAATTCTTCTCTATTTTAGTTTCCATATTACTACTATTTCACAGTGTGAAATATTTTTAAGTTCTTTGAAGAAAAGAAAGATGAGAAATGTAAAATAATAATGTTGACTATAAAATAAGAAATATACAGTAGAAACTATTATGTGTTTTTGAATGCATAATATAATTGCCCAAATTAAGATATATAGGCAGTTTTTTAGAACAATTTACATAAAACACCAAGAAATCAAACTTGGAAATTCATTTCAGTTAAAAGGCAAAACTCAAAGTAATTCCTATAACTTTAACTCTTTTACTTCTTCCCTTTTTAACTAATTCCCTAAACACTAAATGCTAAAGGAAATTTTGGTCTTCATCATTATAATTTTTTTATTGATGAACTCAAATTAATTCCTATACCTGAATTAGTATTCCTATTTTTTAAAGGAATCTCTGTCATTGCTGTCAGAACTGGTCAGAATTTTATCCTTACTTCACTTCCACTGGAAGTTTCTTTACCTTTTAACTTTTTAACCTTTTCTTTAACTAAGTCCCTTGTTTGGTAGAAATGGTCAGCACTTGGTTGAATTGTTCAGTCTCAGTAGTCAATAGTCTTATCCACACAGCTACCCAGAAGAAGAAGTGGTTTGATATTAGGAAATACTTCAAGTCCATTTTGTTTTTCCTCTCAGATTTCTTATTATATAGCTGTCTTATTATTGTTAATATTATTAATAATTGTATTATTAATAACAGTGCCTCATGGTTATATAACTGTGAAACTTATCAGTTTTGTGGTTGAATTTACAAATGCCCAGAAAGCCCTGTGTTTTGTGAATGACCAAGCCACTCCCCAAATTTATTATAATACCTACTCTGGAGGAATGGGTGATAAGTCTGGTAAAAGTTCTAGGCTTAATTAAAAATGAGATGGTTGGGGCCCAGCTATTTTTAAGTCCAGAATTTTAGCCCACTTTTGGTAGCCTCAGCTATTACTTAAATGCTTTTCCTTTTGCCTTTGTGTAGCCTCCATTTTATTGCCGAGATGTTGCTGAGATGTATGAAAACATACTACATAAACCCCTAAATTTGAGGCCAGGAGTGAGCCTCACAGCCTGGTCCATTCTGGAAGAACTTCTTGAAAAAGACAGGCAAAATCGACTTGGTGCCAAAGAAGACTTTGTATGTAATGTTTTCAATAATAATTTTGTTTATTTTTAGAAC
>CM053580.1:373199065-373231436 GCA_028627135.1 Pseudochirops cupreus | reverse complement strand
TTGCTGAGATGTATGAAAACATACTACATAAACCCCTAAATTTGAGGCCAGGAGTGAGCCTCACAGCCTGGTCCATTCTGGAAGAACTTCTTGAAAAAGACAGGCAAAATCGACTTGGTGCCAAAGAAGACTTTGTATGTAATGTTTTCAATAATAATTTTGTTTATTTTTAGAACATTATTAAAAGAACTTAGATGCATATTTATTAATGGCTAAGGGAAATGTCTTCTAATTTTTGTATCTTATTTGTGGGGGACACATTTTTATACTTATGTATAAAATATACACTCATAATATGTATATAAACATAATATATTTATATGTATACGGATAATGACTATATAGAAACATGCCCTTGAAATTTTTTTAAAAATTTATGTTTTGAAATCATCTATTAAAGAATTATAGCTAGAAAAGAAAGCAAAAGTTTCTTACAAGTCATATATTCTCTCTCAACTGTTTTCAATTAAATTTTTGGTTTTTTGTTTGTTTCTCCAAACAAAAATTCACCATCTCCCTCTCACTTCTGTACCCCCCTTACCCTACCCTCTCCCAACCGTTGAGAAAGCAAAAAGAAAAACCCACACTACAAACGTGTATAGTTAAGAAAATAAATCCCACGTTGGTCATGTCCAAAAAAATGTCTCTCTAAAGAAATCCCCTCCAGTGTTTTATATGTTGATTCTGTTCTGAGGGGATAGAAGAACTTTGGGAGTTAAGAAAGTTGTTGTTCAGTTGTTTCAGTCATGTCCAAGTCTTTATGACCCTGTTTGGGGTTTTCTTACAAAGATACTGGAGTGGTTTGCCATTTACTTCTCCAGCTTATTTTACAGGTGAGGAAACTAAGGCAAATGGGGCTAAGTGACTCGCCCAAGGTCACATAGTTAGTAAGTATCTGAAGCTACATTTGAATTCAGTTCTTCCTGATGCCAGGCACTCAATCCACTGTGCCACCTAGCTCCCGTAGTTAGGAGAAACCTGAGCACAAATCTTTTGTTGATGTCGTCATTGGAGGAGGAGGATCATGTCTGACTCTTCATGACCTCATGTACTATATCACACCCTAACCCTTCTATCCTCCACTATCTCCTGAAGTCTGTCCAAGCTCATGTTTGTTGCTTTCATGACACTATCTATCTCATCTTCTTTTCCTTTTGCCTTCAATCTTTAACAACATCAAGGGATCTTCTAATAAGTTCTGTCTTTTAATTATGTGGCTAAATTATTTAAGCTTCAATAGGTGACCTTCTAGTGAATAGCCTGAATTAATTTCTGTAAGTGTTGACTGAATTGATCTCCTTGCTGTCCAAGGGACTCTGAAAAGTTTTCTCCAGCTCCACAGTTCAAAGTATTGATTCTGCAGCACTTAACTTTTCTTGTAGTCCAACTCTTAGAGCCATACATTACCACTGGAAAAACCATAGCTTTGACTGCTTTGTCAGCAAGGTGATGTCTCTGCTTTTTAGTATGCTGTCTAGATTTACCATTGCTTTCCTCCCAAGGAGCAAGTGTCTTTTGGTTGCACGGGTGCAGTCACAATGATGTAATTTTTGAGCACAAGAATATAAAATCTGACATTGCTTCCATTTCTTCTCTCTCTGTTTGCAGGAAGTGATAGGACCAGTTGCCATGATCTTGGGTTTTTTATTGTTAAGCTTCAAGTCAGCTTTTACACTCTCCTTTTCGCCCTCTTCAAGAGCCTTCTTAATTCTTCTTCACTTTCTGCCATTGGAATGATATTATATGAGATTGTTGATATCTTCCAGCAAATTTAATTCTGGATTTTGATTTATCCAGTCTGACATTTCACATAATGTACTCTGCTATAAGTTAAAGTGACAGTATACAGCCTTGTCATACTCCTTTTCCAGTCTTAAACCAACCAGTTGTTCCATGTTCTTTTCTAAGCCGTTCTGTTGTTTCTTAACCCACATACATCTTCTTCAGGAGACTAGTAAAATGATCTGATACTCCCATTTCTTTGAACTTGCCAGATTTTGTAGTGATCCACAAGTCAAGGGCTTTAGTGTAGTTGAAACAGTAGTAGATATTTTTCTGGAATTCCCTTGCTTTTTCCATAATCCAGCAAATGTTGGTAGTTTGGTCTCTAGTTCTTCTACCTCTTCGAAAACTAGCCTGCACTTCTGGTAATTTTCAGTTCACATGTTGCTGAAGCCTAGCCTCTAGAATCTTAAGTATGACCTTACTGGCATATGAAAGAAGTGCAGTTGTTCAGAAATTTGAACATTCTTTGGCATTGCTTCTTTAGAATTGGAACATAAACTGACCTTTTCCAATCCAGTGGTTATTGTGTTTTCCAAATTTGCTGTTTGAGTGCAGCACTTTAACAACATTATCTTTTAGGATTTTAAATAGCTCAACTGGAATTCTTTCACCTCCACTACTTAGGATTCTTATGCTTTCTAAGGCCCACTTCATTCTCCAGGATCTCTAATTCTAGGTCAGTAACTACACCGTCATGGTTATTGGTGATGTTAAGAGCTTTCTTACATAGTTCTTCTGTATATTCTTGCTACCTCTTCTTAATCTCTTCTATTTAAATCTCTACCATTTTTGTCTTTTATCATGCCCATTTTTAGATGAAATATTCCCTGACATCTCTAATTTTCTTGAGGAGATTTCTTGTCTTTCCCATTCTACTGTTTTCTTCTATTTCTTTGCATTGCTCATTTAAGAAAACCTTCTTGTCTCTCCTTGCTATTCTCTGGAATTCTGCATTCAGTTGGGCATATCTTTCCCTTTCCCTTTCCCTTTTACATGTTTTCCTTCTTTCCTCAGCTGTTTGGTAAAATCTCATCAGACAGCCTTTTTGCTTTCTTGCTCTCTTTCTTTGGGATATTTTTTGTTGTTGCCTCCTGTACAATATTGCAAACCTCGGTCCATTGTTCTTCAGGCACTCTATCTACCAGAACTAATTCTTTAAATCTATTCATCACCTCCACTTCATTTTCATAAGGGATGTTACTTAGACCGTACCTATATGCTAGGTCTGATAGTTTTCCCTACTTTCTTCAGTTTAAGTCTTAATTTTGCAATAAGAAGTTCATGATCTAAGCCACAGTCAGTTCCAAATCCTGTTTTAATTGACTGTATAGAACCTTTGGTTGCAAAGTATATAAGCAGTCTGATTTTTATATTGACCATCTGGTGATAACTGTGTGTAAAGTCGTTGAAAAGGAATGTTTGCTATGACCAGTGAGTTATCTTGACAAAACTCTATTAGTCCCTGCTCTGTTTCATTTTGTACTCCAAAACCAAACTTGACTGTTATTCCAATTATCTTTTGATTTACTATTTTAGCATTCCAATCCCCTATAATGAATGTGACATCTTTTTTGGGGGGGGTGTTATTTCTAAAATAGAGGGTGTTGTAAGTCTTCATAGAATTGAACAAGTTTGACCTCTTTGGCATCAGTGGTTGGAGCATAGACTTACATTACTGTGATGTTAAACAGTTGCCTTGAATTTGAACAGATATCATTCTGTCATTTTTGAGATTGTATCCCAGTACTACTTTTCTCAACCTTTTAGTATGAGGGCTGTTCTCTTTCTTCTAAGGCAGACCTGCACAGCATAGGGCCCATAGGCTGTTTGTGGCCCACCAAATGATTTTGGAAGGCCTGCAAAAAATGTAGGGTTGCCACTGCACACTCTCCTATTTGTCACGTGACCTGTGACAACCAACCATGGTCAATCTGTCTCTAGTTTAATCAGAGTCTCTGTATCTGAAGTTTAGCCTCTTTTAATTTTGGAACCTACCTACTGCCAAAGTTGTGCAAATCTATTCTAAGGGATTGGTTGGTTGCTTGTCCTTAGAGGACCAAATGACATCACTATGCTAGAGTCAAGTTTCTTTGTGTCCAGCTGTGACTGGTCAGATCAATACAAGCTAGGAATGCTCTACCACAGGTCGGGCACAAATGGTCCCTGTGAACATTTGGGGTGGATATTCCAAATATGCGCATCCTTCAAGTTTCCTTTGAGCTGTCTCTTGGAGCACAGTACCTTTTCTGATGTGGGCTTCTTGCCTGCAGTAGTATATATATTGATCACCTGAATTAAATCTCCATCCATTTAAGTTCACTAACACCCAAGATGTTTAAATTTTCCACATCTGTTTGACCACATCTAGCTTACTTTAATTCATAGATCCATTGGAATGTTCCAGGTTCCTATATAATATTGATCTTTGCAGCATCAGACTTTCCTTTTGTCCCCAGACACATCCACACCTGAGCTTCCTTTTGGCTTCAGCCCAGCTTCTTAATTCTTTCTGGAACTTCTTGTTCTCCACTCTTCCCCAGTAACATATTGAACACCTTCTGACCTGAGGAGCTCATCTTCCGATGTCATATCTTTTATAATTTTAATACTTTCCATGGGGTTTTCTTGGTAAAGATAATGGAGTGGTTAACCATTTCCTTTTCCAACAGGACAAATCCTACTAATTGTGTGATCTTGGTCAAGTCACTGATTCAGTTTTCTCATATGTAAAAGAGAAATGTTAATGTCTGTAGTGTATTACCTCCTAGGGTTCTTGTGAGAATAAAATGAAAAAATGTATATATTTCATTTTACAAACCTTAAGAGCTCTATGTAATCGTCAGTTATTACAATTATTATTAAACAAATTAATTTTGTTTCAATGAAGGAAAGTGTAATATGAAAAAGCTACAATATACACCAAGAAAAGCCTACTTAAATGTAATTTTTCTAAATATATGAGAGGGCCAGTAGATACTTGAAACATTTATCAACTGTTAAATTACTAGCAACAGATTAAGATTCTGTCACTAAACACATTACAAGTAATTACACTAACCACAGGCTAATGGTCGTATTAAAGAATTTAAAGTCTGTTTGTTTCCCAGTGTTTTGATTTAGTCATGCCATGCCCCACATCAAAGGTTAGTGACTACTAAAAAATAAGTAATGGTTGTGTAGCTTCTGTAATGAGGAGGCATTTTTGAAAGTTGTTACCCCATACTTTCTTATAGCCGTTCCAGTTGGGAAAACGCTTATGCCAACAAGCTTCACTTGTTATATAGGTGGGACAGAAACATTGTGTAAAACTTGTATCATTTATCCAGGATAGGATGTTTTCTGGTTTGGAGAGGTTGTCAGGAAGCAGCCTGATGACTAACGTGGTTTCCATTCATTTTACCATTTTACCCTTCTGTGTTCTTTTGACTTTCGCTTAAATCCAGGTGGAGGAAAAGGTCATTGAAATTACACTGGTATTTCACCATAGGTTGTGGAATTTTGGCCCCTTGTTTCTTTTTTTTTTTTTAGTGCCTCTCTTTAAAATTTTTTTTATTATGACTTAACATTCAGCCACAAACATCAGTAGTTCAGTATACAAGGAAAAGAAAAGAGAATTGAAAACATAAATCTCTCTTATATAGTTTGGGTTTTTAAGTATATATTAAATTTTACATAATAGCAGTAAAATTGTCCTTTTTTCACATTCTGAATCTTTTTCTCTTTTCTAAAAATATATCACTGGTACTTATCACTACCTGCTAATTCACCCTTCCCTCTCTTTTCTATTTCAGTACTTTGCATTTTTATTAACATTATTCATCCAATGCCTTGTTAAGTGCCTAGAATTATATTACTGGTCCTGTTTTAATACTTTGGGCTTTAAATTTAAAAAATTCTATTTCTAAAAAAGGGTCAGGAATAACTAGTATGACAAACATATTATATTACTATGCTGTTAATAAATTCACATACTAATTAGAAATGTGTACTAGTGAGCTACTTTTACAGTAACTTGTAGGAAATCATCAACCAGTCTAGAATTAGGCCATGGGTACTTAATTTTTTTTAAATGTTTGGGCTGGTGCCTAGACAAAAAGATGGGGATACAGCCTCTAGACTATTTCATGCCATTTGGAAACTAGAGACATTAGAATTTCCAATTCCTCCTACATACTGCCCTGCAAACTGAGTGCTTTTACTTAAGTGCAGAAAAGTGGTATTTTGTTCTTTTTTAAAAAAGTTTTGTTGATGCCATTTGTTTTCATACCACAGTAATTTCTAGATACACCCATCTACTCCCACCCCTCATTAAAACCTCCCTTATAAGGAAGAAAAGTTGAATAAAAAATAACTGATACAGTGATCACGTCTGACAATGTATTCAAAATTCTTCCTCTGTAGGTCCCTCCTCTGTGGAGAGGGTAGAAGAAGATATTTTTCTTGATCTGTTCTCCACAACCAAGATTGGTTATAAATATTTCTCCAAGTTCAGTTGGCTTTTAGTATTCTTTCCATTGACATTGTGATAGTCACTGTGTATACTATTTTTCTGGTTCTGCTTATTTCAGTGTGCATCAGTTGGTTGAAATCTTCTCAATATTTATAATTTCTTACTTCATAATAATATTCCTTTCTGTCAGATAACTACAGTTTGTTCAACCCTTCTTCCCCAGTTGATCGCCACTTAACTTTATTTTCCCAGGTCTTTACTACAATAAAAGTGCAGTTAGAGGCATAGTGGGCAGAGCAGTAGACTTGGAATCAAATGTGGCTTCTGACACTTACTAGCTGTTTGACCCTAAGAAAGTCACCTAATTTCTCAACCTCAGTTTCCTTATCTATAAAATGAGGATCTTTGTATTCTTTGATCTTCAAGGCCTCTTTCAATTCTAAATATATGATCCTATGAATTAATAAGCTAATGATGCATTAAGTGCTTCCTGTGGGAAAAGCGCTGAACTGAGTGCTAGGGATACAAATAAAGAAGCAAAACTGCCCCTGTTCTCCAGAAGCTCACATTCTAATGGGGAAGAAAACACATATGGAAGGTTCAGCTATAAGGAAGATAGGAAAGACCCATGGCCCTTAGGGTGAATATTCTCACCTATTTTCCTGTAAATATGTTAGTATATATTGGACCTTTTCTGTGTCTCTTAGCCCTTCTTAGAAGGTATATGCCCAGGAGTAGAATTACTAGGTTGGAATATTTAAGCAGGTTAGCCATTTCAGAACATTTGGACCAGTTCACAGTTCTGCCACACATTAGCGTTCTTTCCAAAGCTTATCCAACATTGGCTGTTTACTTTTTAATATTACCTTTCCCAGTTTGCTTGATACAAAGTGAAATCACCAATGCTATTTAAACTTAACATTTTTTTCCTATTATTTGGAGCTTGTTTTCTAGTGATCAATGCCAGTTTGCAGTTCTTCTTTTGAATTCTCTTTCTTTATCTCTTGGGAAATATATGTGTCAGTTTCCTCTATATCTTGCATATCCAGCTTTTATCCATAATATTTGTGGCGAAGATTTTTTTCTCACTTGACTTTCAGTTTAGTTTTAGTTTTTCTTCTAAGTTTAATTTAGTTTAGTTTTTCTTCCCAGTACCACAAAATAATTCTAACTCTATAACAATCAGCTGAAGACAAAAGACTGGGTACCTCACTGCCTCAACTTTTGAGATACTGGTATAAGTAATCCTGAAATGTTTATAATCAGAGTTTGGTGATAGCATGTTTACACTCCACTCTTATGTGTAGATTTTTCCCTCAGCCCTTGTCTAGAAGGAAGTTTGGAAAAAGGAAATGGATAATCTGGTAAATTTTGGAGTAGTTGGGTTGTGTAGAATTAGCTAAGTGACTACTTATGTTCTACAGAAGTAACAATTTTTTCTTTTTATTCCAGCTTGAAATTCAAAATCATCCTTTCTTTGAGTCACTGAACTGGGCTGACCTTGTACAAAAAAAGATTCCACCACCTTTTAATCCTAATGTGGTAAGTTTAATATATTCACATATCTTTTTATGTCAGTATAAGAATAGAGCTTTATTTTGTTGCTACTTTTATTCCATCAGATCTATAAGTCTGTGTGTAAAGAGATGGAGTTAGTAACTAAATTAGTGAAAAAAAAATATATATATATATATATAATTCAGCCACTTGTCACAGTCAATTGTGACACAGCAGCTTTTTTCAATTAAAGAGAATCTCTTTAAGCGGCTAAATGGCGCAGTGGATAAAGTGCTGGGGCTGGAATCAGGAAGAGTCATCTTCCTAAATTCAATTCTGGCCTCAGACACTTACTATTTGTGTGACCCTGGACACTTAACCATGTTTGCCTCAGTTTCCTCATTTGTGAAATGACAAACCATGCCAAGAAGACTCCAAATGGAGTCATGAAAAGTCAGACAACTGAAAAACGACTGAACAACAATTGTGTCATGTGTTCCTCCAGCACGTCATTTTATTAATGAATTTCAAGTTTCATTTCTCAGTACCTCTTTGAATCTTGCTATTTGCAAAGCTGTTATTTTAGTTTGGCATAGCTAAGAGTGTCTTGCTTGACAGGTAAGCTTATGGGCCCATTCAAAATATCCACTAATCTGCTGTTAGGGAGAATGTAGCTGGGAACCAATACCTTCTTTTGTAACACTATAGAGAAAACAGAAATTAAAGTAACTTTTTAAAATTTAAGAACCTCTCCTTCATCTCTACATCTAGATCCTGTTGCATTGTAGGGGCTATGAGAAGCAGCTGTAATTTAGCAAATGTTTTATTATCTTCTACAGGCAGGGCATTTCAGATAAAGGCATAAATAACAACATAAAATAAACCTGTAGCGTTGGCAAGGCAGTATATAATTAATTTTATCTCTGATGGATCAGAAAGGAAGCAGCTGACAAGGGACTATTTCTCTTTCACATGGTTTATTTTGACCAGATTTCATCAATGCCAGGAGGTGCTAGTGAGGAATTTCCTGTCAGTACGTAGAGTCTTAAAAAGTTGTTGTGGGTATTAAGAGGTTAATTGTTGCTCAGAGTCCCTCAGTCAGTGTATTCAAGTGTCCAAGTTGGAACTTGAGCTCAGGTCTCCTGGACTGTGAGGGAAGTTTTCAGTCTTCCACAGCCCACACTGCATCTTCTCCCTTAAATTTTCATATTTTCCTTTTGTTGTTGTTCAGTCATTTCAGGCATTTCCTGATCTTTGTGACCCTATTTGGCAAAGATATTGGAGTGGTTTGTCATTTCCTTCTCTAGCTCATTTTACAGATGAGGAAACTGAGGCAAACAGGGTTGAGTGACTTGCCCAAGAGTCACCTAGTAAGTATCCGAGATCAGATTGGAACTCAGGTCTTCCGGATGCCAGGTCCATCGCTCTATCCACTTTACCACCCAACTGCCCTAGCTACTTTCCTTAGCATTCAGCAAAAGGAACAATTGTTGTTAAGCAAGTTAGTATTTGGCTATTGACAGAAATTACCTCCTTAACAAAGAGGGAGTTTGCTGGAAAAATATAAGTATTTCCTAAATAAATATGTCAGCCCCTGCCTTTTCTCTTCCCCTCTCCTTTATTCATTATACTGTTTAAAGAGAATGCCTGTGTCCCTAGCTCCAAGCATGTGACTATCATAAAAGACTGGCACACATTAAAATCCTGTTGGACCTCTCTGCTTTAAAGACATTTTCCAAAATTTATTTTCCATGTTTAACTTATCAGTGAGTCAGTGAGTCACTATGTTAATTAACCCTGGACCTCTCCTGGTTTACTTTTTTTTTTAATCAGACCTTTGATTTCCTTATTATGGGGCACTCCCATCAGCACATCCTCTGCTGATGCAGATCAGCACCTTCTCTATAACTGATGGTCTTAGAGTTTCCTGCTACACCAAGAGGGATTTGGCTTACAGTTACAAAGCTAGGATGTGTCAGAGGCAGAACCTGAACCTGAGGCTTTGGATTCTGAAGCTAGTTCTCTCATTGCCTCTTCGCCTTTTAACTCTTTTACACAAAAACATTTTTCTGTATATTTGAAGTGTCATTAGTGTTACTCTAGAATAAGAAAGAAAACTAAGTCCCTTTAAGTAAACTACATTTATGTATATTGGGTACCTTAATGGTACTATACTATACTATAACTATACCAGACTATAGAAGGAGCAAAATGGTTTTTATACTGGAAAGGACAGAAAAAAATAGCTAATGAAAAGATGATAACCAAGAAAAGTAGAGATATATAATAAAAATGCCTTTTGATGCCCTATCTGTGGTATTTGAAAGTAAAAAGGGTATAGGATCTGGAGTGAGATTCGTTACCCATGTGACATTGGACAAGTCACTTCATCTTTATGGAAATCAGTTTCCACACTGGTAAAAATGAGGGATTTGGACTATAGAATTTCCAAAGGTCCTATTCAGTTCCAAATCCATGAGCTATAATAAAAAAAATCATAGAGAATAAGTAAAATTGCTTTGCGGGTGAAAAATATATTCCAGTTTTCCAAAACAGAAAAGAATGGAGTCTGCACATTATAGACCAGTGAGCTTGACTCGGATCCCTGGCAAAATTCTATCATGTATTTATACATTAAAGAATTTCTTGATTAACACCAGAAAAGGAAGCAAGGCTTACAAAGACCCCAGCATGACTTCAACAAGAACAGCTCATACCAAACTAATCTCATTGCTTTTTTTTTTAAGCAAAGTTGATAGGCAGATAGATCAAAGGAATTCTGTAGATAGAGGTTTACTTAGATTTTAGCAAAGCATTTAAGTCTTTTATATCAATCTTATGAACAAAATAGATATGGGCTATATGATAGTATACAAGTAAGTAGAGGTTTAATGATCCATTACGTTAATTGTTTTGTGTCAGCTTGAAGAGTTCTCTAGAGGTTTGCCCTGTGCTGTTTAGCATTTTATCAGTTATTTTGATTATGTCAGTCAAATATTTATTAAGTACCTGCTGTGTGTCAAGCATTGTGCTAAGTACTGGGGATACAAAGAAAGTTTAAAAAAAAAGGGCCTGCTCTCAAAGAGTTCACAGGCCAATAGGAGAGACAGCCTGCCAACAAGATATATAGATAGATATATATGTATGCTAAATTGGAAATAATCAAGAAAGGGAAGGCACCTAGTATTAAGGGGGGTCAAGAAAGGCTTCTTTGTAAAAGAAGGGATTTTAGCTGGGACTTAAAGGAAACCAGGGAGGGAAGGAAATAGAAATGAGAAAGAAAATTCTAAGCATGAGATAGCCAGTAAAAATTCCCAGAGTCGGGAATTGGAGTATCTTGTACATAGCTAGCAAACTTAGCAGATTTGTAGATGACCCAGTTCTGGGAAGGTACTATGTGCCAGAAAAGATTCAAGACAGTTTTGACTGGCTTAGAACAATGAACCAAAACAAACTAGATGAAATTTAATAGACAGAGAAGAAGGAAGATTGACAAGATAATAGAATAATCTGATCTTAGGTCCGTTGTTGAAATTGTAAGTTGAGCCTCCCCTTCAAAAATATTCTGATAAACCACCAAACATTGACTTTTTTTGGAACTTATATTGGGAGAGCTAAGTTCTTTTCTTGTAGCAGTTAAAACAAAAATATTACATACTCACTCAATCTTATATCATCCAATAAGGAGGTGGATATAGAGATGTGGATATAGGTTTAGGACGGAGGCAGGTCTGGAAGTTAGTGGTGACCATGGAATTTGGAGTCTGGAAATGGGGAACATTATAATATACAGATCAGAATAAGTAAAAACTGGAATAAAGAATCAGCTAGTTTAGCAGAGAGGGAATGAAGAGCAAATCATTAATTAATACTGCTCCGTAAAAAACTACAACCCTTAAAATGAGTAAAAGTTTGTGTAATGAAAACATGGTTTTGTTGTCTTGAAGAGGTTAGAGAATAAAAAACATCCAATTTTTGGCAATCTTTTTTCACATTTTTTGATGCATAAAAACTTCTGTTGCCAGGTTTGGAAAACCTGGAAAGTCATGTTTCACTTTTATCAGAAAGCCATCTTGTAATCTTAGAGCTAGCTTTTATTTGCCTGAGATTATGTGGTGGTAGAGGGGGATGCAATGTGGAGAAAGGTAGAAAAAGCAGAGGGGGAAGGGGATAGAAGGGAATAAGTCTTTATTATGTAATGCCTACTATATGCCATGCATTGTGCAAATATCACTTTGCAAATATTATTTTGTTTGATCCTCACAACAATCCTTTGAGGTAGATACTATTAGTAACCTCATTTTACAGTTGAGTCAAAAAAAGGCAAACAGATTAAGTGAATCACACAGCTAATAAAGTATCTGGGGACAGATTTGAAATCAGGTCTTCCTGATTCCATTTCCAGTTGTACTCATTGTGCTACCTAGCTGTCCCCAAGAACAGGGGATGGATGTTAGATTCTTATTCCCACTACAAATCCTAGGTTGGCTTGGAGATAATTTAGGTAAGGAATCAGGATCTATCTCAGAGCTGTTGTGCAGATCAAATGAGATCATATTCCCTTAACCAATTGCCTGGCACATAGTAGACAGTATATAAATGTTTTTATCGTCATTATTATTATTGGTCATTAGGCATTTTTGATGAAGAGACCTAATCTAGAGAGGCCAGCACTATCATCTTATGAGAGAGAAAGAAGTAACACATTGCCATCTATTGTCCGTTGTAAAAATTGTCAGTGTAACTTTTAATCTGTGTTTGTACCTATAGGATTAAACTTGATAATGATGACCTCCTAGTTATCTTCTTATCCCAATTTTAATGAAGAAATCTTTTTTTTCTCTTTTCTGGTTTAACTCCAAGGAGGGCTTTGATGATATATTTTTTTATCCTCTATTGCTTTCATTATTATAATAAACAATTTTCTTTCCATAATATCAGTAGGATTTATCACACTATGCTCCTTCCTCCTCACCTCACCTACTTTTTCAGGTACCTAAGGATGGAAATATCCAGTTTTATTAACAAAAATAGGAGTTTCAGCTTTCATCAGTGCACTTTGTCATATCTCATACATTAAGTATTGTGGTCAACACCTAGTTAAATTGGTACAGAAAACTACTATGCTTGTTGCTCCTGTGTCAGGATCCTGAATTGTGTTTTGAATAGCAACACATACTAGAGAAAAGATAGTACAAGAAAAGAAGAAAGTATGGCAACTGAAAGAAGAAAAGAGCACGACAACTTTCAGAAGCATTTATTTATAAAGAAGAAATTTACAAATACATGTGAGATGTCTAATAAAATGACTAAAGCAAGTGAAGATTAAATAAATAACAATATATTTTTAATATTTTAGGTTGGACCAGATGATATCAGGAACTTTGATGCAGCCTTTACAGAAGAAATGGTTCCGTATTCTGTTTGTATATCTTCTGACTATTCTATAGTGAATGCCAGTGTTTTGGAGGCAGATGATGCGTTTGTTGGTTTCTCTTATGCACCTCCTTCTGAAGACTTGTTTTTATAAGAGAGAGAACATTCAGAAAACACCAAGGAAGTACAAACCTAAGGGTCAAAGTGAAATTTTTCTATATGGGAAAGTATTCCAAAATGTCTTAACTAGTGCCTCATTTTTATATGTAAAGTTGGAATCTTTGAAAACTTTTTTCTGCTGTACATGAAAAAAAATAGGGCATTTCAGAAAGTTGAATTTAAACTTTGTTACTCCTGCTTATTAAGATTATTTTTAAAGAAATACTTTACAAGCTATTCTTTACATTGACCTGTTTTTAAGCAAAAAAAATGTTGTTGTTTACTATTGTTTTTCCTTATAGGTGTACACTAGTATGTATCCAGGATTAGCTGTTTTCAACACCTACAGCAGTTCAGTATATTGCTTTTCAATTCAGTCCATCATGCCTATAGTGATTTTTAGTGTTATGTCATAACTATGCAATTATCTTTTGTGTTTGTTGTTGTTGGAAAAGAAATAACATATTGCCGTATTAAATCACTGTTTGAAATCTGAAATACTTGACAGTATTAAAATGAAAGTGCGTAGTTAACAAAACATGTTGGTTTATAGTTTTGATGACCTTTCATTCTGCAGATCTTTAAGGATTAAAAAACACAGAAAATACCTTGTCTTTAACACATTGGAGTTCAGACTAGCCTATGATTTTTTTTTCCATGAAAGAAGCAGAAAATAAACTGTTCGCATTTCTTTAGCATTACAAAGGTTTAATGGACCGTCAAGTATTGTGGATTTTGTGCATGTGTTACTGAAACATTCATTTTTCTATACACTCTATCATGCATTTAAAATTTGTATGTTCTGTTTTCAGGTTGTTAATTTTTCATTCAGTATGGTATGCATTCCTTCTGAACCTTAGCATTTGCTTTGAAAATATGTAGATAACTTTTTTCAAAACAATTGTCTTAATTAGCAGTTACATATGAGTATTAAGTTTGTTAGAATACTCATCTAATTAGAAATTTCAAAAATTGTCTCAAATATCCATACTTTTTCTGTAGATTACTGCATTCCAAAAGCATTTTGAGTAAAATAATCAAATACAACTTAGCAGTTATGAAAAACACATGCTAAATTTGACCTTCATTTATTTTAGAAAAGTACAGGAAATCTAATCTTTATCCCATGGCATGCTCACTTTAGATCACTTAAAATTCAAGCACAAACTGACTACAAATACAGAAGAACTAGAAAATACTGCTTGGAAGCTTGGAATCTTCATTATCAGTTGGGAAGAAATCTTTTAAAATAATCTTGCAAACAGTTCTTCAAAGTATATGAGAAACATAATTTATAAAAAGGCTGACTTAGCATAGCAGTTCAGATTCTTTGAGTGAACATTTTTTCCAGTTTTTTTTCTTTGAAACAGTAATCACAAAAACACTTAATATTTGTTATAAAAAGATGCTCTGCAGAATGAAAAGGAGAAAAAAAGTTTCATTCAAAGTAATGGTGTAAGTATACCTTAAAACTAATTGCTTTCAAACACTGTATCTTCCTTATAGAAGTAATAATTTAGTAACTACACTGTCTGTAAATATTTGTTTTGTCTGGCACTACTGTAAATTCTGCTTTTACACAGAAGCTTTCTGTTTATTGTAGATCAAAATGAAAACTGCAACATCTTGCAGAATTTGTTTTGATTTGGTCACTCTTTAAAAACTAAACTGCCCAAAATGAAAGTGCAATATTACGTATTTTTAAGAGAACGTAATTAAAAGTAGAATTCTAAATGTTTCTCAGATTACAAGTAATACAATTAGTGTGTAATATAAAACAAAATAAAGTTATTGTTAATCTTGTGACCTGTTGTTAACTTAAACTAAATATAAATAAGCCCTTTGTTGTAGTCTAGTCAGTGTTTGATTCTTTATGACCCCATTCAGAGTTTCTTGCCAAAGATACACGGGTGGTTTGTCATTTCCTTTTCAAGCGCATTTTACAGATGAGGACCTGAATTTCAAAATGCCCTTTCTTAGAAAAATAAATTATTAGATTGTTACTAGTCAATGAGTAAATTTAAGGAAAAAACATCTTCTAAATGTAAGATCTTCATTTTTGTCCTAGAACCCTGATATGATGTTTTTATGGTTTCTTGAGAAGTTTGCACTTTTTGGATTGGAAAATTTTTTCATAATTATATGAAAATATTTTAAAGATTATATATACATATGTATATGCATGTATATATAAAATCATATACAATAGGATGATTCAGATTAGAGCAAAATAAAAAGTGATTTATATTTAAGTACTATAAATACCTTACTCAGATAAAAGATGTTAAGTCATACAACTCTTAAATCTGTTCATTCAGTTCTTTGTACATGTCATTTAGGAGTAGCTATGACACCTACAGCAGTATTCTTAGAATCCAAATTCTTGCCACTTGCTTTAGAGCAGAATTCTTACTCTTTTGGAAGGTGAGAGAGTTTGTAAACAAACCTAATAATTTACTGCTACTTGGTAACATATACAGATGAGTTCACTAGTAAAACTACTATGAGTACATAACATTGGTCTGGAGGGTATGAAATATCCCTTTGCATTAAGTAATTTTTAAGGTTCACCCTGTATCCACTGTGCCTTATTAAAACTTATCTACAGGAAAAATTAGCCCAATCAGATGGTCTTATGTGCCATTTCAAACTGATTAGACTTTAGGGTTTTTTGTATATAAGAGATGAAGCACTATGGTTTTTCTCTGTCCTAATAGTCCTAATAACTAGTAATATGCTACTTGAAACCAGCTTTATAGCAGTGCATTAGCATTTCATTCTAACACATTTTAATTGCATCATTGTTTTTTTTGCTTCTTATGCTCTTAAAATCAATTAGTAATACATATATATCTATATATTCATTAGATTAAAAAGATTTAAAAAAAACACTTGTTGGGGTGGATAAAAACTATTCCTGCCAATAAAAAGATTTGTTAAATTTAGTTCAACACAGTTAAATATTACACTTTATTAATCAGCACAGTATATATTATGATACAGAAAATATAAATATATATTATAAAAGAATATGCTACTATGTGAGAAGACAGCAATATATTTGCAAGAAACAAATGCTTTTGTGTGCATTTATAGTGAAATGTTTACTGAAGTATCAGTGTTACTGGGTACATTGAATATTCAAATAGATATGATCTCATCAATATAAAAGTTTCCTCCGAAGTCATACCCTATCCAAATCTGCCTATCCTGAGATTCTTATTCATGTCTTCCTGCATGTGTACCAGAGTAGGTCCATGTGCAGAGAATATTCCTGGTGTTTATGATATCAGATGGTGGTCGAGCACTGGGCTCTCTACCATTTATTCCTTACTCTTTCATTTGTGTTTTCTTCTGGTGTGAACTTTTCTGACTGAGTCCAAGTTTTAAAGAACAAATCCTTTTATTAAGGGGGTTTGTTTTGTGAAGTTTGGATTCAGTCAGAGGGCCCCATTTCAGGACCTAGAGGGCTACATGTGGCCTGGAGGCCAAAGGTTCCCCACCCCTGATACTCTTCTAGAGTAATCCAAGATAGTAAATATACTTGACAAAGACAGCCTTCGAGCCATGTGTCAAATTAAATGTACCAAGCAATTTTTAGACCTTATGGGAGATGAAGTAGAAGAAGGGATGGCTCTTGGGGAGTTAAGCATGCAAAATGCTTATAAAATGGTTAAATAATAAATTGTGTGATAAAATTATTCATAAAAGGAGAAAATAGAGCCAAAGTAGAGAGGCAAGGCCTCACAGAGAGGCTGAGGCTTGAGTTAGGTGGATTGGTGGGAGGTTGGGGAGCAGCAATGAAAAAAGAGGTGGCAGTAAATATGTATATTCATTTCTGAAAACAACTTGACTGGAGTGAAAATTTGTGGAAAGTAGGGTTAGAGAGGGTGTAGCAAGGGCACAAAGGACCTTAAAAACTAGACAAGGGAAAACGGGAACACCAGGTTCTCCGGCACTGAAGTCTGAAAGAAATCAGCGTTTCTGGAATACGAGTTTGGTAATAAAACAAGATTAGAATGGGGAGTGGGGTCATCTTAAAAGGCTGTTGAAGTACGCAGGGTGTGAAGTGATAAAGGCCTCGGTCAAGACTGTGGGAGTAGGAATAGAGGATCAAGGCTCAATCAAGACACGTTTACACCTCAAATTTCTGAAGAGCGGAACAATTTCCAACCCTCAGCCAGTGGCTCAGTCACTTAAAGCAAAATTCTGTACCAAAAAAACTGTAGGGAGGAAAAAAAGATGTTTTTTGAAGAGAGCTTTCTTTGGGTTTCTGTATCCCACAGTCATTTTCTTTTGCGGGATTTGTGGCAATGTGGATTTGACCTGTGGAAAAACGGCCATTTTCGGACCGTCACACCTAGGGAGGGTGGAGTCACGATGCCCTGAGGTCGCCTCCCACTCTCTGAGCTACTGCCTCTCTGGTTCCGGTCTAAAGCCCTAGGTCTGGAGTGATCCAGGCCTCGAGGGAGCCCCTCCACCCCTTAACCTTCGCCCAGCTACCCCAAAGACCCGCCCGTGAGGGGCAGGCGAAGCACAGAGAACAAGGTGAAGTGACCGCAGCACGGGCACGATCGCGGCGCGCGCTCCCGAAGGCACGAAACAGCCGCCCTAGCGCCGGGCGCGCGTCCGTGCCAGGCCAGGGGCGGGGGTAGGGGTGGGGCGGAGTCTCGGGCCGGGCTCGCGCTCGATCCAACGGCCGCTGCGGGCGCGGGGAGCGCTGGGAGAGGAGCGGGAGCGGGGCGGGGCGGGATGGGGCTGCGCTGCGCTATTGGCTGTCAATCAGCGGTACTTTTTTTTTTTCAATTCTCCTTTCTCTGGGGCTGAGGTGGGCGAAAGATCCAGTCAGAGATTGTTGCCGTTCCAGGTGTAGTCTGTAAGCCGTGGGATCACATTGCCAACATTTTAATTTCCATTCTCCTCAGTTTTTCTTTAGCGTTTTCCACAAAGATTCCGAACCTTCGCACATCATTTTCTATATTCCACGGAAACAAAAAACTAACGGGACAGCCCACGTCGCTTTCCTTTTAAATAACCCCTGCAACCTATATAATTTTTAAAAAATGTTTAAATAACCCTTGCAGTGATTGCCCAAAATTTAGGCTTACGCCTCCTTGGTTCCTGATGTTGGCTGACCCTCAGGAGCCAACTTCAAATCCTGCTCCAATACTTTGGGGGGAGGGGCGGCCGCACCCCTTCTGAGCGTCTGAGGGTGTTGGACCCGATAATCTCTAAGACCCCTCCCAGAACGGGATCTCATGAAACCATTGTTTTATATCTCAATTTGGAAAGGAAAAAAATTGTTTTCTAGCTAGAAGGGGTTTGTACAGCTATTTGACTTTTGGTTTAAAAAGGTATTCTCAGTGAGTAGAGCACCGGCCCTGGAGTCAGGAGGACCTGAGTTCAAATGCGACCTCAGACGCTTAACACTTACTAGCGGTGTGACCTTGGGCAAGTCACTTAACCCGAATCGCTCTGCCCTCCCCTGAACAAAAAAGAAAAAAAAAGTATTCTCGGAGACTTTTGTCAACTAGGCAATCTGCGATTTTATTACAGGGTTTCTAGATCTTCCTGTCCTTATTCTCTTTTTGATAAGAGAAAAATCAACCTAAGAATGTCTAACCTAAAGCTGAAAGAGGCAGCCCTTATCTACCTTGACAGGAGTGGAGGCCTTCAGAAATTTATAGAAGACTGCAAGCACTATAATGGTATATTTATCAAAATTATTTTTTAATGATTTTTAAACTGAATACTTTAAAATACACTTTGTGATGATGATGATGACTATCAAGTTGATATTTATTTACAGATTCAAAGCAAAGTTACGCTGTATATCGGTTCACTATTTCAATAAACCCATCTGACATTGTCGAACTGGATGCAGTTCTTGGAAATCATATTTTACATGAACCTTTGAAAGCTGCTCAAGTTTTTCAATCAGTAAGTTAAAGATAAATTTTGTTGGATCAATTTTTTTCTTTATAAAAATTTTGTTTTCAATTGCAGGTTTGTTTTGTTGCTGTTAAAACTCTTTCCTTAATTGAACAGTTACAGACTGAAACTCAAGTAAGTTTTTTAAAAAAATATTTAACAGAAACCATGCTAAAATACAGTAGGTTTAAAATAGTACTTGCAAAAATGTTTCCCCGTTTTCAAATTTTGTTGAAATCCCTATTTTTCTCAAAGCTCAATGTAATATTTTACAATTATATATTTTGTTTTCTGCTATCTTAACATTTTAATTCAAATATATTTTAATATACAGTTTTATTAATATAGTTTTCATTTTTTCATTAGATTAATATAGTGCTGAAATTAACACATTTGCCTCTTCTGCCAAGTTATGGGCTTGACCTTTGTGAGTTTCCATGTGATTACCTCTCTCAGAGGTTTTATATGGTACAAGGAATAATAATTGCCATGACAACAGTAACTAAATATACACAAGGAGCAAGATTCCTTTGTTCAGATGAAGCGTGCCCTCTTTCTGAAGGTAAAGTATTAAAAATAAGGAGCTGAAAGCTTAAATAACTATCCAAGTTAAGTTTAGATAATGTTATGTAGTTAGAGTAGCAGTATTTTACAATAGAATAAAAGTGCTGAAGTTAAAGTCAGGAGACCTGGGTCACACAAGTATTGTAACCTGTATGACCATAAGCAAATCACCAACTTTTTTGATCTTCCATTTCCTCAATGATAGATTTGTGAATTTTAAAGTGCTATACAAATGTGCATATTTGGGTATTTTAGGACCAGCTCTCTAATTTCTTCAGTATATTGATGTTCAGTTGGTTCAGTCGTTTCTGACTCTTCATGACTTCATTTGGGGTTTTCATTCTCCAGCTCATTTTCCAGATGAGCTTCTTCAGTATAGAGGACTCCAAATTAGGTAACAGGATTACCTGAGAAGTTAACAACTTACTCATGGACACACAACTAGTATTTGTCAGGGACTGGACTTGAACTCAGGCCTTCCTAACTCTAAGACTACTGACTCTGTCTGCACTAATACGTATTAATTGTTATTAGGAATGAAGATAGTAAATTTCAACATACCTCAGGGCTCCTTTTTTCAATTGGTTCATGCACACAAGCAGGCAAGATCATATTCTGAAAACTTCAGAGATTTTAATGATTTTATTTGTTCCTCATTGCCAAAATCATATCTTCTCATTGATTTCTACTTATAAATTT
The DNA here is from genome assembly GCA_028627135.1 of Pseudochirops cupreus. Taxonomy (NCBI): domain Eukaryota; kingdom Metazoa; phylum Chordata; class Mammalia; order Diprotodontia; family Pseudocheiridae; genus Pseudochirops; species Pseudochirops cupreus. The sequence goes on along the minus strand of CM053580.1, from coordinate 373,210,975 downwards.
ACTTTGTATGATCCAAAGATGCATTTTTATATGTTCGAAAAGCACTGAATGTGTGTCCTCCTGACAAATAAATCATGCTATACAATAGAGAAGAAGTATGGTCTAGACTAGAGCATACAGAAAGTTTGCTGGGTCAAAAACAACAGTTTTCCACAGAAAAGAAAAACTATTTTTTAAAGCCTTTTTTCTCTTAGTACCCTCACTGGTTAATCTTAGAGGAAAGAATATTGGAGATTTGAAAGCTGAGGATCTTCCTTCCTATATATGTGCCTAGACTCCAAAGAGGAAATAGGCCCCAGTAGTAAGCTAGGAAATAGTAAGCAAAATAGTAAACCTCTGTGTCATGCTAAAACTTTAAGTGATTAAAATAAAAATAATGGTTTTACTTTGTCTTGTTTAATCTTCAACAGCTAGAATAAAAATATCTTTCTATGATTGTTAGCTCTCTACATGCGACAGGGCAAACTTAACATAAATTTTGAATGATTATAGATAAATGGTTAAGCCTGAAAAAAGATTTAATTTATGTTGTATTTCAGGATTCCAGTATATAAGAGTGCATGTACCTGGTGCCACAGAATCTACAACAGTGAGAAATGATTTCTCATGTAATCTGTGTACCTCTCCACTTCTAGAAGACAGGAAGTTTAGAGTACTTGGTGGTAAAAATATAATTTTAAAATTTTCAATAATAACATTTAAAATGTATTTCATGATTTTAAACTTGTTGGTGTCAAAATTAAGTTTGAAATATATTCCAATAATAACTGTGTTCTTTGTGTTAAGATAAACAGATAGCTGAAATAATTACAGCAAAGTCACTTACTGCTTTTCAAGGATGTCCCAACAATCAACCAATGAGATTTCAATCTCTTTCAGTTTTCCTAAGAGGTCAGTAAGCTTATTTTGAACTTTAAAAAAAGATCACCATAAAACAAATAAGTAAGTTTCTTAAAAGTTCTTATGCTACTTGGTAGCATATTTTTAAAAGCTACTTGTAAGTTTAAGTTTTCTTAAAATTGAATTCTACTCCTTGTACTCCTTGTAAAGAAGTAGAATTGGGCTTTGTTCTGTAGTTTTAAAACCACCCAAACTTCTTGTGGAATGAAGAATCAGAATAATTATTTCACTTTTTTATCCTCCTGCATTAGAGTTTTACTGAATATTCATAATTTGCTCCTTCAAATTAGTGCATCAGTATAAATAAGTACTAAAGTTTATTAGCAAACTTTTTAAAAATTTTCTCTCATTTTCAGATAGTAAAATAAATCATCATTCTTCATAGCTAGTTCACTATAAATTGGTATTTACAAAGTTCATTTAATGAATAAAACTTTTCTTATTTGCTTCATAATTCTAGATGAATTAAGCAATAAAATCAAAATAGGAAGTGAATATATAATTGTTGGAATTCCAACTTGTGTTAAAAACTCTTCACAAGCCGTTGTTTGTATAGAGGCCAACAGCATAAATTTGTACAATCCAAAAGGTAAGGAAAATATCATTGTCATAAATTTTTAAAATATTTCAATCAATAAATATTTATTGAATTTTTACTATGGTAAGGGCATTAAAATTCTATTCTAAGACTTTCATCATGGCATAGAAGTAATATTCTCAATAAAAATTCTGACGGAGTGCAAGATGTGATAGGCCTTGCCAAGCTGAGGCAGCTTCCCATACAGTCTTGGCTGAAGATTCTGTAATTCTTCTCTAAGGACCAGTCTAATTAAATCAGGGAGATTTATCAGCAGAGGGTCACCAGGTAATTCATTTTTGGCAACAAAACCTCATGAGGACAATCTATTAAAGTGTACAAGGGTTGCAACCTGCAAAATCTCTATGCTTTTAGAAGATTGCTATGGATTTTAAGGCAGGTTTGGAATTAAAAGAATGGGTACTCCACACAAATTAAATCACATATCAAAGTATTAAAGGTGAGGCAGCTAGTTGGCAGAGCACCAGCCCTGGAGTCAGGAGGATCCAAGTTCAAATCCAGCCTCAGACAGTATGACCTTGAGCTGTGTGACCTTGAGCAAGTCACGTAACCACAATTGCCCTGCCTTCCCTCCTCCAAAAAAAAAAAGTATTAAAGGAACTAAAATAATATAATAAAACTTCATCAACACATATGTGAATTATAATATATCATCACTTCCTCCAAGGAGCAAAAAAGTATACTTATTAAAAAATTTGCTTTGCAAGCCTTGCCAATAGAATTTTAAAATATTTTGTTATACTTTTTTTCTTTATCTTAACTAAAAGGTTAGAAAAAGTCAGGGAGGGAAGAGGAGAATTTACTTTTTCAGGAGACTGTCTAGGTGAATCACAAAAACACTGTAAAACTTCATTACTCTTTAACAGACATTTTCTAATTCTATCCAATTCAACCAGCATTTATTAAGCATCTACTAAATGCAAAGCACTGTGCTAAGTACTGGAGATACAAAATCAAAATGAAAAACATCTCCTGCCTTTTGACAAGTGATAGTCTAGAAGTGCAGAATGATACATAGCTATGTCAGACAGCTAATATAATATGTGAATTTGTTTAGTTTGATTATATTTATTACAAAGGAGGACTTAGGAGAGTGTGGTAGCAATGGTTGGGAGAGTACTTGGTGAGTAGTTATAGTGATTCAGAAAAGAAAAGAACATCAATGGAACATTTTAAAAATACACAACAGAGCAAGAAGTTCAGAAGGGAGGCAAAGACAAACAGGAAAGTTTTGTAACTGTGGTTTTCAATTTGATATTAATTTTCTTTTAAAACAAACTGTAAAAGAGAAGTTCACAATTTCTTATATAATACTCTTTTTGTTCGTTGTATAGTGAAATATGAATGTTTGTTGAGATTTGTCAAGTTCTTAAAAAAAAAAAGTAAAACAAAAAAACAGTCTCTGGCCTCAAGAAGTCTACAGTTTCCTGGAGCTGATGGAATTCTCTACCCTTCCTGTAGAAGCAAGCCCTGGAACTTGTATGGGGTACTTGCCATTCTGCAGCACAAATCAGAAGTAAGATAAGTATCTTGCTTCAGATACCTGAACAAAGGACGCTAGGTTAGAGAAGCAACAAGATGGGATCTGAAATCTAGCGAGAGAAAAGGTAACAAATTAGGTTTAAGTAAAGTCTTCCTGTTAACTGGATGTCTGCTTAAAACCTCTGGCAGACCACAACTGAGAGTAGCTTCTTTTTACATTAGACTTTGGCAAGAATCTACTTTCCAATCAAAGGTAACTGAATGAAATAGCTGTCACAAGGCAAAAAGGGATCAATTAGCATCAATCAACTAGCACTTATTAAACACTTATTATATGCCAAGTACCTGTACTATGAAGCTTTAACTATGAAGTCCTCAAAGCAGGAAGTAGGCAAGCCGGCACTTGTCCACAGCAGAGAACTACCAAGAGGACAACATAGATCTGAGAGTCTTGTTTCTACCAAGTAGGGGTGAAGGGGAATTTTGCTGACTTGAACAGAGTATTTTATGTGCTTCTTGCCAATGATACAAGTAACAGTGCAAATTAATGTTTTCTCCTAAAGGAAGAGCTAACAGCTAAAGAAGGCACCTCTCTATTCTCCAGATTATTAGTGAGAATGAAGCATTACTTAAAAGAATGTAGAAATGCTCTGGATCACTAGTAATAAGAGGAATACAAATCAAAACAATCCTGAGAATTTACTTTATATCCTACAAGTTAGCAAAGATGACAGAGGATCGGAATAGTCAATATTGGAGAGGTTTTCAGAAGATAGGCACACTAATGCATTGTTGGTAGAGCTGTCAATAAGCCCAACTACTTTGGAAAACATTTAGGAATTATGAAAATAAAGTTACTAAAATGCCTGTACCCTTTGACCCAGAAATTCCGCTCCTAGGCATATATCCCAAAGAGGTCATTGACAAAAAGGCTCTGTGTGTACTAATATATTAACAACAGTACTTTTCTGGGGCAGCAAAAAACTGGATACAGAGTTGATACCCATTGATCTGGGAATGGCCAAAAAAATTGTGGTTCATGAATGTAATTGAATGTTACTATGCTGTAAAAAAAAAAATAGGAATGTGATGAATACAGGTAAGTATATCAAGATTTACATAAACTAAAATAAGTGAAATAAGCAGAGTCAAGAAAATAATAGACATAGTGACTACAACAACGTTACTGAAAAAAACAATCACAAAAAAATCAAAATTCAAAGTTGCAAAATTGCAAAATTACTAAGAACAAGCAAGGGTTGAAAAAAGAGATACAAAGACAACCCCTCTCCACTCTTTGCAGTGGTAAGGGATCTACAAGTAATGTACATTCCATGTATTTTCAGACTTTTTTATGTATAGATCAGTTATATTGATCAATTTCTATTTTTGTTTTTAAAAATATTTATTATATGAGATGGCTCTTTGAGAGGGAAAGAGAAAGAGATGTTGGGGAAATTATGGTGATTTAAAAACAAAAAATCAATACAAACTTATTTTTAAAAATTTTAAAAAGAATAGGGAAAATATCAGAAAAAGAAAAAATAATCTGAATAGACAAAAGGGAAACCTATCTAGTGTGAAGAGACTGGAAGACTGATGAATGTAACAAGAATAATCACGGAACATTCGAAGCTATAGATAAAAGTCTCTTTAACTCATTTGGATCATAGTTTTAAAGCTTGAAGGGACTTGAGAGGCCAACTTGTCTAATCCTTCATTTTACAAATGAGGAAACTGAAAGACCCAGGGAGGTTAAGTAATTTACCCAAGGACTCATAGGTAAAGTAAGCATCAGAGGTGAGATCTGAACCCAAACCCTCTGACTCAGTACCCATATCTTTTCTACTGTATTATACTACATCCCTTAGCAGAGGTGGACCCTCTGTGGAAGAAGTAAATCTTTATTATGAACAATTGATATGAATTTTTAGGAATCACCAGAAGTCATCCAATAATCAGAAGAGACAACGGTATTGATGGTTGGTAACTTCCTGCTGAGGCCTACCAAGGCACCTATTACTTACACACGTGCACGCGCGCGCGCGCGCACACACACACACACACACACAGAGTAATTGAGGAAGGGGCATTAACCATTTGGGGTTTCAACCAATAATCAGATAGGCAGAGGAGCACTGGGAGTGGCAGCACCTTCCAGACCACCAGTCCTATTACCAACCCAGTCCTCATAGCCATATCTGGGGAACTAACTCCTGGAGAAAAAGGGTGAGCCAACCCCATCAAGATCTTTTGTTTAGTCGATAAATATTAACTATATATACACATACACATACACATACACATACACACTATATCTTTGCTTTGAAAGGTAACAGTTGAATTCAGTCAAATGATCGCTACTGCAAAGATCAGTTTCTATGTTCTTTCTCTTAGAAGTATGAACCATTTACCAAAAAAAGAGTAAGCTATTTCATAAATTCAGTAGAAATTTTCAAAGATGATTCAAGTGTGTGGGTGAGAAACCTCACTTACCCAAATCAAAGGAATGTAGAAGAGAACTTCGAGCAGACAGGAGTTTTATTCTTTAAAAAAAAAAATACATACCCTGGGGCAGGGAGAGACCTCTCCCCGCCACATGTCCGAAGTAGAAGAAAGAGAGAGAGAGCCCCTCCAGGTGCCCTTTTTTTAAAACCCTGAGAGTCATAAAAAGTACATTCTTTTAAGTTCTATTGGAAGAGAGAGAGGGTATGGATTCCACACAGGTAAAGTCAGAGGGTCTCTGACTTCTCATTGGAGGAGGGGCGAAGTCCCGTTTCCGCGCGAATTTAAACAAGGAAAGATTTCCCCCATTCTAGGGCGCACAGTCTTTACCTAGACAAGCAGCTCTCGTGGGATTCCTGTTCCCACCCGGAGCCCACAGCAAAAAGCTCCCGTCAGGTCTACTTCTAGCCCATCCTAAACAAAAGTTCTGATTTCCATTCTAATACTGCCTTTGGAGAATCTCAACTTTAAAGGCTTCCCATTCACAAGTAACTAAGGCTTGGGTCAACAACCTACAGCTTGTGTGCCAAAAATGACAAATTGTACCAGGTCTAAGGCTTATTTTCAGAGACTGGAAAGGTCATTAATCTGTCTTATTCACTGTTAGCTGTTTAGTAACAAGTGTTCTCTAAATGAATAATTATGAGTTAAACCTGCCAGCACACCAAAGGAAGGAAAGGTAGCCCATGTGGGTAAAAATTATTATATCCTAGTGAAGTTTATTGAAAGATACTTGGAGTCACTAGAAACCATGAATAGTATGAGGCTAAGAATGTGGCTGCTGGCTCTCTGAGTATTACCCTGTATAAGAAGTTATCCTATATGACCTGTGAATTTACAGTGCCCTTTGCCAGATGATGACTCAGTCCATGTGAAGAATGTGTAGACCCAATTTTTAGGATGGCAAAATGGCTTCTCAGCTTTCACCTTATAAAGTAGAAAAAAGCCCTCTCTGACTCATGTTAGTTGATGCTTCACCAATTAAATTGTCTTGCAGAGATTCTAGGGCAATGACTGATGGGAAAGTAAGATGTTGTGTGTTGATTCTCTTCCTAAATCTGTTCTTTGAAATTTTGAGCATTCTAGATGATTGAGGGGTTTAAATGAGGCATGGTCTGGTTAATCCTATAGCTGTCCTTGCAGATATATTATTTATTGCTTAGAATGGAGCCAACTCATAGCATCAGGTGAGATCTACAAGACATTGCTTTTCTGTATAATTCCAAAGCTGAGGGCATCAAATAGCAACAATTTTTTTTTAAACTGCCATTTAAGTTTGTCCACGATCTCAGTTTCTTAATTGCCCTGAGTCAGCCTCCGAACATTAAAAAGTATATAGGATCAGAAAATAGGTTAACACTTAGTACTTAATATTTATTGGGCTATCTCACATCCATGAAGTAAATTGTCAGACGAGTACAGAGGAACTAAAAAATGTTTTTGCTACGTGAAGGGCAATATTTTTAATGACACACAACCTGTCAATGCCATTCTGACAATTTGTGATAGTCTTTGCTAGCAGTCCACTAGAATATTAATTTGCTATCCTATTCACCACTTTGTAGAATTGGTACAAGTTCATCATTTGTCCTTATCCTGCACATCAGAAGAAAAGGATGTAGAGCTCACATTACTTTTTATAGTTTGCTGACCCCAGAAATAGGGTATGGTTTATATTGCAGAAGTGCTTAATTGTGGTGGATGCTCATATAAGTGACTTTTGTCTTTAGCCTCTCCTGGCCAGTCCATCAATCATTTCCAACTATTTTGAACCACAGAGTAGCTCTCTCAATTTCATTCTCTGCCTTCTCTATCTCCACAAATGTAGTTTAAATAGCCATTGCCTCTCCACTTTTTAGAGACAAATGGGCCATAGAAATATTAGTGAGTAGGAGTTTGAGCAGAAGAACCTAGAGATCATCTGGTACAACTTCCTCATTTTTAAAAATTAAAAAAACCGAGCCCCAGAGAATGTGTGACTTTTCTCAGGTTTTATAGGTTGTAAGTGAATCAGGATCTGAACCCTTCTCATGTAACTCCAAATGCAGGGTTTTTTCCACTATACCACATTGTCTGTTTTCTCCTTTTATTCTGTTTATATGTGTCACTGGTTCAGCAGAAAGAAACAGTAGTTTACATAGTAAATGATTTAGAAGAATTTTTACCTACAAATACCTTACATAAAATTTCACTCTAGGAGAGGAGTTTTCAAATTGAGTAGGATTTGGCCTTATGTATGTAAAGTAATATGATGTCTTCTGATAAAATATCTTTTAAGTACATGGTAATATTTTATTAATCATATATATGTAAGGGTGAGGGTTGACTGCTATTCCAGTTAATCACAGGAGGCTCAAATATCTCAGTTGAATTAATCTATCAAAAGTAAAAAGGATATGAATAAGTCCTTAATTATCTTGAAAAGATCACTAGGACTTTGAGATATTTGATGAATGCAGATAATGCCACGCAGAGAATATCTTCTGATTGGTTGAAAACAATCAGCCATGTTATAGGTAGATGGTGCAGTGGATAAAGTAAGAAAGCTGTTGTTCATTCACGTCTGACTCACTATGACTCCATGGACTGTCTATGGGTTTTTTCTTGCCAAAGATACTGGAGAGGTTTGTCGTTTTCTTCTTCAGTGGATTAAAGCAAATATTAAATAACTTGCCCAAGGTCACATGGTTAGTGAGTGTCTGAAGCTGGATTTGAACTCAGGTCTTGCTGCCTCCAGGCCCAGTGCTCTATTCACTCTATTCTAGCTGCCCTAGAGTCAGGAAGAAAATAAGTACAAATATAACCTTAGACATGTATTAGCTGTGTGACCTTGGGCAAGTCACTTAAGCTTTGCCTCAGTTTCTTCAGTTGTAAAATGGGAATACTCCTCATTTACCTCACAAAGACCTTGTGAGGCCCTAATGAGATAAAATTTGTAAAGCACTTAACTTAGTGCGGCATACAATAGGTGCTTAATAAATTGTTTCCTTCCTTCCATGCCTTGTGGGGCTATGTACAAGAATAGCAAGCTAGTTTGGAGCTAGTCAGTACAGTGGCAGTCAAATCCAATGGTGAGAGACACCTGAAAGGCAATTACAATTGGGAAAGGATCAAGTTTCCCTCCTCCCTCAACCTTAACCATATGACAACTTTGTGATCTGTGAAAACGGGGAAGATCTAGAGTGCACATCAGTGCTTGTAGTAATGTCCGTGGAACAGCAACGGTGGATGGCAGCATATGTATCAAGCAGAAAGATTCAGCAAAGAAAAGCATATTTAGGATTTTATAAGGCACTGACCCTCAGAGCCCAACAGAGAGATACACCTGAGAGGAACTTTACAAGGACTTCACAAAGGGCTAAAAGGATTCCCCAAAATCAAGAGTTATAAGTTTACACTGAGGCTGCATGTGCTCCGTAACTCTGAGCCTGCTCTCCTCAAGGACCTTGTCTACACAAGGGGATGGTATACACACAGTTTGAGGGGAATATTTCTGTAATATTTCTCACCGTAGCTACTTAGTAAATAACCTTTCTAAAAGCTTATTAAGTTTGTTGATAATCAATGTGGAGCACACTGGTGGGGTTCATGAGCAACATTACTATAAACTCCAGTAATCCTGAGGATTACCCTTAGAATCTTAAGTAAGTAGAGCAGCCATGCGCTGGGGACTTGGCCAACTAATAATCCAAGTGAGAGTTGTGGAAGTAGACTCCCACGGGGATACTACATATACTATCAGAGCATTGCATTTAGTGCTTCATCAACATCTTAACATAGTGTGGTAGAAAGACTGCTGAATTTGTAGTCAGAGGGTCGTATGTTCTTAGACTTGAACCCCAGCTCTTCTACTTACCACCTGTGCAAATACTCACTACTCAGGTTCCTTATCTTTTAAATTAGGAGGTTGGGCTAGTCTTAAAAGTCTCTTCTACTTAAAGCATCTATAGCGGTCTTACATATTTGTTAGTACCATAATAATATTTTTGAAATTGATATTTCATCAGTTTCACGTCTGTTCCTTTTTTTAGTTTCTGTTGATTATATGTGCAGTGTTTAGCAATCCATTCATACTCTACTTTCTCATTTTTATAAAATTGTGATAAAAATGATTTACATGTGCATCAAGGACATCTCTGATGAAAATATGAAAAGAGGATGGATAGGCTTTCCCAAACTATTTTCTGAGGCATACTACAGTATTTGTTATATATACATGTGAAACATCTGAGTAATCTACAATCTTCTGGCCTATTTCATTTCTTAAACCTGAGCCGTATTTTCCAATATAGTTTTGTCATCCTACTTGATGCATACCTTCACTTGAAGTTTCCAAGCATCAAAGTATATGCTGACAGTGACTTTTTTTTTTTTTTAGAAAAGGCCTTTTATTAACTGTTATGACCTACTTCATGGTTTTGAAGAGGGAGAAGGGTTTGGAGGGATTTCTAAGAAATCCCTGGAGGGTTCTTTTTTTAGTCTGAAATGAATTCCCCAGACTCAAGCAATCTTGGCAATGAGGATTGTGAAAGTTTATTGTTACACTGACTTTGCAGCAGGCAGGAGGGGTAGGGGGGCCTGCAAGCTGCAGGAATTAGAGATACAGATTATATAGTAATAAAACCATATATCAGATATCAGTTATGCTAACTAGGTAAGTAAGGGAGGGATTAGGGAGGAGTTAAGGAGTAGTCAGTGCTTAAAGGAACATGCACTTTTTATATCAATTGCACAGGCATATTGCCCATAATTCACTGGGAGAAAGCCCATGGCGGGGCTAACAGGAGCTGTGGTTTTTGCCTTACAACATCACTAGGTCATTTTTTGGTCAGGGCTGACTGAGAGGTGTCCAGTCTGTTACCCATCAATGTCCTGTTTGACAAAATGGATGTTGGGAAGCTAGACTAATTGAGGATCCAGGATGTGCCTAATGGTGAGGAGTTATCTTACTGATAGTGTATTGAAGGATTCATGGGTGCAGCTGGCCACTAGAACAAGGGAGGTATACATTTCTCTAAACTAAAGGGATTGTTTTATAAAATGCTTTTGTGAAGGATTCATAGGTATAACTTGTTATAGTACCCAGCAAGGATAAAGCAGTTCATTCATTGCAGCTAGGCACAGTGCTTGCTCAGGTGAGAGGCAGTAACAGGCTGAGGGAAGTGTGGATTTACAACTTAATTACACAGGCTTTTACAAACATAGGTACCCGAACACAAGTGAAATTTTTACAAATTGAAGTTAAAACTGAATGTTACAAACAAAGGCAACCCAGCACCCCATCATTTTGAGAAGCTACTGAATGAACTTTCGTCTGCTAATTGATGAACCAACTCCTTCATGTGATTGGATTTATTTATCACTTATTGCATACTGAAACACAAGTGCAATCTTCATTTTGGGAGATTCCTTTCTTGAATTAACATTTAAATTAAATGTACTTTATTTTAATCCTTTTTGCTTTCATATTGAGTTAATAGTTTTCTTTGAAGCATAGTCTATTGTAACATTATAATCCATATGTCAAAAGTTTAACAGGTTTGCTTTTTTTCTTTTTGAAATCTTACTGGGCTTTCATAACTGCTTTCCCACACCAAGGTAATATTAGCTTCTTTTAACAACATTCTCAGAATAATTTTTGTATCTGAATTGGGCAGGCTACTTACCTGAGATAACAACTGCCTCCCTAGGTTACTGCATGTGTGTCATCCTTAGGTTAATTATGAGAAATTGCCTATAATGGATTCCCTCCTCTCCACTACCACGTCCACAAATAACAGCCACCTGTAGCTGAGGCTTCTGAGGTTGTCGAACATGTGCCAAAAATGAGCTGTTCATATGATCTATCATGACTTTTGAAAGATTGCTTATAAATTCACCCAAGAGTGCTCTAGCCAGTTATCGCTCTCAAATCTTAAGCAACTTATGAAGGGAAACTTTTATTATTAATGTTGTCAGAAGTAGAGATTGTTCTCTATATAAACATAGCAAGTACTCTCTGGCCTCACTACCCCATAACCAGATTGGCTATTTTAGGATTCTAGGGATACCTTAAAAGATTCTCTAATGCTATTAGTTCAAGCCCTATTTCCATTGTGTTTCCTCCACTATTTGCCACCAATGAGTATTACTTTAGTTCCTTTTAACCACTGAACATTAATTAGCTTTTGCAAAGGGATATTTATTTCAAATATATTGTAGAAAAAACATTTTCCCTACCACCTCTAGGGCATATTCTCCCCTTTGCCAGCTTGATCTCTGGGGCAAGTGAGCTCAGACTTAGCAACATTTCTTTTTTTTCTTTAATATTTTCTTTTATTTATTTTAGTTTACATCATTCATTTCCATGAGATTTTGAGTTACAAATTTTCTCCCCATCTTTCCCCTACCCCCCCTCAAAACAGCCATCCCCTTGTATGACCCCT
>CM053580.1:373176539-373198565 GCA_028627135.1 Pseudochirops cupreus | reverse complement strand
TTCTATGTTTATCTTCTCATGCTTCTTGTGTTGGAGTGTCAAACTTTCTTTTCAGTTCTGTTTTTTTCAGCAAGAATGTTTGAAAGTCCTCCACCTCACTGAATGACCATATTTTCCCCTGGAACACTATACTCAATTTTGCTGGGTAGGTGATTCTTGGTTTTAATCCTAGCTCCCTTGATCTCTGGAATATCACATTCCAGGCCCTTCGATCCCTTAGTGTAGAAGCTGCTAGATCCTGGGTTATCCTACTTAGCAACATTTCTATGTAGTACTGGTCCCACCAAGATACAGTATGACAGATGAGAACTTCTCTTAGCTGAATCCCAAAAGTCATTCTTTTTTCATTGGGGCATTAATGCTGGACTGGCTGCAAAATAAACATGAACTCACTCCTGGACTCCTTGATAAGAGGATGCCCTGATGGCTCATTTTCCTGATTTTTCTAAACTCACAAGGTCCATGCCTCTAAATTGATCTCCTTCTCTTATACCATCAGCAAAGGAATCAAACCAAGGATAAAGATCCGATAGGAGAAAACAGCTAAAGAGAATGACTGAAGATCAGTTAGAGAATGGGTTTATTATTGAGTAACTTCAAAGAAAAATAAAATCAACCTTCTGGTTTCAGGAAAGGTTAATTTCTTGCAGCAGTCCTAGAGCATGTAGGTTTCTTCACTCAAATATAGAGACTTCCAGTCAACTCCTCACCCTCAGATGGAAATCAACTGTCTTAGGTGAAAAACTTCTGATTCCCTCAGCACATCCAACTGGAGACTGGACAAAATTTTTCTAACTTCTACTCAGAACACAGGGAACAGCAAGATTTCTCTAGGAATCCCTACGCAGGCAATCACCTTAGAGGTATAGGCAAGTTTTCTCTGGGTTCTTATTCCAAAGAACATCTGAAATTTCCTGCAATGGATCCCTGCCACGGAAGGGTACTTCATTCTCAATTCATCCAATTTTAGGGCAAGTAGACTTAGAGAAAAGAACAAACAGGGTCAAATAAGCCCCAAAGATGAGCAAAGATCTCCAGAAAGAAATTAAGCACTATAGATTAATTGCTTCAGGTAATTAAGGTATACAGGCAAACCTTACTCCATGGACTTGTAATACATAAGGATTTCACAATGAGACAAGCCATCTAAGTCTATTTAAAAAGACCTAAAAGAAAAATATTAACATATTAACATTTCTCAGCTAGGCATCAGTAATCTAGTGATGCAAACTCCATGCTTTTCCTGTTAGTCTCCATATCAATAATTGTAGAAGATTTGGTGTAAGATAGCAAATAGCAATACTTAAATATTCAATAAATCAACAAATACTAAAAAGCCTGCAAAATCATTCCAACTGACTTATGAGGAAAACATAAATAAAATAATAAAAAAGAGAAACAAAAACTTTTTAAACACTAAAAAATGGGCAAAAACTGTAAAAATTTTTTTCACATGCAATCATCTTTTTTATTATACATTATGGAAATGCTTGTTTTATTCCATAAATTAAAAATTAAATAAATAAAAAATTTAAAAAATTCTAATGGGAAAAACAGTACATAAAAGAGAACTGGAAATGGGTAGGGAACAGGGGGCAAAGAAAGTAGGATTTTGTTTTTTGTTTAACTCCAGTTCATAGGGAAGATAGAAATCCTAGGGGTTTTTTTTTGTTGTTGTTTTTAAAAAAACTGAATTGGTTAATTTTCTTTTAGTTTACAACATTCAGTTCTACAGTCCCTTGAGTTTCAGATTTTCACTCCCTCCCTTCCCCCCCCCCCCCATCATGGTAGCATGCACTAGGATACAGGATCTACAAATATCTTCCCATTAATCATTAGTCAGGTTGTAAAGAATTGTAACTGATGGAATGATCAGTGAGAAAGAGGAAACAAAACAAAACAAGAAAAAGAAACAGAGCAAGTAGTTTGTTTCAATCTGCATTCAGACTGTGCATGTCTTTCTCTGGATGTGGATATCTCTTTCAATTATGAGTCTTTTGGAGTTGTCTTATAACCTTATGTTGCTGAGAGGAGCCCAGTCTATTGTAGTCATCACACATACATTGTATCTGTGATTGTGTACAAATTTCTCCTGGTTCTGCTCTTCTAACTCGGCATCAGTTTATATAAATCTCTCCAGGTCTGTCTGCTTCTCATTTCTTACAGCACAGTAGTATTCCATTACATTCATATACCACAACTCGTGTTTTCCAATTTTTTGCCACCAAAAGAGCTGCTATAAATATTTTTGTACATATGGGTCCCCTTCCCACTTCTCTGATCTCTTTAGGATATAACTCTAGAAGTGGTATTGCTAGGCCAAAGGGTATGCACTTCTTTATAGCCCTTTGGGCATAGTTCCAGATTGCTCTTCAGAATGGCTGGATCAGTTCACAGCACCAACAATGCATTAGTGTTCCAATTTTTCCACATCCTCTCCAGCATTTATCATTTTGCTGTTTTGTCATCTTAGCCAATCTGACTGGTGAGATATGGTACCTCAAAGTTGTTTTGATTTGCATTTCTCTAATCATGAGTGATGTGGATCATTTTTTCATATGCTTATAGATATCTTTAATTTCATCTTCTGAAAACTGCCTGTTCATATCCTTTGACCATTTAACAATTGGGGAATGGCTTGTATTCTTATAGATTTGCCTCAATTCTTTGTATATTTTAGAAATGAGGCCTTTATCAGAGACACTGGTTGTAAAAATTCTTTCCCAATTTTCCACTTCCCTTTTAATCTTGGTAACATTGGCTTTGTTTGTACAGAAACTTTTCAATTTTCAATAATCAAATTTTCAATAATCAAAATTATCCATTTTGCATTTTATAATGCTCTCTAACTCTTGTTTCATCATGAAGTCTTCCCCCTCCATAGAGCTAACGGGTAAACTATCCCTCGCTCTCCCAGACTGCTTGCAGTATCAGCCTTTATACCTAGATCATGCACCCATTTCAACTTTATTTTGGTGTATGGTGTTAGATATTTGTCTGTGCCCAATTTCTGCCATACCATGTTCCAGTTTTCCCAGAAGTTTTTGTCAAATAGTGCATAAAATTGTAAAATTTTAAAGAGAAAACAGGAAAAGATGTTTTCTTAATTTTCCTGCACATGTGCTCATTCACTATTACATAAATAAGAAAGATTTGTACCCTGGCATTTTTGCTGGTACTTGTTATCAATATGTCACTAGTTGGCATGGGACCAGTAATTCTATAAGCCTAGAAGAACACCCCCTTCGTCTGGAAGGATCCATGAAGTACTGGCAGCTTTCACATTTTCTGTACTTACTGTCTATCTGAGATCCATCCAACTGTACCATGTTCTTTAATAAAACTCCACCAGAATATGTATAAATTGTGTTTTGTATTTTGTTTCCATTGTTTAGTGGCCTAGCATTTGCAGTTGTTGAGGAATGTTGAGAAATGAGTGGGAGAGACTAATCTGCAATCATTGGAATTAGTTTCGCAAAACCAGGACACTTGGTTTGGAGAACTTTACTAGTCCTCTATCCTTTGCAATAATATTTTTGCATAATCTACAGATATCTTCATGTTGCTCTTTTTGTCCATGATCATTGTGAGTTTCCACAAGACAAGATGACTAAGTGTCTCACAAAACGTATTTCATAAAGACTTTGGATAGACAATGAAAGTCCAGGTCATTTGTTTGCCTTTCCAAGGGGAACCTGTGGGCTATTTTTTCGTTTAGCTACATTCCATTTACCTCCTTTTGCCTTCTCGTTTCGTCTTTTGTAAGACTGTTGACACTGATGTAGTTCAGGTTTTTGGATTGTATGTCAAGTCACTGGTCATTTGATAAAGATCTTGCAGAGTACCGAAAGGTAAGTTAATATTTATAGACTGTCTGTAAAATATGTGATCCTTCCCATCCTCTTTTCCCTTTTCTGCAACTACATAATTGTGACCCTGTAGAAGCTGAAAGGAGCCACACAAGACTGATTGAGTACCATTTTAAAACTTTTCTTGATTTAATGGATTGCCTCTCCCAAAGCATTTATCACCTACTTGCCAACTTACGGTTATGAATCTCTTTCCATATGTAGCTGGGTTGGTTCTCAAAAACAGTAGAAGTCAGTCTGTCGTTAGCACTGTATTCAAAGCATTAGAGTAAGGCTCTATGTAGAATTATATTCCGTAAGTTGAAAAAATTAGATGATTTTTCTCTCATTTCTTTTCAGTACTTCAAGGATACATGATTTTACCTTCTTCTACTGATACAGATTATAACACCTTTATTTGTGCCTTAATAGACAGGTTAAGAGCTGTTATGGGCAAAAACAATTTTTCACCTAGTGGCCAACCCTCTAGTAATGAATGATCTTCCCCAAACTTTGTAAGACTGGTCCTCTAACAACAGCCATGCCCATTCATTGTCAAAACCTGTATTGAAAGCACTTTCAGCTTGGTAAGACCTGCCAAAACTTGTCTTATCCTAGTATAGCCTTCAAGGTTATCACTACACTATGATTTAGCTTTGGAATGGTAACTTGAGTGGCAGGTGCTATTCAGATAAATTATATAATACCAATACCTTACACAATTTCATATCTTGACCTAAGTTTCATTTTTTCTACAGGCAATAAAATTAGGTTGCTATAGCCACAGCAATGATTCTTTCCTTTTACCAAAGAATTTGTTGGAACTTCACATCAGCTAATTTTGTGTAGTATTGGTACAAATTAGTTAATAAATAGGGTATCTTTCATGATATTTAAAACTTGTTACCAGTTTTAAATACATTGCTCATAATACATTTTTATTGTTTTAAAACACTATTTAATAGTTATGTTAATATTTCCTTTCAGTTCCTTCTGGTATTAGTGACAACTTCAGATATCTCCTGTCCTTGTCTTCAAACTCATGCTGGAAATTTACAGCTATACTAGCCAACATTTTTGCATCACAGATCATTCCTCCTGGGACTTACAACATGTTAAAACTATGTTTGCTGATGAGTCTAGTACAGACAAATGACAGAAACAAGGAAGTTGAAGATTACCTGGATATTTTAATTGTAACAAGTGATACATTACTTGTAGACAGGTAAAGATGCATAATGTGTTTTTAAAATTATAGTCTGAGATAATCAAAATATTTGTAAATTTTTCCAATAAGCATTGATACAGAATAACTTTAAATTATTTGAATATTTAAAACATTTTAAAAAATTTTTAGTAACATAGAAAGTTGGTTTTTTTTAAAGAAGCTGAGATGTAAAGAAATGATCGTTAACTGTTTAAGAATTTCCTCACTTCATTCTTACATACATCTTCTTTCAACTTATTTTTCTACTCCCAAATCAAATACATATTTTCTAGGTTCTCTTTCCTCCTCACCCTTTTGTCTTCCCTCCTAGTAAGAGGTTTGTGTTTTGGGCGGTGTTTGTGGTTTGTTTGGTTTTTTGGTCTTCACCTAGGAAGTGAATAGTGAATTGAAAATTAGAATGGAAATAATAGATGAATTTCGCAACTTAAGGGAATTTGGAGGTTCAGGGTTAAGACCGAGATGGCTATAGGGATGGAAAATAACATCTATGAAGAAAAGGAAGGAAAATCGAAGTATTTAGCAGGGAGAAAGGAAGGCTAGCAAATACCTTAACTGTTCTCCATTTTCACTGCAGATAAAAAAAGGAAAAAAAAATATACAGAAATTACAACATGGAGAAAGATTAGGTTGGATCTAAAGAATATGACAATGAGGATTGATGAATGTTGGGATCCCCCAAAAAATGTAGAATCTCCTGCCTAGGAAATCTCTAAAACAAGGTTAATTTTCACCTGACCAGAATGGTTTAAGTGATTTTGTCTAATATACAAATTACCTTATTACAAAATATCTGGGTGGCATAATGGATAGAGTGATGGGCTTGGAGTCAGGAAAACCCCAGTTCACATAATACCTTAGGTAATATGACCCTGGGCAATTCAGTTACCTTCTCTTAGTTTCCCTTTATCTGTAAAAATGAGAATAATAATAATAATAGCACATATCTGACAGAGCTGTTGAGAGGAAGAAATGAGATATGTAAAGTGCTTTGAAAACTTTAAAGTGCTCTATAAATATCAGCTCTTATTATTAGAAATTTCATTCATTCAATACTTTAAACACCTACTATGTGTAATGCTAGGTGGTATAGCAGATAAAGTACAAAGGCCTGAAGTCAGAAAGACTCATCTTCCTGAGTACAAATCTGGTCTCAGACACTTAGTAGCCATGTGACCATGGGCAAGTCACTTAACCCAGTTTGCCTCAGTTTCCTCATCTGTGAAATGAGCTAGAGAAGGAAATGGCAAACCACTCCAGTATCTTTGCCAAGAAAACCCCAAATAAAATCACAAAGAGTCAAATACAACTGAAAAACAACTGAACAACAAAATATATAATGATTCACTGTGATAGGCTTTGTAAATGAGTGGAAGAAATAAGAAGATAAATGAGATGGCCCCTGACCTCAGGAACCTTTGTTCTAGTCAGGTTTGGAATTTTAAGCCAAACAGACAGATTTTTACACAAAAGTAATCTAACTAGACTTATTGAACCATAGGAACATGGAGACTGTAATGTATACCTTATTGCCACCTGTTGAGTCCCTATCTTTGTTTAGCCTCAGGAAATGAGGCTGTACATTTAATTCCTTCCAGAATATTGCCTCTATCTAGACAATAATAGCATAACCACAGAAAGTATGGGCAGTTTTATACAGAGGCAGACAAAGGATGCTGGAACTTTTCACAAATTCATCTTTCTTAAGATCAGATAAGACTAAATGAGAGAGTGGTGGAATTCCTTTGGAATCAGGTCTGCAGTCAGATATTCATCAATCACTCAAGCTGTCTCTAGATGCATGTCTTCTCTCCACTAGGAAAAAGGAGTCTAATTTTAATAGATCTGCATCAAGCTTCCAATCTAATAGGGAAAATAATTGTGTGTATGTGTGTGTGTGTGTGTATATACAGATAATTATAAAAAGATTGAAATATAAGTGTATGAAAGGATAATGATAGATTGCAGCAGGAAGGGATGTTACAGGTTTTCTACTGTAATTCCCTCCCTTAGAGGAAACTAAGGCCCAGAAAAGTGAAAGGATTTGCTCAAGATCATTCAGAATGCAAGTGATAGTTGAGATTCATACTTAGGCCTTCTGTCTTCAAATCTAGAACTGCTTTCTTTCTCTCTAGTGCTGTGAAAAATTACCTCTTTTTATCCCTCTGAGTCAGTCAACCATAATCCAAAAAATTTTGATATGCAAACTCGTATTCATATGGGATGTGATGGAAGCACATGTCTTCTAAAACATTGTGATCATTCAATGAATATAACTACCAAAAATAATTCAGATGAAACTTTTTCCCCCTAGGCTTTTGAGCTTCTGTGTATGTCTCGTGCCTCGAGGGATACGTCATCCAACATCTAGTGAAATTTTTCCCACTCTATCCAGAGATAAATATGGAACTGGAGTTGCTAGCATTCAAGCTTGCAGTGCCTTGCTAGCCAAAGACGGTGTCTGCTACATAGGAGACTTGTCATCACATAAAAAAGATAAACTTGAACAGCTTCAATCTGGTAGGTCAATATTTTTTAGGTAGCTGTTTCTTGTTCAACTTATCCATTCAAATTCAGTGTCAAGTAGTGTCAAGAACTGCCACAATTTCTAAATTTTATGAATCAAAATTATGAAATTGTGTTTTTATGCAAGCAGGAGCCCAAAGAGCTAATTTCCTAATATATTATGCAAACCCTAAGTACTCAGATGTGTTAACAGAGAAGTCAGATTAAATAGAAATATGAAATTATGAAAGTAAATGAATAAATAATTAAATAATATGAAATTACAAAATTAATATGAAATATGAAATTAAATAGAAAATGAAAACTATTGCACAGTTCAGAACTGATCTCTTAAGGTTAGTGCTGTGTGAAATGGAAAGTATCCTGTGGGCCAATTGTCCCTTTAAATTTCAGAAGATTTCTTTTAAATTCAGACAGTTTAGAGTTGGAATTACTCCCACTTCCTTCCTGTTAGGATGAACAGGATCATTATCTTGAGTAAGATTCAACCGTGAAAGCCCAATTTTATTTAAAAAAAAAAACTAATCAAAAGCCTACTAATTACCTGGTTCTATTTTGCATTTCACTAACTAGCTGCATGATTTTTGAGTAAGGCACAACTTCATGCGTCAGTTTTTAAATTGGTAAACCAAGAGAGGTTGATCTAAGATGGCCTTTCCAACTGTAAAATTCATGGTTCCACTGTTTTTTTTTTACTTCAAAGTTTTACTGATACCTTTTGATTTTTTTCCCCCCACTGATCATTTCCCAGTATATGCTCTCCACCCTTCCCTACCCTATTGAACCCTTTCCTTGTAACAGAGGAAAACAGTTAAGTAGAACTGACAAAATAATAGCATTGGCAATATCCCATACTTAGCTCTCTACCAACTGGAAGGAAGTGTGATCTCTGAAACCAAGACTAGGCATTGCTGTTCATCTGAGATTGGCTGCCTTTTAGAATTGTTTTTGTTCACATTACTATAATTGTTGTGCATATTGCTCTTCTGATTCTGCTTATTTCGCTTTTCATCAGTTTATAAACGTCTTTCTGAGTTTCTCTGAATTCACGTGTTTCAATTTATTCTTATAGTGCATTTTGTTTAACCATGAATTTTACAGTGAGAAAGGACATCATAGATGAATTTGAAGGACTCAGAGAAGAATAGAAAGATTTATATAAACTGATTTGAAGCAAAGTAAGCAGAACTAGGAAAACATCTGATAGTTATCAAAAAGAGATTTTCTTATCCTTTCTTAGAGAAAGAATATTCAGATAAGGGAAAGGATATTCTGATGTTACAGCATGGATTCAATAGTCATTCAGTGGTTATACTGCTTTTTTGCCATTCAGAAGCCTGAGGGAGGAGCTACATTTGAACTAATTTTTGAACTAATGACACCAGCAAGTTTTATCAATGACCCCACCCTCACCCCCAGTGAATTAAGTCTCAAGAATGGTTTCTATACCCTTTAAGGAAAAACTAATTTAGTTTACTTAAGACAAGATCTTAGGATATTGCTACCACCACATTATCAATATTTGTTGTTGTTTTGTCATTTTCCAGTCATATTTGACTCTTTGTGATCCCATTTGAGGTTTTCTTGCCAACGATGCTGGAGTGGTTTGACATTTCCTTCTCCAGCTCATTTTACAAATGAGAAAACTGGGGCAAATAGGGTTAAGTGACTTGCCCAGGGGCACACAGCTAGTAAGTATGTGAGGTTAGATTTGAATCCAGATCTTCCTGACTCCAGGCCCACTGCTCTATCCACAGCGCTACCTAGCTGCCCTACCAATATTACTCTATGTGATTATTTTATTTTAAATAGTTTTTTGTAATACTACAAAACAGAATATATTAAGTTACCTCCATGATTCCCTAGATAAAACATGACCATCAGTAGTAGAACCAGCTATAAAAGTTATTTTAACTTCTAAAAAACAAACTTTAGTTCCTATTATTATAACTTCTAGGAAGAACTATTTTAGGTCTCAAAGGAAAGGCCTAATTTCCTCCTCTTACTCTGCCTTCATAGACACACTTTAATTGGGAAAGTTTGATGCCTGTTCAGTTTACTCTCCTGGAAAATAAGAGCATGTAAATAATAAGAATAACTCAATTAGTAGGAGTATTATCTTTCCCCCTCCTCTATACACAGGCACAATTTCACAAGAGAGAAAACATCTCCCAGATAACCGACAGATTTTAAAAAGCTTGGCAAGGCATTCAAATATGCAAATTAATCCCAAGGGTTTTCAGAGACAAAGATAGAAGGAAGACAACAATTGGAATAAAAAATGGAAAAGATTTATAAAAATTTTTATGACAAACTGTTTTCTCCATCAGGAACAATGGAATCAGTTCCACAGTCCTAGATGTGCTTACAGGGGAGGTAGAAATGTTACTAAAGAGAACAAAGATTGGAAAGGCAGACAGATTAGACTGAGTATATATAAAAGAGATGTGTGTTTGACAGCAACACAAATGTGAGCATGCTGAAAGATTGGTATACAAGGTATTTGAACTTTGGTAAAAGTCTTATTTTTTTTTTTTTTTGCTTTTTGGAAGACAATTGGGATTGCGGTATACAAGGTATTTGAAGGGGAGGTCAATTTCAAAGGCATGGGAAAAAATGTCAGAGGAAAGGTAATAGGAGAGCCACTGGTGCTTATTGAATGGAGGCGGAAGAAGTGACATGGTCATTTTGCTTTAGGAAGATCAATTTGACAGCTGAATGGATGTTGGATTGGAATAGCAAGAAGCTTGAGGCAGGGTGACTAGATAGCAGACTTTTGCAATAGTCCAGATGTGAGGTAATGAGGACCTGCACTGGAGCAGTAGCAGTCCAAAGAGAGAAAGCAGTATTTATGAAAGATGTTATGAAAGTTAAATCAACAGGACTTGTCAACTGATTTGTATGTGGGAGGAGTAAAGAAGATTGAGGAATCAAAGGTTGACTATGTTGTCAGCCTAGGTGATTGGAAGGATGGTGACACCCTCAACAATGATGGGGAAGTTTGTAAGAGGGCAGAGTTGTGGAGAAAGATAATGAGTTCAGCCAGAGACTTGAGGGACACTTGTGATTAATGAGCTTAGTTAGTGAAAGAAACTCAACCAAGTGAACTATGAGAGAGAATGTCATAGAAACATAGAGAGAAGAGGAAATCGAGAAGTTGGTGACTGATAGTGGCAAAGACTGCAGAGATGTCAAGATGGATGAGGAACAAGAAAAGGCCATTAGATCCAGTAATTAAGAGAACACTGGTAATTTTGGAGAGAGCAGTTTCAGTTGAACGATGCTATCAGAAGCAAACCTACAGGGAGTTTAAAAGAGAGTGAGGAAAGGAAGTGGAGGTCCTGATTGCAGACTCCTTTTTAAGGGGTATAGTCTTAGCAGAGAATAAAGCAGGCTTTTGTAAGCAATATTCAACAATGAATCATGTCTTTACCATTTCTCTATTGCCTGAAAGATATAAAGAATATAAGATACCACTGTGCTTATTGTTTGTTGATTATGAAAGAGTATTTGATTCATTAGAGCAAAGCTCAATCTTATAGACTCTTTTTCTTTTTTCCTTTTTTAAAAATCTTTTTTATCTTAAACCTAATGTCATCGATAAACAAATAAAATCAATAAACCAAAAAAGGATTGTATATGACAATGTCAATCTCTATTACCTACAACTTGTTTTTTAGACATACATGTGAATTTTATCCTAATAGTTCTCATACAACCACACTTATCCCTGTTCTCTTCTGAACTCCCTACCCTTTACTGTGTGTTTTTGTTGATTTTCACTGAGGCTCCTTCTCTTTATCACTATCACTAATTCCAGTCTTCCCACACACAACTAATCCCCCCAAAGGAGCCCTTTTCTATAATAACTGTTTCTAAAGAATTAAAAATGAAAGTCACACAGTAGGCAACAAAAAGGCACATAGTGGATATGAGCAGGTTGTAATAACCACTAAGGAACTTTGAAGGATAGGAGTCAAAGATGTCACCAAGGAATTGTAGGATAGGAAGAGAAATGGACTTGTCATGTGGCAAGGGTAAGGGATAACGGGTGATCACCAGTACTTTCAAAATGTCAGAAGTGAGAATGACCTGCAGTACATTGATTGGGCCTTCTGTGGAAAACTTATGTGGGAACATGGACAAGAGTCATACAAGATGGGCAAGTGTGAATGGGTCAATATCTTCATAATAGAAGGGACATGTCTGTTGATAAGGTCACAGATCCATTGAATATTTGAGAAATTATATATGTTCCATGATTTGGGAGAATATTGGTCTAAAATGATAGGTATTAAATTTGTCCTCAAACAAGAGCTGAGAAAAGGTACTGCCTTTCCTTCCTTACAGAGGTTAGAGACTGTGAATGTGCAACACTGTTGACACTGTCAGACTCAGGCAACATGTTTGCTGTTTTTTTTTCCTTTCAGGAGGGCAACCCTAGTTGCCCCCACCCTACCTCCCAACCTCCTATCTGGAAAAAAAACAACAGAAAAAAACAAAACCTTTGTAACAAATCAAGCAAACATCAATGTTATTTCATTAGTGTGTATATTCCTTTCACTGATGCAGATCTTAATCTCTGTTTATACCTTCATAGGGTATCTTCATGAGTTATTGTGGCTAAAAAAATTGTTTGTCACTTGGTAGTCAGCCCTCTGGTGACATTTGCAAATTTGGTAATGCTGGTACTTGGATTACAGAAATACAGTCCAAGAACCCACAGTAAGGCATGGGATCAGGGCTTTAGAACATTAGAGTATTCTTAAATCACAGATTATTAATATGTCTGGACTTAGTTTTAGAAAGCAGAAGCATTACAGTGTATATTCCTGGAAAGAAGTATGGAGATGGTGTTGATCAGCAAGTTACCTTTTCAGTTCAGTCCAGTTTTTGGTCTTTTATTGATGTAGACTCATCCTCAAAGAGACATGTACATAGAAACAGCACTTTAATTGGTCAAGTGGTGAGTTTAACCTTTTTTCTTATAATGCTTTGCAGTAAATTTAATTAATGGCTTATAAGATATTCAGTCCTTTCAATATAAAATTATTTTACATCTTCAAAGCATTACAGATGAATAATGGTAAAATTGGGATTAAAAACAATTTTAGCCATATCCAACTATTTTGAATAGGTAATGAGAGGGACTTAAAGAAGGGTAAGTAAAAGATGGAATCCAGAAACTAGACCTATGATTTTACTAGTATAGTGGTACCTTGACTTACAAGTTTAATTCATTCCATTACTGAGCTTATAACTCATTTTGTTCATATATCAAATCAATTTTTCCCATTGAAATTAATTGAAATGCCATTAATCCGTTCCAGCCCCCAAAATGCCATCCCAATATTTTTGTTACATGTTTTTAAATAAGAAAAAGTATTTATAAATAACAAATATTGTATAAAAACACAATAAAAGAGAGTATAAAGAAATAAACTGGTTTTATAAAGTGTATATTTACCTTGGCTGTCAGACAACTTGAGCTAACAGAAGATACTGGCAGAGGGGGAGGGTGGAGAAGATAGATGGAGGAGGTTAGAGAGGTTTTGTTTCGTGCTCTTTCAGTCACTTTCGTTCACTTACTTGCTAGGCTCTTAATGCTACACTTCATCCCTGAACTTAATTGCTACAATATCTTTTTTACTTTCACTTAACTTAATTTTCTTCCCTAGTGAGGTAAATATGTGGACTGAACAAGTGAGGTGGGATACTGGGTGGGCATTGGGTTGTGAAGTTCGTTGCACCAACTAGTGGCAGTTGGTACCTCAAATTTTGGCTCGCAATTCAAAGCAAAAAATCAACTGAGTAACAACTCATATCTCGGAAATCTCGTAAGTTAGTGTACTTGTATGCCAAGGTACCACTGTATAAGTGACTCTCTATCATGTCACATTCATGGGAAGAACTTCTATAAAGGGAATTCCTTACAATTATGAAATCACAGTACTAAGTTAAAACCTGAAAATATAATTTAGAGTTTAGTAGTATCAAGTAATGACACAGTATTTTTCTAATTATATGATTTGCAAATTGAGAAAATCTTGGACTTTCTTTTTTTACTTATTGTTTGACATAGGATTTCAGTTTGATTCCAGCTAACCTTATGGATGCATTTGGACTGTTGATTTATTGCAATGAATCATCTTGCAACCCAATTCTTCCTTCTGTACAACACAGTTTAAAAAAAGCCATTGATCCTGAAAAAGTGCTTTATGAAGCTTCCAAAAAGTTTACAGAACAAGATTATGAAAAGGTAGCTGAATAAATGGACTGTTTAGAAGACTCCCACTCATGACCCTCAGATGTAAAAACTAGGCTTTCTTTAAAGATTCATTTCCTTCAGTTAGGGTCTCCCTGCCCTTCTTTACTCTAGCATGCATTTCATTGATTTGTAGTGCTTGGTATAGAACCTATTTCCCAATCTTTTGTTCTTAATTTGAGAATATTAATGTATTCCCTGTAATTAATGTAATGTAAAAATATTATCTGTATCAGATAAATATAAAATTTTCAGGGGCTGGGTTTTTGTAAGTCCTCTCATTCTTAAAACTATAAAGCACCTAATCACCACAACTTTGAGGACAAAATGTCAAAAATCACAATCTCTATATGATTGTTTTCCATTCTGATTCTAGGGAATGTCTAGACTTTTATGGGTCTAGGAAGCTTGACAAATCTAACTGCTTGACAAACAATCTATATATTTTTAAACAAAGACTTTAGAGAATTTTTAAAAAATTATTGGTATTGCAGAAATTTTATTTAATTAGTGAAACAGGGTTATCAGACTATGCTGTTTAAAAACCCTGCATCATACTCTGCTATGATGAAAACAAGTTTGGTATGCTTAGAGAAGGTAATGTAGTTTTGAGTGGGGAACTGATGAGAATCCAGCAATGATATTTGTAGTTTTTGAAAGGTCTGAAGGATTTCACTATCAAGTTATTTCAATGGAAAATATCTCCATATTGAGGTAAGAAATCTGACCAGGGTACAGGTGGACTTTGTCTGGGTTCTGTGAAATATAGCTTTTGGTAAAATGTTGTTACAGAAAATAGTTCCATATGAACAAAGGCATGGATGCAGGAATGAGCATGTCAAGTGAATTGGGAGCCTACCTACCTGACTAAATTGAAAGGTGTACATTGACAAGTCATGAAAAATAGGTTGGATAGGTAGGTGGGACAAGTCTGTGAAAACTGCTAAAGCCAGGCAAACAAACTTAGACTTGATATCAGGGATTGCTTCATTTTTGTATTCACAGAATCTGGCACAGAACTTGGAATGCAATGAATACTTAATAATGCTCACTGAATTGAACAAGTGTTAGGTGGATTATGCCTACATGGGCTATTTATCAGAACTATGATATAATAAAGTAGTGTTTTGGGAAAATCAGGCTGGCAGCAACATGCAAGATAATTTGAGAGAGAGAGAGAGTTAGCTAGGTGGCAGTTATGGTAATTCAGTGAATTAAAAATGAAGTTAGGAAAGTTGAAGGCTGGCTGAGTTAGAAAAGTTGAAGGCTGAATTGGAAAGGACCTTAGAGACCATTTAATCTAACCCTCTCCTTTTTCAGATGAGGTAATTAAGGTTCAGAAAAGTTAAATAACTTGGTCAAGGTCATGTAGGTATTAAGTAGCAGATCTGGAATTTGAACTTAGGTTCTCTCATTCCCAATCCAAGGCTCTTTCCATTGCACCACAGCAGTAAGAAGTAGAAATGGTGAGGAAAGAATTAATCAGATTCCAAATCCAGTGCTCTTTCTACATCACACTGCCATTCTTCATTTTATTGAAATTAAACAGCAGACAAAAGTCTCAGTGACTTCATACCACCTTTAGGAATTAATTTAAATTGTGTAAATGAATATTTATTATAAATTATTACTTTGGATTTTATACAATTTATAAAACTTCAATCTTTTAAACTATTTTTTAAATTTTAGCTAATTGCTTTTGCAAAGAATCTGCATGTAGAGATCAGTCTGGAGGCAGAAAAAATGATTCATGGCTATTATCTAGCAAGTCGCAGAATCAGGACAGATCCTATACATGGATCAAAGCTATCAGCATCGGCACTAAAATGTTTGTAGGTATTTAATTTTCATATTTTAAAGTCTTGATACTTGTAGTATTTTATGTCACATACTAAAATGTTTTCACAGTGGTAGATACATCTAGAAGACTTTACAAAAGGACAGTAAAAAAAAACTGTATGGCATTGAAAAGATCTAAAGAAGGCGAAATCTATGTCAAGGAAGGGAGAACCCACATAGATGAAATAACAGGACCACTGAAATATATTCTAAAGTGACCTCCATTTTTGAGTTCTTCAGCTGAATACAATTCAACTGAAAAGTCCAGAGAATATAAAATCCTGCTGTTATTGTTTGTTGATTACAAAAAGCATTTGACGATAGAACAAAGTATAGACTTAAAGGCTCTCCTTCATTAAGATTTCTTTTGTGCACATAAGACCATGTAAGGTTTCTTGATGAATGCAATCACAAATATAATTGTCCAACGGCTTCCTGTTACTTATGTTAATTATGTCATAAAATAAGGCAAAAGAATTTGCCACTGTCATAAAGGATGTCCATTGCAAGATTAAAATGAAAGAGACATTCCCAATTGTGGAGAGGCTCCACAAGCTTCTGTTTACAGATATTATGCTTATTTCATCATGCCCCAGAACATTCCAGGACTTTCTAATCAACATTTCCATGACAACTTCAAAGAGATCAGACTAACAATCTGCACAGGAAAAAATAACTGGGTGAAAAATGCTTATTCTCCAAACTAAGGCATGTAAATGGAAGGCTAGTACTTTTAATTAGAGAAAGGAAGGGAATAAGCATTTATATAGTACCTACTCTAGTCACTTTTTACAAATATTATCTCATTTGATCCTCACAACAATCCTAAGAGGTAAGGGCTATTAACACCCCCATTTTACAGATGAAGAAACTGAGGCAAATAGTGGTTAAGTGACTTGCTCAGAATCACAAAGCTAGTTAGCACTTGAGGCCAGATTTTAAATCAGTTCTTCCTGACTCCAAACCCAAATAAGCTGCCTCCATTAGTACATATATCTGTCATTTTTTAATAATTTGTAAAGTTTTAAGCTGTTTTCTCAAGTTCAACAAGCTTCTTATAGTGCGCTTCCTCACTTCCTTTGTAAACTTTCTAGGAATTATCAAATGTTCAACTGGCATACATCATTCACTTTAACATAAAAATCATTGTCACGTCTATAAGAATCATCAGTTCTCCTGAATTACTTTTATCAATTGACTTGATTCTGAAATATGGAGATAGGAAAATTAAATATTGAAATATCATTTCATTTACAGAATATTTAAAACTGAAAATAATCCATAATATGAATAATAGCGGACACAGTAACATAATCATACATATTACACAGAAATAAAATGTTTTAATGTGGTGGAGTCCATGTTATTTAATATTTTCAAATGACAGAGGAAATAATACTTAAATCACAGAATATTAAAGTGGGAAGAGGAATATTTAGTTCAACTCCACCATTTTAAATGTGAGCAAAATGAGGTCTAGAGAACAAAGTAATTTGCCCAAAGTATAAAACCATAGCTAGTTAGTGACAGATCTGGTACCAGAATCTACTTCTCTTCTTTCTCATTGAGTATTCTTTCTACTTTACCACAGTGTTTTTTTACTTTAGCTTGCAAATATGGAGAAACCCATATTTGCTCATAAGATATTTTTCTTCAAAGTAGGAAAGTATTTTGAATTAAAACTCTCATAGCCTCAATTTGCATATTATAATTTTGATTTAAATAGAACACAATTGCTTTTACTGAGATGATTTCACATTGATTCACATTATAATTAGAAAATCAAATGTAATGACTAGTAATGACTAAAAGCCCTTGAATTCTTTCTGCCAACCATCACCTCTCCCATCACTCAAATACACACATACAGAATTTAAAAACTCTTTTTGTTCTAGTAGGGAGGAACTTGACAATTCTTGCACTACTGTTGCAAGATAGATCTTCACATTTCTACAAAACTGGAAGAAGACTTTAAGGCTAAGTCTATAAGAAGCATTTCCAGAAAAGTTTTTCCTTGTTGTAAAGATGTTAAAGATACATAAAATAAAAACTTTGTTCATTGAGAGCTAATTAGGGAGAGCCAAGATGATGGAGCAGAGAAGCACGCAGATGACCTCTCCCAAATTCCTTTCCAAATAAATTCAAATTGAATTCTGGAATGGCAGAAGCAACAAAAGGTTGGGTGAAAGAATTTTCCAACCAAAGACAATTTAGGAAGTTAGTAAGAAAGGCCTGTCTCACCAGGGCGGTGGTTGAGCCTGGAGTGGCAACACAGAACAAGCAGCACAAGCCACAGCAAGGTAACAGTAGCAGGCCTTGGGGGATCTCTCAGCCCACAGATAATGGGTGTAAGGGGTAGGGTTTGAACAATTTATTGGAAGGAGACTGAAGGAAACACTTTGCCGGCACAGTCCCAGGGCCAAAAGGAGTGATAACAGCCACAGAGGAGAAGGGGCTCTGGGCTTGGTTTGAGGGAAAAGAGGAGTGCTTGTAGATACTTACAGGGGAGTAAGGACCCTGGTCTCAATTCTTAGACAGAGAAGAGCACTAGTAATTGCAGCTTCAGGAGAGTAGGGGACCTGGTCACAGACCCAGGGCCAGGAGGAGTGTTAGCAACTGGTAGCTACAGGGAAACAAGATCCCTTCTTGAATAAAGACCAGTGCACAGGCAAGGAAAGCAGTGACTACACCTCTCTTTAGATCATTCCACCTTGGAAGCACCAAAAACCTACAGACTCCCAGAACTAGCTCTGAAAACAGCAGCAAGAAAGACTTGAAGCTTGGGACAGTGCCCTCTCCACCCTAGAAGCAGAACTCAACTTTAACATGAAGTTAAAAATCAAGAAATAAGTCACTGAGGACTGGGGTGACCCTGAGGCGGACCCATTGACAGGCTAACAAGCCAGAGAGCAGAGTGGGACAACAATGCTGAACAAGTTCCTGGGGCTGCACTACAAGGAGCAGGTGAAGTATTGGCTTCCCACAGCAAGCACATGGGGTGCTGTTGGTGCCGTAGGGCTAGTTTGGGCCACTGACTGGCATCTGATTCTGGATTGGGTACCATACATCAATGGCAAATTTAAGAAGGACAATTAAGTTATCTTTTCAATCTTCTGGTCTAGCGATGGAGGATTTTGGGGGGACTGCTCTTCTTGGGGATCCTGATCAGACACAAATGTGAAATGCTCAGGGTAGACTCCAACGACCTTGTCATCTCTCAGTGACCACCTTTGATGTATCACTTGTATAGGGGTAATTAAACCTCCCTCTGAAATTTGCTGGCTGCTTAGGTATTGAGCACAGGAATAACTATCACAATAGACTGAATTTTATCGGATTCACAGTGACATATGGAATTAAAAAAAACACACATACCAAGGTCAAGTTTGAAAAAAAAAACAACAAGAAATAGACTGGGAAAATGAGCAAACAACAACAACAAAAAGAACCTTACCATAACAAGTTCCTATAACAACAGGGAAGATAAGGACACAAGTTCAGAAGACAACAAAGACAAAATAGCTACATGCAAAGCCTCAAAAAAATGTGAATTGGGTTTTCTTGGCAAAGATATTGGAATGGTTTGTCATTTCCTTCTCCAGCTCATTTTACAGATGAGGACACTCAGGCAAACAGGATTAAGTGAGTGGTCCAGGGTCTCAGAACTAGTCAGTGTCTGAGGTTTCCTGACTGTAGCACCAGTACTCTACCCATTGTACCGACTAAGCGCCCCTGTGAATTGGGTCACAGGTCCAAAGAGAATCCTACAAGAGTTCTAAAAGGATTTTAAAAACACATAAGAGAGACACAGGGAAAATTTGGGAAAAGGAATGGGACTGATGCAAGAAAATTATGAAAAGAGAGTCAGCAGCTTGGTAAAAGAAGCACAAAAAAAAAATCTTAAAAAGTTGTGGGGCAGAGCAAAGATAGTGGAGAAAAGGCAAGGATTCCCCTAGCTCTCCAAAATTCCCCTCCAAACAACTTTAAATAATGCCTCAAAACAAATTCTGGAGTGGCAGAACCCACGAAGGGATGAGGTGAAACAATGTTCCAGCCAAATTTTAGAGCTACCAGGTCAAGTAGAAAATATTGTAAACAGCCAAAAAGAAACAATTCAAATGTTATGGCTACAGTCAGGCTCATACAAGAGTTAGCAGCTTCCATATTAAAGGAACAGAAGGCTTTAAACATGAAATTCCAGAAGAAAAAGGAGCCAGGATTACAAGCAAGAATCACTTACCCAGCAAAACTGAGTATAATTCATCAGGGAAAAAATGTATATTAAATGAAATTTAGGATTTTCAAGTATTTCTGATGAAAAGACTAGAGCTGAATAGAAAATCTGACTTTCAAATAAAAGACTCAGAAGGAGACTAAAAAGGTAAAGAGAAATCATAAGAGATTAAAATAAGGTTCAACTGTTTACATTCCTACATGGAAAAATGATACTTGTAACTCCTAAGAACCTCCTCATCACTAGGACAGTTAGAAGAATGTGTACAGACAGGGGGCATAGGTGTGAGTTGAATATGATGGGATGATTAAAGTAAGGGGTGAGAAAGATAAATGTCCTGGGAGAAGGAAAAGAAAGTAGAACGGTAAATTATCTCACATGAAAGAGGTACAAAAGAACTTGTATAGTGAAGGGGACAACAGGGGAGACGGGGACGTGGGTAGGAACACATGAACTTTATTCTCATCAGAACTGGCTCAAAGAGGAAGTAACATACACATTCAGTTGGGTATTTACAGAAAGTTATCTTACCCTACAGGAAAGGAGAAGGGGAAGGAGATTACAGAAAGTAAAGGAGGGAAGCACTGATAGACGTAAGGGTAAAGCGAGGGAGGTGGTAGTCAGAGGGAAAATACTTTTGAGAATGGACAGGGTGAAAGGAGAGAGTAGAATAAATAAGGGGAGTAATATTATGGAGGGAAAAACAACTAGTAATCTTGTGTGAAAAAATTTTATAGCAAGTTTCTCTGATAAAGGCCTCATTTCTCTACTGTATAGAGAACTGAATCAAATTTATAAAAAAAAATAAGTGCCAGTCCACAATTAATAAATGATCAAAGAATATGAATAGGCAGTTTTCAGCCAAAGTAATCAAGGCTCTCGGTAGTCATATAAAAAAATGCTCTAAATCACTTTTGATTAGAAAAATGCAAATTAAAACAACTCTGAAGTACCACCCCACATGTATCAGATTGCCTAGGATGACAAAAAAGGAAAATGACCAATGTTGGAGGGGATGTAGGAAAATTGAGATACTGGAGCTGTGAACTAATTCAACTTTTCTGTAGAGAAATTTGGAACTATGGCCAAAGGGTTATAAAACGATGCATACCCTTTGACCCAGCAATAGTACTATTAGGTCTGTAATCCAAAGAAATTTAAAAAAACAAAAAGGAAAAGGACCTACAAAAAATATTTAAAGGGGGGTGGAGCCAAAATGGCAGCGTAGGAGCAGCAACATATCGCAGCTCTCACATAGCCGCCCCAAAATACCCATAAAATATGACTCTAAACTAATCCTAGAACTCCAAAATGCACACAAATATACTGTCCACTAAAGTCAGCTCAGCTACGCGGAACCATATCAGCACTGCAAACCGAAACCAGCCTGGCCTGAAGCCCTGGTTGAGCCCCGGGGGCGGCTGGACGTGAGGAGCCGAGCCCCAGCTGGAGCTTCGGGTGAGGGGATTGGCAGCAGCTGCGGCAGTGTTCAGAACTAGGTCAGTGGGACTTGCAAGGTCATGGGAGAAAAGCGGTCCAGCCAAAATGCCTCCAGGGCTGAGAAGCGAAAGGCAGAGGTTCTGCATCCACCTCCGCATTGCAGCTTCAGCGCTCTCGGCCTGCAGACTGCAGGGGGACCAAGCAATTATTCAGAGGCCAAGTGCTCTCGCATTGAGCAGCCTGGATCCAGATCACGGTCTTGGCCTTTGGTCTTGTGGTCCTTTTTCCTTCAGTGAGCCAGAAGTGGGGGAGGGACCCAGCACCTTCCTGAGAGCTCCGGCAGCTGAGAGGACCCCAGCAATTTGGGACAGAGCTTTCTCCTCTGGAAGCAGAGCTCCACAGAGATTTAAAAAAAAAATCATGAACTGACCAACCATGAATAAGAATAAGCATAAGAAGCAAAGTAAGAACAGCAACCAAACCCTAGATTCCTTCTTTGGGAAAAAGAAAGACTAAGGCAGAGAGAGGGAGGAGGACAGTGCAGCCAGAGCTCCCCCACCAGGGGCTTCCAATAAACATGAAGATTACCTTAAAGCTAGAGATGAGCTGAAGAAGGATTTTGAAAACCAAATAAGAGAAGTGGAAGAAA
>CM053580.1:373160744-373176039 GCA_028627135.1 Pseudochirops cupreus | reverse complement strand
TAACTTCTTGATCAAAATGAGATACTTGAAATTTAAATGAGTGAATATCATCTTATTGTGTGAGTTTTAAGAGATTAAAAACCTCAATAATATGGAATAGGAGAAAGAGAATGGAACTTGGAGCTAGAACCATCTGAGATATAAACCTCCTTCAAATACTTAAAAGATGTGTAACCCTGGGCAAGTTACTTAATATCTCTTGGCCTCAGTTTCTTCATCTCATAGATGGGGACACTGACCTCACAGAATTATTGTGAGGATCAAGTTAGGTAATAGATAAAACACTTTGAAATCTTCAAAGCGCTATTGGCATGCTAGCTGTTATTAATAAAGTCAGTCTGAATTTCTACAATCTGAATTTCAGAGGAGTTGTTGTTGCTTTAGGAGAAATGCTGTGTCATTTCCCAGTACACACAGAAATTCAAAATGGACTCACAAATCACAGCATTACTGAGGGCATTTATATTCCTTGATGATAAGAATAATTTTAAAGGAAGGCTTTCCTGATCCCTCTAATTGTTACTTATATTTTCTGCCCCAGATTACCTCATATGTTTAAATGTTACATCCTGCCAGAAGAAGGGAAAGTGCTTGAGATCAAAGATCATTTCATTTATGTCCATGACCGTAGTCCCAACCACATTACCGTGCACACTATTGGCAATTCAGAAAGACTTAATGAATTGAATAATGATGTTTATAAAATGACTAAGCATGCTTAAAAACTCTTTGTTCTTAAATTATTTTAAATGTTCTGGCATGGTCTTACAACAAATATATCTATATACTTTATCTGGTGCTCTCCCTTCTCACTCATAGGACCTCCAGAATAGATTTCCCAGATTCAGGGTACTCTGTGGTGTCACATTCATTCCACACCACAGCTCACAAGACCTCACTGAGTTATTTTTTCTCCCTAGTGAGCTATAGAACATGATTAGTTTAAAACAAAGGCATTTAACCAAATAAAACATACAAGTCACAATAGAATACTCCCCTCATTGTGGGGTCCAAAATTGCTCAATAAAAGAATACAATTAAAGAAACTGAGGCAGAGCTCCAAGTCAGTAGTAGCACTTTAATAAAGGGCCTGTGCTCCCCTCTAATGAAGTAGACCTCAGATATGTAGTATGTAGTGTGTTGGTTAAATCACCTTATGTTATAATAAAAGTCATATTTACAATATACCATAAAGTACTTGGAGAATAATATAGCCATATTAAGATAATCTATTTGAAAAGTGTTTATAACTTCTTGATCAAAATGAGATACTTTTGATATGAGGTATATCATGAGATATATGATATCTGAGATATATGAGCGGTATATGATATCATGAGATACATCATGATCTGGGATAGCCCCTTCCTCCAAGGCCTTAGTTTTATAGTGTTTGATATCCAGATGATACAAAAGAGGCACAGTAAAATACACAGTCTTATTGGTTGATAGATCTTGGCCTTTACCTTCCAGGAAGGTCTGTACAAAATACAGGATCCCATTGGTTGACAAATGAGTTCTTGAGCAGACCCACAGCCTGAACTGATAAAAACAGATGTCAACTATCTACACAGGATGATGGAGCAATAGAAAGGCAGGCTGCAGGCTGGCAAACAGGGTCACTTATGGCTAAATGCTTGTGGCCATCTCCCCATGTTGGGCAACAGAGGGATGACAAAGGACAGAAAGGCAACAAAAATAGCTGGAGGACTTTTTATGTCATTGAGTCACCTCTGCCATGCCGGGCTTGGTCACCATAACAAAGCAAAAACAAGTTAGCTTCCTGTGATTAAGCAAGTGAACTCACCATCTGCAGTTCACAGCTCTGGGGCCTAATATATAGAATTTATAATCCTGTGGAATAAATAAACCTGGGGTCTAAATAAAATACAGGTCTCAATCATTTCTCCTACCATAAACCTAGGCATACTCTTCCATACACACACACATCATCATCATCATCATCATCATCATCATCATCATCATCACCAGTGAAGAAAATAAGCATGAATAGGGAATAACACTTAGGGGAAGAAATGGGCGATAAATGTAACCGGGACACACATGTCCACTGACCTTACAAGACCACCAGTTTCTTCACTTAGTGTCATCATACAGTTATCACTGGTCCTTCTTCTCGGTAGGTATAGTACCTGAGCTGAGCATTTCACTCCACTGATCTCGTGGTAA
This sequence comes from Pseudochirops cupreus, assembly GCA_028627135.1. Lineage (NCBI taxonomy): Eukaryota > Metazoa > Chordata > Mammalia > Diprotodontia > Pseudocheiridae > Pseudochirops > Pseudochirops cupreus. The sequence continues at coordinate 373,173,849 of CM053580.1, read as the reverse complement.
TGCTCTGCAGGTAGTTTCCTGTAGCACATTGCTCTACTACTCTTAGCTAACCATTCATTTGGAACTTGCTAGGTAAATAGTCTGCTTGTCTTTGCTCTTTTCTATGTCTTCTGAGATCATCATTTCAGTTCCACTCAAGCCATCTCAGCTTTGCTCTGCTAGTGTATAATGACTAGATACATCACTGGGTGCAACTCTTTAGTCATAGCTAAAACACTTAACTAACAAAGCCAGGAATAGTGACCCCAAGTGAGAATTTCTCTTTGTGATGACTGGGAGAAGTTGAAATTCTTCAAGTCAGAGCAAGTATTTATTAAACCTTTTAATAAGGTACTATTGTAAGAGCTGAGGATACAGAGAAATGCAAAAACAGTTTCTGCTATCAAGGAGTTCACAGTCGAATGGAGAAAACAACATGTATAAAACAACTATGCACAATTAAGATATATACAATATAGACTGAGGATAATCTCAAGGGAAAGGAACTAACGTTAAGAAGGAATGGGAAAAGCTTCATATAAAAAGTGAGATTTTAGCTGAAATATAAAACCAGGGAAGCCAAGAGGTAGAGTGTCTTTGTTTATTGGTTTTTTAGTCATGTTGACTCTTCATAACCCCTCTTGGTGTTTTCTTGGTAAAGATTACAGTAGTGGTTTGCTACTACCTTCTCCAACTCATTTTTACAGATGAGAAACAGAGGCAAACAAGGGTAAGTGATTTGCCCAGGATCACACAACTAGGACATGTCTGAAGCCAGATTTGAACTCAGGAAGAATCCTCTTCCTCACTCCAGGCCCAGCACTCTGTCCTAGCTACGAGTGCCACCTACTGCAAGAGGTGGAGATGAGGAGGGAAAGATTTCCAGGCATGAGGGACAACCAGTGAAAATACACTGTTGGGATATGAAATAATATCTAATGCAAAGAACAATAAGGAAGCCTGTGTCACTATATCAGTTTAGTACATGAAGATAAGATTTAAGAAGCTTGGAAAGGTAAGAAGGGGATGGATTATGAAGGACTGTAAAGACCAGAGGATTTCATACTTGATCCAGGAGGTGATGGGGGTCACTGGTATTTCTTGGGTAGCAAAGTGACATGGTCATGCCTTCACTTTAAGAAGATTGACAGCTTAGTAGAGGATAGACTGGAATAGGAAGAGATTTAAAGTAGGGAGACCAACCAAAAAGTTATTGTAATAGTCCAACTGTGAGATGATGAGGACCTGCACCAGGGTAGTCACAATGTCAGAGAAGTCAGCATAAAAGAGACATTATGAAGGTAAAGTCAACAGGCCTTGGCAACTGATTGGATATGGGTGATGAGAGAGAGTTGAAGATTATATCTAGGTTGTAAGTCTAAGTGATTAGAAGGCTATTGCTAACATTAATAGGAAAATTAGGAAGAGGAGAGGGTTTGGAGGGAAAGATGGGTTCCATTTTGGACGTGTTGAATTTTAAGTGTCTCCAGGAAGTACAGTTCAAAATATCTCCAAATATCTTTGGAGATGTGAGATAGGAGGTGAGGAGAAAGTCCATGGCTTGGGATAAATAGATCTAAAAATCATCTGCAGAATGATGATAACTGAACCCATTGACACTGATGAGATCACCAAGGGATCACCAAATAGAACAGAGCATCCAGAACAGAGCTTTGGTGGATACCCATTGTTAGTAGATGCAAACTGGATGAAGACCCAGCAAAAGAGACTGTAAAGGAATAGTCAAGACAGGTAGGAGGAGAGCCAGGAGAGAGCAGCACTGCAAAAAGCTGGAGAAAAAAGGATGATTGAGAGTGTTAGAGGCTGCAGAGAGTTCAAGATGGGTGAGGTTTGAGAAAAAAACCATTGGATTTTATCTTAATTATAAGAGATCATGATAACATCGGAAAGAGCAGTTTAGGTTGAATGATCAAATGAGATTAAAAGACAGACTGCAGAGATTTATGAAGAGAATGAAAGCATAGAAAGTGGAGGCATCTATTATAGATGGCCTTCTCAAGGAATTTAATCACAAAAAAGAGGAGAGATATAGGTAGGAGAGTAGCTAGTGGGGATGGATGGATTAAAAGAGGATGGGGGAGACATAGGCATGTTGGTAGGTAGCTAGAAAGCAAACCAGTAGACAGGGAGAGACTGAAGATAGTGAGGGAATGGGGATGGCAGAGGGGGCATCATCTGCTAGAGAAGATTGAAGGAATTGGATCTCTAGTGCATATAAGCATTTCCTTTCTTTGGCAAGGAAAATATCACCTCTTCATGTGAGCAAGGCCTCAAGGAAGAGACAGTAGCAGAAGGCATCTTCTCAGTGACATAAAATGAGGAGGAGGGGAAAAGAGAGAACTCCTTTATTTATTTATCATTTTTCTTGGTCAGTTTTTCATATGAGGCAAGGCTCTCAGCTGAGAGGATGGGGAGAAGGAGAGCCATGGACAGTGTGAGGAGGGATGAAAAGGTTTAAAAGAACTCTTGTGGTGAGTGAACCAATTAGGGAGGTGGGAAAGGATTGCCTTGCTGCAGTGAGGGTTGAGTTGAAATTCTATAGCATAAATTTGGAGTGGACCCAGTCAGTACAGTGCCATTATTTTCTCCTACTTCTCTTAGTAGCCTGTAAATAGAAAAGAAGGCAGTAGATGTTGGGATCCAGCCAAGGCTGGGACTTAGCAGAGCAAGATTGGTGACAGGACAAAGGGATTCATGATAAGGGTACAGTGTAGAGTTGAACTGGTTTATCAAGGAGATTGTAGTATGGAGAAGAGAGGAAGGTGTACTGGGACAGAACTGAGGAACTGAAAGTCACAAAGTGATCGAAGAACAGTATTGAAGATTGTAAAGCACAGAGAGAGGTGGAATGGCAGTAAATTATAATCAGATTAAGGAATTTTAGAGTTTGTAAATATGGAAGAGGAATGGGTGATGGCAAGATCAAAGATATGACTGTCTCTATAACTGAGGTGGAGTGGGAGGAGTAAGTCAGAGAAAATGAGTAAGTTAAGGAACTTGAGAGTTATGACGTTTGAGGGAGAATCAATACGTATGTGGAAACCCCTCATTATGAGGGCAGGAGTTGGGGAGGAAAGATGATGAGCTAGGCGCTCAACTCATTGAGGAAGAAAACAGAGTGTCCTGGAAGTCAGTAATAGCTACCAGAATTGTGACTGCATGATGAATATGTTGAATGGACTTAGAAGAAAGAGAGGTTAAAGTCCTGCACTCTTTCCATGTACCCCCCATTTTCCTTTGTCTCTCTCACACACACAGATACAGATACAGACACAGACACAAACTTTTTCTGTAAATGAGTTTTTGTTTCATGAGTGAGGCCTGTATTTTGCGGAGATACATATTTGAATCAGCATTGTCATGGTTTTTCAGTGATGATAAAACGCCATTGTTGATGATTGAGAGATTTGGTGGAATTTTCCTTTGCTAAGATTTCTTCCTTTTTCCAAGAAACCTAGACAGAATTAATAAAACTTTCACTTCGGGTTTCAGAGTGTGACAGTGGAGGCTGACTAAGAGTGCACGCCTAGAGAAAGCCCTTTAACACTATTGCTACCCTTTTTAGAGCTTATATTTTTTGCCTACCATGGGTGAAGATCAGGGATTGGTCTTTTTTGACCAAGTGGAAACTTAGAGGGAACTTATTATGTCATAAAGTGTGAAAAACATTTTTTCTCTGTGAGTGGTCAGAGAAAGACTATGTAGTCCTGCCTGTTTCTGCTCTGCCAACTATAAAAAGAGATATCAACACAGAGATTTTACTATATTGTCCTTATACACTTGTATACATGTACATATAGGTGTAGTTCAATCATTTCGGTCACATCTGACTCTTCAGGACCCCATTTGGGGTTTTCTTGTCAGAGATGGTGGAGTGATTTGCCATTCCCTTCTCCAGTTAGTTTTATAGATGAGAAAACTGGGGCAGAAAGGGTTAAGTGACTTTCCAAGGGTCACACAGTCACATTTGAATTCATGACAATGAGTCTTCCAGATTCCAAGTCCACTGCTCTATCCACTGTGCCACTTAGCTGCCCCATATACATACATCATTTATGAAAATCATATAGTAGCTCATACAAACATCATAAGTCTCTTCAAGATTTATATAATTGCTGTCAAATGAATATTGTTCTTAAGATATTATTTTCTTAGCTCCCCCATTTCAAAAGTTTCTGTTATCTTCAAGGCAGAATAGAAACTGAAAGAAACTGGACAAGGGCTGAGAAAAATAATGTAATTGAAAAATTGAAAAAGAATTCAGAGGGTTATCTAGTTCAACTCATACCTGAATAAGAATCTTTTCTATAATATCCCTGTGACAAGTGATCTTCCAGCCACCATCCACTTGATTTGTAAGGCAGGAGAATTCACTGAATCCTGACGCAGCCCCTTAAACTTTGGGTAGCTCTAATTGAGCTGAAATCCACCTATCTGTAACTTCCACCTATGGTCCCTAGTTCTGTACTCTGGGACCAAACAAAACAATCCCTCTTCCAAATGACAGCCCTTTAGATACTTGAAGACAGCTGTCATATTTCTCGCTAAGTCTTTTCTTCTCTGGGGTAAACTTCCCAAGTTCCTTGAACTAACATGCTTCAGCTTGTCAATGTCCTTTCTCAAATGTAGTGTTCAGGATTGAAAATTATATTCCAGATATGGTCTTACTAGGACAGAGTGGATTATACCTTCCTTTTTCCTGGACAATATCAGTGTAGCCTAAGATTGCATGAGCATTTATTAATTCAATATCAGACTGTTGACTTATGATGAACCTACAAAAAACCCTAAGTTTTTTCTTTTTTTATGAACCACTATTTAGCCAAATCTCTCCTATCCTAGCTTTATGCAGTTTTTTTTTCAACTAAAGTATAGGACTTTACATTTATCACCCTTCAATTTCAGCCCATCATAGTAACCTGTCAAGATCTTTTTGGATTATGATTCTCAGCTTTGTATTGTCTCAGATTTGATAGGCATGCCATTTATGTCTTTCCATTTGAGTATCAATAAAAACGTTAAAGTCTTGATAAAAATGTTTGGCACAAAACTAAGGACATATACAGAGACAATAGTCCACTAGAGACCTCTCTCTAAATGGACGCTGAGCCATTAATAAGAACTCCTTGTTGCTGGCAATTCAACCGTGTCCAAATACAGTAAAATATACTTTTCATCTGGCTCACATTTCTCCTTGTCTACAAGGACAGTATGAGAGACTGTCAGCTGTCTTCCTGAAATCCACAATGTCTGGCACCCCATACAGGGTTTTCCTGATCTCTTAGTCTAGTAACTGTCAGAAGGAAGGAAAGAAGGTGGGAAGGATGGAAGGAAGGAAGGAAGAAAGGAAGGATGGAAAGAAGGAAGGAGGGAAGGTAGGAGGGAGGGAGAGAGGGAAGGAAGGAAGGAATGAAGGAAGAAAGGAAGGAAAAGGAAAACAAAAAGAAAAAAGGAAGGAGAGACAAATGAGGTTAATTTTGCATCATTTATTCTTGATGCTTATATTATCTATTTAATAAAATGTTCTAGAATTCTATTGTTCTCAGTAGAGTCAATATTGCAAATTTCTCAAAGGACGTTGTAATAATTATGATAGCAGATGTTTATATAGTGCTTTAAGGTTTGCAAGTGAGCTCTGCATGCATTATTTCATTTGAGTCAGTAAGCCTGAAAGGTAGCTACAATGGATGTTATTCTCCCCATTTTAAATTTTTATGAGACTTAGAAAGGTTAAGTGTTTGATCCAGGATCCCACAGCTAATAAGTTTAATTATCTAATGTTAAAGATACAACCAAAGGTAAAAGTTTATCAGTGTCAGCAATCAGGAACCCTATTTCAAAGCCTCAGTGTTATCGTTAGCTTCTCTAACCCAACACACCTGATCAGTAGCTAAACGTTATTACTTCTCTCCACATCTCTCATCTACATCCCCTTTCTCACACACTGCCTCCCTTGTTCAACTTCTCTCCTGGACCATTACAGTAGTGTCTGATCTTCAGACCTCTCCCTACTCCCATTCATTCCCCTGCCCCTCCACACACACACACACAGGTGCACACACAGGCACACAAACACGCACATACACACACACACACACACACACACACACACAGGCACACACACACAGAGGTGTGCACACACACAGGCAAAGTTGCCAAAATGATTTTCCTTAAATGAAGATCCCACTGGGTTACCACTAATAAACTCCAGTGAATCCTTATTACCTCTAAGATTAAATCTAAACTCCTCTGCTTGACATTTAAATCTCTTCACAATTTGCTCTCTTCATCCCTTTCCAGTCTTCTAACACAACTCCCCTCCATGTCCTCTCTGATACAGCCTCCTTGCCATTCCTATCCCATGATACCCCCTCCCTCTCCATGACTCTGAACCTGCTCTCTCCTGTTCCTGAAATGCATTTCCTTCTCACCTCATTCCTCTCAAAATTCTTGGTTTCTTTCAAGACTTAACTCAAATCCATCTATTATAGGAAGCTTTTCCTGATCTTCCAGCTGCCTAGTGTACTTTCTCTCCAAACTACTTTTTATTCATTTTCTCTATATATTATATAAATACTCTATATATGCATTTATTCTGTATCACCTGTTTTCATATGTATATCCATACATATGTCAACTGGATGTCAAATAGCATCTTAAATTAAGCATGTCCAAAACTGGACTCATTATCTTTCCCCCCAGCCTTCCCCTCTTATAACTTTTGTATTACTGTAGAAGGCAACACCATTTTCCCAGTCTCTCAGACTAGCAACTTAAGTGTCAGCCTTAACTCCTCATTATCCCCATATCCAATCTGCTACCAAGACCTGTTGATTTCACCTCTGCAACATATTTCAGTATGCCCCTTTTCTCCTCTGATACTGTCGCCAGTCTGATGCAGGCTCTCATCATCTCATGCCTGGACTATTGCATAGGCTGCTGGCTTTTCCCCGCTCCAAATCCATCCTCCATTCAACCACCAAAGTGATGTTCCTCCAGCACAGGTCAGACCATTTCATCTCCTGTTCAGTAAACTCCAGTGGCTCCCTACCATTTCCAGGATCAAACACAAAATCCTCCCCATACGTTCCCAGTCTTCTTACACCTTAACTCCCCTCTATCTACTCTTTGGCCCAGTATCACTGGTCTCCTTGCTGTTCCCAAGAACAAAATACACTGTCTCTCGTTCCACACATTTTCTCTCACTGTCCCCTATGCCTGGACTGCTCTCTGTCCTCATCTACATTTCCTGGCTTCCCTAGCTTCAAGACCCAACTAAAATCCCATCTTATAGAGGAAGCCTTTCCCAACCCCTCTTAATTGTAGCGACTTCTATGGTAATTATTTCTTATTCATCTTGTATATAGTTTATACACATGTGTCTGCTTGTTGTCTCCCTGATTGGATCGAGAGCAGAGACTATCTTTTGCCTTTTTATGTCCTCAGAACTTAGCACAATGCCAGACACAAAGAAGGGATTGTTTTAGGAAGGAAGGAAGCAAACACACATTTATTAAGCATCTACAGCACTCCAGGCACTATGACAATGGCACACTATGACAATGGCTTTGCAACTGGATGCAGGTACTATTATTATTATCCCCATTTCGCAAATGAGGAAATTGGGGCAGATAGAGGTTGTCACTTGCTTGGATCACACAACTAGTATGTATCTGAGGCTAAGTTTGAATTTAGGTCTTCCCGAATCCAGGCCCAGCATTCTATACACTGAAGTATCTGTTTTGCTTTTTGTCTTTATGCCTCCTGGCACTTAATAAGACGCAATAGACAGTTGCTTATTGATTGATGAGTATGATTACTGCCCCTCTTCTTAGAGTCATTTCAAGAATCTACTGTGTGCTGGACATTGTGCTAAGTGCCAGGGTTACAGAGAACAAAACCTTTCCTGCCTTTAAACTGAACCCTCCATTAATGAGCATCTTTCCCACCCCTCTGCTTTCAGCTCATCCTGACGAAGGGCATGTAACAGATTGGTCACAGCAAAATGAAATAAAATGTCTAGAGTTCTAAATTTTATTCCTGTTCTGCCATTGACCTATATACAATGCAGTTGAACATATAAGTAATGTTTCATTGTCATGTCTCACAAAATGTGACAGAAATATTTACATGTGAATTGGTTTTGAGTTCCTTAAATTGGACATTGTAGAATTATAAAAAGATGTTTCTTACCTCAAATCACAAATGAGAATATAATTTCTGATGTTTATTTACATAACAAAGAATGACCAAATATTTTAGCTAGAATTTTTGTGTAATCCTCACTTAGATTGTGCATAGATTGTACACTTTATATTCTTTATATACTAATATTACAGGAATAACAAGGTCATGAAGCAAGTAACACACCATGGGCAGAAGAATACTATATACACATATAAGGATAATAGCTAACTAACTTTCTAATCTAGTACTATGCAAATTCAGAATCTAGAATTGAAATATATTTCTGAATAGACTATTAATTAATTCTCCTCTCTATGCCAGGAAACTGGCATTTTTCACATTCAAGAGCCCTGCATACTGGGATCTGTGCCTGTGTACTTAGGGGAGCATTGGCCAACAGCATGTGCATAGAGAGGAAAACTTTTCCCCCTCTCCTTTATAACTGTTCACAATCTATGCTTATGTATTTTTATAAAAAGCTTTCTTTTCCTACATGGAAAGAAAGTTGGACTCTGGCTTTTTTTAATCTAAAATTGAACTTGATATTGTCACATTTTAATTAAAGATTAGGTTAAAGTCGTTTTTTTATTTAAAAGTTGATTCTGAACAAATGCCTTCACTGTTTGACTAAAAATAATATGTGGCATTAAGCAAAAAAAAAAAAAATTCAGTATTTTTCCTTTCTGTGTTTATCATAGTAAATAGTCCTGACAGATGTTTCCTCTCTTTTCAAATGGGGTAGGACATGTTTGAGCCTTGGTAATTTTAAAATAGACATTAAATACCTTTACACATTTCATACACATAAGATCCACTGAGAATTATGTATTGCCAGTAAAATGAAAAAGGCTAATTGTTGCTTGATTTATTTTAACTGTTTGATTAAAACCCAAGCATGGTTAATAGAGTCAATCCATCTTTTTGTTAATGTGAAAATAATAACGCTGCTTAGTCAGATTTGAATATACTTAATTTCAGACATAACTAAGAAATCTCTAGGGCACGTGATTTGCATTATATTACATCATTATTTGAGCATTTCTAAAATACTCATTATCTTCTACTAAGACAAGAGACTATCATGAGCTTTATGCATTATGAAGTTATTCAAAATCTGATGCTTTGAAGTTAAATAGCATTAAGAGGTACTTTGTTCTGATATTATGTTTTAACAGTTTCCCATATTCTTTGAGAAGAATTTTGAAAACTGAATATTTTTAATCACACAGCTAATAAAGAGAATTTGTATATAAATTCATAATCCAGAAATCTCTTTTGCTTTGCTGAGCTTAAATAGTCTATATTTAAGTGCATATGCAGAATAATATATAGGATATTATAACATCTCACTTTGAACAAATAGTGTATAGTATATGTGTATTCAAAACATATTTGGTGCCTGTTGCACACAGGTAGAACAATGCTCTTTAATTTTAATGAAGCATGAAACTTAAGAGCCTCATAATAGTGGAATCTCCAGGGTTTTTGCTATAGAATTGTACCTATGTACCATACTTCAGTAGGCATCTTCAAGAGTTGTTTTGGCCATCCTCAAAATTATCATATAATGGCTATGGCTCATAATGGCTCGTGACAAGCTTTTGTGAAGTTAGGCTTTTCTGGAAGGCCCAATATACCCACATCTAGTCGTTTCCAGTTTTTAAGATTTGGGAACCAGTGTAGTACAATGCAAAGAGGTCCAGACTTGAAGTCACAAGATCTGAGTTCAAATTTTTGCCCTGTCACTTCTCACCTATGTAACATTAGGCGTCTCTGGGCCTCAGTTTTCTCAGTTGTAAAATGAGTGGACTGGATTATCTAGATGGATTGTGAAGGCTTTTCCACCTCTATATCTGTGATTCAATGCTCTGCCTTCCACTAGCAGCTACTGGGAACCCAGAAGGGCAACAAAAGAAACCCACTCACCCGTGGGTGACAGAAGATGCCACTATCTTGGTCTTAAAGGTCCTGTAGTGATTGCCTTAGATTGAAGGAAGAGAAGGGCATAATCCCATCCAAAGTTGTCAGAAACCACTAAGAGCACCACCTTATCAGGGTAGTGCCAGAAAACTCTAGGACAGTGATCATTTCCTAGATCCTTAATCCAATCCCCTGATTTTCATCATTCTTCAACCCTGCCTTCCTGCTCCTAATTCCTAGGAGATTTCTGCTACTCAATTTAAACTCAGAATGTCAAGATAATGTTAATAAATTATATCTTTGCTGTCATGCCATTAAGTCATAATTTGTAATTTCTGAAAAAGTATTTAACATTGAAATGTGTTTTTCTTTTGTCTTTTGATACAGAAAGCTCATCGTGAAGCCTAAGTAAAACCTGACACCCAGAAGAATGTACCTGAACCTTCACAAAGTACCTATACCCCTTTTGGGATGCTTATATTTAGTGATGTCTTTTTGATTAAAAAAAAAAGTGAAGATCTAAACTATAGGCATTACCTATAGCTTTGCACATCTGTATTCTTATTTTGTGATAGCTGTATCTCCTAGAGTTGCATAGTTTCATGTTTTGATTTTATTATGAGAGGAAAATTAGTGCTTGCCTTTTTATACTTTCTTTTTAGATTGTGAGTTCCACTTAATATCATTGCTTTTCAATTTTTTATTTCAAAGATAAGATGAGTTTATTTCTTAGTCATTATATGCTTTTTACTATGAAAAATAAAAAGCTTAAACACAGCCTCCAAAAGAAATTAAATATTTTGAGCCAACAAAGTTTCGCATTTCTTTATGAGTAAAAACCTTTCTATTTAGTACTGGTGAATGGGAATTAAGTTCATGCCTGAGATCAAATATTCTCTGATACCTAAGACTGAAATTCAGAGTCATCAAAATGCTTCACAGAATTAGAAATGCTAGAGTTGGAAAGAGACCTGAGAGACCACCCAGTCTGGTCACATGCCCTTCATTTTACAGGGGAGAAATGTGTCACCCAAAAAAGCAACCAAAGTCACAGGGTTTACTAGAGTCAGAAATAGGACCTGATCATAGGTTTTTGGACTCTTTATCCAGGCATATTTTTATTAACCCCAGCTAAACAAACTATTTTTCTCCCCAATTATACAAGAAACTGGAATACTAAAAAATAAGCTGCTACTCACATTTGCTAGTTAGTAACAAAGACAAAAACAAATGATCCAAACAATCTCTCACCATCTTAGATTCTTAAGCTATCTTCTGCTTCCCTTACTCCCCCATTTCTTAAGAAATCTAAGAATGGGGGCAACTAGGTGGCGCAATGAATAGAGCACCGGCCCTGGAGTCAGGAGGACCTGAGTTCAAATGTGACCTCAGACACTTGACACACTTACTAGCTGTGTGACCTTGGGCAAGTCACTTAACCCCAATTGCCTTGCCTTCCCCCTCAAAAAAAAAAGAGCTCTAGGAATGAGCATTCTTCTTTAAAATCATTCCATGGTCTAAACCTAGACATTTTCCATATTAGATTCATATTCATAATATGGAGGTGCCTATGTGGAGTAGTGGATAAAGAGCTGGCCTTGAGCAAGGCACTCCTGGGTTTGTCCTGCTTCTGACTCATAATGTATGAATTTTTGAAGCCTACAATTAAGGTTTGTGAGCCAGCTTCCAGAACAAGCTGGTGCCATATGATGAGGATTCTAAATAGCTTCAGAGCCAAAAAATATCTAGCTGAAATTGAGTTTGAATTCATAAAGATTGATATGTTCCTCCCTCTGCCTTTTTTTTCACTTCTTTTTCCTGGCCCTGAATTTCTGTGAGCCTTCAGAAAAGAAGGGGGAGGTCAAGAGAGGGCCAGCGGCAGCCCCTGCCACATCTCCACACAGAATGTGAATGTGAACACATGTTGTCTCTGTTTCTTTTGTCTTCCGTATTTATTCTTTCCAGATCTTAAGCAGATGACTCTCTAGAGATGGAGGGTTCTAGGTTACAACCTTCTTTGGTTCAAAAGTTCAGAAGAGCCCTAAAAGGCCCAGCAGCTGAAGCTGATTGCAGAGGATGCTAGTAGCTATAGCAGTCAAGTCTGGTGAGCATCCAACCCTAAACATTGAGCTGCTTGGCTTAACTTAGTAGTGAATCAACTTGGCAACAGACCACAGTGTAAAATGTGTCTTACAGCAAGTAAGAGTAACTCGTCCATCTCTGTCACACCCAGAAATGAAAATGGGGAACTTTGAAGGAAGAAAAAAGACTCCTGGGGCCAAGAGCTAACCCCCCTTGGCTGTATGTGTTTCTTACATACATGTTTCAGTATCTATGAGCCTCAAATTTGAGCCCTCTCTCTCCAAGGGCCTTGTATATGTGCAGGAAGGAGAGTATACCACCAATTGGTATATTTTTTACTAGCCACCTTTAAACTTGAGCCCATTCTCCCCACAAGAGAGTGCGTTCACTGTTTGGGGAGATTTTTGTACCTCTATCCTGGCTAATATCAAGTGGTTGGTTAATACTGTGGAAATGTTACCTGGTTAATTTGTTTTGGGAAGCATACCAGATAAGAGTTCATGAATGATAGTATCAGAATGCCCAACCCCTACCAGTTATCCATAAAACCCTTAGAGAAGAAGCAGTTGCTATTAAAAAGGTTTGAAAAATATAGTTTCTAGGTAATTTAATCATCTTATTAATAAGACCAGCTTGTTATTAATAAAAAGAACGTCATTTGGCTCTCTCTCTTCGACCAATGACAATCATGGCAGACTCAGAGCTTATATGTTCTTTTGGAAGAGGAGTGGCAAGACCCATACCCTTTGACCCAGCAATACCACTGTTGGGAGATTGTATCCGAAAGAGATTACAGAAGTGGGAAAAGGTCCCATATGTGCAAAAATATTTATTGCAGCTCTCTTTGTGGTTGCAAAAAACTGGAAATATAGGGGATGCCCATCAATTGGGGAATGGCTGAACAAGCTGTGGTATA
>CM053580.1:373117991-373160244 GCA_028627135.1 Pseudochirops cupreus | reverse complement strand
AAAAAAAAAAGAGGAGTGGCAATTAACTCTGAATGGTTAACACAAAAGGGGGAGAGCTATATTAAAATGAGGGGCTGAAAATGACATGTCACCCATGGACAGAGAAAGTATATACTCAGCCCCAGGTTTGGGCTATCTCTTCAAAGAATGTCCCATCCAAGCCTGAGCAGGAGACAGTGGAGGCCTCAGGGTGGGTCTAATCTCTTTATCAGCAATGTTATTCAAGAGGCTGAACTTTTCAAATCAGGACTTTAGAAAAGGGGGAACTCTGGATCTCCCCGAATCATTGGTTATTAATAATCATTTCCCTCACAACTGTCCCTCTGGGACCCAGGCTGCCAATGAAAGGGAGAGTTGAAAAAGGTAGTCCAGAAGGGGTTCTAGACACAAATTTTAGTACTATCTCTGTTTTAGAATGGATTATGTTGCATAAACTTTTTCACAGTGGGAAGGGATGAAGGGGGCAAGGAGAAAAGAATAATCAGTTTCCCCCTCACTTAACAACAGGGGAAAATCTGCATGGTATTTTAGGAAAACTAATAATTCTCTTATTCCAAATAATGTCTTACACATAGGCCTCCCACAGTAATTATTAAATGAGAAAACCATTAATGGTTTTCAGTTTACCTTGCAGACAGCTGAAAAATTATTGCTCTGGAGCTGGAGGAGTCCTTAGAAGTCATGTAACCCAGCCCCTCATTTTATAGATGAGAAAACCAAGGTCCAAAAGGTTAAGAAGTGTCCAAGGTCATGTTAGGTATAAGTGGCAGAGCTAGGATTTGAACCTTGTTCTCTGGATCCAAATCTAGAATCCTTTTCACTGTACCTTAAGCATAGATATGAGCCCAACTGTATTGTAAGATTTACTTACCAATAGTTCCTTCTTGGCCTTTTCTTTTACACATAATTATATTGTCTGGTGGAGGTAATGACTTGGTTTATTTTCTCAGGAACTTAGACTCAGCCACATCCAATAAGATCCTAAGTCTACCTTTGATTCACCAGATTTGGGAAAAGGGAAGGCAGGTAGAGTTCCAGTGGGACTTTAGTCTAAGTGGAAAAAGGAAAAAGGGAAGGAAGAGGGGTTGAGGTGTTATATATCCAATGGGGATTAATGTAAATATATGAGTGTGTGTGTGTGTGTGTGTGTGTGTGTGTGTGTGTGTGTGAGCAGCTAGGTAGTGCAGTGTGTAGAGCCCTAGTCCCAGAGTCTGGGAGACTCCTCTTCTTTGAGCTCAGACCTGGTCTGAGACACGGTGTGACCTTGGCCAACTCACCCCTATTTGCCTCAGGTCCTCATCTGTAAAATGAACTGGAAAAGGAAATGGCAAACTACTCCAATATCTTTGCCAACAAAAACCAAAAGGGGTCAAGGAGAATTAAACATGACTGAAATAACTAACAACAAATGTGTGTGTGTATGTTTGGATGCATGTTTATATACACACATTACATATATATACACATATATGTAATCTACAGAATAAAGATGGACAGTAGAGTAGGCTTAGAGGTGTAGGCAGTTGATGAGGTGGAGATAATTAAAGGTCTCCTGCAGGTGGTGCTCCTTAAAATGGATCTGAAAGGAAGCCAGGGCTTTTATGAGACCCAGGAACAAGGAAGGAAGATAGAATGTGAGTGAGGGAGATGTGGTTGGTCCTTGTGCTTTGAAGAGAGTAGCTGTCAAAATACTGTGAAAAGATGGTGTAAGGGCAGTTTCAACCACATTGTTACAATAGAAAGGGTCCAGTTTGTGACAAGCTTAAAATGGCAAACTAGAGAAGAGAGCAGAAGGTTTTATTTTGTCTTTTAACGAGCAGGGCACTTTTGGTATTGTCCTGTGATTTCATCTGTATTGGGAATTCCATAATGAGAAAATTCTCTCTCTTGATGCAGGTCAGAAGCTTCTTGGAAACTTAGAGCTTTAGGGCTGCCTAAAGCACTGGCAGGTTAAGTGATTTGTTCAGGTTTACCCTGCCAGTATGTATCAGAGGCAGGTCTAGAATGCAGATTTTTCATCTGGCTATCCACTACAGCACACTGCTTAGCAAGTTTTGAAAACTGAGTAATAGAAAGTCACAGTTTCATATACAACTTCCTTTTTCTGTTCTTTATATATTTTTATATAATGAGACACCCATGTTTGTTGTGAAATATATATGTATGTATACACACATATATGTATATACATACACATATATATTTGTTTTTGTTTTTTTAAGAGGGACTGAGTCAATATTGTATATCTCCCTGCTGTAGCAAGAAACTAAGATCTGTATGTTTAAGTCTCTATCCTCCAAGGGATTTTCAAGTGTCCTAAGAGTTGAGGGTGGCAAGAGTATTGGAAGTGGCTTAGGACCCTGGATATTGCTGAGCAGGCTCCTCTCAATGCAAGTGTGGCTACAGAGTTCAGAAAAGAACCTGACGGGTGGTGGTGGACTATGGTTGTCTCTTGTCACAACCATAGCTAATGTCCCCTCCCCCCCACCTTCGCTTAACTCTTAGAGGAAGGAGGAGGGAGATGTAAGCTGTCAGACTGCCGTGGGAGCCCCCAGTTCTCCCCCTTCCTCCCTCCTCTCACCCAACAGCAGTTTGATTAATGACTCTCCAGGCAGGAAAGGGGCGGCAACCCTGAGAAGGGGACCCTCAGGTAGTTAGTTGCGGATTTCTCAGTTCTTTGCAACTGTAGGGGAATGGAGAGAGACCTCGCATTTACAAACAGAACAGACCAGACCATCAGTGATTAATAAAAAGGCGCTTCGGTGATTACACCCTGCTCTAGCAGAAAGAACTGCAATGTGAGGAGCCAGCTGACTGACCTGGCCCTCGAAGAGCATAACCGACCTAGGACAGACAGGGAGAGCCCAAACTGCGTCCTCTCTGCTCCCTTCTGGGGAAGCCGCGCGCCCGACAGTTCCGAGAAGAAAGGTGAGCAGCGGGGCAAAGAGCAGTCCAACAAGTTCGGAGGACCATCCCCTCTAGTGAACTTACCCCTACCCCCTCCCTCTTTTTTTTTTTTTTCCCACCAGCTCTACCTGAACTGGTCGCAGAGCCCTGAGGCCAGGCCGGGAGGTGCGCTGCTCGAGATGCGGCACCCTGAGCTTAGCCTGGCTCCCCACCTGCGACTGATGCTAGGGAATCTTCTCTGGTCCCCTCCTTTCCTCCTGAGACTTTCATGAGAATACTTTCTCGGAGGGATGATCTAAAAGTCTGAGAGCTAGCCTCTAAACTTTCCTTGCCCTCACCTTTGACAGACAGGCGCGGGGTGTAGGGGAGATGGAATATAGGATCATAGACTCAGTTGGAAGGCACCTTTACAGATGAGGAAACTGAGGATCAGAGTAAGGTGCCCAGAATTACACAAGTACTTATGTAAGCAAGTCTGCATTGACAACTCCGGTCCTTTGACTCTACTCTACAGTACCCGTTCCCGTGACTGGATTGGTCGGGATTTTTTTGTTTGTATTGTTTAAATGCATTGATTGTGGCTGTTCCGTGGAAAGCTGGGAGATGTAGTAGAGAGAACAGGGACCTGGGGTGAGGCAACTATTTTTCAAATCAGATCTGCCTCTTGCTAGCTGTAAATGTGAACTCGAGGAAATCATTTCATATCTCTGAGAGTTTCCTAATCTATAGTAAATGGGCGTAATCAGAGGGGCACATTAGGAAGCGGGTAAGAAAGAGTTTTGGAAACACTTCGATAAATTCGGAAGTATTTTTTTTCAACTGGGTGGAATCGTTTGGTCGTAGGAGTGGGGAATTTTGTTCTGTGAGGTTTGGAATCGCAGGGCAGCACTTGAGGACCTAGAGGGCCACTTGTGACCTCGAGGAGGCAGGTTCCCCAACCCTGGAAGCACTAGTCAAGTAAATCAGCCAGCAGCTATGGGAACGGAGGTAGGAGAGGACAGAATGAAATGAAAAGGCAGCTTCGAAAATGTTACTTAAGATTATAAAGTCGGGTGGTACCTGCAGTGACAGGGCTACGTTCACTATCACAGACTATTATTGATTATGTATCTGTCAGTGGCATGAGACAGTCAAATTAGGTGAGCATAGTAGTAGGCAAGAGACTCCGTAACTATGTCTCTAGTTAGGTCGTTTATGGAACGCCATTCTGGCAACAACTTCCATCCCTCCACTTAAAGCATGTAACCAAGTGCAGCTGTTCAGAACCTGGAGTTAGGTGTCCAGTAGTATTTTTTTTCCTTTGCGGGTACACCTTATCTCAGGTAAAGATGAAGAAAAGTTCAATAACCATTGCGGAGCCAATCTGCTGACCACTTAACCTTTTCACCAGAAGTTTGTCTCTTGCCAAAAGATCCAAAAAAAAAATTTTCATTAAAATTGTCTAAATTTATCTTTTAAAGCTTCGCTGCAACGTACACGATGAGCAAATTTAGAGACTTCTCCTTACAAATGTTCATACTGATGATTTGTGCCCTACCTGTGGTACAGCCTTCCGAGATCGTACTGGTTTGATCAGTCACAGTTGGACTCACTATACGCTGACCCCGACATCTTAATGTTGGTCCTCTTAGATTGGAAGGACAACAACCACCGGGAAAAGTACGACCTGAGATGTTGGGTGGTTTTCCAGTGCCTGGGTAGAATGGCTTTGCAAACTCTAAAAGACTCAGGTTGGAAAGAGATGTCTACATTCAGAGAAAGATCTAGAAAGAACAGAGTTTAAATGTAGACTGAGGCAAAGTACATGTTCTCTTTCTTTTCCATGTTTGATTTTGTTTCCTTTTTCCCCTTGTTCATTCCAACGTTTACAACCCTTCTATACAACCAAACTAATGTCTAATGTGAAAGTATTTGCAGATCCTATACTTGATTGCATGCCGCCTTGGGGGGGGGGGTCAGGGGAGGGAGGAGAGAAAATTTGAAACTCAAGGGATTGTGGAACTGAATCTTGTAAACTAAAGGTTAACAAATCAATAAAAAAACATTTTTAACCTTCAAAAAAAAAAAAGAATGACTTTGCAATCCGGCTTTTCTCTGGATGCCCCAGGCTTAGTTAAGAGTTTTGTTTTCGGGTATAAGGTGGCACCTGGGTTTACCAGGAAATCGACAAATTCAGAAACTTCTCCTGGCTAAGCCAGAAGCCAGAACTGTGCACGCTGGGAAGGGTCCTACTACTAACTACTTAGCTAGTTCTGGAGAGGTCGGGGAATAAATGGATGTCCATCTAGGGGAGGAGGGCTCCACTAGCCTGTCTCCCTTCCGGTCCAGCTGCCACTTTAGCTTGTGCCCCAAGCGGAGCTCATTGCTGTTTCTGTTTGGTCGCAGGTTGCAGTTTGCAGGTAGCTTAAGTAGCTCAGGGTCTGAGAAGACGCCCATGGACTGCAGCAGCAGCGGCTCTGGAAGCAGCCAGTCCAACTCTAGCCCCGAGCCTGATCCGCCGCTCCCCACCGCGTCCGCCGCCCGAGACGTAGGCAGTTCTCCGGCCGCGCCTGGGCCGGGGCCCCGGGCAGGGAGCGGGAGGCCGGCGGCTGCGAATGCTGCCCGGGAGCGTAGCCGGGTGCAGACTTTGCGGCACGCCTTCCTGGAGCTTCAGAGGACCCTGCCCTCTGTGCCTCCAGACACCAAGCTCTCCAAGCTAGACGTGCTGCTGCTGGCCACCACCTATATCGCCCACCTCACCCGCAGCCTTCAGGACGAGGAGGACGCGCCCTCAGACCCAGGGCTAGGCGCTCTGCGAGGCGATGGCTACTTGCATCCGGTCAAGGTAGGCTCCCGCAGCCCCAGGGTTCCATCCCAGAGCCTGACAACCAGTCTGCTAGGAATGAAAGCGTTCAAGTTTTATCCAATCTAAATCAATTCAGTACAATAAATATTTCTTTAAGTCTCTGATGAGTGCATAGCTCTGTGCCCTGCGCTAGGGAAGACGCCAAGTTTAGATAAAATATTCCTCTTCTTGGTCTCAGTCTTGCAAGGGCAATGAAACATTTAACTGTAATCAATCATATTAGGGCTTTCGAAAGGAGGCAAAGTTAAAGCATTATGTTTGCCAGGCTTCTTCAAGATATGTTTTCTGTATCTTCAGATCCTGGGCCCCTTCCCCTCCTTTTGGTCATATGTAAGCCTTTTTATGGTCAGCATCTAGTTGTCCACAAGCAAGGAACCTGCTGTGGCTGCTGGGGTTACGGGATAGGTTGTTACGTGGTGCGCTCTCTGAAGTTCTATAATGGATTTGAGCATCTCGGTAGGCGGAGGGCTCGAATCTGCTACATAAGAGCTGTATGGTCTTAGCTAAGCTACAATATCTCAGCGCTTCAGTTTATTCCTCTGTAAAATGAGAGGGTTGGGCTGGGTGCCCTCTAAGATCTCCTCTTTGAACTCCCCTTTGTGTTCAAACACCGCCAGTTTCTTCGAAGATTTTCCCACTGCCCGGGAGGGACTTTCTGTGCTGTCCTTCGTCTCACCAACCCTTCCCATTCCGTCACTTAGTGGGGGTTTTGTTTGTTTTCTTTTTATTTAAGGAAAGTGCACTTAGGCACTCTGCCTCGAAGACGATTGGTGTTGAAAGAGACTAATAACACGTGTTTTCAGCCATTCTTCCATCTTGGATTTCGATTTCTTTTTAGATGACATTGGTTTCCAATATACTTCAGCGGCTACCCGCAAGTGAATTTGTTGGAGGTTTCTAACTCCGCTTTTGTTTTGTCTTTGTTTTTACGTAGCACATTATTTGCATCACGTCATTTCCGGAGTGCTTCGGTGAGCATGTCATCGAAGCTTTTAAATTTCCCATTAGTTAAATGCAATATTGTTCGAAAAATCCTAGCTGCCCGAGAAAATTCCCTTTATCTAGTGTAACACTTTAGAAACCAGAAAGCATACGATTCATTTAACATTTAGTATTTCAGGCGACCCCTGTCACAAATTAGGAAAGTACTTGCAAGGACAGATAAAAAAAAACACCCCTGTGTGAAAAATTGTCAGTCGTTTAAGGGTGAGGAGTTGACATCTTTTTGGTGGAGAAAACACACAGCAGAAGTCACGCATCTTTCTTTTTCTTTAAGAAGTTTTATTGATGTGTTTTGTTTTTACATTATAAACCTTTACAGATTTCCCTACCCCATGAGAGGTTTCCCAACAAAGTAAAACAAGTAAATAAAATTAATGATATAGTGACCTTATCAGAAAGGGCACAGTAACATTCCACAGACGTAGCATTTCCCTGTCTTGTTTAAAAAGTTTTTTCAATTAGTAAAAATCTATTTTCTCTCCCTCCCACATTCTACCTCATTAAAATATAGAAAAGGAAAACAAATTCCTTGTAGCAAATATAATCAAGAGAAAACAAATTTCATCATTGACTATACAAATATACATATGTCTCATTCTGCATCCAAAATCTGTCACGCTCTGAGCAGGTTGCATCATCTATCGACTGGAGTCATAGATTGTCATTACATTGATTATAAATCTTACAGCTTTCAAAGTTTTTGTTTTGTCTTTATGATGTTACATAAATTGTTCTTTTGTTTCTGCTCATTTCATTGTTCATCAGTTTATTAAAATCTTCAAAACTGTTTATTTCTATAATAAAGATGTTATAGTGTAAATAAATTGTTCTGAGTTTGATGCAGGCCCCCCCCCAATTGTCCTCAATACTCTCTCAAGGGGTCCCTGAGGTAAAATAATGGGAATTATTTATAATAATTTATAATATATTATGTACATAACATATTATATATAATAATAATTATTATATTATAATAATTATCCTATAATAATAATAGGAAGATGTTTTAATTTATAATAAAGTAAGTTTCACTAGATATAGCCCATACAAACAAAAATTCTTGGGAATCTCCAGTAATTTTTAAGAGTGTAAAGGGGTCTTGGGCCAAAAAGTTTAAGTATAGCTGGTATAAATTGTTCTTTAGGTTCTAGTTATTTCACCGTGCATCAATTTGTATAAGTCTTCCCATGTCTCTTTGAAATTCTCTGTTTCTTTATTTCTTATAACAAAATAGCATTCTATAATATTCATGTACCACAGATTATTCAGCCATTCTTCAACTGTCACACATCTTTCAAATTATCATTTAAAGTAGGGACCTCCAGTCCTTCATCAGTCAACGATGCTGATGATGCTATACAGTACCAGGGCTGCTAAAGGACAAGACAGTCTACCCAAGATGCAGATGCTACAGTGGGTATGAACAGAGAAGTCCTCCAGATGTTCCACCATCTTTAAAAAAAAATACAAATTATCTGACTATTTCTGATAAAACATATTAGAAAAATTCAGATGCTATCATTTTTATTTTTTACCCAAAAAGCTCTATGGGTTAAAAAAGATATTTTCATAAAGTAGGAAGCAGCAAGTAAAGTAAAAACTGAAAAAGTGGTTTACACCAGAACAACGCTTATCAAGTCAGGAGAAAATTGAGTGAATGACTTGGAAGAAGTGTGATATTTATTTATGACATCAATATAACACATGGGACCAGTCCCCCCCTTTTTTTTTTGCAGTTCTAAACTTTCTATAACACAATTATTCTATAGCACAATTGCATTCCTTTGTAAAGTGAGTAAAAATAATTCTGTAGTTACCATAATTACATATCCAAAAAAGGCTGCAGCTTTTACCAACTCACTATATTTAGACACTGAATCCTACTCTTTCTCCTATTGATATATATTTTTAAAGCCTTTATCTAGGTATTTGTCAAGAATATGTCTTCTTCATAGATTTTCCAAAATTTCAGCTTTCCTCTTTCAAATTTTTTTTTAGTAAAACAGCTAAAGTAAATAGTTTAAAATATTCTGTAATTTTCAGTTTGATATTGGATTCAATGTGCAGAGGGAGAAGGGGACCAATGAATGATTCATCATGAGGTTTTACAATCAGTGAACAGGAACTTGATCTTCCTCTGTGGTCGGTTTAACACCAAGTCTACTGTCAGTGTTCAACCAGAAATAAGTAATAACTGAACCTTTAATAATCACCACATTATGCTACAGAGGAGAGCCACCAATAGGACTAGTGACCTCATAATATTGCAAGTTTTGACAAAGGGGCATTATATAAATGGAATGCAAGAGACTGATAAACTCAAGCCATTTTGTTTTTAAGTATAGAAACCTGGGTTTGTTTAAACAGAGAGGGAAGGGAAGCTCAGGCACAAGCATTCTAAGAGAGTACAAATTTAAAAGTCATTAAGTTATTCATAATGGAATTAGGATGTTACATTGTACTACTTCCATATACGTTAAATTATTACTCAGCTGTATTATTGTTAGATATATTAAAGTGGCATTTACTGCATAGTTTAAAGCAAAGTTTATTTTAATATCAAGCATATTTAAATAATAATAAAAACTATCTATTAAGCATATCCCAGCGCACAATAGAATTCACTGTGATAGCAAACATGTATCCAGTGCTTTCCTTAGTACAATCTTGTAAGTTAGGAAGTAATGTGGTCTAAACTTGCGATTTCATGGCTGTGAAATCTTTCTTCCACTTACAGAAATCTGCAACTCATCTGTAATACATAATTACAGAGAGATGTCTGGGATACTGAGGAGTTAAGTAATCTGCAACTCATCTGTAATACATAATTTAAAAGAGATGTCTGGGATACTGAGAAGTTAAGTGACTTGCAATGATTATACAGAACCAGAACCAGAAACTGCCTGTCTCTCAAGTACAGTGTCCCAAAAAATCTTAGTGCAGTTTTAAGCTCCAATATCTAAAACCTGCACTGAGATTTTTGGATCGACCTGTGTTATCTCCATTTTACAGATGAGAAAACTGAAGAAAGAGAACTTAAAATGACTCCCAGAGTGATAAAGCTAGTGTCGGAGCTGGAAATCTAATTCATGTCTCTTAAGTCCAGATTCTGTACTTTCTACTTTCTATCACCTCCAAGCTGCCTCTCAAAAGATTTTTTTCTTATATACTTATGCATGGACTGACCATCTTCAACAATAAAATGTTAGTTCCTTGAGAGCAGAGATTGTTTCATCCTTTGTATTTTTATAGCCAGTCCATAGGATAATAGAGATCCTTAGCAAATCAATGCTTTTTTTGATGAAGTTGGTTGTGATCTTTGCCCTCATGCACTAATCATTTGATATGCATACACTATCCTTTGTTATTTTTGTTGCTGAATCATTTCAGTCATGTCTGACTCTTCTTGACCCCTTTTGGGGCTTTCTTGGCAAAGATACTAGAGTGGTTTGCCATTTCCTTCTCCAGTTCATCTTACAGCTGAGGAACTGAGGCAAACAGGTTTAAATGACTTGCCCAGAGTCACACATCTAGGAAGTGTCTGAGACCAAATCTGAACTCAGGTCCAGCACTCTACCCACTGCTCTACCTGGCTGCTCCATGCACTACCATACTACCTTACAATTTTAGAAAAAAATTTAAGTTGTTTTCACTTTTGATCTATATGCCAAATAATTTTTGTAGCCCTGTAGCATTAAGTCATTGATATCTAGCAGAATGGAGTTGTTTTTTTCTTCCCTAAATTCACTTGAATTCTTTCATAAGGAAGCTGCTGAGTTCTGCTGACTAGCAATAGTTATTTGTGATTAACAATGCAGCAATTAATTTTAAAATAGCTTCACCCATTCAATAAATGTTTGTTGAGGCTTATTAGGTATTTAAACTGTGCTACATCTTCCAGTAATAAAGAAATGAATAATATGTCTGTTTCCTCAAAGAGCTATTTTTCTAGCTGGGAAAATGAGACAAATACCTCAACAGCTGTAATACAAAGAAGGGATCAAACCAACCACTATGGGAGTTCTGAGCAGAAAAAATTGAGAGCACATTTGAAATAGACTGTTATGAGTTTGGGTTTTAATATATCCTTAAATACTTAGTTCAGGTCATTAGGTAGAATGCATAAGGATTAGATATATTTTGTTTAACTGAATTTTCCGGTTTACTGAGGTCTCTTCTGTAAACCAGGATGGATGTAAGTCATTTTACATCACTAGTAAATAAGAACAGGGAGATGACGATCAATTTTTTTCTTGATTCTTGACAGTCTCATAGGTATCATTAGTCAACAATCGATTGCATTCAATGCACCCACTATGAGAATACCACTATGAGAATACCACTATGGGAGATAGCCCGCAACTAACAAAAAGTGGAATTCTCATGGTAGAAATGCCCGAGATGTGATGTAGAAGGTATAGACTATGACTAGAGGCGTGTTCCTCGAGGTTAATTTTTCTGGTAAATTCAAGATACTAATTTATTGGAGTTTTTAACTTACCATTTGGCTCATCTAATCGTGCAGCGTAAAAACATTTCTAAGTATTTAAACACTTAGGTTGAGTTCTGGATAATTAGAGAAATAATTGTGGAAACTTCCTCTACTAATTCAGAGCAGCAATTACTCTGCATTTTATGGTCTGAGAAAGTAGCCTGGGGCATTGAGAGGTTAAAGGTCCAAACCACAGAGTATATGTCAAAAGAAGGTCTTGAACCTAGTTCTCCCTGATTCAGACTGGCCCTTGAAGCATTGTACCAGGCTGCCATTCAATTACTGATCTGCTGTGTTTCCTCCTGATTCCAGGGCCTGTGCTCTATGATCTGCTGTATTTCAAAATAGTATATGTCTTTCCAGGAAAAATTCCTGTTGGGATTGTGCTCATTTTTCTCATTTACATGTGTATAGATTTTAAAGTGTGTAACACCTTTTATTTACATTATATCATTTGAATTTCACAACAATCCCTTGAGAAAGGTAATGTCAATATTATCTCCATCGTACATATGAGGTGACCAAGGCACCCAGAAGTTGTGATTTGCCCTTGTCAGTTGCAGCTAACAAAATGCCAACTCAGGTGTTCTGACTCCAACTTCAGCTTCTTTACATGATATTACATCCTTTTGCTGCTTCTCAAAATGATGATAAATAATCGTTTGAAGAGCAAAATCAACTGGTTATTTTAGCATCATGTTGACAAAGAGTAGCCAAAGTAGCCAATTCATTTTCTCTGAAATGTCTGATTTAAAGTTCCCACATTTCAGGCTCATGATCAGTTCAATCAGTTAGCTGAAACAAAAAACGAAGGTTTATTAAGCATTTACTGTATTAAACTGGTCATTTTGCTAAGCACTGGGGTTGCAAAGAAAACTGAAAACAATCCCAGCCCTCAAAGAATTCACATTTTAATTGGGGGAAACAACATGTAGATGACCAGGTTTCATTGTTGTTGTTCAGTTGCTCTTTGTGACCCTGTTTGGGTTTTCTTGGCAAATATATTGAAGTGGTTTACCATTTCCTTCTCCAGCTAATTTTACAGATGAAGAAACTGAGGCAAACAGGGTTAAGTGGCTTTCCCAAGGTCACAGAGTTAGTAAGTGTCTGAAGCCAGCTTTGGACTCAGGAAGATGAGTCTTCCTGACTCCAGTCTCAGTGCTCTATCTACTGAGTCACCTAGCAGCCCTATAGACAACTCAGTACATGATTTGTAAAGAAGAGACAGAAGGGAATCCCAGAAAGAAAGACTTTGGGATAGAGGTATTGAAAGATCGGGGGAAGGCCTTCTGCAGAAGGTGAGATCTGAACTGAATCTTGAAGGAAGCCAGAGAAAGCTAAGAGACAGAGGAAAAAAGGGAGGGTTTTCCAAGTATAATAGACAGCCAAGGCAAAAGTACTAAGACAGAAACTGGAGTGTTTTGTACAAGGAATAGTAAGCAGGTAATTGCCATTTTGGGCAACGAAAAAATATGACTGGGGAGGTATCAAGGTTATGAAGAACTTTAAATGACAAATAATAGACATTTGGATTGTTTGGGGTTTTTTTTTGTTATTGTTTTCAATC
Source organism: Pseudochirops cupreus (assembly GCA_028627135.1). Taxonomy (NCBI): domain Eukaryota; kingdom Metazoa; phylum Chordata; class Mammalia; order Diprotodontia; family Pseudocheiridae; genus Pseudochirops; species Pseudochirops cupreus. Next base: position 373,147,431 of record CM053580.1, on the reverse strand, counting down.
TATAAGCATTTATTAAAAATCCACTCTATGCTATGTGAAGGGCAGCTGGGTGGCCCAGTGGATAGAGCACTGGGCTTAGAATCAGGAAGTGTCATCTTCCTGAGTTCAAATTTGACCACAGACAATAGTTGTGGGACCCTGGGCAACTACTTAATCCTGTTTGCCTCACTTTTCTCATCTGTAAAACTGACTGGAGTTAAAAATGGCAAAGCACTCCAATACCCTTGCCAAGAAAACCCCAAATGTAGTCAAAGAGAGTTAGGTACAACGGAAATGACAAGAACAAAAAGTGTTATATGAATTGTGCTAGAGCTGAAGGCAGTGTTTGAAACAAAGTAGATTTCCATCCATTGGGCAATGACTAAGCAGATGTGGATATACAAATTAATGAAGAATGAGAAAACCAATCAAAAGGCAAGTTCCTACCACGTGCTAGGCGTTGTCCCACCTACGGGGAATATTAAGGCAAAAATTAAAACAGCATCTGCCCTCAAAGAACTTACTTGCACAACCTGAATGAACTGACACAGAGGGAGGTGAATAAAACCAGGAAAACCAAAGGCACAGTAAATGAAAATAACAGTAAAACCAGAGTGAATTTTCTCCTGTTGTTTTTGAGTCCCTCCTCTCTCTGAAAAAAAAAGAAAAGAAAGAGTGAAAAAAATCATCTAGTACAAGATTTCTCACCCTTTTCTGTGTCACAGACCCCTTTGGAAGTCTGGTGAAGCCTATGGATTCCTTCCCAGAAAAGTATTTTTGAAAGCGTGAAATAAAATGCATAGGATTGCAAATGAAATAAATTAGATTGAAACAGTTATTAATTTTTTTAAAAATCAACAAATTTATGCCCCAGGTTAAGAACCCTTATCTAGTATAATCCCTTCATTTCACAAATGAGGAATCTGTGAGAAGACTTATTTGAACTGATACAAAATGAAGTGAGCAGAACCGGGACATTGCACACAGTAACTGCAGCATTGTACAATGATCAACTGTGAATGACTTAGCTATTCTCAATGATCCAAGATGATTCCAAAGGGCTCATGATCAAAAATGCTATTCACCTCCAGACAGAGAACGTATGGAGTCTGAAAGCAGATTGAAATATACTACTTATTCCTTTTTTCTGTGTGGGTTTTTTTTAGAATTTTAAGTCTTTGTTTTCCTTCACCACATGACTAATATGGAAATATGTTCTGCATGACTGCACATGTATAACCTATATCGAATTGCCATCTTGGGGGGTGGGAGTGGGAGAGAGAGAGAGAGAATTTGGAACTCAAAATTAAAAAAGAAAGAATGTTAAAAAGTTGTTTTTTCATGTAATTTTTTAAAAAAAGCAAAAAAACAAAGGAGCAGACTGAGGCATAGAGAGATGTAGTCACTTTAATGAAGTAAAGTGCCAGTGAGTGATAGAGATCTAGAATCCAAGCCTCCTGTTCCTAGTTTAAGGCACTTATTAAGCATCCACTTCAATTCACTGTTGTGCTGTGTTAGACCTGTCCTTTAGTGTGTTCCTATCCCTAGCTTAGAGCTCAACACATTGTAAGTGCTTAATTGTTTGGTAAATTGAATTGCCAAGGACTGGTGTCCTGGTGATGACCCCAGAGTGGGGTGCTTGGTGTAGATATAGATGTATGCCATAGGACCAGGAAATAACAGGACTGATTTTCATAAGACACATAATCCTAATGATAGCTAGCATTTACATAGCACTTTAAAGTTTGTGAAACACTTTACATATATTATGGCATTTGACCCTCACAACAGCCCCGTAGATGCTATAATTATCCCAATTTTTACTGATGAGGAAAAAGAAGCTGATAGAGACTGAATGTCTTCTTATCCCAGGGTCACACAGCTAGCAAATATTTGAAAGAGCATTGTCCTCAGCATTCTTTATGCTACCACAAGCTGCTTCCTTAAAAGCCTAAAAATATTTTATCGCCACACCTCCTGCAGTCTGTTTACAAAGACTGTAAATGGAAATGTGTACCATTTGCAACTACATATCAAAGTAATTTTCATGTTTTTGTTTATGTTTTTACATTTTAGTAGAATCATGCTAAATCATTAAATCGTGGGAGTTTATATAATATAAACAACACAGTTCTGTGTCATAACTGGAGAAATAATAGTTGTATGGACTTTGTGGCACTCATTAATTAGTTAATAAGAACAGAAGTATCTTATTTCTGTTCAGTGTTCCCTACTGTTACATATAGCAACCTATTTTTAGGTGACTTATAAAAAAATATAGCATAGCTAGAAAACTCTCCAAAGATTATATTCATGAAGGATACTAAAGGCATAGAATATTCCAAGTCACATTACATTATGGGCAAAATTTTCTTCCAAGATGGTTCTTTTAATAAAAATAATTTGCAAAGCACTTTCAAGTTTGTAGCTCATCTGAGTAGCTCTGTGAGGCAGGAGCAGCAGGTATTATTCTTACTCTTGAATAGATAAGAAAACCAAGGCTCAGAGAATTTAAGTGACTTTCTAATAGTTACAGAGTCAGTGAGTGTTTGAAATAAAATTCAAATCCAGTTCTTTCTGATTCTAAATTTTGTCTTCTATTTGGTCATGCTGCCACCAGGGGCCTTGTAATCCATAGGAGCCTTGTAGCATAAGTTTTTTTTTGACATTTCATTGTTAAATGTCTTTGGGATGGAAAGAGTTAAACTATATGGTTTGAATAGATTTTTTTTTAATAACATTAATTTTTAATTTAATTTATTAATCCATTAATTTCATCTATTATCGCTTATTCAATTAATCGATTTGTTACTAATATTCAATTTGTTGAATTCATTTATTGTATTGAATTAATTTAAATTAATTAATTTAACATTAAAATCACATTAATAGAAATCAATACAGACATAGAAATAATGTATAAACAAATCCTAAATAGTTTTGACATAGTTGGCAAAAAGACGGAAAACGCAATCAGTCAAGTGATTATCAGCTCAACAACGCATATTCTTATCTTTCCAAGGACACAGATTTTGCCATCAAGCAGTTAAGGCATCTGGATGATTAAATTTTCATTATAATAGTTTGGTATTGTGTAGACGTTATTATATATAAGTTTGTTTTTTTTAAAGAGTTGGTGGTGTTTTGGGGGGGTTTTGTTGTGATTATTGTTGTTTGTTCTGAGATCAGAACTCTATCTCACCTTGGCTGTAAGTATAACAGCCTCTCATGGGCCAGACCTCATTGCTGATCAGCATGGAAGTTTTGACCTGCTCAGTTTCTGACCTGGTCTGGTTTGCCTCTCTTTAGGCAGACTGATGGTCCCCCTGTTCCTGGGGGACCACCATAGTGGTGCCAGACTTAATGTGACCCCCTTTGTCCCTACCAAACTCAAGTAATCCACTAGCCTCAGATTCTCCAGTAGAAGGGATTACAGGACTGGGCCATTCTCCCCGTCCCATTCCTACTCCCAGTTGTTTTTAAAGCAACATCTAAGCTGAAGTTTTAGACCAGATATAGGAATAGGACCTGGACCTGTGATATCATTGGCAAAGGGAATTCTCAGATAAAGAAAGTCCCCCTACTAATGAAGGTTAGCACTTTCTCTGCAATTCATAATCTTTGGGAGTTGCCTAGAGCACTAAGGTGTTAAATATATATATGCAGAGGTCACTTAGCCAGCATAAGTCAGAGGCAGGGCATAAACTGAGGTCTTCCTGGTAAGGCCAGTTCTCTGTCCAGTATTCCATGCTACCATGCTGACCAATAGCAAATATGATGAGGTTTAAAATGAAAACATCTTAGTGCACATCTGTAGATACATTTGTACATAGTTTAGTGACGGGTGATTAAAAAAAATGATAAATATTTGCATTGAGAAAGTTTCCCAAATGGGACATTTTTCTTTCTGGGTTATTGAATTGGTCTGTTTATTTCAGGAATCAGTAAGCAAATTAAATATATAAGTGGTGACATTTTGAATCTCATTTGAATACTCTTTTTTTTTTTTTTTTTTTAAGAAATGGCCCATGAGATCAAGATTATACATTGGTGCTACAGGCCAGTTTCTGAGTCATTCTGTGCTAGAAGAAAAACCCAATCCTGGAGATGCCTCAGCAGACTCACAACCTTAGTCTCCCTTCTGCTCTGTGAAGTGGCAAGAAACTTCTATTTATTCCAAAGATGTACTGAATACATATCTTGAGACAATAGCAATTATAATTTCTCAAAGTTTGTGAATAAAACTACATACTGGTGCTCCATTTTTTGTTTCCAAGCTAAGTAGATGTGAAATTCAATCATTATTCTAATAAAATCCTCTATTCGGTGTTAACCATCATAGCCCAGTACAATACATAGCATTAACAAAGCAACTAAGATTCAGATACAATGAAATGTGTAAATATTTGTCTGTTTATATATGTTATACATACATACAAATTCCACTAACTGATATGACAAGTGAAAATTTGGTGTGTTTACTTAGTAACAAGTTGTGTCCATAGCTCACTGACCCTCCAGTTTTTATGAAGAATAGATTATTAGCTGTGAGTAATACAGTAAAACATTTCAATGTGCTATGGAAATCAGTTAGTTCATTATAGTTGGGAATGTTTAAAAAGAAAAATTTCTCATGTCTAATGAGGACATAGAGATCTCCATTTCTAGTTGTTTATTACAGTGAAAACCCACCTTGTTGACAGCATACTGTCTAGGCTGGCAGTTTAGTGATGCTCCCAGTGGCCTCTTGAATAGTTTTCTATCTTTCTAAGTGGTCAAAGCTCCATACCAACATGAATTCTACTTTGTGGCACTGGGTACATAACGTTCTGTTCCTTCTTACCTCTTGGCTATTATATGTCCCCAAGAACCTGGATACTTCCATACCTTCTGGTCCTATTTCCCAAAAGTTCTCCTAGAGAAGATGGATTTAAATGTCTGGCAACCTCCAGTCTTGTTTCCCCCATGTAGTTTCCCATCACAAACTGTGTTATTTGCACTTGTAACTTTTCTCAGATTCTATTTTGCCATGATTCCAAAAACCCCCAGGAACTATCTAGGCAGATTTTAAACCAATAAGATATGAATCCAGATGCATTGAATGACCTCTAAGCTGTCCATGGTCAACCTGCTTCTGGAATTGACTTGGTAGGATGATGGGAGCTGTCATATTGTGATGCAGCAATTCTGTGTCTATCTGGTCACTGGTTTCAATTCTCTACTGGGACCAAGGGAAGGGACAGAATCAGAAAAGAGAGATTCATAATCTGAAAAGAGCTGAAACAATAGGAAAAATACCATGATTTGTTAGAAGATTTTGCTGGGAAAAACAGCACAAACAGGAATCTGTTTAGTGCCTTCCTGTTCCCATTTTCCTACCAAGCTCCTTCCTGCTCCCTTTCACACCTACAAAGTCCTTTTTGTTTGTTGAAAATCTTAGGCTTTTAAACCACTGGCTCTGATTGCACAGTAGAGAAATATTCTAATCACACACATCTGGTTTGTTCCCTCCCTTCTTTTTCTTTAGGCAGCCTGGACATAGAAATATGGAGCTGGTTAAAGACCATCTGGGGCAAAGACTGACAGTAGGCATTACTTCACTGGTTTGCACCACCTAAATTTCCTTGTGATTTTACATTTTAAATATGAATTTCTGTTACTTACAAAGTGACTCAAATCTTGTCTTGTAAAAAATATATAGCATATAATAAAATTCTTCCTAGATGATTAAATGTAGTGATAATATATGTTTGTATATTTAATTATTGCACGTGTATATATATATACACTCATACATTGTATGTAGACTTGAAATAAAAAGATAGTCAAATGTGATTTAATTTTTCAACATGAAAGCTTATTATAAAAGTGTCAGGAAGAGTCTGCTTTTTGTTTAAGGGAATTCAGTATATTAAAGACATGTAATTATAATAACTTGTTGGCTTATTGTATGCTTCTGTCAAAGCATTTTTCTAAAGCTATTTACCTAAAAACCAAATATCAACCACCAAAGACAGTCTCAAGCGTATGGTTTACTATAGATGGTAACTGATGTCATGTTAAAAAAAATTTCAGTTCTGGATTTTTTTAAGCCTCATACCTCATTTTAAAATAAATGTTCAACAGAATTGGTACAGGATTCATGAGGTACTTTTTTTTTAATGATGCTGTCAAACATTTTATGGAAGCTTTGTCATTTTAAAATGTAGCTTGTTACTAAGTGACAAAGTCTATCAAAGGAGGTTAGCATCGTCACTGGATGATGGGCTAGATTCCTACCTATTGCAAGGCCTGGGCTTGGGGATTCTAGAAGGTGAAATAGTCATGGGGGGGGCAGAACAGAGAATGTGAATCACTACCTGGGTGCAGATTAAAAGGTGTGCTTATGGGGGTGGTGGTGGTAGAAAACAGCATACACACATATTTATGTATATACATAAACATACATATATGTGTATCTATGTATATATTATATACACACACGCAGAGTCATGGATAATTTAAGGTAGAAATACTCTTTTTCTCATTTGCTTGGAGAGAATTTGTTTGAAGATATTGGTGGTAATCAGTGCCAAAGGAAAATGTAGACTGTTGCTGTATACTGAAAAATTAACAGGGGATTTTATTTCCTTGGTTGTAGCTTTAGTTAGACCATGTGGTTCTTTAAAACTGAAGTTGAATTTTAGCAAAATTTATTTTTCAAACCACCTCAGGAGAGGCAAAGATTTGCATTTCAAACCCTGCTTCTGAAAGATACTGGCTATGTGACCACATGCAAATCACTTAAATTTCAGTGTCACAGGAGACTCTCTAAGACTATAAGTTTTAGGTCAGTTGCTGATCTCAGTCAGTGGATAGTGTCCATACTGGGAGTCCATACTAATGAAAGCACAAGGCCAGGCCAGAACAAGAAGAACTTCATTTTACATTTATGCAAACAGCTTCCTGACCATTCCTTATTAGAATGAGTAATCAATATTCATTTCCCACTGAGATCATTATTCACTGAAAGTCCTGCACAGCACCTGTTTTAAAGCATTCACTTGACCAGTATGTATTAAGTGCCTACTTTATCCAAGGCACTGTGATAGGCTCAGTGGGGCACAGAATAATGTGAAAGAAATGGTCTTGACCTCATAGAGATCTAACAATAGTCTAGTATTTTCATTTTTTTGCTGTTTAGAATTTCCTTGGCATTTGGTTTATCTAACACAGAATGATATCCTGAGCAAGCAGCCAAGATGCTGGTTTCTCCTAGATATCAGAATATTGAATAATATTTGGCCTTATAAGGAGTGAAATGTATTTGTCTGCGTGTGAAATACTGTTTCTACCTCAAAGCAGCGGAGACCTGGTGTCCAGCGTGAATTTGTTTGTTAAAATTTTTATTTTGAAAGACTATCACAATATATGTATACTCTCTCTAATGCTCATAAAGTTCAAGCTAATACTTGTCATGTTAATTGTGTTTTTGAGGTGAAAATAAAGAAAATTTAAGCATGCTTTCTCGGAGAGACATTTTTCTGAATATTGCAGAATTATTTCTGTAACATTTGCCATTTTAAAATGTTGGGAATTTATAGAGTAATAAAGGAGAACAAGAGAAGATACCTTTCACAGCTATAGCTAGAGGGAAATTCTTAACCAATAAGGTTTAAAGGAAAATTTTAAAACAACAAAATATATATATCTAGCCCTTTCCTCTCCTGAGCTCTAGTCTCCAACTGGACTTCCTATAAGCATCTGAAATTTCAATATGTCCGAAAGAGAATTCGTTGTTTCATCCTAAAGCACTTCCTCCTCCTGCCTTTCCTAATTCTGTCAAGGACACTAACTAGTGTTCCAGTTAGTGAGATTTACAATCAAGCAGGAATCTTTAACCCTTTACTTCCACTCATTCATATTCCCTGCCCCACAATCCTCATCATATCCAATCAATTCCCAAGTCTTATTTTATTTTTAAATTTAAGTTAGCATTTTTCAAGGAACAAAAATCCTCCCCCATGAGGCAGCTAGGTGGCTCAGTGGGCCTGGAGTCAGGAAGAGTTGAGTTTCAATTTGGTTTCAGACACTTACTAACTGTATGACCCTGGGCAAGTCACTTAACCCTATTGGTCTCAGTTTCCTCATGTGTAAACTGAACTGGAAAAGGAACTAGCAAACCATTCCAGTATCTTGGCCAAGAAAATCCCAAATTGGGGAAGGTGTATGGTTCTAGGTAGATGGCAGAATAAGTCAGAAAATTCCAAGCTTTCCAGATTTCCTCCACAAACAAGACAAAATAGCACTTCAAAGGGAACACAGAGAGTCAAAAATAAAAAGAATTGGGGCACAGCAGTGGTCCAACCTGGGACAACTGGAGAAAACCCCAGGAAAGATGCCAGGTCAGCCTAAGTGAAGTGCAACACCCCCCGGCTATCTCAGCTGAAACAAAAAACAAGAAACCCTAGCAGCTTGGTTAGGAGGTAGCCTCAGTCATAGGAATTCTCACCTCATAGACATTGTGGCAGCTCAGACATCTGAGCAGTGGAAGACTGAAGGACCTGATGCTGAGGGATGCCAGGCCCAGCTGTGCTGTGACATGCAGTCCCTCACTGCAGCTGAAGGCAAGAAGGAACTAGCACATGCCTGCTGAGTGCAGAAACAGTGGGGCAGAATGCTGCTGGCTGTGGTCACTTACAGGAGGGCCGAGTTTCTGATTTTTGGTTCCAGGTCAGGGGGGAGAACTGAAGGTTACAATCACTGGAAGGACCTCAGGAGCAAGAGCATTTCCAGTATAGTGTGATTGTGGGCCCTAGCTGTGGTTTGGAGGGGGAGAGCAGTGCTGAGGTTGGGCTCTGGACAAAGCTCAGAAAATAACAGTAAGAAGGACCTGAGGCCAGAGGCACCAGCCCCCGTATCCTGGGACAGGAAGTGATTATAATAACAAGTTTCTAAAGTAAAAGATAAATAAAAATTAAAATGAGCAAGAAAAGGAGGAAGAACCTAACCACAGACAGCTGCTATGGGGATAGACAAGACCTGGGTTCATAGTCAGAGGAGGATACTGGAGCAAAAAAGCCTTTCCTACCACAAAGAGTAAAGTCAAATGGTCATGTGCCCAAAAAGAGGTCTTGGGAGAACTTAAAAAGGACTTTAAAAATCCAATAAGAGAGATTGAGGAAAAAGTAGGAAAAAAATAAGACCAAGCCAAGAAAACCAAGAAAGTTATCAAAAGTCAACCAAACTGGAAAAAGAGATCCAGAATCTTAAGGAAGAAAACTCCTTGAAAACTAGAATTGGGCAAGGGAAAGTGAATGACATTATAAGATACCAAGAAATAATAAAACAAGATCAAGAGAATGAAAAAATAGAAAAGAATGTGAAACATCTCACAAGAAATATGACTGATCTGCAGAACAGATCAAGAAGAGAATATATAAGAATTATTGGACTATGTAAAAGCCACAATCAAAAAGAGAATCTTGATACAATATTACAACAAATAATAAAAGAAAATTGTCCTGAAGTTTTAGAATAATACAGGGAAGAAGAAATGGAAAAAGAAAAAAAATCCAGGGGCAGCTAAGTGGTGCAGTGAATAGAGCATCAGCCCTGGAGTCAGGAGGACCTGAGTTCAAATCCGGCCTCAGACACTTAACACAAAACTAGCTGTGTGACCTTGGGCAAGTTCACTTAACCCCAAATGGCCTGCCTTCCCCCCTCCAAAAAGCAATAAAAAAAAAATCCAATGATCTCCATCTGAAAGAGATCCCAGGATGAAAACATAAGGAATGTTATAGCCGAGTTTCAAAACTCCCAGGTTAAGGAGAAAATATTATGAGCAAGAAGAAAAAACAATTCAGTTCAAATACTGTTGAGCCACAATCAGAATCATACAAGACCCAGCAGCTGCTACACTGAAAGACCACAGGTCTTGGAACACTAAATATCAAAGAGCAAAAGAATTGGAGTTGCAGTCAAAAATAACTTACCCAGCAAAGGAAAGTATAATCTTAAGGGATAAAAAATGCACATTCAATGAATTGACAGACTCTTAGATTTTTGTTGCAAAAAGACCAGAACTTAATGGAAAATTTGACATATAAGATCCAGGAGAAATATAGGGCAAATATCAAAAACCAATTGTAAGGGATTCAATAAGGTCAAAATATTTACTTTTTATATGCAGATATATTATCAGTATTCTTAAGACTGTCATTAGTACTTGGGTCATTTGAAAGAAAGGTTGGGGTTGAGCCGAGTCTGATCGGGTGATTCTAAAAAGCAAAATTGTGTAGGAAAAGATAAAAAAGAGCAATTATGAGGTGTGATAAGAACTGATCCAGAGGAAACAGGTGGGAGTGGAGGTCTGTATCAGATCTGGGTTAAAGAGGCAAAAACTCACTAATTTAAATATGTACGTATACACACACATACACACAGATAAATATAGATAAAGATATATAAACACACATATATATATAAAATTTCTCTGTGTGTATACACACACATACACAAACATGTACATATACTCACATAAAAATTTGTGTTTAATGGTAGCCATCTCAAAGTTTTAGGGGGGGGGGAGAAAGTTACATGCTTTGTTGCATATTTGAAAGGAATAGCAAGTTGCATATAATGGATCTGCAATTTCAGGTGCAATTCTGTTTTTCTGTTCTACTTTTTTTTATAGAAATGCTTGTTTTATTTCTTGATTTCAAAACAAAGTAAATAAATTTTTTAAAAAAGAAAAAGAAACCTCAAATGGGATCATGAGGAGGTGGATATAACTGAAAAACAACTAAACAATAAAATCTCTTCCTTCCGTCCATCCATTGGGGAAAAAAAAAGAAAGACAAAAGTCTTTTAACAAATACTCATAGTTACTCCTGCTAGTATCTCTATACAACTGCATAACTGATCATCTGGAAGCACAGGTCTGACTAACTCCTGAAAAGCTTCAGTGGCTTCCCATTGCCTTTAGGCAATAAACACCTCTGTTTGTTATTAAAAGCCTTTCTTAATCTGGCTCCTACCTTCTTTTTGAGGCTGATTACACATTAACACCCCCCCACTCACTCCCCTACCCTCCTCCCTCATGCACAAATGACTTACTTACTGTTCCCCATATACGACGTTTACTGCCTCCAGCTTTTCCCCTATGCCTGTAATACTTTCCCTTATCACCTCTGCCTCTTGAAACCTAGCTCCCTTCAAAATTTTGCTCAGTGCTCAATGCCATGTCCTTCAAGAAGTCTTTCCTGATTTCCCGAGTCATTAATGCCCCTCTTCATCAAATCACTGTCTACTTATTGTGTATATACGTACATATATGAATATATGTACATATGTGTACCCTAGATATATCTTACATCTTTTTGTATGTGATCATGTTAAATTCTTTTAATACAGTGGTTCTAAAACTTTTTAGTCATAGGAACCCTTTACATTCTTGAAAAAAAAATGTTGAGCCCTCTATTGAGAATTTTTAAAAAACGTGTTAGATCTATCGATATTTACTACATTAGAAATTAAAACATCTTAATGTTATTATGAAAGAAGTTTTGACCTCATAGACCCCTTGAAAGGGGGATCTTTGCACAACACATTGAGAACCACTGCCTTGCAGAACATAAATGCCTTGAGGGCAGGGACCCTCATTTTTGTTCTTGTATTCCCAGGCAAGCACAGTGTCTAGCTCATAGTAGTTACCTGAAATACTTGTTGATTAATTGAAAATTTCAATTATATAACAATTGAAAGATTTTATAAAATAAAATGAATGAGAATAAATAGAGAAACTGTTGAATGGGCAAAAAAAAAACCCACTCCAACAGCACAGCACAGGATTGATATAATCAGAACTATGCTTTAGTTAATGCCAATCAAAGGGCACTGGATTTGGAATCTGAAGACCTCAGTTGGAATCCTACTCCTACCTACCATCTGCATGACCTTGGCAAGACATTTAATCTCAATTTCCTCAATATAAAATGAAGTTGTTGGAGTAGATGGTTCTCAGTTCTCCTTTGATTCTAAATCTCTGGTCCTATGATCTTTGATTAAAGTCTGATATTCAAAATATATAGGGAATTCTGATCACATCTGATAATGATGAGAAGCAGTATGATAGAGTGATTATAGACCCAGCCTCAGAATCAGGAAGTCCTGTGTTCAAGTTCTACCTCTGGTACATACTGTGTGACTCAAGCAATGCTTTAAAAATTGAACAGCTGTTGCTAATATGCATGCGTAGTAGAGAATCCCTCAGTGGGAGTTCCTTTTACCAATGATATCATGTTGTTTTTGTTATTTTTCAGTCATTTCAGTCATGTCCAACTCTTCATGACCCTATGTGGGGTTTTCTTTGCAGAGATACTAGAGTGGTTTGCATTTCCTTCTCCAGCTCATTTTACAGATGAGGAAACTGAGCAAACAGAGTTAGTTGACATGAAAAGTGAAATGAAAATGAAATGAAATGAATTCTCAAAGTAAGTCAGATGCTAGGCAGTCCTAATGACCAAGGCTGGTCTCAGAGAACAGGTAAAGAAACACACCTCTCAGCTCTTAATAGAGATGGGGGAGGGTATTCAGAAAATGTTGCATACAGACACAGACAGCATCAATATGGGGGTCATTTTAACTTAATTTCTTTTCTTTGTTTTGTGAGGAAGGAGGTATACTATCTGAAAATGACTACTGTAAAAACAAAAGCCATAAATAGATAACACTTTTTTTAAGTAATGAAAATGAATTATAGCCAAATTGTTTTCTGGAAGGATTAAAAAAGTCAGTAATGGTAGCTCACATCCATGTGATGCTTTAAAATTCACAAAAGCCTTTCCTCAGCTGCCCTGTGAAGAAAGCTAGTGTCACTGCCCCCATTTTATAGATCAAGAAATGGAGACTCAGAGAGAAATGCTGGATCATGGTCACACAGCTAACAAATGTCAGAGCCAGGACTTGAACCTTGTGACTCCAAATCCAGGTTCTTTCCATTACACTAAAGCTACTTTAAAGTACCAGTAGAATTAATTTTGAAATTTGTGGATGCTAGGTTTCACAGGAATGAAAATATTCATATTCTTCATACATATTTATCAATAAACTATTACTGCAGAGAGAAAAATAGATGTACTCTACAATTTTAAATATCTTATAATATTCTAATGCAGACATGTAGGCATTAGAGTGATTATTCCTTCCACTGCCACAGATCACCTCTATCCCCTCTCATTGCATATAATTCTTGTCCATGTCATTCTCCTTGAAGAATCTACCCCATTGCCCGGGAAGCCTTCCTTTAAGTCTTTAAACCTTCCTGAATACCCCAGTAACATTCAGGCTATTGTCCTGTGCTCTCACTCCATGACTAGCCCACCTCCTTTCCTACTTCCTTGACAATATCTTTTACATCACTTCTTGTAGTTGGTGATATTTATAGCCTATTTCCATAATTTCTCAAACCAATCAAGACTTTTAGGTATATAAAGACATCTTGCAACCAGCTAAAGGCACCTAAACAAATTGGCTGATCCACCTCCCAACCTCTAAACAGAACTAAGACAATTATCTATTCCCTTATTTTACTGACAAATATGGGACAAAGTCAAAGGCTTTGCAAAAAAAAAAAGTGTTAGGTGATATCTATTGCTTTTGTTTGATTTATTAGTTGAAGGAGGAAACTGAAGAGTAGTAATTTGTTACACATACAGGAACACAGAGTAATGTTTATGTTAATATACAGCCAGAATGTTTCCCATTGATTAGCTGTTCCGCGTAAGATTTAATGATTGACAGTAGGCACAGATTTCTATGCTCTATTCCCACTCTGGGACAAACCACCTAAGTCATCAAGTACTCCATCTTCTTGATAAGCAGCAAGACATGACAGCCAAGAAAAACTCTGGCTTAGAATATAAACTCATTTTTAAAATCTTATAGAGCATAATGGTGAAAGACTATGAACCATTTGACTTCATAAAAACAGAAACCTGAGACCAAATGTTGGTCCCTGCATATCAGCGCAAGACACTTCCCACCCCTATGAGGAAATGGCAGAGCCTCTTGGTCCAAGAGAGAACAGTAATTTGGAGGAATGGTAGAGATGCAAAAGGGCCTGAGTCCCTGGCTCGAACTATAGATGCAATGAGAGAGGTACAATTCATTGTGCATGCACTCACTTCCTAAGACCAAGAAGAGCCCAGGAGGGGCAGTGCAGGGGCCTCTTAACTATATAGGCTCAGAATGGTCAGAGTCATTTGACTAGACTCCTGGCTAGAGAAGTGGGGATTTCCTGGACAGTGTCAGGTTTTGCAAAGTTACAACAGTCTTCTAGACAGAAAAAGGAGAGTTTCTAAGGTAGTGCCAGACTTTTAGGGAAAAGAAGATAGAGAAACTGAGCCATGGTGTAGAAGGAAAAAAAAAACCAGCAAAAAAACAAACCCAAAACCAGATTTGCCCTCCACTCATCTTTCTGAGTTCAAATCCAGCCTCCAGCACTTGCTAGTTGTGTGATCCTGGGCCAGTCACTTAACCCTGTTTGCCTCAGTTTCCTCGTCTGTAAAATGAGCTGGAGAAGGAAATGGCAAACTGCTCCAGTATCTTTGCCCAGGAAACACCAGATAGGGTCACAAAGATTTGGACATGACTGAAAAACAACTGAACACGTATTCAAACTTATCTCTGTCTACTTTGCTGAAGGCAACTGGTGCTTTCAGGGCTTTCTTCCATATTTTATTTCTTTATGGGTTTTTCTAGAGCAGATTGCTTTTTCCTATTTCCCTTTTTGTTCATTTCACTGACAGCATCCTTCCCAGGTCAGTTTGAAAAAGCAAGTGCCTTTGATTTGGGCATCATGCTGGTCTGGAGACATCACATTCTGTTCCCCTAATTTTTTTTATTTTTTGCTTTTTGGAGGGGGAAGGCAGGGTAATTGGGGTTAAGTGACTTGCCCAAGGTCACATAGCTAGTAAGTGTATCAAGTGTCTGAGGCTGGATTTGAACTTAGGTCCTCTTGACTCCAGGGCTGGTGGTCTACTTACTTTGCCATCTAACTGCCCTGATAGGTGACATTTATATAGCATTTTAAGGTCCATAAAGCACTTAAAACACTTTATCACAAGTTGAAAGGAGGGAAGATGATGCACTTGTTCTCAAACATGTCAAATGTGAAACCTTAAAGGAAATGTCAGCAGCATCCATATGGCAGCATCCCGTGGAAATGTCCTGGAAGCTGGTAGAGATCATAGGATCATAGATTTAGAGTTCTATGGGATCTTAGAGGCTAGAACTTAAGAGACAGCTCAGGGTTTTGGATTTAGGTGTCATTGAGAAGTGATAATTGAAACTGAAAATTAGTGAGATCTTTGAGTGTCAAAAGAGAAGGTGAGGACTAGTAAAACTTAGTGTGTGTCCACCTGTAGGGGTTCCCCTCCCCTGCTGTTAGTTCCTTCCCTCTGAGCATACTTCTCACTTACACTGTATATGTCTTGTGTGTGTGTGTGTGTGTGTATGTAGGTAGATAGATAGTTGTTTGCATGTATAGGGTGTATAGGGTATTCTGGAGTATTAGCACCTCCGGTGTAAGGGCTTTCTGAGCCCTTTTCAGGGCTGCTTATGCACCTTTGGTGTCTACCTGATTCATTTAACTCTCACCTGTAGCTCCAAGAAGCCATAGCATGCACAGTGGCCACGCCCTGATAAACCATCTTGGCAGACAGCCCAAACCTGGTTGAGGGTAATTGACACATCTCAGCCCTGTGGGTAAATAAGGGAGATGTCCACCCCAAGCATGTGAAGGCTTTCCTCAGGGAAATGGGAGGATGAGAGCAATTTGTTTTAACAGCCATGAGAACGACTAAAGCAGGAGCTATGCAGTTCTGGGAGTTTGGTCAGACATCAAAGCTACCAAAGTCGTCCACAGCATCCTGGGCCATTGCCAGTCATTCTGACTTTTGTCCTGCCTATGGATGGACTTACAGGACTTTGGAAGAGAGAGTAAGGCTGATGACTTTGTGCATCTCTGCCTCATTTGAACCCAATTCACAGGTAAAGACATCACCTGTGATGCCTTTGGTCCTCTTTGAACCACAACAACATGTGATCTCCCCCATTAGACTGTGACCTCCTTGAGGGCTTTTTTCCCTTTTCTTTGTGTCCCTAACACTTAGGACAGTGCCTGACACATAGTAGGCACTTAATAAATGCCTGTTGATGATGATGTCTTATTTCTAGATGTATTTTTTATAATTTTTAGTCTCTTCTGTCCACTTTTCTTATCATTTTTCCCCGTGAATATTCCTAGGTTTTTGTTTGTTTGTTTGTTTGTTTACCTATTATAAGATCTGGAGGAGGAAATAATCTCCAGTGGGAGTCATTAGCAGTATAGAAGAAGGAAAACAGTCCCCTTCTGGAGAACCACATCAGTAGAAAGTATTGCCCTTGAGGCGGGGCGGGGAGTGGGATGGGGTGGGGGGGGGTGGCAGGGGGGATGTGTAGCCTTGAGGCCATATGTGGCCCTCTAGGTCTTCAAGTGTGGCCCTTTGACTGAGTCCAAACTTCCAAACTTCGTAAAAGGATTTGTTCTGTAAAATTTGGACTCAGTCAAAGTGCCACACTTAAGGACCTAAAGGGCCACAGGTTCCCTACTCCTGCCCTTGTGGGCCCATATCACTTCTTAAGAGGCTGCAGCAGGGAACCAAAGTCTGGATGAAAAGTGAAATAGATTAGAGAATGTCAACCACAAGGTACCATGGGGTTTGGGATTACATTGATTCCACTATTGCATTATATCTAACAATTATCAGACTTCTTTTCTTTCAGTTAACCATCTCTTAGGTACATGGTGGCCTATATTTTAGGAAGTTGGAATGGTGAAAGGGGTGGGGGGAGTTGGTATTGGCTTATTTGACTGTCCTGTGGAAAGATTTTCCAAGTTTCTGGGTGAGGAAGAACTCAACTGAGGAGAAATATGATATCCTTGAAAGGTAAATGGGATCCCTTGGGTCACGGGGATCTTTGACAAAAAGCTTACACATGCACATACATACACATAAAGGTATGTGTATAAACATGCACACACTGGAAATATTCAAATGAGTCCACTGCACAGCTGTAATTACAATATTATGCCCTCGAGTTAACTGTTCCTCTCAGTTAATGTATTCCCTGCCAATCACCAATATTTCCCCTGGAGACCTTTAAGAACAGTATGTTCATTGTCCCGTTAAAGTGTTAAGACTGGTAAAAATTGACCAAAAAAGAAACATTTCTATGAGATTTGTTATAACCATTGCTAAATTGAACAGGGTGATAATTTTTCAACATAATCTATATTTAACACCAACTTAACCTCTTAAATTAGTTTTTAAATTATTTCTACTTTCTGAGCCCCCAAGGTCACTGATATTCCTGGAGTAGCTTTTCATCTGCATATTCTATTACTGTTGAATAATTGTTTGTACAGTTAATCTTGTTTAAGTAAAAGTTTAATGGAAAGGTAAAATCCAAGTTGTCTGTCACAACTGGCTATGTAAGACATAATGCCATTATTTTATAGCCAGTTAGAAATCACAAGTAATGTGGGTAATTTTTACAGAAATGAACTCTGTAAAGTTCATGTACCTTGATTATTTAGGAATTAACTTTTAGTCCAATTAGTGCCTTGTTTTATGACAAATCCAGGTTATCTTAAACAGATTTGAAACTTTAACCATGAAGAGAAGTCTAAATGCTAGCATTATCTCAAAGTCAATATTGTATTTTAAAATAATCCTACCTGAAGTAAAAGGATCCTACGTGCAAATATCATGCAGCTCTGACTGGGGTCACCTCTCTGCCCTAGTACTACTAATGCTGCTCTGACATGCCTAATATTGCACAAGGGAAAACACCAAGGTATAGTAATCATGAGCTGCTGCCTTCTGGTTACAGCTCAAGTTTTTGTATCAGGCACCTAGGGGACCAGGGAGTGCTTCAAGTCATTCACTAACATGAAAACAGACTGTTGTCTTGGTGGCCAATGATATTAATTTACTAATGAGATTTACATGTGTCACTACAATTCCTAGGTTCTACAGTAACAGCTCACAGGAAAAATAAACACTATATATAATGGGGTGAGTGTGTGTGAGTGTATAAGAGACAGAGGGACAGAGATAGAGAGAGACAGAGAGTGAGAGAGGAGTAACAGAGAGACAGACAGAAACAGACAAACATACAGTGATAGAGACAAAGAGAGAGAGAAAATTATTTGGAATATGATGAAGTCTCTAATTAATTTTTGACTTTCCAGCACTTCGGCTCCTCACTCAGAAAGATTTTTTTTTTCTCCCCTCAGCTACTTATGGAATATCAGCTACAGTAAATGTAAATATGTAAAATCTGGAAGTACTTTATTTGTTCCTACAAGGAAAAATTATTCTCTGAGATATCATTTCATACCTATCAGATTGACTAAAATGATATAAGGGGAGAGGACATATGCTGGAGGAAATGTGGAAAAATTACGATGCTAATACACTGTTGGCGGAATTGTGAACTGACCCAACCATTTTAGAGAGCAATTTGGAATTATGCCCAAAGCTATAAAGTTATGTAAACATGTAAAGTTACAAAGCTGCACATACCCTTTGACCCAGCAATATCACTATAGGCTATTTCTCAAGGTGATGAGGGGAAAACTCTCTTTGTGGTGGCAAGGAATTGGAAATTGAGGGGATGTCCATCAGCTGGGGAATGGCTGAATGAGTTGTGGTATATGATTATGATAGAATACTACCATGTAGTAAGAAATGACAAGCAAGTCAGTTTTAGAAAAACATAGAAAGACTTGCATAAAATAATATAGGGTGAAACGAGCAGAACCAAGAGAATGTTATATACAGCAATAGCAATATTGTTGAAGAATAACTGTGGAGGACTATGCTATTCTGAGTAATAAGATTGTTCAGATCAACTACAAAGTACTTATGAAGGAAAGTACTATCTACCTCTAGAGAAAGAGCTGATATATGGAAGTAGATATTGTATGGTTCCACATATATATCTATATCAAATGTTGGCCTTCTCTGATGAGAGTTTGGAGGGAGGAAGGAAGACAACTCAGAACTCAAAATGCAACTGAATGAATGAATGAGTGAATGAATAAAATAAATAAAAGAAAAATTATTATATTGGCTCAGCTCAGCTCAACGAGTAGAGGATGGGAGATTGATAGAGAATGGACAACAATTAGAATCTTGCTGTCTCCATGGAAAATGCTAGATAATTTCCATAATAGCAGTCAGACTATTAAGTAGGGGGAAAGGGTGATATTTAGAGGATTAAAGGCTTGGAAAAGGTCTGTTTTGCTTGTTGCATAGAAATTATTTGGGTTTAATGATTGGGGCCAAAATACCTTCTTCAACATCTACCTATAAAGTAATATCTAATTGACTATTGACTTATCTATGTATCCAATTCCATTTACATCCACAAACACTAATTGCCTATTGTGTACAGGACATATAAACAGGTGTTGGGGAAGGTAACAAAGAAATGGAATAGAGTCTCTAGATTCATATATAGGCTTCAATTTTGTAGAGGGACAATGCATAAATCCAGATATCCAAAGTATCGTATCAGGACTGGGGGACGGGTCAGAATTGACAAGAGAGACCAGGAGGAGATACCATTTGGGTGTAAAGGTAGATAATAATTTAGCAGGTAAATTGGACATTCCAGTCATAGGGAATATTGGGAGTAAAGTCATAGAAACAGGAGGGAACAGAGGAAGTCCAGGGAGAAAGTAGTTTTGTTTGTCTGGAAGCACAGATAATGTGGTGGAGAGAAATGAGGATGGAAAGGTATGGTGTGGCCAGATTGTGGAGGGTTCAGGATAATAAGGGGGTTTGAACTTGACTTAGTAAGCAAGCAGAAAGTACTAAGGACTTTTGAGTAGCAGAATGTCAGAACCAAAATTATGTATCAAGAAAATGGGTCTACTAGTACTATGAAAGACGAGCTTAAGAAGGAGCACTGGGGTGACAGCAGTGAGATAAGAGAGCACAGGTGTGAGAGGTGTTCTAGAAGTGAAATTATTGGAAATGAAAGGGGAAGCAGATAGAAGAGTTAAAAATAATATGAAGGTTTGAACAGGGGAGTCTCAGGGAATGGTAATGCCAGAAGCAGAAACAGTGAAGCCAGAGGAGGAATAACAGGAAAGGAAATAATTTTAATTTTGGGCACATGAGTATAGCCCCACCCCTAAATTTTACAAATGAGAAAATTGAGTGGAAATGACTTGTCTAAAGTCACAAAGGTTAGTAAATAGCAGAGATAGGATTTGAACCCTTCAACTCCAAATTCAGAGTCCTTTCTGGTCTATCACATATGTAGAACTTGAAGTGATGAAGGAGAAGGGAATAAGATTTTACTAGGCATTTATTATGTGCCAGGGTTTTACAAATATTAGCTCATTTGATCCTTGCAACAGTCCTGAGAGGTGGCTATTATTATTACCCCCATTTTACAGTTGAAAAGCCAAGACAGACAGAGGAGGTGATTTACTCTGGGTGGCACAACTAAGTGTCTGAAACGCAGGTTTTCCTGACTCCAGGCCCAATGCTCCATGCACTATGGCGCCACCTAGCACCTGTTGCACCACCTAGGCAATATCCTCCTAGAGGAGGAGCATAGCATATTAGAAAGAAAGGTTTAGGGACGACTAGGTGGTACACTGGAGAATACTAGCCCTGTAGTCAGGAGGACTTGAGTTCAAATGTGACCTCTCATACTTGCTATCTGTGTGGCTACAGGAAAGTCACTTAACTCTGCCTCTGAAAGAAGAGCTTGGAACTAAATGACAATCATTCAAATCCCAATGCTGCTACTTCCTCTGTAATTAGGATAAATCATTTAATTCCTCATCTGTAGATTAAGTAAGAGTTGGAAAGACTATCTTCTAAGCCCCTTTCAAATCTAAACTTTATTATCCTTTATCTGGTTGGCAGTTAGAGAAAAGAGGTCAACAATGAAAATGTGGATTTGGGAGTCCTCTTTACCGAGGTGGTATTTGAAACTGTGGAAGAAAATGTAATTATCAAGGGGGTAAAACTTAGTGAGGTAAGGTAAGAAGGCCAAGGACTTGGGGAATCCCTTTGGGGAATATCCATATTTAGTGATACAATAGTAATGTAATTTGATCCCCTTGTATTGGCAAGGCTAACAGGTACTTAACACTTAGTAATTAATCAAACCTCTGTTAAAGAAAAAGAAGGCATGAACCCTTGTTGCTAACGTAACAGGATGGAGTTGAAACAGGAAATGGCTGAAACAGGAAGGAGCTAATGTTGTGTGTATATATAAGGAGAAGGCCTTACTGGGTCAGACAGATCTTCTTAGAGCCAGGTTCTGGAGGCTGAGGAAGAGAGGCCCAGGCTGGAGAGAATGATTTTTGTTTTGAGAACTTGGATGAAGTGATTTTGATTCTGGGAACCAGCTGAAACTTCTGCTGAGTCCGAGGGCCAGCTGGAGCTGCTGAGAAGATGCTGAGGAGCTGCTGAGTCCGAGGGCCAGCCAAACTGCTGAGGATTTCTTAGTAACAACCAGAGCTGCAGAAGACTGAGGAAGCATGACTGTGGTATTGGTACTTTGTCTGTTTGTGGTTTTGTTAAGCCTTGACTTCCTGGGAACAGAGACTTTGAAGGGTTTAAGGTGGACTGGATACTATGAGCTTCAGTGTGGAACAGGGACTGCATGAAGAGCTGGACAAGGAGCTAGGAACTGTCTGCCTTTTAACCCAGGTGACAGTTTGGTGAATCCAGGTAGGAGCTGGGACCATAGAAAGGGATCCAAGGAATCTGAGAGCCTACCTCAGGTCAAGATGAAGAGATCTCTCTGTGGATACTGAGTAGTAACTGGTTGAAGTTGTAACTTACTTATGACCTTGAAATTGTAACTCATTTGTGACTGAGGGGTGGATGGCCTGTGTATTTTACACTGCCCCTTAAGAGAGTGCTGACTAGTGACTGATATTGTAACTTAGTGTGCCCCATGAATCGAGAACTTTGACTTTTGTATTTTGTGACCTTTAAGGAGACAAGACTCCTTAAGGATGATTGATTGAATGATTGAGTTACTAAGTGATTGACTGACTAAATGATTGTATTTTGTTCAAAACTATGTGACCACTGGGGTGAAAACTATGTGGCCATTTTAGTGATAAGTTGTTGTGAATACTGTATTTTGATTTTCTGTGATAAGTTGTAACATTGTGAAGGCTGTATCTTGATTTTCTGTGAATGTTTTGTTCTGATTTGTTGAATAGAGTGTTCACTATACTATGTAATTAGAACCTTAAAAGCTGTTCACAGTAGCATTTTTCAGGAAAGCTGCTTATGCTTGGCTTTACAAGTGATCATGAAAAGTATGAGGAGGATACTGAGATCTCTGGTAATTTTTTTTTAATTCTATTTTATTTTCAGTTCCAAATTCTCTCCTTTTCTTCTTTGATTTTTTGGGGATATACAGTTATCTCTTTCATATGGTGACTTTCCCCATCATGATTTTGATATATCATGGGTTGGCATAAGAATTTAAATGGGAATTTGAGGGGAGTTTTGTGGAAGCCACAGACTGTAATGGCCAGGAACCAGGTAAGTGATACTTTATGGAATTAGAAACCAGCCAAGTAAAACTTTATGAACTTGAGATAGGGGCCAGGAAACAGGCCTAGAATAATTTGTCTTTTTCTCCATTAATCACAACTCCCTGCCTCACCACCCCCCCTGCCTTAGTAACAGCTTCTGTTTACACCTGCTTAGTAACAAATTATGTTAGTTGGATACGTAAACATAACAACGTACTGTACAAAAGGTTCTGCACTCCCAAGCTAGGGGCTGCTCCCTTAGGATTGGCACGGGACAGCCCCAGCTGGCAAAATAAAGCTCCTAAAACTTTTTATTCAGATTCTGTGGTCACTCTGTTAAGACTAGCCATTTCAAGATGACACACAAAGGCCAGCAGATAACACAGAAAAAGTTTAGAAACTCAGAAATCCATTAAAAAAAACAGTATTACATGATATCAACATTTTACCTTTTAATACCATGGTATTTCCGACTTCTTCTCTGGTATGAAGAGAGGGTCAAAAATTTTTATTCAGGTTTTCCAGATCACAGTGGGTGCTGTACCCCTGACCCCCATGATGTGGAAGGAATAACTGTAGACCTAGTGGCAATATCACTGGATAGGTATGACTTAGTAGCTTTTTGAATGTAGCTCCAGTTGCTTTCCAGAATGGTGGGAGTAGTTCACAGCTCCACCAACAGTACATTAGTGTACCTATTTTCCCACATTCCCTCCAATATTTGTCATTTTCCTTTTTTGCTGTCTTAGCCAATTTGATGGGTATGAGGTGGTTCCTCAGAGTTGTTTTAATTTGCATTTCTTTAATTATTAGTGAGCTAAAGCATATTTTCATGTGATTATTGATAGCTTTGATTTTTTCTGAAAATGGCCTCATCATTTCTTGTGACCATTTCTCAATTAGCAAACAATTATTATTTTTTATACATTTTGCTCAATTCCCTATATACTTGAGAAATGAGGTCTTTATCAGAGAGACTTGCTATAAAATTTCTCCCTAATTTCCTGCTTTCCTTCTAATTTTGGCAACATTGATTTTGTTTATGCAAAAAACTTTCAATTTAATGTAATCAAAATTACCCATTTTACCTCCTGTGAGTCTTTCTATCTGTTTGGTCATGAAGTCTTCCCTTATCCATAGATCTGACAGGTAATTGTTTTCCTACAGTTCACTAATTTGCTTATATCATCCTTTATATCTAGGAACAGGAAAGTAAAAAATTTATTCAGGATTAAAACAATTAGTAAAAAACAGGGAAATAATGTCACATGTCACTCTGGTAATTAGAGTCTCGTCTTTGAATCAATAGTTGGAGGAGAGAGGAGAGAGGAAAAATTATCCAGAAAATTCTTGTTGTAAGATGAAGGAGGGCATCACAATGTCTTTTCTAACACCTGGACTAGAGTTTGGGAACACTTATTCCCACATCATCCAATATTTTTCATTGTCTCAGTCATGGAGAATAATGTTCTTTCTTTGCTCCCCTCAGTTTAGGTTCAGTAGCCAACAGAAAAGCTGTATCACAGAGGGACTCACTCCAGCACTCAGTGCTGTCATCTCCCTGGAAAAGTTTCTGGGCTTCCTTTGTCTCTGGAAATGAAATATACTAAGTGTAACCTGCAAAGTACACATTTTACTGCTTCAGTTGGGTTTTCTGCCTCTGTAACTCAGGAACATGCCAGTACCTCCTAAAGGCCATGTACAATTGCTTCTCTTCACACTCTCCTTCAGCTTATGCCCATCTTCCTATCCTTGGAATTTCTCTTCCCCTTCTCATGATGAATCTCCTGTACCCAAGTACTATGTGTCACAGGATTTTAGTAATGGGAAATTCAATCAGGTTCACCCTTGAGATCCAGGGTCACATGGTACCTGTTACTGTTGCTTTTAAGAATTGTTGAATAGCATCAAGGGCCCACATACATCATGCACCATAAATTCATAGTGGGTGAAATCAGTCCAGTTTAATTACTTTGTCCAGTGATTCTGTCTCTAATTTATAGGTATGTGTACTTCAGGGATATTTATGCAACTAGTGTTAAAGAATTGATCTCATATTTTGCACATTTCTTATTTAGCCAAGATAAGTGTTTCTTTCTTACAACTTTATAGGAAGAGACATGCTATAGATACACTTCTATATGCTACTGTGTAACAATGGATTTGGAGTTAGAGAAGCTGGGTTCAAATCACACCTATACTAAGGTCACTTGGGTGACCTTGGGCAAATCACTTAAACCTGGGTTGGTTTGAACCAGATGATCTCTGAGGTTCTTTCCAGCTATAAGTCTCTGATCTTATGAACTATGTTCCCATAGTTTCCCTTGGCAGAGGAATGAGCAAATGCTAAAAAGAGATGTGGAGAACTAAAAGGGGGTAACATGGAGAATGCAGTATTTGGCAGAATGGTAGAAATGAAGACTGATGCCATCTTCTGGAGAAGGAACACAACCCAGGTCAGCTGAAGGGCTGAGGCTGGAAGCAGCAAGACCAGGGAATAATAACGCATTCCTCTGTGAAGAATTGATGAGATCCATGAGCTCCTTGCATCCCGTGCATTCTCTGTTGATGCTGTCTGATGGAGTCATACTCATATGGGTTTCTTGGTTATTTACATCACTAGTGTTGCAGAATTGATTCAGTCTCCAGCATGTTCATGTATAGAGCCTTAGAGTGACAATAGCAACACTAATGAAGTTTTTCCTCATCAGTAAAATTCTGGGGCTGGCCCCTAAGAACTCTCAGGTCCCTTCTAGCTCAAGTCTAGAATTCTGTTTCCAGAATTTTGTATCCTGTGGATTCAGGGCAGGAAGGAAACAAATCAATTAGCAAGTCAATAAGCTCTTACCAAGTGTTCATGTTGTGCTATGTGCTGCCCATACGAATAGAGGAAAGAAAAAAAAGAGAATTTCTGGCCTAAAGGAGCTCACATTCTAATGGGGGTGGGGGGGGGGGGTGACAATACATAAAAGCTGAAAAGAAGAGGAGGAGGAAGGTAACTTAAAGAACAATTTAATTCATTTTATCTCATTTTCACTTAATTCAACAAATATTTATTAATTATTTACTATATTTAAGAAACAATGTTCAACACTGTGGATAAAAAGTAAAAAAAAAAAAGAAAGAAAGAAAATCAGCTGTCCTGAAGTTTATATTCTATTAAGTAAAGGTTATTAATCATTTTTTTTGTGCAGGGCTCTTTTGACAGTCTGGTGAAGGCTATGAACCCCTTCTCAGGATGATGTTTTTAAATAGTTCTGGGCAGGGCATTGACACAGACAGCAGGGGGAAGGGGGGCAGACACACAGACAAGTGGGCCCAGGTGGGCAAAGGTCTCCTCTCTCCAGCGTTTGAAGCCAAGTCTCCAGTCAAACTGTGGCTGGGTACTGTTCTTCTGCTTTCACTTAAAAGGTTTTTGGGAGGGGGAACTTGGAGGAGCAGGAGGAGAGATGAAGAGACAGAGCGTGCATAGTACTTATACAGTACTATACAGTAAAGTTAACACAGGTGTTTTGGGTTTTTTTGGAAAGTGGATTTCTTTCAGAATTCTCTACATAAAGTCAAATTTGCATGATGAGAATTTATGTAAAGGGAGAACTGTCTGCAATTGAAGGAAATAATAAGTTTCAGTTAGAGGCTGGAGAAATAAAGATGTATTTTTTTCCCACCCATGTTCACAGGACCACCCCCGTGAAATTTATCCACAGACACTCAAATAGGGCCTAAGGTTAAAAACCCCTGTACAAGAGATTAAAACATATATGAAGATAAAAAAAAAAACACAAGATAATTTGCGGAAGAAAAAACAAGCCATTTTTGGGGGGAGAGGAAAAGCTTTGCAAAACCAGCAACACCTAAGCTGAAACTTGAAGGAAGAAAGATAAGGTTTTGAAGAGGCAGAGATGGGAAAGTTATGTAACATTTCAACCATGGAGGACATATTCTTCAAAAGCATTCTGGGAATAGGAAATAGATTTGATTTTTCTAGATCAGAAAGTGCATAAAGGAAAGCAATATGGAATAAGTCTGAAAAAGTAGACTCCTTAACAAAAGAGTTTGTATTTTTATCCTAGAACAGGGGAGTGATATGGTCAGAAATCTTAGAAGGTAGCAATAGGAATATCAATTTGGTAACTGGGTAGAGGATAGATTAGAGAGGGGAGCAACTGTGTGGAGGAAAACCAGTTTGAAATGGATTGCAGTGGTACAGCTGAAAGGTAATGGCGGGGTGGGGGTGGGGAGGGAATTCTAGACTAGGATGGATGTGGTATGACTGAGGAGGAAGGAATGAAAGAGAGAGCAATGATGTGGAGATGAAATTGAGAATTCTTGTAACTGATTGGATGGGGGGGTTGGCAGTGAGGAAAAGTGAAGAGTAAAGGATAACTTCTAGCGAGCACCCCTTCAAATTCCACATAATACGGGTGACTCTCATTTGATACTCCCAATAACCCTGGGATGCAGGTGCTATTATTATCCCCATTTTACAGATGAGGAAACTGAGGCAAACAGGGTAAGTGACTTCTCCAGGGTCACATAGCCAGTAAATTCCTGAGGTCATATTTGAACTTAGGACTTTCAGTGGCACCATTATCAGAAAGAGGGAAATTGGAAACAGAGATAGGGATAGGGGGAGAAGATAATGAGTTCTGTTTGGTCATTTTTGAATTTGAGATGCTTACAGTTAGTTGGAGATGCATGAATGAAAAAGCATGTATTAAGTCCTTATTATGTGCTTATTATTACAGTGCCGAGTACAAAAGAAAGTCCCTGCCCTCAAGGAGCTTACAGTCTATTGGGAGACACAACATGCAAACAAATATATACAAAGCAAGCTATACACAGGATAAATAAGAAATAATTAAGAGGGAAAACACTAGAATTAAGAGGTTTTAGGGAAGACCTTCTGTTGAAGGTGAGATTTTAGTTGGGACTTAAAGGAGGTCAGGGAGGTTTCATTGGGTTGAGCTGAGGCTGATGGCAATTCAGGACTGCTTACAAATATAACTAAGATGTGGTCCCTTTCTTTAAGGAAGAAGCTTGAGTCTAGAGGATGGATATAACAGAAATATACAAATAAAGAATCCTATAAAGATAGCATCAGAAGATATACAGGCAACAATTGCAGAGCCCACGTTCTATCCTCTGGCTCCAAATCCAAATTCTATCATTTTAACCGTCTAAAGAGAATAAAAAGCTCTTATGAAATCAGCTTGAAGGGATATAGTGGTGAGTGGTCTATGCCTGGGCAAGAGACAACAGCCATTGCCAGTGGATGGGACAGGCCCTGGATCTCGAGTTAGAGTTTTGCCTCAGTAGTTACTTGCTAATTGTGTGACCATGAGTAGGTCACTTACGATCTCTGGGTCTCAGAGACTATTCAGTTCAATTCGATAAACATTTATTTGCTATGTGCCAGGTACTATGCTAAACACTGGGGATTACAGAAAGAGACAAAAAAATCCGTTCCCTCAGGGAGACTACAATCTAATGAGAGAGACAACATGCAAACAAATAAATACAAAGCAAATTATATACAGGATAAAAAGGAAATAATTAGCAGAGGGAAGGCACTGGAATTAAAGGGAGCTGGGGAAGGAAGATAATAGCCTGTATGGAACCTAAGCAAGAAGCTATGCTCCTTAGATAGGGTTTTAAAAGAAATGGGTTGGGAGGTGGGGGATAAGTGGGTGGAATTGAAGAAGAACCTGGATGAATTTTTTTCTTTATGGTACAAATTTATTTGTGTTGTTAAAATTTATTGGACTTAGGTACGCTGTTAGTGGAACTGTGAATTGGTCGAGCCATTCTGGAAAATATCTTACACTTATTAAACCGTTCATATTCTTTCAGTCAGAGATCCCACTACTTGGCATACACCCCAAAGAAGATAGGAGGTCTCATATATTTAAAGATTCTCAGCAATATTTTTAGCATTAACAAAAAGCTGGAAGGAAAGTAGGTGCCCTTTGATTTGGGAACGACTGGACAAACTGACATAAATGTAATGGAGTATTATTACATCTAAGAAATGAAGAACTTCTATCAACATGGGAAGATTCGTATAAACTGACAACTAAAATAAATAGGACAAGGAAAACAATGTCATATTGTGACTATATAATGTAAAAAAATTTTTTTAAAGGAAGCTGAATTCTAAGTGTGTGAGATGAAAGAGTTCAGAGTTTGAATCTAAGGTCAGAAAAGGTGTTTATTCTTTCTCACGAGAAAACACTCTACCCCCTGTCGCCCACATGGCAGCAGGGAGAGAGCGACAGGTAGAAGCCAGCCCATGGTTATATAATCTTTAATGCAGAAACCCACCCCCCCCCAAC
Organism: Pseudochirops cupreus; assembly: GCA_028627135.1. Lineage (NCBI taxonomy): Eukaryota > Metazoa > Chordata > Mammalia > Diprotodontia > Pseudocheiridae > Pseudochirops > Pseudochirops cupreus. The sequence continues at coordinate 373,118,505 of CM053580.1, read as the reverse complement.
CGGCCTTCACTCTTATTGGTAGGGGGGATGACCCACAGCCTAAGCACCAGAATCTCTCTGAGACAAAGGACCCGGAAACATGTGGGTGTCCAATGAGAGCAGTCTTAACCTTATTTGGCATATCCTGTGCTGAGGCGGCACTAGGAGGGTCTCCCTTGCTCTAAGCCCCAGACTGCTTGAAGGTCAGGTGACCTGACCCTAGGCCTAGCGAATACTGAAGCCCTTCTAGAGTTAATTTTTCAGAATGGGGAAACTTCACTATAAATTATCCCTCACATAAGTAACTGCAATGAACAAATCCTGGTACCAGGGAATGGATAATGAAACATACTTCTTTTCTCTCAACAGAGAAGTGTAAGACTATGAGCACAGAAAGTTTCATTTGCTTATACGCGATCAATGTCTTGTTGTTTTGGCTTTTTTTTTTTAATGTAATAGGGGAGGATGGAGGTTCTACCTGGAAATGCTGTGTGGTAAAACCAAAAAGCATCAATAAAATTTAGGTTTTTTTTTT
>CM053580.1:373062777-373117491 GCA_028627135.1 Pseudochirops cupreus | reverse complement strand
TGTACAATGTGAAAGTATTTGCAGATCCTATACGTGATTGCACGCCACTATGGGGGGGGGAAGGGAGGGGGAGAAAATCTGAAACTCAAGTGATTGTGGAACTGAATCTTGTAAACTAAAAGTAAATAAACAAGTCATTGGAAACAAACAAACAAACAAATTAAGCCTCTGTAAAGAAACAGAAGATATTAACCCCTGTTACTGATGTAACAGGAAGGGGCTGAACAGGGAGGAACTAATGCCGTATATAAGGAAAAGCCCCAGCTGGGACAGTCAGAACTTTTTGGGGGCATGCATTGTGGAGGCAGAATGGCTACTGCTGGAGAGAGAGAGACAGACAGAGAGAATTTCTCTCAGCGAGCATTTGGAGGCTGGGCTGCTGCTACTAGACTGAACACTGAACTGAGAATTGAGAAAAACTGAGAAGAGAAATGAGAATTGAGAATTAAGACAGGATTTCTTGGAGCAAGCTGCGTGGAGGCTGGATAAAGTGATTTTGATTTTGGGAACAGAACTTGTGGTGGTGGAGCTTCTTTTGAGAGCCAGCCAAACTCCTGCTGAGAGCTTCCGAGAACCAGCCAGGGCTGCTGAGGACTTCAGAGGGCCAGCTGGAGCTGCCAGAGGAAGCATGACTGTGGTATTGTTACTCTGGGTCTATGTTGATTTCACAGGCAGAAAGTGAATTGAGATGATAATGCTGACCATGTGTGTGAATATTGTTATAATTTTGCTAAGCTTGATGTGTGTAGATATTGTTGTGGCTCTGTTAAGTCTTCTCTTCCCAGAAACAGAAACTGTGAAGGACTTGATGTGGACTGTGAGCTTCAGTGTAGAGCAAGAACTGCACAGAGAGCTGGACAAGGAATTGGGAGCTGTCTGCCTTTGAACTAGGTGGCATTTGGTTAGATTTGGGCAGGAGCTGGGACCATGGAAGAGGAACCATAGAAGCTGAAAGCCTGCCTTGAGTCAAGATGACTAGACCTCTCCATGGGTACTGAGCAGTGACTGATGAAATTGTAACTTGATTGCACCCTGTGGGTGGAGGACTTGGACCTTTGTACTTTATGACTGAATTAAGGAGGTACTAAATGTTACTAAATGAATGTACTTTGTTTAAAACTATGTGACCACTTCGGTGAAAACTATGTGACCATTTTAGTGTTGTTAAGCTGTGACATGGTGAATGCTGTATTTTGATTTCCTGTGAATATTTTGCTGATTTGTTACTAAATGGAGTTTACTATACTGTGTAATTAGAACCTTGAAAAGCTGTTCACAGCAGCAGTCCTCTGGAAAGCTGATTATGCTTGGCTTTACAGAGGTTGCTGCTATTTTTTATATATTTATATCTATATCAGTATACACACACATATGTGTGTGTATTTATGTAATTTCAAAACAAGTAATTTTTTTTAACCAAAGACTTTATAGGCATAATTTCATGTCCTACTTCAACAAAAATTTATTTTCCCAGGCAAAAGCCTAGAAGTTGAAGTAGTGATATATACCAAATATACCAAATGACTGAAAACAAAAGAATTCTTGTCATTCAGTTTCCTTAAGTCCCCATCTGAAAAAAAAATCTTTTGAAACAAATTCTTTTGTAAAGTTGACACATGATAAACCATTTTTCTTGATAAACAGATAATAAATTTCCTGCCTCTTAGTAAGAGGGAGCATGGTATAAAAAGAGGACCCAAAGTAAAAAAGGTATTGATTCAAATGCAATGTCTTGACGTTTCCCAGCCATGGGACCTTGGGCAAGTTCACTGAGCCTTCCAGGACGCTAGGCAACAACTCTCTATGATTCTAAGAATAAGTTTAGATTTATCTAGAGTTTGAGAGCAGTTTTCATTAATGCTTTATCATAAAGTAGTTAAGAAAGAAGAACCTAATTGATAATTCTAAACTACAATGTTTAATATTTCAAAGATACGTTTAGAGAACCAGTGAGACTGATTATTGAAAATTATTGTTCCAGCAATGGTAAAAGACCTTGTTATTTTGGCTAAAGAAAACTTCGCTTACTTTAAATATTAGCAAGACAAATATGTAATACATGTTCATAAAATGTGTTGAGCTCTTAAAAGTCCATTTTGCTTAAGTCTGGTTAAATTAGCCCCATTCGATAACTATCCAGTTCCTTAGTGTTATGTAATATGTGATAAACTCTGACTCTCTAAGATGGCAGGGGATCTTAACCTTTTTTTTTTTTGTGACATGGACCTCTCTGGCAGTCTGGTAAAGCTTATGGACTCTTTTACAGAATAGTTTTTAGATGCATAAAACAAAACATAGGATTACAAATGTCAATTCTATTGAAATAGTTATAGAAGTAAAAAAGTTTATGGGCCCTAGACTAAGATCCTGTGCTCTAGTCTTAATAACTGCGGTAAAAATTATTTCCCTTAAAGATTGGTATATAATTTTATCAGTAATGACATGTTAAGTGAATACAACTTCCTTCTTGCTAAGGAAAATCCTGATGGTGATAATTATTCAACACAGTGTTCCCTTAGTTGGAGGACTGCAGAGTAAGTTTGTTCTTATGAATTATGCTATTTAACTTAAAACAGACCTTAAGGTAATGGTCTAAAATAAACCAGAAATTTACACAGGAAATGAGATACAAATTGCAAAGGAACTGAATACAAGTTACATAAAAATAGCATGTAAGAATTAGCTATTAGGGATTGTATAAAAACTGAACGGAGATAATTTTGTATTAATATTCCAATGGCAAAAAATGAATTCTTTGATAAGCTCTGGTTAGCTGTAATGTTCAGAAAGGTCAATGTTTTCAACAACTTTTTATATTAATAAATATTCAGAATTTTATAGCAGATATTTCAGATTTGCCAAAGCCTAATGTCAAAGCCTAGACATAAAGTTAGCCTGAACAACACAATTCTTTATGTTTATAGCTTTTAGATTGTGAAAAGGAAAGTACAACTGTAGCTCATCAAAATGTGCCTCCAAGGCACAATACCTTGTTCATTCAGTCATTAGAAAGCTTAGTATAGTCCAAAGAAAATATGAACACTGACATAGAGGTCTCTCTAATTTGTTAGGCAGCTCCGTAAATTCTGGCATCAAGAAATTCCACATGGTAAAAAAGCAATTAATCACTTGTGCTAGCTATCAAGCTATGATTTTAGCCTTTCCTCCAAAATTTCCCCTAAAGCTATAGTTCCCTATTTTATATTTTGATTTCTGAGGTCAACCAACTTAAATCTATCAATATGCTCACTAATTCACTAAAAATTTGGCTAGCTGACCTCAAGTACCATATTTATTATAATTATCTAAAGTAAGAGGGTCACACCAAATGTCTTTAAAAGATGACATTTTTTAACTAATAAGTTTGATAGTGGTTTAGAATCTTTGAGATAAATTGGTCAGCTCGGAGTCGTTTATAATCTTAAAATAAGTCACCATTTCATAACTGGTATGTCTTTAACATGAAATGTTTAGTTTCTGGCAATACTTTCTGCAGCTCTCATGTTGCAAATATGCTGAAACTTGAGAATGTGCAATTAGGCTTTAAAATTTCTAAGTGGTGTTTTGCTAACAATGACAAAGCATTGATAGGTGAGTATAGTGAATAACAATTACTTCATGACATGAACAAATTAACTACTTAAGTAATTTTGTATCACGAAGATGAACAAAAATCTGAGCAGATTTGCAATTTTCTATATTATTTCTCCAAAAGAAACATAGCTGCTTACTTCTGTTCAGAAGGATACAGGACTATAGACTGAAACCTTGAAAATCAAACCAGTCTGTATTCAATTCAGTTTAGTGAACTACATTCAGATACAGTGCAGACATTAACAAAATAAATGAATTCTTACGTGCAAGCATGACTGTTACATCTGTATCTCATCATTCACACAAGTTTTTGGAAACTGAACCTGTATGGTATATAAGCCTCTAACACCCAGTCTCATTGTGAAGTACTTATGTTCATGTTCTGTTGTGTTTATTTTCAAGTGGCTGCTGCATTACTGAGTGTATTATTCTATGTAAAATGCAATCAGTTCTTAAAATTAAAAACACTAGCTAGATGTACCTAATTTGTAAAAATAATCTTTGATCTTGATCCCACAAATGGGATATATATATATATATATATATATATATATGTATATATATATATATATATATATATATATATTGTTTGGTATCAAAATTTATCTTCCAAATACACTAAAAATGATGACAAATTTTAGAGTGCACGTGTTGTCTACTTTTGTTTTTATTCCTGACATTTCAAGTGATATCAAAGCAGATCCACATGCAAATACATTAGCTATATTCCAATAAAGAAACGTTTTTATGAACATTTAGGAAAAAAACAAAACCTGGACAAAAGGATCATAGATTTATAGCTGGAAGGGACCCTTGGAAGTTAATTATTCCAACCTCCTTATTTTGCAGATATTTCAGAAAATAGAAGTTCAAAGAGAACTCAAGTCACTTGCCTAGGCACACATGTGACTGGAAGGAGCCCAGATTTAAACACAGATTCTTGATGTTAAATGTACTGTTTTTTTCCACTATGCCAATTTCCTTCCCATATAGACTGAAAAAGAATTACTGTATCAAATTTCAATAAACCAATATAATCATTTATGTAGCTGGATTGCTTTAAAATTCTATGATGCTCTTACTACCAGATGCTAGACTGATTCCAACAATATGTAAGACTGTGCCTACCCAGTTTTTAAATATAAATGAAGATTGATGAAATTAAACACAAAACACTAAGATGTGACCAGCACTGGTATTTGTCTCATCGTTTTTCTACATTTTTATAATTTATAATGTCATTTTAAAAAGTTCTATTTTTAAACTGCTTGATTTTTTAAAGGAAGTATTTCATGATGAGAATTTAGGGGAAAGGATCTTGGAAGAAATGGATGGCTTTGAACTGCCTTTTTAAGGAAATTCCTGGCTTTCACTAACAAAATACAACAGGAGTTAGTAGAATGTGGTTTTGGAATAACGTGTCACAAAGTCTTTTATCAAGTGCTTGTGAGAAATTTTGAAAGAAATGGCAGAATCTTTCAAAAATCAAAGGATTTTCTTAAATTTATATAGGCTTCTCTTAGTAAGAGCATTAGAATAATACAAGAAGTACAAGAATCATTTTAAAGAAATTTTTATTATAGCTCAGTGATCAGTATAAATAACTAAAAGCCAATATCTAAGCAACAATTCTTTAGTTTCTTCTTAAGAAGTTTCGCAAAGCAATCTTCTGGAATATACAACTAAGAGAATTTCAAAGCACTTTGCTCTGCAAATCAGATTTTTGATGACCAATTTTAAAGTGTTAACTTGAGTATTTTTCTCATACTAGCTGTCAAACAAAAGAAATACCTCTAAGAAGGCAAAAATGAGTAACTACTTGATGGTATTCTTTAAGAAATATTAATTTGGTTGAAAAGTTTATCCTTAATAACCTGAGACATCAATCCATGGATAGCTTCTATGGTGGTCTTACAGCTGAGGAAAAAATACAAAACAAATAAGCACAAATGAAAGCTTTATAAAAGTACAATGTTTTTATTTTTTAAAATTGCTTTTTAGTATCTACAATCCAATTCATTTATCTAAATATTTATGTTTAGAAAACAACACTTTTACTTGAAGTATGGTTTACTAATGGTTAAAGAGAATAATGATTTTGCTAGGTAATAAAAGGAAAATTAGATATACATAAGCAGTCTTCAGAGAGGCATCCCTTAATATTAATAATAAAAACAGTTGCAATATTATTTAAAAATTTTCTATAAAAGAAAATTCTACACATTACCTCCAATGTTTTCCATTATTTGATACATTTTCTCCTAAAAGATCACTGCTGAATTGGTTAAAATGATATATCAATTTAATTACTCCTTTATGCCTCCAAGTATGCTTTTAGAAAGTAAGTTTCAGGTAATAGATGACAAATTAGTTCCCAAATTAATACAATCAATTATACAACAGTAAAATTTGCTATACTGAGTTGCTGTGTAAAGAGATCCTTATAATTTAAGGCAGATTCAAATGAATGAAGATACAAAAACTATTATGAGCACAGTATTGCACATTCAAAGAATTTGGTGTTATCCTTAATGCTAATTTTATCCCACATACCTAATCAATTGGCTAATTCTTTTTATTTCTACCTTTACCAGATCTATCACATCTGACCCTTTCTCTCTACCCACACAACTACCAACTTTGAACAGGCCCTCATGATCTCTTGCCTAGATTGTTGCAATGGACTCCCAACTGATACTTCTTGCCTCAAATCTCTTTCCGCTTCATTAGATCTTCCAGGCAAAATCCAGCTAAAAAGATTTTCCTTAAACAAAGCTCTGACCATGTCATTCCGCAAATCAGTTAACTCCAGGGGCTTCTCGTAGCCTCTAGAATAAGATATAAAAATCTTCTTTTCATCTTTTAAAGCCTTTTACAACTTTGCCTCAACTCATCTTCCCAGGACTCTTGTTCATTATGTCCCATCCTTCATTCTCCCCTTTTCTTTGTTCCTCACATGACTCTAAATCTCCTGTATCCAAGCTTTTTCACAAGCTGTTCCCCTTCTAACCTTCTTCTCAAAGAAATCTTTGGTCTTTCTTTCCTAATATCTTTAAGTACTAGTGTCTTTCCTTCTCAAACTACCTTGTATTTAATTATTTACATATATGTGCACATATCCTATATGTAGACACACGTCTAGAAGTACGTATGGCATGCATATCTGTATAACAAAGACAAAAGAGCCAGACTTAATGACATTAGATAGATTTGGAAGGGATCACAGAACAAAAGTTCCTTGTTTGTTTTACATTTGCTTGCTGTTTATTAATTCATTGTTGTATCCCTTGTTAAATGCTAAGAGGCTGATGTAAGATTTTACCCCTTATTTTGTTTACTTGATTCTTTTTTTTATGGATGGTTATTAAGTTTACAATAAAGATACCTGCAAAAGAATCTGGAACGTCGTTACTTTACACCTAGCTCAGCTTGGTCTGAACTCCACGGACAGGTAACCACTGCCTGGTGCCTCTTCCCACCCCTTGCCCCCAGTTTCCAGCTTCTTTTGGTGCGTTGTCTTTCCCTACAGAGTGTAACCTCCTTGAGTTTAGAGGTAGTTTTTCTTTTTCTTATTTGTAATCCTAGTAATCCTGGCACTTAATAAATGTTTATTGAATTAAATTAAAAGGGAAGTTTTATTTTGTGGGAAAATAAAAAGAAACTAAGGGAAAGAGGCATATTTCCTTACCTGTCTCTTGTTGCTTTAGCAAGTTTGTCTTCTGACTTTCGGTCATGCGTTTCTAAACCCAACATGAAACTCCCTCGTCCAAGCTGGGCTTCTGACTGTTCTAGTTTTTCAGATAAATCAAAGACTTGACCAGTGGTATAGTCTGCATTCTGTGGGAAGGAGAGAAAATGACATTTAATATGTTACTGATCCAGAGGACTCATTTCTCTATCACTGAGACAATTTACATTTTCCCTTCAATTATACGAAGTAGAAAATTTATTAACCAATGTGTTATAGAGGCAGCTAGGTGGCAGAGTGAATAGAGCAACAGCCCTGAAATCAGGAGGACCTGAGTTCAAATCCAGCCTCAGACACTTAACACAAAACTAGCCTGGTGACCTTGGGCAAGTCACTTAACCCCAATTGCCCTACCTTCCCTCCTCCAAAAAGCAAAACAAACAAACAAAAACAATGTGTTATTTATTAAGAATTCTGGCATAAAATCTAAATGGCTAGCTGAGGTGGAACTTCAAACTTTTAAAAACTGTCCAAATAAGAAAATCAACTATACAAAATCTGACTTACATCACAAATTCCACTTTTGTCTTTCCTCAAACTAATCTTACTAAAATAAGATCATGTTTTATTAACAAAACTCACCTTGAAATTTCCCTCATTTAACCTAAATATCATCAGGAATTAGAACAAACTGAATAAAGAAAACCAGACAACACTAAGAAATCATAAAATTAATCCAATAATGGCTCGAAGTTTCTGGATTATATTCTGTGACCCTACTTGTGTAGTTCTGTCTAAGTGTAAAACTTGTTTTGAAAGACTGCTGAGTTACTACTATTGGTGCTCATTGCAATATAATTTTTTTAAACTGTCATCTGCATGGCACTAGTTTTCTAAGTCTCCTTGTTTAAGACATGTCAATTTTATGAAGTTTTAAAAAGACAACTTGAAAGGGACATTGCATTATCATTTCATGACAAATCCTTTTTTTTAAGAGGATGTTCTGTGAAATTTGGATTTGGTTAAAGGACTGCACTTGAAGACCTAGAGGGCCACACGTGGTCTCCACGCTGTAAGCTCCCCATCCCTGTAATCTAAAGCAATAAACACCAGAGATAAGGAAGGATGGGAAAAATAAAATTCAACTACTTTAGTGTTTCACTGCTAGCACAAATACTGTAGTCACCTTATCCTACTGACCTTCCTTGTGCATGCAAATCAGTCTTCTCTATAGTACATCTATTTGACTTTTCTAGATTTATTCAAATTAGATACTTTAGAAGAAATTTTTTTCAGAAGTTTGAAAGAACATTTCAGATTTAATGAACCTTTCACAAAAGAAACACAAAGCTACTCAATCATAACTCTCTTAGACAAGACCAGAAAGCTTTACTTCTGCAACAGAATAGATCAATTACATTTCATATACACCATTAAGATGAACGTAGGATGGAAACAGTACGTGGCCATCAATTAGAGTATGGCTAACCAAATGAACATTGTACATTCATTTAATGGGGTATTACTGCCATGTAAGAAATGTTAATATAAATAATCTAGAGAGGACTGGGAAGAACTGATGCAAAGTGAAGTAAACAGAAATCAGGAAAACAAAAGACACAACTACAACACTGTATATCCAAACAACAATAACAAAATTAAGTCAAATTTTGTTTAATGATGTATAATGATCAAGCTTGGCTCTAAAGAATAGAGAAAATGTATCTCCTTTTCTTCTCTGCAGGGATGAGAGCCTATGGATGCAAAACCCCACATATCTGATCAGATTTAGGCAACCCTGAGCTAGTTAGTTTTGCAGAACATTTCTTTTTCTCCTCTTTTATCTCTTGGGAGGAGGGGAAGAGAGATGTTTGGAAATAAAAGTGATGTAAAAACAAAAGATATTAATGTTTTGGAAAGAAGGAATGAACATAGGAGATAATGAATTTCAATTAAAAAAACACTTTCCGACGGCCTTTCAAGTACACGTCAGTGACTTCCCTGCCAGGCGCATACGTCCCCCTGTGCTTTAGAGTAGTACTCTGTGGGAAGAAGTTGCTTAGTATGTGACTGATTGATAATGTACATTTATGTTATTTTTTCTTTGAAAAACAATGCAAGTGGGTTTATAGATAAAAAAGAAAAACTAGCATTTTAAAAAAGTAAAGAAGTTATTTGTCTAAGAGCCTGAACAGGCAAGCGGTATGACATGTCCTTGGAATCAGTATCTATTATCTTTTTTTCTGTTAATAATTTGTTAGTACCAATAAAAATAGGCAACTTATTTTAATAAAATGCAGGCCATTGTGTGGGTAGTATTAATAATTTTATTTCACTTGAAATGATTTATAACCTCAATAAATATTAGCAGCCCAATGTGTACAAATAAGATGGTTCCTGCCCAACTAACTGGAAATATGAAATCTCAGATCTGGAAGGTACGTCAGACATCATCTAGTTTAACCCACAGCCCTAAGCAGAAATCCCCTATACATCTTTATGAGTATTCCTTTAATTTCTGCTTGATGATTCCAGGGATGGGGAACTTACTACCTCATCTCACTTTTAGACAACTTTAGTTTCTTGCATCAAGAAGAAACTAATTTCTCTGCAAGTTCTTTTTACTACTTCTAGTTCTGCCTTCCATGGTCAAGCAAGACAAGTCTAATCCCTTTAATCTACGATTTCAAAATATCTGGAGTAAGAGATTATATTCCCCCAGAAGTGGTGGGGTCAGTGAGACCAGGGTTCAAGTTCTGTTTCTGACATATGGGCTGTGACCCTCTATGCAGGTCATTTCCCCTCAGTGCTCTAGGCAGCTCCCTAAGACAGTAATGGGAGAAAAGCTATGGATCTCTATCAGTGGAGAGTAGCATTGTAGATCCAGGCCAAAACAAAAGGCCCTCACCATGATCTAGTACTTCAAATACTTGTAAGAAAGATGGGATAAGTAGTAGTCATCTTAGATGCAGGTGAGGTAGCTGAAGCTCTGAGACGAGTAAAATGACTTGCCCAAAGTCACACAGATTCTAAGGATTAAAGTCTGGACAGAGATCTAGCTATCTGATTCTAGGACCACTACTTTTCCCACCATTTTTTGCCTCAGGTGTTTAAGAGCTTATTTTTTCAATCTCTGTGCAGCTGTATGTCTCTTAAGTGATGTAATCATGACTGTATAGGTAGACAATGTTAATATTCAAACCCAGGTCCTCTGGGTTCCAAATCCAGTATTATCTAGTCATTACACCACACTGCCTGTGTAAAGTTTTTTTGCTTGATTCCCACCCTTTTTACCCCCGAACTAGGGGAGCCATTTTTATTCCCTCTAATTCAAGCTATAGTTCTAGTCCTTGGCCAACAAACTCTGCCTTCATTTTTCTAGCTTACCTACTGCCATGCTGATTCTGGGGTAAAACAATTTTTAAAAATTGAGAAAGCTTCATAGGGATGGGCCTCAAAGAATTAGTTGATGTATATCAAACAGAAGGTACGGGCAAGGGTATTTTACATTCTGTGGATTGTACCTTAGAGGGATTTGTGTTTACCAATTTACCTATGTATTTATTTCATTCCTACATTATTCAGTGTTACCTAAAATAATTTAAATACAGAAGTTTTAGATTTTTAATAGTCAGTATTTCTAATATCACACTGTGTGCTTCCCACCTGGACCACTAGGTGGCACAGTGCATAAAGTACCTGGTCTGGAGTCAGAAGACTCATCTTCCTGAGTTCAAATCTGCCCTCAGTTACTTCCTAGCTGTGTGACTCTGAGCAAGTCACTTAACCTTGTTTGCCTTAGCTTCCTCATCTAGAAAATGAGCTGGAGAAGGAAATGGTAAACTACCCCAGTATCTCTGCCAAGAAAACCCAAAATGGGGTCAAAAAGAGTAGGAGGCCACTGAAAATGACTAAAAAAACTTCTCCCAAAAGAACTTGTGCAAATCTATTACCACCTGATGGAAGTTAGCATGTATTGCAAGCAACAGGGGGAAGAAAAAGGTGGGGGGGGGGACTCCCTATATTCTTGAAAATTCCCAGATGACAAAATGAAACTATAACTCTTAGGTATACTAAGTGACAAATACAATTAAAGCTTTCCTTACATTTCCAGAATTACTCTATAATGTCAAATCGCTGAAGTCTAGTACTACATTTGAACGTTTTTCCATACTAATTTCCTTGATTTCTCTCCAGGATGAACTATTGTCAAGAGTAAAGAATGAGCTCATGAAGCTGTATTTAATGAACTTTAGTATAGATGTGTTGAGACAAAGGACTTATTTTAAATTTTTTGATACTGTTAGTGGAAATTATGGGTATCTAGGCTATAAAAAATGTTATTTTACACTTACAACATAAAAATAAAACTTACTTGGCAATATAAATATTTCTCATAGACCTTATATCCTCACAAGAAAGGTGATTTGATATAGGTAAGATAAAATTCAAAACATGTCCTTTAAAACTTTGATACTCACCGTAAGTAAGCTGGAAGAACTCAGAGTATTTACCCAATATTTGTTCCACAGAAGTTCAAGCAATTTGCGATCCAAAGATGATTTAAAGTAAGAGACTTCTAAAGCATAGTACCTATTACATGAAAATTAAGTTACTTTAAATGACAAAATAAAAGGACTACATTTTAAAGAAGTTACTTTTAAAATACAATGAACTGCATTTACCATTTGTGGTTTCATATTTTTATTTCACATCCGAAACAATACAGGCTCACAAATGTGATTTATCCTTTTTAGAAAACAGATTTTGAATGGGCCCTCTTCTTCAGCTTCAGTTAAAAATTATAATCAATTCTAAAATATAATCTGGAAGTGGTATCTGGCTCAATGAGCCTAAAAAAATAACCATTCTGAAAATAATATTCTAGCAGTATCATGTGTAATAGGCAGTAACGACTTAGGCTGGTTCTCAATTGGTGTAAGTTTGGTGTTGGAACAAAATGAGATGCTTACTAATTATTCAATAGTTAACATAGCTAAAGCACAGAAAGAATATTCAATTAGGACACTGCAACACTTAGCTCAGGTAAAGGCTGACAGCCTAGTTTCCAGAGAGAAACACAACTGGTAAGCGGAGCAGGACATAATGACTTACATGACCTTGGGACAGCTATCTAGTCTGAGGGTCCTCAATTTTATGTACATGGGTTTTTTTTTTTATGTCTTAAAGTGACCAGAATATCAATATAGTCAGAGGCTACCAAGAAGCTGCACAGCTTGGCCTTAGTCCTCTGGGCAAACCAAGACCTGGGAACAACTCTTTTGCCTTACAAGGGAAAAACTGTTGCACCTACTTGATGGAGGAGTGGGGTGGGGTGGGGCAGAAGAACCTGGGTAGATAGTTTTTCTATCACACCCCACCCTTTGAAGGCAAGGTTCTAAAGATCTTCTAGAGCAGTGTCAAACTCAAATAGAAAGGATCCTGGTTGGTTACATTTTAGAAAATCACAAATTAACATTATCTATGTTATGTTCTATTAAAAAATTTTTTTTATTAAACATTTTCCAGCATAGGTTCAGCTATACTTGGGGATTTTCAAATTTCATGCCTTTCTTCTAGAACAGCGGTTCTCAACCTGTGGGTTGCAACCCCTTTGGGGGTTGAACGACCCTTTCACAGGGGTTGCCTAAGACCACGGAAAAACACATATTTCCGATGGTCTTAGGAACCGAGACACCGCTGCTCTATCTGTCTCCAGGCAGGTCTGCCCACATATGAGTATTAAGAGGCATTAGGAAGGTTGAGAACCACTGTTCTAGAAGACCTTCTATCATTTAAAATAGCTTTAGGGCTTTCACTGGACAATCCTAAGCTCAACTCTAAGGAGCCTAGCATAAACAGTACAAGGAAGAAAAAAGGGAAAAAAAAAACTAAACTAAAAAGATGGCAAAAGAAACAGATAGATAAAAAAAATCTTAAAAGGTTTCCTGAAGGAGACCACAAAAAATACAAAAGATAACAAAGACAAGAAGTCCTAGGTTTTTCCTTCACCCTTCTTCTAGAAGGACCAAGTCCCAGGTCTCAAAGATGTGATCCACGGCACTTGGCAATCACAAATCCCTACAGTTCACAGTGGGTCTTCTGATGACAGAAACAGCACCAGGCACATCAGGGCCATCACACAGATGGTCATATCTCTCTAACTAAGGCAGAGATGAGGAGGCAGGGCAGTGCCAGAAGCACTGGGGTGATAGCCTATGTCAGGGATTTCTGGCAGTCACCAATTCTTCATCACGCGTTAGGGCCATCTGTTGCAAAGGGGCTCAGCAGTCACAAACCTTTTGCACGCAGTCTGCCCCGGGATCTACTGTGGCTTTCTCCAGACTGTCATTCCCTCAAATATTTCCTGTTCACTCACCAAAATTTTTCCTTCCCTGGTAATCTTATCAGGAGAATGTTCCCAAATCTTTGTCCCTTCGGAGACCTCTGTGGAGGCACTAGACCCTTCTTGCACAGGGGCTAGATAAAAAATTCTCCCTGATTATCACTGAGGGATTCAGGATTACCACCAAGTCAACCTCCATTTCCTAACTCTTCAGTCCCTTGTAAGCAGGTTTCTGCCCCTGTCATTCTACTGAAACTTCTCAAAATGTTACTAAAGACCTTGTAATTACCAATTAAAAAAAAAAGTCTCATTTCCTTAACCTTTCAGCAACTTTGGCTGTTACTTAACTGCTAGGATCCAGTAGGATTCTACTGGATCCTCTCTTTCTTTAGCTTCACTGAGATACTTTCCAGAGTCTTCCACACATCTTCAGACTTCCAACAGTTAACACAGGTATTCCTCACTGAGTAATTATTATTATTTTTTGCTTTTTGCCCAAGGTCACATGGCCAGTAAGTGTTAAGTGTCTGAGGCTGCATTTGAACTCAGGTCCTCCTGACTCCAGGGCTGGTGCTCTATTCACTTCGCCACCTAGCTGCCCCCTTTACTCAGTAATTAAAGACAATTTTTGTTCTCTTTGCTCTTCTATCTCTATATTCTTTTGGCAATTTCATTCACTTAAACAGCTTCACTTACCAATTCTATGTAGATAACTCCCAAATCTCTTATTTTCTCTTTTCTGAATTAGAGAACCACATGTTTTACAGTTTATGGGATAACTCTAGATGTGACTTCTGTCTCTTTGTATCTCTTTGTTAATAATAAGTGCTGGGTAAGTTTTTGTCCCTATCCTGTCCCTGCCTAGATTATTCCTTTTGCTTTTGCTAATTTTATATGTGGTGCCACTATTCATCAGATCTTTGATGCTGACTATCTTGGGGTTATTTTTGAATGTAAGGGAAAAGAGGCAAGAGTCAATCAGCAATAAACTTCCATAATTAAATCTCTTTAACATTTCTTCAATCTGTTCCCTCTTCTGCCATTCCTATTGTCATTCCCTAATGCGAATACTTATCACCAGTTTTCTGCCATATTACAAAAGCCTTTCTAAAGGTCTTGTAGCCTCTATTTTCTTTCCCTTAAATCCACCTTCACTTTGCCAAGTCTTTCTTATGCACAGATCTTATGTCACTACTGGGCAGAAAAGTGTCAATAATTTCAAACATCTTTGCCTGAAATTCAAGGTGCTTCACAATCTGATGCTCCACCCCTATCTTCCCTCCTATTTCTTCCTTTCATATATTACATCCTAAAGCCAGGGTAAAAGGCTCTCATGGTTCTCTGCTTTTTTTCAGCTGTTTCCTATGCTTAGAATACTATTCCTCTTTCTTTTGCCCTGTTAATTCCTACCCACCCTTTAAAGCCCAATTTAATCCTCTAGAATACCTCCCTGATTTCCTACTATTCCTCTCCCTCGCCCCTGCCAAATTGGTAATGATCTTCTCTCCTCAAATCTCATATGGCATTTTATTTTGCAATTCTCTAATGTGTTCAGTATACTATAAATTCCTTGCAGGTAACAACTATATTTTATTTAAGTTTTTTTGTTGTCCCGAGGGCCTACTGGCAGCAAAGTGGAACAACACACAGATTGCTGGACTTGGACTCAGGAAGATCCAAGTTTAAATTCTGCCATTGATACTTATTAACTGTGTGACCCTGGGCAACCACTTTTAAGACTCAGTTTCCTTATCTGTAAAATGGGGATAATAATAGCACCTACCTCCTAGAGTTATAGTAAGGCTCAAAGAAGATAATATATTTAAAGCACTTTGCAAATTTTTAAAGTGCTATATAAATGCAGCTACTATTCTTGTTAGCATCATGTTCTACAAAAAATAGAGATTTGTTGCATTGTATATTATATTTTAGTAATTCAAGAGAAACCAACAAGACTAGAAAGGTGTCAGAAAAAAAGCAAAGACAATTTTTCTAAATGGAAATATATCTCTCTGCTCTCATTTCATGTGGCACATTTCTTATTCCTGTCTTGTGACATTAATTGAATTCTGCACATGTTTGTTCCTTACCATCCTAGAATGTAAGCTCCTTCAGGTCAGGGACCATGCATGAGTCCTTTTCCTTTGTATTAACTGCAGAGTTCAGCACAATGCCTCACATGCAGCAGGCACTTAATGTTAGTGAATGAAACTTAACACTGCAACGGGTTAAAAAAAAAGTAAAGTACTCACACACCCAACAAGAGAAAAATGACCCCCCAAACCCTCAACTATGATTTGTTAACGTAAGAAACTACTATATAGTGCTCATTTTCTTCATTTTTGACAGCTATGTTGCTACATGGATAGTACAAAAGAAAATATAAGAAATAACGTTAAATGGAAAAAGGAGAGCACAAAATAGCAAGGATTCACTGAACTACAGATATGTAAGTCCATTAAAAGACTGGAAGAGAATGTGGAAGGATGAAAACAGAATTCAAAGTTTACTGGGTTCTTTTAGCTTTTCTTTTTTTGTAAAGTTGCTTAAGGTGAACGTTTTTAAAAAGGTTTACTTTTTCTATTCTTTTCTGAATTACTTACTGTTTGCAATGTACTCCAAAGTCTTCTATTTTATTAAGTGGAATAGTCTGGTACTCAGAGGGACCTTCATCTGGTGGTTTATAGCCCTGTATAAAGAATGTAAAATAAGTCAGTAGTTTGTAAAAATGCTTCCAAGGTAACAGATTTCAGATTTATAAGAACATTTTTGGTAGCATAATACTGCATGAAAATATTCTTATAACCTAAAGAAAAAATGCATGGCTATTTTGCTTTTGAGGTTATATTGGCTGGATCTGGCTTACAAACTTATTCACCAGTGTCTCAGATTGGTATAAATTTAGGATTTTTTTTGGGGGGGGGGGGAAGGAAACTGCTCGTTCTTTTTGTACTTTCAGCAGAAATAAGGGGCAGATAAATTCACATTTCAACACCATCTTTTCATTCTTAAGACTATTGATTCTGGATTGAATTGAATGTTAAAGAACTGTGACCAAAATGTAGTTTAGTTTATTTTGTGGATTAAGGCATCAGTTCCTAAGATATTTAACTTAAGCTTACCAATGTTAGTAGCTGTTTTACATACGTTTTAAAAGAATCCTTAAAAGCTACTGATCAATGAAGTTTAGGGAGTACTGGCATATTGATAGATCATATGTGTGTGTGTGTGTGTGTGTGTATACACACACACACATATATGTATACACACACACAGACAATCTGAGAATCTGAATAAGTCAAAGGAGTACAGCTAGTAAATGGAAGGTGAGAGAGTATTCTAAAAACAAAGTATATTTCAGAAAGTATGAAATCTGGAATTTGTAGGGAACTTTGCTACTGATATATGGAATTATCTCAAGTTTTCTCTCTTTCTTTTTAAACTTTTTGCAGTTCTGAGCATAAGAATTAAATTCCACTCTGGTGCAGCCTAAGTAAAAATAAAGTAAATAATACTGTGTACAGTGTAAATTATGCCACTGTCTCTCATGATATAAGATGAAAGGTTTCTTAAAGAAGGCCAAGTGTAACAGATAATAAAAGACTCAAGAGTAAAGTGGCCTGGGGTGAAGTGTTCCCTCACTCTTTATGCCAGCACCATTATGCGCAAGTCTATCATGGTAAAAGGTAAACAAAGACCCAGAAGGGTGGTTCAGGACCCAGGGAAACTGACTTACACACAGATGGCAGCTCACCATGGCTGGTATCAAAAAGCTGGTTAGAGCCCTGTAGCCTTTTTGATATGTCCTTAGTAATCTCAACCCACTGTGTGGGAATGACTACACCACAGAGAAAATGATTAGGGAAATGAATCCCATGACTATAACCTATAAGAAAGTTTTAAAAATCTTTAATTATAGCTTTAAGAAAGTGTGTGTTTTCTCAGTTAACATTTTAAAATATGAAAGCCTACTCCCATCAATCACATGAGCAATTCTTTCCTCGGCAGGATTTGTTCTGGAACATTGCTCTGCCACGTATGTACTGTCTACGTGCTTCTGCCAACGAGGAATACCAATTTAAATGGTTTCTGTAGTGCCTGCTATAGTACAACAGGCAAGAAGGGTGCTTCATAAAATGATCTTTTCCTACATTTTTAACCAAGTAAAAACTGTATTGTCAAAAAACTCAAAAGACTTTTTGTTTTACTAGGTACAAATTTTGCAGAGATTGGATTGATATTATGTTAATATTGTTATATCTACTGTTTAGGGGTTGAAGTATGGGAAAAATGCATTTTTCATTTTTTAAAATGAAAGAGAAATAAACAGAAGTTCAAGAAAATAGCCTTCAATTCAACACAAATTTATTTTAATTAATCTAAATGTTTAACTTATTACCTTTGGGTAGGTCCTAAAGGCACCAAGATTCACTTTTCCTGCAGATATTGTTCTTGTTGGATCAATCTATAATGATAAAAATAAGTATTTATTAAAATGCAAACGTTACAGGATAGAAAAGATACTGTTTAATTAATACCAGGAGTGAGAAGTATTTTGGGAAAATTCCAAAAAGAAAAGATCTAAAAAACATTGTGAGCTCATGGCAGTAAATAGAAATTTCCTCTATAAACTATTAGCTTATAGATACTTATAGGAGGCTTCAATTTCTTTAGGAAATTGAAGTAAAATGAAGCTATATTTTTATTTAAAAATTCTGTAAAAACCTTTTCCTGGTATTTTATTTCTTAATTGATTCCTCCCTCTTCTAACCACTTGAGCCATCACTTTTATGTTTAGTAAAACTAAGCAACACATCAATCAAGTCTGACATGGTACAAAATGTTCCAAACCCATAGTCCCCCATCTCCGCAAAGAAAGGTAATAGGTGTACTTTCTTATTTCTCCCTAGACAAACGTGGCCATTATAATTACACAGCATTCAGTTTTTTGGTACAGTCTGTATCAAATTATACCCCAGGTTTTTCTCCTGTTAATTTTATAGGTGGTTACAGAGGTTTCTGTGTGTCAAGATAGTAATAAATTTACCCTTAGCTTGACCTTTACTTTAATGCAAAGATCACAACACTGAAACATTACATTAACAGAAGAATCTTAGGAAATATTGTGGTAAAAGAAATGGCTGAAGAATTCTGAGAAATGTGGGATGACTCATAGAGAATAAAGTAGTGTGAAGTAAGCAAAAAGAGGAAAATATTGCTGACAATCACAATAATGTAAACCCAAAACAAACTTAAAGGGTAGCTGAAATCACATTCACTGCAATGATTAATCTTGGTCCCAAAGAACAAATACACACAAGACTCCTTTCCTTGCTGCCAGATGGAGCAGAGCGTCACCTCACTGCTGGACTCACTCAGCTCTGATCAACTGTTTTTCCTTGTTACAAAAGAGACTCAGGTGGAGTTGTGTGTGTGGATGTGAGATGTCTGAAAATGAACGTGGTGTGAGAAATAAAAGGTCTCAATAAGAAAAAGAGAAAGTACTGCATTTAAGAATGCTGTTGGGGGCAACTGTTAATGACCTTTTTCTAAAATGCCATCAATATCCATCACCTGTTTTTTAAACCTGACTTGTTACAACACAGGTTTGCATAAATCCAAAGAAGCAGGAAAGTCTTCTTCAAGTTTATGTATCAAGGCACAATCATCTCCATCATATTCACACCGTTCTGTTTCCATGAGACCCTGGTTATGTGGAAGCCATGTTTCCCACATGAACGCTCTTAGACTTCGGTGCATGGCAGCCACACATGGGCTGCCAGATACCCCAACAGTGATTCTCTGCTAGAATCTACGAGGGACAGGGAGGAAACCTTTTCTCCCATTTTCAACACAGGTAAAAATGTATTTCCAGGAATAGGAAAGAACTTGATACATTTCACTATCTCTTCTTACAAGGCACCAATAATGTAAAAGATACTACCATTTTAACATAGATGAAGAGACTGGGATGCAAAGAGGTTACGGACATTCTCATGGTTATACAATGAGTTAGCAGAATTTAAGAATTAGAAGTTACCTTTGAGATCATCTAGTCCCTCTTATTTTAGAGTTGAAACGGAGTCCCGGAGAGAGGCAGGATTTGCACCCCCTCCCCCACACTCTCACTTTCCTAACTCCTAACCCAACGCTCTTTCTTTGATACCATACTGATTCTCAATGGCAGAGCCCTCCCTGACTGGTATTAATCGCTGATTACATGGCAAACCAAAAGAAACTGTGGAGAGATATTCTCATTTACTAACATACAAACTTAAGTGAATCTCAAGTTCTATTGTGAATTTAGTAAGTAGAATACTTACTACTACTGCCACAAATGGTTCTTGAAACTGCTGATTGAGCATCTGGGTGCTAACATCAATCCCAGAGAGCCAACAACCATAGCCAGGATGGCTATGATACCAGCCAATTGCATTTTCAAGTCGACCCACCTAACAAAGAAGGAAGAAAATGTCAGATTAAATGCTGAGGCTTTTATCTCACTTTAGAATCAGCTGTCTTTTGGTTACTTACCAACAATTATGCAAAAACTGAATATATGATAATATTTCACAACAAATATATAAGCACAATGGCTTGTGAGACTGAAAAGACTTACTGTAAATCACTATTATGTTTACTCTTATTTAATATATACATTATATGCAAAGACATTAATAAAAATAAATCTGAAACATTTGTTTTACTATCAAGTTCATTGCTAGATTTTTTTCTATAACATCTCAAGTATATGAGCTCTAGTTGCTGTGAAATCTTTTTACTTAAAACAATTTTTTTTTACCTGTTTTGCATTTTCTATATATGCTGCCATATATTCGTATGCAGCAGCCTGGGCATTAACTCGAGTTTCAGTGCCCTCTACTGGTAAAGCAAAACTGTCCATAATGATCATGGTTTCACCATCCACTTTCCCAAGCATCAAGCCCATCACTTCCAAGTTGCCTCCTGATCTAGCGTGCATCACCATTTTCAGTAGGGCTAAGGCTGAGATCTTGCAGTACTTAAAGTAATGGTGACTACAAAACAAAAATAAAGTATATTGTAAAATTAGCTTCACTATGCAAAGCACAATTTCCTAGAATGCTTTTGCTATGACATGACAAATGGAAAGGTGAAGGGAAATGGCAGAAGGGATGGCTGGAGAGAGGAAACATTAAAGGGCTCTTACTCTTAGTAGGACGTGGGGAATAAGAGAGATGTTCTGAAAAAAAGTCACACATGCAGAAAATTCCACAACTCACACTCAAATCACAAATCAGTGTTCTTGTAAAAAGTGTCATGTGAGCAGACCAGTAATTTTTTTCCTCCTCTAAGTTTAGCCTGGCTGCATCTAATCTCACCACATTATGTATTTTTCATTTTCAGTACATAAAGTACAATCTATATAGTATAATATAGACTGAAGAAAAGCATGTCTTGTTGGCACTGGACCTGTGTAGCCTCTCTTCAAGTACAGCGTATCTGATCAAGAATCAGAAGACTTGCATTCAAATTCTGCCTCTCCTATATACTACTTATGTGTCTTATGGACATGTCACTTTACTTCCCTGGCTTTCCACTGTCTCATTTGTAAAACAAGGGGATTGGATCTCTAAGGTCCCAGTCAGTTCTAAATCATATGATCTGCTGTCATCTTCATACTAAAACATAAATAACTGAAAAAACCTTATTGTTTCCCAAAGCTTTTACATTTTAATTAGAGGTAAGAATCCTAAAACCAAGAAATGAATCGTTAATTGTGGAATATTAGGCTTCAGCAAGGTGCAGAGAAAAAAAATTGAAAGAATCCTTGGTCAGGAGATCTGGGTTTGAGTTCAGTTTTGGAGAGTTGCCAGGCAAGTTTGTCTCAGAGGCAGTTACATAGCAGACTAGAGTGTGCTGGGCCTGCAATCAGGAAGATTTGGGTTAAAATCCGGCCTTAGACACCTATTAAATGTGTGGATAAATCCTTTAATGTGTTGGTCAGTTTCCTCAACTGTAAAATGGGGACAATAGTAGCACATACTTTATGGGTGTAAAAAGTTATTAGTAGGTGCTATTTCCCTCTTTTTTCATGTGTAAATGATGAGCAAAGGGTAACAGTGGTAAAGAGCTAAACCTAGACTTGATGTAAACTTCTGATCTGATGAAAAACTTCCTAAAGAATTAGAATTATGCTGATTTAACCATTCTGGAGAGCAACTTGGAATTATACCCAAAGGTTACATAAAACCCCGCATACCCTCTGACCTAGTAATATCACTACCAGGTCTATATTCAAAAAGAGTTAAAAATACAAAAAGGAAGAGGACTTATGTGTAAGAAAAATATTTATAGCAGTTCTTTTCTGATGGCAAAGAAATGGAAATGGAGGGGATACCCATCAATTGGGGAACAGCTGAACAAACTGTGGTATGTGATTATGATGGAATACTACTGTACTACAAGAAATGATGAGCCAGGATGCTCTCAGAAAAACCTGGAAAGACTTATGTGAGTTTATGCAAAGTGAAATGTACTGTATACAAAGTAACAGCAATATTTTAAGATGATCAGCTGTGAATGACTTAGCTATTCTCAGCAGCACAAAGATCCAAGACAACTCTCAAGGACTTATGATAAAAAATGTTATCCCTCCCCAGAGAAAGAACTGATGGTTTCTGAATACAGACTGAAGCATACTTTGTTTACTTTATTTTTTTGAGTTTTTTGGCCCATGTTTTCTTTCACAACATGGAAATGTTTTACATGACTACGCATGTATAACCTATATCTAATTGCTTGCCTTCTCAGTGGGGGGTGGGGTATGGAGGGAGGAAGGGAGAGAATTTGGAACTCAAAAGTTTTAAAAACACATGTTAAAAATCGATTTTACATGGTATTGGGGAAAAATAAAATACTAAATACATTAAAAAATAATTAAGAGTTATGAAGAATGAAATGAGCTGCCTGGGAAGTAAGTAGTAGGTTCTCCATCATTTGAGGTCTTCAAATTTAGGCTGGATGACCTTGCCGGGTTTGTTGTATGGGTTATGGTATGGGTTAGAAACACTTGCCAATGAGGACCCTCCCAGCACTGAATTCTATGATTTTCTGCCTAGACAATCTTTAATGGTTCTATGTATTTTTAGAGAGGGATTTGTCTTCCACAGTATGCTCTTCAGGCAGCTCCTGGCCATTCATTACAGAGAGTGCTCTCCCATATTAGGAGCTTCTAAGAATAGACATCACCATATTTTTTCAGGAAAACCCCAAAACCTGAAGCTTTAGAGTTAGAGGACCTGGGTTTGAATCCCAAACTCTGCTATCTCACTTGATCAGGAGCTCTTAACCTGGGGTCCATGACCTTGTTTCTCAAAAGATTCTAGTGGCTAAATTTCAAAAGAACTGTATGCCTTTGAATTACAATATATCCTATTTTATCCATTTAAATGCACTGTTCTGAGAAGGGGGCCATAGGCTTCATCTAGTTTACATAATTCATATCAAATATAAATTCCTCTATTTGGAATTCCGAGCTCTTTATAACCTTACTCCTTCCTATCTTTCCTGTCTCTTTATATCTTACTCTGATCTACCTATCTCACACAAAGGAAACACACAAGACACTCCGTCTCCAGACTCTGGGCATTTTCCCTGGCTGTAGATTCTCTCCAATTTATCCGATCCATGGTTTATATACACACAGTTGTGTGCATGTGGTCGCCCTGTCTTCTGCTTTTCTTTGAATTTCCAAGGGCTTAGTAACTTGGCACACAGTAGGTGTTTAATAAATATTTGCTGGCTGGCCTGACTTGCCAAAGGGATCCTTCACCCATAAAAACGTTATGTTTTTACGCCTGACCCCAATTTGCTTAAGAGTGGAGAGATGGCCAGCCTCCCATAGGTGAGATCCTGGGCAAGTCACAGGAGCCCTCAACCGACTGAGGCCACGTAGGGCAAGGGTCATTTTGACTTTCTGAGCCTCAGTTTCCCCCTCTGCAAAAGAGAAGGCATTGGAATAGATGACCTCCCCCAGGCTCCCAGCTGGCGATCCTGTCTGGGTGTCCTGAAATCTCTCCGAGGGCAGCACCCGATTCATCGAGGATTGATTAATGGGGGGTGGAAGGATCTAGGGCCGCCGGGGTAGCGAGGCACACTGGCCCGAGGAGGTCCCGGGGTCCCCCCACACAGTGGGAGTCCCCCCCGCGGGTAGGGGGTTGGGCCCCGGAGGCTGTGGCCTCTCCCTTTTCCCCTCCCTCCTATCCCCGTAACCCCCCGCCCCCCGGGGCCTCCTCACTCCTTGGTCCAGGGCTTGGCCGCCAGGATTTCCTGCTGCTGCTTCTTGTCGTACTTGTAGATCTCGTCGATGCTCTGGGCTTCCTGCATGTTGTTGGCCAGTTCCCAGCTCTTCTGGGCCATGCCGCTCCCCGAAGCCGCCATCGCCGCGGAGATGCCGCAGGCCCTCCCCGTGCCCCCGCCCCCTCAGCCCTGCTCCCTCAGCCTCGCCCCGATTCCTCGCCGCCCCGGCCGCGGGGCGAGAACTTCTGACCCTCGCCCCCTGCCGTAACGCAACCCTCGGTTAACAGGTTCTCGGAGCTGCCATGACACTGGGAACCTGGGATTGGAGCGGCGCGGACTATTCGGAAAGAGTAGGGGGGGTACGGTCTTCGGGTGCAAGAGGTCGTGCGAGCAGCGGCTAGGAGGCTATAAAGCTACAAGAATAAAAAGGGGATACGACTGGAAGAAAATTAGGACGCGTTATATTTTGAGTTCCATAGGTGGATTCTGTCACCATTTATTTAGCAATTCAGAGAATGGTACAATCTCTCCCCACGTTCTGGGGGGAGTGGCCTTTGCGTCATGCCACGCGCTTGCGTTGGTTTTCCAGACCCATATTGCGCATGACTGAAAGTCACCATATTTAAAAGTGGTAAAGCGGCGGGCTTTTAAGTGGCAAGAGTGATTTGTGGGTGTTGGTTCCTAGGCGTAAGAGAAAGAGAAAAAAGGGAATTTAATTACCATTACGACTTTTCGGAAGATTGAGGATTTGAGGGGACTGGGGCTGCCTGGTGAGTGGAATGTCAACCGGAATGTTTTCCTTAGCGGGGACTTCTCAGGACCGACGAGCGTAGCTGTGGCTTCACCCTGAAGCCCTTCCCCGGTGCTGGTCGTTTCTCGCCGTTTGCCTGGAGGAGCGCCCCCTGGCGTTCAGAAGAGACATTGGTAACTCCTGCTGTGAAGCTCGGTGGTATTTTTAAGTGAACATTTGAAGGCTACTTCATAGAATTTAAGCTCCTAGACAGCAGGGACTTTCACCATTTCTTTGTAACTCCTTTTTTTTTGGCAGCGCTTTGCACTTAGCAAGAGCTTAATAAATGCTTTTTTTGTTTATTCATTAATCTCACTTGCATATTGATAGTTATAGTATCATTTTGAGAACAGTTTTCTTTAAAAAAATTTTTTTAAACAAAAATTTTTTTTTTCTTTTTGTGTGATTTGGCTTAGATATCATGGCAAAAGGCAATCGACACATGGACATTTGAAGGAACTAGATCTTAAAGAAGTGATGATTTTGAGAATTTTATGTCATTATTTAGAACTTTGCATTTAATAAGACAATACATACATTTCATTTATTCATTAAGCCCACTTGCATATTGATACTGGTAGTCATTTTGAGAATAGTTTTACTTAACCATTTTTCCTCTCAATTTTTTAAAATGTGTGGTTGATTTGACTTAGATACTATGGCAAAAGGCAGATGTTGTAAGGACATTTGAAGGAATTGAATCTTGAAGAAGTGATAATAAAATTTCTGAGTGTCTTCTGTTTCTGTGTTCCAAATGGTAGAGTAGGGCTGGACCTGAACCTCTAATATGAGGTGGGACTAGGTTGGCATTAATGAATTTGGTTGACAGGACATTGAAAATCCTGTAGTCCATAGTATCTTGATCCTATCCTACCTCAGAGAAGAGCCTTTTAATTCAGTAAACATTTATTAAGCACCTAGGATGTGCAGGGCATTATGCTAAGTGTGCCTTGTCATCCAAACTGTCTGAAAACTTCCAGTGATGGAGACAGCCAGTTCTAATTCTGTACCATTAGTTTTTCTTTTGACCCCAAGTCTGCTTCATTTTAATTTCATCCTTCCACCTTCTGGAGCTACAGTAATACCAGCTGGTATTTAAACAGTGTTTTAAGGCTTGGAAAATGCTTTATATAAGTTATTTCATTTGAGCCTCAATAATCTTGTGAAGTAGATGCTCTCATTATTCTATATTTCAGGGGAGGAAACTGAGGTCGTGACATGGGTTCACACAACTGGTTACTCTCTGAGGCAGGATTCAAACTCAAGTCCAACACTATCCCATGTGTCACCTAACTGGTCATGTTCTTTTGTGGAATAGTTGAGGATCCCTCCGTCTTATGGACTTGGTCCCTTTTTCTTAAAATAACAACAGTGGAGCTGGAATGGGCTGCCAATCACACAATACAATCTCATTTTACAGATAAAGGAAATGTTGGGAAGGGAGGGGGTGGTTGTAAGGTACATGTAACCCACTATACTGTGAACTGCTAAAATTCATCGACCATTTCTGTGGGAAACTTTGTACTACACGTGAAGAAGAAAGAAACTTGAGCTCATTTGAGGTCAGTATTGCTAAAAGATTCTCTTATTTGACTATTACTCCTTCATATATAGCATGATACTGACTGCCAGTCCTTGGAAGTGGTAGCACCCTACATCAATCATTGAAAAATTTAAAGTTCTATACAAATACCAGCTGTTATGATAATCTTGTGAATTTGATTACAGTCCTTCCCTTAATATTTGTGAAATGCCTATGTGCTAGCCACCAGGTGCTGTCTGGAATACAAAGATTAAGACATGTTTCCAATATTCCTAGAGCCTGCAGCCTAACAGGGCCAGAGGCTGCAGATGTAATATTGCAATACAAGGTAGAATGTACAGCAAGAAATATATGAATGATTCCATAATTCAGGGGAAAAGGTGAGAGCATGTGTGGCAGGATTAAGTAGGGAATCATCAGTGACTTGGGAAGAAGATGGCCTTTGAGGTGAATTTGGAGTCAGAGGACCTACGTTTACCTACAAGATTTGTCATCTGTAAAATGAAGGAGTAGCCTATGAGATTATAACTGGGATCCCTTCCACTCCTAAATCTAAAATTCTGAAAAGATGCAAATGGTAATTTAAAAGGCCTACACTAGAGCTGAAGAAGAAAAGGAATACTGGCTTGGAGTGAGAAGCATTAAGAAAATCCCCGTAGTTCCTGCCTCCCTCCTTGGCCTTTGCTTCCTAAGCCTCTAACTTTTTTCGCCCTGTGCTTGCGGAATTAACTTGGCGTTCCCGGCAGCGCTGGAAGCTCCTGGGAATAAAAAGGAGGCTAGGGCAGGGAGGAGACGGGCACTTACAGGGAAGGGAGCGGGGGAAGCCTCCTGGACGCCAGGGGGCGCAAGGCCTTGACTCGCGGCTTCTCCTTGGGTAGGGACGCCTCTGGCCGTTACCGGAGGCGCAGGGATGCTGCGGGAGGCGGAGGAGCTGTCACTGGCAGAGGCTCGTGGGCAGAGGTGGCCGGACCTTTGGCGGGAGGTACCGTAGAGCCTGTCTGGGCGTCTTCCTCCCTCAGTAAGAGTCCGCCGGGTCCAGGGAGAGTTAGGCCGGCAGCAGCTGCCCGGTCTGGGGCTCCCGACTCTGTCTTGGAGAGGAGTGGGGGCTCTGCGCCTGGCGGTCCGCGGCAGGCTGGAGCCGGAGCCCGGCCGGGGCTTCGGGCTGGGGTGCGGCCGGATTTGTTGTAACCTGGTTGCCTGACAACGTCTCCCGGGCTTCTTCCGGAGGCGCAGCTGCGGGAGATGCCGCTCGGGGCTGCGCCCTGCGTCCACGACTGACCCAGAGACCCGCGGACCGAGCCTTGTCCGTCCTCCTGCCGCCTCGGGTGGGCGACGTCGGGCTGAGAGCCGGGCGGGGGAGCGCTGCGGCCGGCACCTCGGAGCGGCTCCTCGGAGCGGCTCCTCAGGGATTCCTCCCTCGGGTTTAGATCTGGTTCTGCGCTCCGTCTGATGGAAAGCCGAGCGATCTCGTGACGAGGGATGGCCTCGGAGAGGCACCCGACTGGTAAGCGCGTTTTGATCCCCTCGAAGATGAGGGGATCCCGGAGGGAATTTTAGGTCTTCCACTTGTTCAGAGAATTGTGAAGCTCCGGTAGCAGCGCGGGGGTCTGTGAAAAGCAAACCATTCCCGAGCAATGTTCCTTTTCTAAGAGTAGCAGAACGTGTAGATAAGGAGGAGAGCAATACTTAGTGATTTGCATATCGTAAGGGATGGACTTAAAAAAAAACCTGCTGAAATTCATCTTCCAAATTGGAAGAGCTCAAGCCGTTTATTTAGAGAGAGTTTCCCACAGGCTAGTGATCTTGTACAGGATGTTTTTCCAGGAGGAGGGGTTAGCTCTGGAGCAAGTTTTATGGCAACTGCATGATATTATCGAAGAAGCATCGTGTCATAAATGAGGAAACCCTGTTTTCCTAGCTCTGCATAGGTGTATGTCTTTAGTGTATTGGTTTTCTCATCTGTAAGATGAAGGTGTTGAGACTAAATGATCTTTAAGATCCCTTTCAGCTCCAAAAATGCTGTAATTCCACATGTGAATGTCATTAGGTGGAAATATTTGTGAACTTTTATCTTGCTGCTTGTTAACAAGTTGGAAACTGGGAACAGAAATTCAAAGTGACCTTGACAGACTGGATTTTGGCTGAAAACTTCAGTTTAAAGGCCATTAGATACATTTCAAAGCTGTTTCAAGGTGTGGCAAATAGAAGTTTCTTTGATTAGAAGTATTCTGCAGAAGTATTAGATCATATATTAGGTGTTCTAGGAATAACTGGGGAAAAATAATTCCTTTGTTGGCTCAAATATACACAGTACCATTTTCCTAAATTATAAAAGACTCCTTAGACTGGTATCTAATACCCTCCATAATATGTCTCCTATCTACCTTTACAGAAAGAGTTCTGGATCTGGAGTGATAGAAACAGACTCCAAATCCTCATTGTAATATACGTTCTTTGTGACCTTGGGCAAGTCATTTAAAATGAGAAATGTAAAATGAGAGTGTTAGACTCCATGATTTATAGGTGTACTTCATCTCTGCATCTGTGGATCCTATTTTCCTTCTCCAACTTTTGAATTCTAACTAAACTGGTCTATTCCCTGATCAGTAATTGTGCTGCTTCCTATCTCCTTGCCATACCTGGACTGTGCCTTCTTACCTCTGTTGAAAACCTTCTCTTTTTAAGGTTCATCTCCTCATCTTTTTTTTTGAGGGGGGGAGTACTTTGAATCTCTTCATCTTTCTCAAAAATCTTTTGCCTCTTGTATTATACTTAATTGTGTACAAATATGTCCCATCTTTGTGAATAAGTTTTAAGCTCACAAGGGTAGGTACTGTGTTTTCAACTTGTTAAAAAAAAATCTTATTGCTTAGCAAAATGCCTTGTACATAGAAGTTATGCAGTAAATGTTTGAATTAAGGAGAGGTCCTGTGACTCCGTGAAGATCCTTGTGTTCCACATCTTTTAAACAGTGTGGAGCCTTGTTATATGTAAGTGTATCCTTTGCAGTACTAACTTTTCTTGCAAGTGAGTTTCAAGAATGTGTTCTTAGAATTATATAGACATCAGACGGTGTGCCAATATATTTTCTGAAGCTGATGTGGAAAATATATTATCCGGTAGCAATCTGTCATGTGTAATTGGAGTGAGGGGATAAGGAGGAATCATAAAATCATAGATTTAGAGCTAGAGGGTTTTTAAAACACTTTAATTTCAAAGATGAGGAAACTTGGCCTATGAAGTTAAGGGACTTGCCTTAGGGTCACATTGTAGTCAGAGGTCCTCTGACTCCAAATCCATGTTCCTTCCACCATATTTTGCTTTTGCAATTATCTTTCTTTTCTGATATTTCAGTACTTGAAAGATCTTTGATTTCATTAGTGTGGGTGCTTCCAACATTGATGCAGGCTGAAATGCCTATATAATTTAGTACCTCAAATTCAAGAGTTAATCTGACTGAGAAATTCATTACCATGTGCCCCACTTGGGTTTAGATTCTTCCTTAACAATAAATAAGAGGATGTAACTCAAAATCTTGTGGAAATGAATGATGCAAACTAAAATAAAATTAAAAAAAAAGAAATTAAAAAAAAGCAATAAATAAGAGGGTTCATTGTTGGATCCATAATTCAAAGTCTTTCCAGTGTGGTTAGACTTAGAGCTTCTACTCTACTGGTATAACTTGTGAAAGAATTATGGTACCTCCAATAAGGAGTGCTCCACAATGGGTACTTTAGTAGGACTTTAGTGAAGATCTTTCCTAATATATAATATATATTCCTAATATAGTTATTTCAGGAATATAATTTAACATGTAAAAATAGCATTATATTAAAAATGTATTGCATATCATTTTAGTTAAGGAAAGAAATGTAAAATCCAACCGATACCAAGAGAGTGTCAGAATCCAGAAAGTTGGGAATTACAGATACATATTGATTGTGTGATTATAGCTTTAGGTTAAATCCTGTTTCATTAAAATTGGAGTGTAATTAAAAAAAATTGTCAAGGCCTCACTGAGGGCCTCGTGTATTTCAAGTAATACAGTACTAAATTAAAACAGTTTGAATTACCATTTAATGTTTTTTAAAGTGTTTTGATTAGTCTGTGTAAATTATTAATTATATTGTGTGTGTGTGTGTGTGTGTGTGTGTGTTTAACCTGTCTTGCAAAATATAGGGTTGATGACATCTTGCCTATGTTGCTGGCAGTATTTTATATTAGGTATAAAGTATATTATGATTACTAAGTTTTTTCATATGTTGGTGAGTTAAGTTGTAATTACTAATTTATGTTTGTGAGACTTTATTTACAAACATAGGTTTTGTGTGTGTGTGTGTGTGTGTGTGTGTGTGAGTGAGACCATGGAGATGAAGATAATAGTTTACATAGTACTTTATAGTTACAGAATGCTTACATTATGTCATATGATCCTTGCAGTAGCATGTAGAGTAGCTAGCACACACATTTTCTTTATTTTTAGGAATGAGGAAGTTGAGGCCCAGAAAAATTAAATGAACTTGGCCAAAGTCCCACATTTAGTGATTGACAGAGTTGGGACCCAAATCTTGAACTTATTTTGGGTCCAGGATTCTTTCTTTCTATTATGTCATGCTGCCTCTTGAGTTGGAGACCTTTCTGAAAGGTAGCTGAGAAAAGTAGAACTCATTTCCCTTAAAATAATTCAGTTAAATTACTAGAATTATAAACTAGCCTTGCCTTCTTTTCTGATCGTGTATTTCCTTATTGATGTCTTACACCAATTTTTTGCATCTAAGTTCTCATTAATAATATATTAGAACTGGTTTATTTTCACTGCACATCTTTCTATTGCTTTTTCTGTCACCTGTAATTTTTATTCTCTGGAGATTGTGATGGTTTATGATTCAGAGTCATAGAGCAGAAGAATATTGCTGCTGCAAAGATGGGCTGTTATGTTAGGAAGCAGTTTTGGCTTTTTGGAAGTTTAGATAACTTTTTATATATAGTATAGCTCACTTCTTTCTAGTCCCATAGTCTCCAGACTTTTTTGATTCAGCATTCCATCAGTAAAATTTTTTGGGTGTGCAACCCCAATAGATGCATATTTATTTGCAGATTATATAAGTGTACACGACTGTTATGCATATAATTTTATGCATTATCAAATTTATACAAAAAAATTAAAAAGGATGAGATAAAGAAGAAATGTCAGTAGAGGGCCACTGCAGTTGTGTAGTGGAATGAAATGGTCAGATCCATGCCTCTGGAAAATCAGTTTGGCAGCCGTGTGGGGCAGGAGTTTAAGAGGGGAAGAATGTTGAGGTAGGGAGGATAATTAGGAGACCCCAGCTGAGAAGGGATGAAACGCTCAGGTTGGTATAGAGAAAAGGGGCAAATTTGAGAGACATTGTGGAAATAGGAACAATAAGATTTGGCACCTGATTGGATATATGGGTGAGAGAGAGTGAAGATTTCAGTGTGACACTCAAGTTTCCAACTGGAAAAGTGGTTCCCTTGACAGAAATAGATAATTCAGCCCTGGAGCACAGAACCTGCTCCTTAAAGGGGCCTCTGCTTAAACCACGATATAATCTGGGTCTTCTGGGTGTGGGTATGCTGGGGGAAGAGGGATGCTATGGGATGCTATCTGGCTTGTGCCATCTGGTGTGGGTGCTTAACTTCCTGAAAGATGGAGTGCTAGAGAGGCGGGGGGGGGGGGTGGGGGGGGTGGGGGGGAGAGGGGAGGGTTTGAGAGGTTGAGAGGTTGCACAACCATGGGAAGGCCGTGGTAGGAAGGGGAATAGTTAAGGGACTTTTGGATAGATAAAAGATAAAAGGAATACTGTGGTTGTTGGAGACAGCCTCAAAATCCTTCAGGGTTAAAATGGATATGAACTATCTTCCCATACTTCTTGGTCTCCATACCCTTTGTGATCATGTCATGGCTGCTAGTTTGGAGACCAGTGTTCCTAGTCAATTCTTTTTTTTTTTTTAAATATAATTTTCTTTTTTTTTTTAATAAACAAAAAATGATTTTTTTTCCCTCCAGTCTGGTACCATCTTCTCCCCACCCCTTGCATTGGAAAAGAAATAGAAACACAACCCTTGCAGCAAATATACATAGTCATGCCAAACAGATTTCCAAATCCTGCTTTGGCATTTCTGAGAAACACCTTTTTGGAGGAGAGCCTTTGAGGCCAGAAGCTTTTTGGCAATTAGACAAACAATAAATAACAGCAAATTTATATTTTCTATACTTCTTAGTCAATATGCAGTCAGATTTTTTGTATTAATGCCACTTGTGATTTTTCTCCCATTCTTTTGTGTGTCTTTTACTGTTTTAGATAGCTTAAAATTTGATGAGTGCCTTCAGAATTGTGTTGTTTCAAGCTTGGATTTGTGTGTATTTGTTTTAGTCCTCCACTCCTTGTGAATTCACCCTTTTAAAGACGATTTCTACTTCACATAGCACAGTCATTATTGATGAGAATGGAATCCTTCAAAAATTTTGGCAAATCTATACCATTTTGTATTTATTTGTTTACTTGCATTTATAAATTAAACTGCAGTGGTCTAGTATAGTTGGATATCCTGCTAAGCTTTCTTTAAGTTTCCTCCCTTTTTGCCTCCCACATTGGTTGCCATGACTCTGTACTAGACAAAGAGCTTATGTTTTCTGAAAGGTGGTTCCTGGAATCTTAGCTTTCTTGTGGTGACTGTTTTACATCAGTTAAACTTGTTCAAGTGGTGATAATCAGAATTAATGCCTTTACGTATATGTGCTACCCTTTTTTTTCAGTGTCAGTAGCTTGTTTAAAAAGGTAAGTCTGGAACTTTTACAAATGTTTGTTGATATCTTTTGTTTTTATATCATATTCGTTTTCAAATATATAAGCTGAAAAGAACTTTAGAAGTCTATCTAGTCCAATCCCTTCATCTTACAGATGAGAAAACTCATGCCTAGAAAGATTAAGTAACTTGCCTAAGGTAAGTAAATTTTGTCACAGCCAATAAGTTCAAATAGGATTTGAACTCAAATCCTCTGACTGAAATTGTAGTTTTTTCCCTCTCTATCATACTACCTACCATTTGTTGGCACAGAAGCTGCAGGTATCTTCATGGAGGCCTTTTTATTTATTCTTATAATTTATAAAGTGAGATAAATATAGTTTATTTATTCTTATAAATTATAAGGTGAAATAAATATACTATGAAATGATGTTTCTTGTTTTGGAGCATGCGGTAAATCTAACTCCACCAACTCTTTTATGCTTTGCTGCCACTGGGGTCTGTAAACCATGCTTTGGTTTAGTCATAATTTCCTTATGTCTTATGGTTCCATGTTATCACAAAAATGTCAGTTTTGATGTGGTTCAGTATCTTTAGTCAGCTCATTTATTTTTGGACAAAAAAATCTCCAAATTTAGAGTGAGTAGCAGTTAATGTTTGTAGACGGTCAAAAAATTGCCTGTCAGCACCCTTTGCCCTGCTTGCTACCATTGCAAATACCTCCAATTGTGACTATAAAGCCTGAGACTTGGGTTTAAATTGTTATGTCTGTGCAGAAGACTCCCAAACTTATCTGTCTGTCTGTCTCTCTGTATCCCTTGCCTTTTTCCTAAATTCTAGTATGTGTATATGCATGTGCCCGTGCACATCTGTGTATATACACACACACACACACACATATATATATATATATATATATATATACAGACATATTTTGTCTTCTTTGATAGAACACAAGCTTCCTGAGGACAGGGATTGTTCCATTTTTGTCTTTGTGTCCCCAGCACCTAGTACCATGATTGACACATAATAGTAATTTGATGAAGACTTATTGATTGATTGGGTCAATCTTCTGATAAGAATAATAGGTGTAACTGAGTTTTATATAATACTTGAATGTTTTCAGATTCTTTTATGTATATATTTTAGTTCCTCCAACTTTTCATTTGATGTACTTAGGGAATAAATAAGCTTAATTGAATGCCAGATTTCCTTTGTACAATATTTGAAAGTTTACAAAGTGTTTTATGTATATTATCTCAATTGATCCAACTTTTCATTTGAAGTTTTCAAATGAATGAGCTGAATTAAATGCCAAATGTGGATTGCTGAAGGTTTTAAAATAGTAGTAATGCATATTGACATATGCAATATAGTTGTGCATATTGACATAACATACATTTAATATCATGTTATTTTTATTTATTTTTAGAACCTGAAGAATGGCTGATAATTTAGATCAGTTTATTGAAGATCAAAAGGCTAAACTGACAAAAGATAGAGCTGAGTTGGAAAAAGACCCTCCTTATATTGATATAAAGGTAGTGTGACAATATTTATCTCTAGTTTGTTAACTTCTGGCAGTTTTGTTTTTCGGTGTCTGTTATATTACCAAGTTAAAATTAGTTCTGTTAGAATGATAAAGAAATTTAAAAATAAAACAGGAAATTTTAAGTCAGAACTCTTGGTTGTAAGTGAAAAATTGATAAACTGAAGTAATCCCAAGTATACTGTTAAAGAAGAAAATTAAGTGGTGAGCTATTAGTTAACATTTCTTCCAGTTATAAAACATAATAAGAAGCAGAAATAACTTTTGTACTGAGTTGTTTGTGATATTGTTAGAGATGTAATAAAATTGATTTGAAAACATAAGATGTACAAAATTAACCTTAGGTTATTTAGCATAAATAATCATACACATTAAAAATATGACTTAAATGTATTTTACTGCCAAGTATTGTTTAAATTGAGGAGTTTGAGGAGTTCTGCTGTCAGTGTAAAAAAGTTTGAGAAAAAGTTAGATTCCAGTATCATCTTAATCTTAAGGAATCTGGTTTAGTGAATTTATTAACTAAAGTTTTAGAAGGATGAACTTAATTCTAACTTATCTTTTAAACTGCTTTGAATCTCAGTATTTCTGACTTATTTCATGGATACAGTTGTCAAAATTGTGTTTTACAAAAGCAATGAGATTGAATCTGCTGACTACAAATAATTTTCAAGTACCAAAAATTTGCAGAAATTAAAATTTTTTTATTTGTATTTTAGGAATTTTTTTATTCTTAAAAGCAATTTGTAGAATTGGCAAAAATGAATCTTTTAGCAAGTTTTAAAAAGTTATTAATGACTTCTCATATTTAGAATCACATTACTTTGCCTATTTTGTCTTACAAAGATAATTTCTCTTCTAATCTCTCTGAATTACAAAGTGGTATCTATATAATACAGTAACTAGGTTGCACAGAGGATAGGGTACTGAGCCTAGAGTCTGGAAGACTCATCTTCCTGAGGTCAAATCTGACCTCAGATACTTAATAGCTATATGACCCTGGGTAAGTCAACACAGTTTGACTTGGTCTTCTCTTCTGTAAAATAAGCTGGAGAAGAAAATGGCAAACTACTCAAGTATCTTTGCCAAGAAAACCCCAAATGGGTCATGAACAGTTGAATATGATTGAAAAAAAAAGACTGAACAACAAAAAGCTATGCAATTTGTAAATGCATTCAAGAAATAATTTGATGTATAGGATATCTGATTCTATGGAATTGCAAGTATTTTTATAATGAAGTCTTAAAGTACTTAAGCATGAATGATTAAATTGTGTAATATTAGTTCATAATGCTTTGGAAAAGTCATATAACATTATTACCATTCATTACAATATTGAAACAATCTATTTTGGTAACTACATCTTAAACTTTACAGTATAAAAAGATGTGAAATATGTAAAAACATATTAAACGTTTTGTGATTATTTTCCTCCTTAAATGGGTCTTCTTTTTTTTTTCTGTAGAGCAGTGCTGTAGAAAAACTTTCAGAAAACAGCAAAATACTAATTTCCATGGCCAAAGAAAACATACCACCAAACCGTGAAGAGAACAGAGGTTCTTTAGGTATGTTGGTTAAGTGCACTAATATTTAAGAAATTGTTGGCATATAGTTCAGCTGGTGCAAGAGGTTTCCTTTTTCAGATATGTGTTTCATTTTTGAATTTTGTAATTTTTACTTCTAGTATCCTGATAATTCAATCTACATGTAAAATAGCACCTTTATTAATCATTTGGTACCACTTAATGTGGTACTAGATTTATTTTAATTTACTAAAAACAGAGCTAATATTAATGTAGCCACAGATTACATTATAAACAGAATAGGTGTTTTTCTTTATTTAAAAAATGAGTAAGTACAGTATACAGTAAAGTTTTTTCAGCTTAAAAATCCAAGAAATAATTATGCTTTATGGCATGCTGCTAGGTGATGGAAAGACCATATTAGTAACTGAAAACCATACTACAATGTATATACATAAACTTTTCCTTCTCTTGTAGTGAAATTATATAAATTATATAAAAATATAATTGTATTAATAATATGGTTTTAATCATGCTTACATTATTATTTTGCTTGTATTAAGTAATGCAGTAGATAGAGAGGTAGAGATAGAGAGAGCCAGGCTTGGAGTCAGGAAGACCTGAGTTCAAATACGCCTTCAGACACTAACTAGCTATACGACCCTGGGCAAGTCACTTAACCTCTGTTTGCTTTACTTTCTTCAATTTTAAATGGGAAAAATAGTAGCCCCTGCTGCCCAGGATTGTTGTGAAGATGAATGTGAAAATATTTGTAAAGCACTTAGCACAGTGCCTGGTATATACTGCATTATATAAATGTTAACTATCATTATTATTACCATTGTTAATATTATTTTGAATGATTTATAGAAAATAGTTTAAACTTACATAGTACTTAATGGTTTGTAAAGCACTGTGTGTGTGTGCATAGTTTAATTTATTGAATTGATTATTGAGCAGTGAGAGATGTTTGTGCTACATTTTAACTCAGTAGAACATACTTTATTTAATGTGTATATGTATAAAAAAGAAACTAGATTTGTATTACATATAACATGATTTTTAAAAAAAGTACATAATAAATTCTACCCATATCTTTCTAAATTATCCTCTTGTCTCTCCTTCTTTTTCAACTTCCTTCTAATCTCTTTGCATTTAAAAAAAATGTTTCAGTGGCCCTCTTTTTAAAAAAACCACTATTGCTAATCCTTACTCCTCCATCCCCTTACTCAGTTAAAAGGTAAAAGAAAAAAAAATTTGCAAGAAATAGGCATAGTCAAGTAGAATGAATCCACATAGTGGCCATATGTGAGCATATTTTTCTCTTTCTGTACCTTTGAGTTCTGTGCCCTCTCTGTCAGTACATGAGTCACATACTTTCCTGGAGGTCCTGACTGGTCATTGCTTTGACCAGACTTCTAAAGTTTTGCCGAGGGAGTGGTGTTCTTATGCAAATTCTTCTCGTTCTGCCTGCTTGATGGCATCATTTTATACTGCTGAGGATTCTCCAAAATAAGTATCTTTTGTTCTTTCTTAGGGCACAATAATATATTACATTACATACATTCATATACCCGATGGTTCAGATATTCCTTAATTGATAGCTGACACTTTAGATTCTTGTTCTTTTCTCTCTTTTCCTTAGTCTTTTTAGGATCAGGCTATTTGTTTTGCTTGTTGCTGTTTTACTCCTCTGTATTATTCTTGCCCCCTATGTATTTCTATACTGAAATCTTAGAGGGGGCATTTGTGTGTGGTGTGTACATTTGAATGTATTCAATCAACTCTTTTTTTGTCCATGTCAGGTAAGAGTGAGGTCCATTTGATGCCTGCTTCCCCTTCCAGTTCTTCATGTTTGTATACTTTTCTCACCCATTGCACTTAGGAGAAATAGCAAGAATAGCTAATTCCTCTTTTCTGCAGTATTGTATTTTTCCTTTTACCTTCCCATCACTTTCTCCTCTTCAAACCATCAGAACTGAACCAATCCACCCCTAGATCTTCTTTCTTCCTTAACTTCCTCAATATTCTTCAAAAACCTTAAGGCTCTGAAGGGTCATGTTTGTTATTCCCTAGAATGTTTGCACTCTTATCACCATGTAGCTTCTTCCATTTGCTCAAATAAGCTTAACTTTCTATTCTTCTTTCCAACTTGTGTTTATTTCAAAGTTCTAACTCTAGTCTTTTCTATTAGAAATGCTTGAAAGTTCTCCATTCTGTTAAAGTTCCATTTTTTTTCTCTATTAAGATTATATTCATCTTTGCAAAGTGATTTTTGGTTGTAAGCCTTTATCTTTTGCCTTTTCAAATTATATTTAAGATCTCCATTTATAGCCATAGCTACCAGGTCTTTCTAGGATGAGTTTTCTGGGAATGCTTGCAGTATTGTGTTCTTTGATGCTTGATTCTGGCCTGTGATATTTCTGGGACTTTTCTTTTTGGGATTCCTTTCAGGAAATTGTCATTGGATTCTTTACTTTGGCCTCATAGTCTAAAAAAGATCTGGGCAATTTTATTTTGTAATTTCTTGAAATATAGTCTCTGGCCTTAAAAAAAATCACCAGTTGGGTCAGAAACTATGACTACAGACTGGTACACCTCTAATCCATGTCTACTTTTTTTTTTAAGGGGGGAAGGCAGGGCAATTGGGGTTAAGTGATTTGCCCAAGCTGACAGGACAAGTGTCTAGGGCCAGATTTGACCTCAAGTCCTCCTGCCTCCAAGGCTGGTGCTCTATTCCCTGTCTATTTTTTATGAATATGCATACCACTCACTTTAAGGAGCAACTGGCCTTGAGGGAGTTGAATAATTTTTAGATTATTTCTTCTTTGACCTTTTTTTCCGAGGTCAATTATTTTTTATATCAGCTATCTTGTATTTTCTACCATTCCTCAATCTTTTGATAGTGTTCTATACTTTTTGTTTTCTCATGGAATCTGATTTCTGTTTGGTTCAGTCTAGTTTTAGGGAGTCTGTTACTTTGCTAAGATTAACCGTTTGTTTTAAACTGCTTATGCCCCTTCCAATTCTTTCCTTTAGAATGTTTATTTCCTTTTTATTTCTTCCTTTGTTTCTTCTAAGTATTTATGTAGACCTTGTAGAAAATCAATTTTTTACTTGTCATTGCTTGCAGTTGTTAAAA
The DNA here is from genome assembly GCA_028627135.1 of Pseudochirops cupreus. Lineage (NCBI taxonomy): Eukaryota > Metazoa > Chordata > Mammalia > Diprotodontia > Pseudocheiridae > Pseudochirops > Pseudochirops cupreus. The sequence continues at coordinate 373,078,264 of CM053580.1, read as the reverse complement.
GAGTTACTTTCTCCTTTGGGAGTATCTTTAGATCTACAACAGTTAATGATTCTAGTTGTGTTTCTTTGGTTTACTTATCTTTCCTGCTTTGGTTCCTGAATTACATGGGGTGGTTGACCCTGATTGGTCTCACTCTGAGATTTTTGCCTGCCTCAATTTTTGAGGTTTAGAGTGGTGCATCTTCAGGGCTGTCCCTAGTGTTCCAGAACAAGAGTATGAGGGATTTTGGAGCTGCTGGCCTCCTGATTTACTGTCTTCATTTGAGCATTGCTTGCTTCTCTGGAAGATGCTGTATTTTCCCTCTAGCCCTCTGCCTTCTGTTAAGCAGCTTTTTATAGATTTTGATTCTCTTACTCCCAAGAATTTATACAAGTCTTCTTTGAGAATTCATTCTTTCTCATGTCTGACTCTCAGAATCCTTATCTTCCTTCAAAACTCAATTCACATGCCTCTTCTCTGGGAATCTTTCTCTCATCTTCCTAAGTTGTTTAATGTTTTCTTTCTTCTCAGTCTCTCTCCTGAGTTTATATTGTGTTCTCCGTGTAGAATGCAAAAACTCCTTGTTGGCTGGAGGTACTCTTTGTTTTTGTCTTTGTATCTCTACTGCCTTCTTAGCATAGTGCTTTGTTCATAGTGGGCATTTTAAAATGCACTGGATTTAACATAATGCCTATGTGAAAAAATAAATTTTCATTTAAAAAATGTATATCTTAGTTAGCCCTTTAGGAATGATTTTTATATTAGTCCTATAAATTGATTTTATTTAACCTATACTTGCTGTGTAAAATAAGTACTAGTATTTTACTTGGCCATATTTGTGAAACTTACTCTTTTGTGGTCATTGATGTTTTACTTTGTGAAGTGTCATCACTACAAATGACCATAAAATGACCCTTAAGCATTACTTGCCACTAGAACATCAGAAGACAACCATTGAATTAGTAGGTCTCTGTATTTCTCTAGATTATTAAGCAAATTTAGCATGTCATGGTTACTGTTCAGCTTGAAGTGCTAAAACAGATGGAAAAATTAAGTTTACTCTACATACTTTAAATTTTATTCAGTATTTTACCTATGAGGTCACTGGATGTTAATAGAGTTCCTCAAAAAGTGTATCTTAAATTCAGAGGTGGAATTACATATAATTATTAGTCAGGTAGAGCTAAAAAAAATAACAGCATTGTAAGTAATAATTTGAATTTATATTAAAAGGCAGATAGTCTTAATAAGTGAAAATAAACTTAAAGTAACCTGCTAGATATATGTGAAAGGAAATATAACATTGCTAAATATAATATTTGTACTTCTCTGAGAGATGTGAATAGTTTGTTTACTCTTCCCACTATGAGCTAGCTAACTAAGTCCTCTTAGCATATAGTGTCATTGCACAACAAAGCCTTTATTATGACCATATACGCTCATATGTTTAACTTCAGTTCATAGTTATTGTGCTAATGCCTTTGGATGAAAATTTACTTAAATGCAAAAAATAGAAAAATAAATTTTTTTTTCATACTCTTTCACCTTATTTTGAATGAGATTCAGAATAAAAAGTTTTTTTCCTCTATAATGGTAGATACTAGTGCTTCTCCAAAGGGAGGTTTACTTTTCTTGATTTTAAAGGAAGGCTTCTGACTATTCAACAAAAAATGGACAGTTAATGTTTTTTGGTTATGGAAGACTTTAGACTCTTGGAAGAGAATTATTAGCAGCATGAGTAATAGGCATTACTTTAGGGAAGTGTGTGTGTTGATAATATACAAGGCATTTTAGGGGCTGTAGGAGATGTGACATATGAGTAGTTCAGCAATAACATGGCAGTAAATTGGATAATACATGTTATAGAGTATGTTGTATAAAAATCTGTAAAAGCCAGTGAGCATCCATTGTAATTCATAGCTATCTGGCTAAATTTCTGAAATATTTTAGTGATGTAATAAAGCAGTGATATGTCATGCCTGTGACAGGTTCCTGTTATTTAGTTGCTTTGTGAGGAACAAGGCACAGAAATGGTGATATCAATGGCAACATATACACTGTAGCTGGTTATCTTAACCATAGTCCTTGCTGGATTTCAAAAGGAAAATCTTCTATTTTGTTAAAAATGAAAATATTTGAAATGATATTTTTTTATCTAGTAAGGACAGAGAAAGAGAGAAGGCCTTCAAAAACCTGAAAAGAATAGTCATCTGTCACCTATGCTTGACATAGTCTTTTATAATAAAAATTAACATTTAAAAAGTATGTAACCTAATTTTAAAGCTCACTTAAGTGAATAATTTTAAAAATCATTTTTGAAGGAAATATTCAGTTTCTATGAAATTATGATTTTTTTTAAAGCCAATGGTTTAAATTTATCTTAAGGTAAAGCTGCTTGAAGACCATAAATATATTTTCTAGGAAAAGTGTTTTTAACAAATTTATTTTTGTATGCTTCCCCACTAAAAAATACATGTTGATTACATGTCCTTTTAGAATTGAAAATGGATAAACTGAGATTTTTAGAGTTTTCTTTCACAAAAATGATATCCAAATTAGATGACATTTAATGGATCAGTTTTCTTTGGTTTTATTTTGCCAACTTGAGTGTAGTTCAAAGATTAAAATAGTTGAGGCTTACTAATAATCAAAAGGTAGCTATAAGTGGACTTCCTAATCTGTTTTATTCTATCAAACTGAAGTTTTTTTGTTCAAGTTGTTGGTAAGCACTATATATTTTGCAGGGATTGACTATGGATTGAGTTTACCCCTTGGTGAAGACTATGAAAGGAAGAAACATAAGCTAAAGGAAGAACTTCGGCAAGATTACAGACGGTATCTTACTCAGGTAAAGATTCTTTCATAAAGATGGGTGTTAAGCTTCAAGATGGCAGCAGTAGCGTAAGTTAAACATTTCTGAGTAGGACTCCTTCCTATTAAAAATATTTGAATGTTTGCTTTGCAAAACCTAAGTGCTGAGGTGCTACTTGCAGAGCTCAATCACGCGTATAGATAGCAATGAAAAACTGAAAGCATACATAGGGCTGAAAAAATTGGGGCGAGAAGACAGAAATAGTAGGCAAAATCAGAGTAAAAAGGTGCAATGATAGAGTACCAGGGAATGCTGTAGGTTTACTTACCTGATACACAGAGCAATAGGTTGTAGTTTGGAATGACATTCTAAATCTTGAATTCACATTTCCTTTAAAATATGATATATTTTGAAATAACTCTTGTAATTTTTCATGATAGATACTTATTGATTTGTTTTTGATCACAATAACAGAGTTCTTGTTATGAATTATTTTCTGCCTTTAAAATAGGTAAATTGTAAGTAGCCATGTAGTTGTTTAGGCACTGAACTCTTGAATTTTTTTGCCTAATTTTTTCACCTATTTCATTGAATATAAACTTTTTTTTGAATGCAATTTGTTGACTAACATAAGGCATATTAAAACTCTTAAGATTCATAATAAATATCAAAAGCCCATTTTGATTTGTAAACTACTATGTTTATATTTGTTTATGTCAAAATAATAATTAAGATGTTCTCACTTCTAGGATAGTTTTGAATTTATCTCACTAGCATCTTAACTCCTTATTTTAATTAAAACATTTTTGCATAAGAAGGGAAAGAACTTCAAATGCATTTTATCAATGACTTGTTTTTCTTGACATTAGGGTATTGCACAGGCAAAAAGAAAGGTAGAGTGCCTGAAATATGCAGCCTCCTAAATGTTTTAAAATTTGCAGCTTGTAGTTTTTGTGTTTGAGATTGCTGTTACAGGGGTGTGCTGGAGCTAGTTCCTGCTCCCTGTTGAGAGCCGTTTGTTAAATTTTCTATGTGAGCACCCTGGAAATCGGCCAACACTGCAAATCTTGGCTTGCATAATTGTTTTGTTGTTTAGATTTAAGAAAGTGACAGAGGAAATTTTAACATTGCCGATTAAATGTAAAATTGTACTAGAGTGTTTTGATGGTGTATTGTTAAACATTTATCTGTACACCTCTGACTGCTCCTTCACCAATTAGAACAATTATTTTGTTTGTGTTGCTGAAGAACGTAGTAATTCATAACTTTAATTGTTCATTGCAAGGTGACGTTCCATACATCATTAATGTATTTCATTAATGTAATCAAATTTTTTTTCTTCATTTGTGCATTGCATTTGCTATCTTTGCTTTATCATGAATTCTTCCCAAAGACTTTGTGGTTAATATATATTCATGTGTGATCTGCCACGCCGTTTGTCACCACTTAAATGAGCAGGTCAAATTTTATTAAATGGTAGATAGAAGAAATATTCAATTGACTAATGAACTATTTATTAGAGGGGTTTAAATTATTGACTTATTTGTGGAAAATTAAACCAATAGTATAATTATGTTATAATAGCTCAGTTAACTGAACAATAAGTAGTTTGGGTTTCTTTTGCATATTCGAAGGAAAGAAGCAGATGATTTTAAAAAAGTATATTATCAGGAATTTAAACGAAAACAACCTTTTTATGGTATGATACCATGAGATGTACTATACTGATCCCTCACCCTCACACTTTTTTTTCTTACCAGTACTTGCTGGTAGGATTTGGCTTAGCAGTATACATTACTGTATTTTCATTGCCACCTCCTCCTTGAAACCTTGACTCCTCCACTTCTGCCTATGGAAGAAAATGCAAACTTCTTCCATTCTTCCTTGCTTCAGAACAGTACATAATACTTTTTTATGTGTATTAAGGGTTTTAGTATTAAGAGCTAATGGAAAACACAAAAGGAATTTACAGTAACAGTGAGGAAAGATTATAGGCTTGTAAGCCTTCATAGTTAAATCTAGTGTTTCGTAAATGTTCAAGAAACTAGCTTTCTTAGTCTCTTCTTTTCTTGATGTACTAAAAAAAAAAATCTCCTTTTCACATCTGTCTGGGCTAGATGCTAGGTCAAACTCTAACTTTTCTAGTCAGTTTATTTGACTCTGCTAGGTATTTCATTCTGTCTAGAAGCTATTTCTTCCACCATGTGGCTCCAGAAGTGAGAGTCCTGGTAAGAGACAATCAAAATCTCTTCTTTGTTTCTTTCCTCTCATGACATCCCTTGGTTTTCAGTTTTGTGAAGAGCTTAGTCTCCCAGGTTCACTCATTGTTAGCCCTAGGTCCCTGAAAGAGTAACAATCCCTAGTCCTGCTCTCCCTTATTTGTCTTCCAGAGATTTCTCTACTGGCTTCAGGCATCTAAAGAACTGAGACTCCAGTAAAAGACTTGGGAATTTTAAATCTGTCCTTAGAAACTCTGTTTTACAGTGGGAATAATGATATAGTACTTATATCTCATGGTTTTGTAAAGAAAGTGTTCTGTAAATTGTAAAGGGCTGTGTAAGAGTCAGCTGTTATTTGGTAGTAAAAGTTCCATAGTATATGTTAAATAAATAAATGCCATTGTTAAAAAATATTGTTGTGATAATTATAGGTGGTAGATGTTGTTTAATGAGGCGGGTATTTACATTTGCAGTATCAGTATTAAGAAGTGTTTGTTGAATGCCTAATCTATTGATGTCCATCACTCTGCTGGGTTCTCAAGGTATAGAGGCAAGAGAAATGTAAGCCATTAGATTATATTACATTAACTGACATCTGTATATCACTTTAAAGTTTACAGAGTACCTTATTTACAACTATTAGTTCTTCCTCTTTTAGTTATGCCTCTAGGAAAGCAATGTTACTCATTTGCTTTTGATAAAAGCATTTAGTACAGCTTTATTTCTAGGTAGTAAGTCTGAGTGCTATAAGCCCAACTCAGCTTGTTGATTCTTGAAGGAACTCATATGACATTACACACCATCCATAAACATACCCAGATAGCCACCCTTTCTTTTACCCTGCCCCTTTTGTCCTAGTTTGTCCACAGCCAGTTCCAGTTTTCTTTCTTTTCCAATAAGGGTTAAATTCCTTTGTAAAAATGGAGTTTCTGAAGAATCAGTAGACACTGGCTATGACACTTAAATGTCCTCCTTAAGGTATTCGTGATTAAACTAATACAAATGTGCAGTTTTTAGTATATGCTGCTTACTTATTATCATTGATCTACTTCCAGTTGAAAACCCCACTGGTCTCATGGTCCCCTGTTCTCTCCCAGGAACAACCACCACCTCAAGTGACAGGTGGTCCAGGTATTGTTTTCATTTGATAGTTGAAGGAATTTCGTTTCAGAGAAATAGAATGATTTGTATTCAGGATCACGTAGAAAGTAAGTATCAGGGTTGGAATTTTACTGAATCTGAAAGTTGATAGGAGCCTTAGAATCCATCTAGTTTAGCCCATACTCGAGTAAGAATACTCTTGACAGCATTCAATAGTCTTCCAGCCTTTGTTTTGCAAACCTCAGGTTAAAGGGAAATCTACTGCCTCATTTATCTTTTGGATAGCTTTGATTGTTACCAAGTTTTTCCTATATTGAAACAAATTATGCTTTTTCAACTTTCATTTATTAGTCCTTGTTCTGTCTTACGGGCCAAACAGAAAAAGCAGAAAACAAATCCTTACTCCAAGACTTGAAGACAGTGATTATGTCCTCCCTGATTCTTCTTTAAGTTAAACATATTCGTTTCTTTTAATTGATCTTCCTGTGGAATGATCTCAAGGACCTTCACCATCCTCATCCACTTCCCTTGGGAAATTTCATTTTCTTAGTGTCCTTAACATTTGGTGTTCAGGACTGACATATAGGACTGAGAATGGAGTATGACCAGGGCAGAGTACAGCAGCTTTTAACTCTCTTGTTCTGGATACTGTTGATTTATATTGAGCTTGTAATTCATTGAAAGCTTCAAATCTTTTTCGTATGTTTATCTAAGCATGCTTGGTTGATATTCTTTATTTGTGAAGTTGTTTTAATCTATATTTATTTGTCTGCCTGTCTGCCTGTTTATCTACCCATCTACACACACACATCTATTAAGTTTCATTTTACTAGATTTAGCCCACTGCTTTAGCTTGTTGAGATCTTTTTGGATCCTGACTTTGGTTGTCCAATATGTTACTTTACCATCCCCTTTTGGGTCCTCTGCAGATTTGATAAATATGCCATTTATGCCCTGAAGTATGTTAAGCAATATAAGGCCTGTGATAGATACTCTAGATCAGTGGTTCTCAACCTTCCTAATGCCGTGACCCTTTAATTCTTGTATGTGGGTGTATCTGCATGTGGGTGGACCTGCCTGGAGAGGGATAGAGGAGCAGTGTCTCGGTTCCTAAGACCATCAGAAATATGTGTTTTCCCATGGTCTTGGGCGACCCCTGTGAAAGAGTCATTTGACTCCCAAAGGGGTCATGACCCACAGGTTGAGAACCACTCCTCTAGATACCTTCCAGGTTGACAATAGAGGTATTTATGAATTATTTTTTTGATCTAGTCATTCAATTAGTTTTGAATCCATCTAACTTTCTAGCCTACATCTCTTCATCTTGACCATTAGGATAGAATGAGAGATATTGTCATACTTAAACTGAAATATCTTCTCATTCCAAATCCCTTGGTTTTTCAGCTCAGCTCCATAATATTTCCCCCATCACAGACAATTCCACTGCCATGTATAAGATGATGATTTCCATGTATAAGATAATGTGTTAGGCACTTAAGATACTTCAAGGAATTTATATTTTACAGAAGAATAGGGTGGTGGTAGTTAACTTACACAGATAAGTCTATAAAAGACAGAGTGTCTGGTTGAGATGAGCATAAAAGTCTTTACGTTGAGGTGCTATTAAATTGAATTTTGAAAGTAGAAATTCTAAGAGGCAGTGAGAAGCTGCAGTGGGTAGGACCCTGGAACTAGAGTAAGGAAGGCTTGAGTTCATGTCTAACCAGAGACACTTAATAGCTCCATGATCCTCAATAAAAATTGAAGCCATTCCCTCAGAGCTCAGTCTTCTTTCCTCCTCCTCATCTCACATCACCAAGATACTTTCTGCTTCTATTTCCTTCTTTACCTTTTTCTGATGTGCCATTTTCCTTGCCAGAGCAGACCCTTCTACATTCACAAGTGATTCCATTCCATCCCATCTTCTTCAGTAGATCACAACCTCCATCATCTCCACTCTTTCATCTCTCCCTGTCTACTATTTTTCTGCTGCCTACAAATGTGCTCATTTCTTTTCCATCTTCAAAAACCCCTTCATCTGTCTATCCCCACTAGTTATCCTCTATCTTTTCTCTTTTGTGGTTAAACTCTTTGAGAAGGCTGTCTACAATTGATGCCTTCACTTCTTTCGTCTCACTCTCTTCTGTTGTGACCACCCAATGCTTAACACCTTACAAGGACTTTGGGGTGTGCACCCTTGGATTTTTAGCTCCTCCCTTTTCCATTTTCAGTGCCACAATATCCAGAACCTCTTCTTTGAAAAAAGCAAAGCATGGATTCTGGGGAAATGTTCTCTGGTTCCTTAACAAGGAAGTGCAGGGCTGCTTGGTGGCACAGTGAATAGAGCACCGGCTCTGGGGTCAGGAACAAATGCGGCCTCAGACACTTAACACTTACTAGCCATGTGACCTTGGGCAAGTCACTTAACCCCAATTGCCCTGCCCTCTCCCCTCCAAAAAGCAAAAAAAGAAAAGAAAAGGAGCACAGAATATCTCATGCTCTACAACATGAATTTCTTCCTTAACCTTAGAGAGACCATTCATCATTTGGCAAACAAGACAGCTTATAGTCTGCGGGAAATCTATCAGTCTTTGGATTCCCTAGCAAATGTGGTTCAAGATAACAGAGTAGCTCTAGACTACCTTCTTGCCTCTCATGGGATTGTATATGTCCTGGTAAACACCTTGCTTTATTGTACATCAGCAACTCTTGGGCAGGCAGAGATCCGTACTGAATGTATTTTGGAAAAGGCTAATTGGATGCAAGAAATATATGCTGACTTCAGTGCCCCCAAACCATCTTCTTTGTGGAGATTCTGGCTCTTTTCTCTTCTAGTCCCCATACTTATTCTCCTCCTGATCATATAACTTTTATTCCTGTTTGGCTCTTGTTTTCTTAACCTCCTTGCCAGATATGTCTCCTCCAGGCTCCAGGCCTCAACTTCCAGATGGCTGCTCTGGCCACATACCAACCTTCGATGGAGTCAAAGGCCCACTGGACCTGGTGTCAGTCAGGTTCCAAAATCTGACCGCTTGAATGGGACCCAGTGAAGCAGGGACAACTCCACACCCCTTGTCAGCAGGCAGCAGTTTCAGAAGCTGAGACCTTCGCCTCTTACTCCTGAAGGCTTTGGGTCCCATTTGTTTGAGGGGGGAATGATGAGGTGATGGGACCTGAACCCCTAAAAGGAAAAGACCTTGTCTTTGAAAGCAATCTAGTCCCTGAACTTTCCCATAAATTTCAGCAGCCCAGATCACTGGCACTCACCCAAGGCAACTAGCCTGCCCCAGCCCACCCAGATCACCTAATTAGCTTACTTGACTTCCTTTTCACTGTTGATCTTGGCCCATCCTAGACTTGTTTTCTCTAGGACCACTCCCTAATCCCATCTAGATCATCTGCTTAGCCTAATGGATATTCCTTTCCCTGTTGCCCCTGGCCTACCCCAGACTATTTACCACTCTCCAAGTTTCTAAATCCAATCCTCATCTTTCTTGGCTCTTCAGCCATTACTACTGTGTATCGCCCTCTTCTCCTCTTCACTTTAGGTTTTTGGGGGCATTACTCTCTCTTGATTCTTTTCTTAGCTAACTGACCCCTCATTTCTGTAGTCAGTAGTCATTTCTTACCAGCTTCTCTATTTGATTTGGACTCTTGAGATCATCATGCTTCCCCCAGGATCTTATCACCAGGAATATCAGGGAGATGTTTTCACTTTAAGTGCTCAACACTTCTCAGTACCCTCAGTTCCCTTTTTCTTCTGTTCAGAGTTCTAGAGGGCAAGGTGAAAATCTCCCAAAGCTCTCTTTTATAGAGGGCTCAGAATTTTCTGGCCATCTGCATTTCCCACCTACTGCTTTATTTGGTTTAGACTCCACTGCCACTACCATCACATCATACCAGGTACCCTCCAGCACAGCACCATATCCACCTTTTCCTCTTCCTTTTGTGTACTGTCTTCTCTTAAGTGTAAGCTTCTTGAAGGCTGGGATTGTCATCTCATTTGCATTACGAGCACTTTGCACAGTGCCTGGCACTTAGAAGGTGCTAAATAAATGTTTTTTGACTCCTTATTCTTCTCCTACCTTTCTGACTCGTCCTTCTCCCTCTCCTTTGCAGGATCTTTGTATAAATCATCTCCCCTTACAGTAGGTATCACATGAGGTTTTGTCCTAGGTCAGGGATGTGGAACCTGCAGCCTCAAGGACACATGTGGCCCTCTAGGCCCTCAAATGAGGCCCTTTTACTGAATCCAAACTTCACAGAACAAGTCCCCTTAATAAAAGGATTTTTTCTATAAAACTTGGACTCAGCCAAAAGTCCTCATCCAAGGACCTCTAAGGTCACTTGTGGCCTTGAGGCTGCAGGTTTTCCACCCCTGTCCTAGGTCCTCTTCTCCCCCTATACTGTTTTACTTAATCATCTCAACAGGTCCCATGGATTCAGTTATCATCTATGTGCATAATTCTCAGATCTACTTATCCATCTATTTACCCCTCCTAAACTTCAGACTTTCATCTTGAATTGCCTCTTAGACATCTCTTACTGAAATGATATATCTTAATCTTGACATATCTAAAACTAAACTTAATATATTTTCCCCCAAACCCTCTCTCCTTCTAAACTTCCCTATTACTGTCAAGGGTACCACTATCCTCCCATCCCCCAAGGTTTGCAACCTAGGTGTCATCCTTGAAATCTTCTTTCACATCTCCCATTTTGCCAAGTCCTGTTAATTTTGCCTTCCTAGCATCTCTTATATATGCCGTCTTCTCTCCTCTGCACTGCCACCACCCTGATGCAGACTCTTATTACCTTATACCTGGACTATTGTAGTAGCCTGCGGGTTGATCTCCCATCATGTCCCTCACCATTACAATCCATCTTTCCCTAACCTGTGAACTTATTCTTCCTAAAGAGCATATCTGACTCTGTCAGCCCACCTTCTTCAGTAAACTCTTGTGGTGCCTTGTAATCTCCAAGATCAAGTATAAAATCCTGTGTTTGGTATTCAAAGCTCTTCACAGCTTGGCTGCCTCCTACTTAACCAGGCTTATTATACTTTACTCATGTTCATACACTTTTTTTGATTAACACCAACCTTTCTGTTCCTCAAACAAAACACTCCATCTCTAGACTCCAGATATGTTTATTTGCTATTTCCCTTACTTAGTGTTCTCTTTTCTCATCTCCACCTTCTGGCTTCCCTGACTTTCTTAAGGTCCCAGAAAAATGCCACCTTCTACAAGAAATTTTTCCTGATCCTCCTTAGTTCTACTGATTGTTTCTAATTTACCTTGAATAAATTTTATTTGTACATAGTTGTTTTTGTGTTGCCTCCTCCTAGACTGTGAGCCCCTGAGAGCAGTGTCTGTCTTTTGCCATTCTTTGTGTCCCCAGGGCTTAGCATAGTGGCTGCCATGTTGTAAGTACTTAATAAATGCCTTTTAGATTGATAGACTTAACATTTTTCTCTGATAGCTTTCTCTTCTATAAGATGGGGATAATTGTAGCACCTACCTCTTGGATTATTGTAAAGATAAATGAGATAATAATTGTAAAGTACTTTGTAAATCTTAAAGCTCTATATAAATGTTAATTGTTGTTGTTTTTATTATTATTATTTATTAAAGAGGTTTGAGGTCAAGATCATGCATTCCAGAAATGGAGAATAGCCTGTACAAAGGCATGGAAAATGGGAAATTGAGTTTTGGGATTAGCTAATAGTATAATTGACTGAAATGTAGAATGTGTAAATGGAAATGATGTAAAATAAAGTTGATGCTCAATCCCCTCTCCATATTCCTATATTGCCTCAATAGACTTGTTGCTATTCCTGGTTCAGTATCAGAAGAAACTGGAAAATATCACAAAGATGGCACATATGTATTGAATCAATAGACTTTGTAAAATTCTTTAAGGGAAATCAGTATGACTAAAGTATTTTGGGAAGGCTTTTATAGAAAGTGCAGGCTTTGAACTTGTGCTTTAAAAAGTGGTTTCTGATTCCTGAGAGAATTACTGATACATTAGGCTATATCAGTCTTTTTAATACTTAGTTATACCTGTATTGTTATTAATTACTTAACATATGTATCCTCACTCCTTAATTACATTGTAAGATCATACTTTTTTTGTATGCCTTTTCCAGAAAGGTACTAATAATAGTAGGTGCTTGATAAATATTTGTTAAATTGTTTGGAACTTCACTGAATCTGTGATTTCATCCATGGGGTGCTCCTTTCCAGAGTGCAGATCTCAACCCATAGATGTCTCCTCATTTTGGGCGATTCTTGCCTGTGTCTTTCTATCCATATTCCATTGATGACCTTCTTAACATGCTGGAAGCTTTCCTCTCTAGATCTCTGAATGTTTCACGGGCAAAAGTACAGTACTTGGACTGCTATTTTCTCTTGCTCTCCTGGGTATATGACCAATTTTGACCAATTTACTTACGTAGATTTTTTTTGGATTGTATCTTTTATACTACTTTTTGTATGTGTGCAAGTCATCTTTGGTAGTAGAGCTTCACTGTGCTTATTTACACTCATCATTTATTTCTGTTGCTCTGTTAGTTCACTTGAAGTTCACATCTTGTGGACATTGTGGCATTCTATGATTTGGAGTCCTATAATATTGCTGAAAGATTGTTGATGTTAAAAAAAGGTAGATCTTTGTGCTAGGAAATAGCTTGGGCTCTTTAAAAACAAGTAGTTTCTCGAATGCAATCCAGACTGTCGTCTTCAAATTCCATTTTGCTCCAGTTTGTTGTCCATTTGATGTACTGATGTCCCACTGCCTATCCAAATCATATGTATGATCGACTGGGCAATAAGCATTATATCCATTTGGTTTTTTGCTGTATAGATTATAAAACTTACCTCTTTTAAATAAGCTCATTCACAGCAGTGATTGTTTCAGTTGTGGCCTCTCTTACCCACATTTTACAAGTTAGAAAACTGAGGCTGTAACTATGTGAGGCAAGATTTGAACTCAAATCTTCTTGACTCTAAACCCAATACTCTAGACTGTGCCTCTTAGCTGCTTCTAAATAAATATATGATGTAAATGAAAGATGATCTCAGTGAGAAGTCATTAGCAAGGTAGGGAGGAGGGCCATGACATAACTTAATAAATGCTTGATGATTGATTAGTCATGAATTTTATTGAGGAGATCCTATAATAGTCTGAGATTTGAGTCATTCATTGTAATATTTATCTGCAAACACTATGTATTAAGATCCCTGTGCCACTTAGAATCTACATGATATTCTTGCTCATTATCTTAATGTGTGTGAGAGAACTTATTAGAGAAGACTTTTACATTTTGTTTAAATCAGTTGCTTTTCAAATAATCAATGAAAAATAGATAACAGGTCTGTGTATTACAACTTTCAGCCACTTTTGTGACTCTTACAGTTTTATAATGAGTTTATAGAAATGAAAAAGGAGGCATATTGGTCAGTAGTTGTTGATGGTATCTAGATACCCTTTTTTGGATAGTAATGCCTTTTCCCTATTATTTGGTAATTTCCCCTTATCAGGTATGTTGTAAATTGGTCCTTCAAGTGCTTTCACAACTGTTACTTCTGGCATAGATCTCTTCTCTTTGGAGTAAGCTCACTCCGGCAGTTTTTCCTGAAATGCTAAATTTCCTGACTTGCTTTTCTTAAGTGCCATTTCTGCTTACTTTCTTATAATATAGCGCATGCAGAACTGAACTGTTAGAGTCCAAATGTGGTGTTTCCAGTGACATAGATGATGAAAATAGGTTGCTATTAAAATGCTCCAGGTATGTTTTATTTTTTATTTATTGTTATCTCATTTTAGTTATAAAATGGTCTTGGGACTATCTGGTTTATTTGGGTGTCATGCCAAGTCTTTTGTAGATTTGTTTTCCTCTCAGCTTCTCTTCTTTGTTTTATAACGTAGTACTTCTTATACATAATCTTTCACTATCTTTATTTGTAATGTTTTGCTATAATAACTTTATATTTTAAACTAGTGTTGTTTTTGGCTGCCGTGTCTGTCTGTGCAGTGAAGGTTTAGGTGTTTGCTGGCCTAAGTGGTTTCTGGGCTCTTGTTCAGATGCCTGATTGTGCTATTTCCTTTGCATTAGCTAAACTTCTAAGGAAATGATAATAGTGATGCTATCTTTTCCTCTATCCATTTTGTTTCTTACCATCAAGACATTAGGGATTATTTAAGTAGGTCAGGTTGGAGCTTGTAATCATGTTTGGTGTTTATCTTTTTATTTTGTTGATTTTAACCATGGCCTTATATTGTCAGTGGCCTTATTTGTAGGTAGCAGATTCAGGAATTATTTCCATGTTAGGAACCACTTGTTTCCTGTATCATAAGAAATAGTTTGGGGGTGGAGCCCAGATGGTGGCATAGGAGCAGCAAGGTACCACAGCTCCCACACAGCCACCTCAAAATACCCATAAAATATGACTCTAAACAAATTTTAGAGATCTAAAACGCACACAAATATACTTCCCGCTGAAGGCAGCTCGACTAGGAGGGACCATCTCAGTGCTGGGAGCCGAAACCAGCCCAGCCTGAAACAGCCGCTTGGCCCTGGGGGCAGCCTGATGAGCCAAGCCGGGTGGAGCCGAGCTGCAGCTGGAGCTTCAGGAGAGCGAATCTGTGGGAGCTGTGGCAGTATCCAGAATTATCAAGCCATAAGAAAAAAAGGACTAAGTGAAAGGTCAGTGGAACTCAGCCAAAATTGGGAGAGATAAACGTCCGGCCAAACTGCCTCCAGGGCAAGGAAGCGGCAGAAGCAGTGGCCCTGCAGCCGCCTCCACCTTGCTGCTTTGGAGCTCCTGGCCTGCAGACTGCAGGGGGGCCAAGCGATCGTTTAGAGGCTAAGTGCTCTTGCGTTGAGCGGCCTGGATCCGGATAGTGGTCTTGGGTGGTGGTCCTGGGGTGCATTTTCAGTGAGCCAGAGCTGGTGGGGGCTGCAGCAGCCTCCTAAAAGCGCCGGCAGCTGGGAAGACCCCAGCGATTTGGGACAGAGCTTTCCCCTCTGGCAGCAGAGTTCCACAGAGCTAAAAAATCATTGACTGGCCAACCATGAGCATTCAAAGGAAGCAAAGTAAGAACAGCAACCAAACTCTAGATTCCTTCTTTGGGGAAAAGAAGGATCAAAGCAGGGAACGGGAGGAAGACAACACAGTCAGAACTCCAATACCAAAAGCATCCAAGAAACATGAAGATTGCCTAAAAGCTAGAGATCAGCTTAAGAAGGATTTTGAAAACCAAATGAGAGAAGTGGAGGAAAAATTGGGAAGAGAAATAAGAATGATGCAAGGAAATCATGAAAAGAGAGTCAGCCACCTGACTGAAGAAATTAACACCTTAAAAAATAGAT
>CM053580.1:372947556-373062277 GCA_028627135.1 Pseudochirops cupreus | reverse complement strand
TGTTGTTGTTTAATGAGCCTTTATTGCAAAAATATTAATTATCTAGCAGCCAGCCAATTGGTATGACCTTTTTCAATATTAGGTTGGTCTTTGGACAGAATATCTATCTTTATTATCATACTTAAAACCTTTCCAAGATGGCAGAAAGTTTTGGAGAGTGTGTTCTGCTGGTACAGCCTTCTGAGATCTTGAGGTCAACTCTGCCTCATGATGAGGCTTAAGTGTAGAACTTTTGTGAAATTTGTTATTATATGTACATATAGAGAGAGCAAAATTATTTGTTCTTAGACTGTGACATCTTTGAGAGTTGTTTTGTATCTTTGTATTACTAGTGGTTAGCACTATAATTGGTACATAGGATGTTCTTAATAAATGCTTGTTGATTCAGTGACTATTTTAAATGGCCGTATCACAGAATGTCAGGAGTCATTTAAAGATCATTCAGCCGAACTCTCTTATCTTACAGATGAGAAAGCTGAATTTCAGAGTGGTGAAATGATTTTCCTGATCACTTAGACAGTAAATAGTAAACTAGAACTAGAACTGTTTTTCGAGTCTTTCCACAATGCCATTCTTTCAACCTGTATAGACAGTTCTTGCTTTATGTAAATTTGCTCTCTGAAAATTTGACTTTAAGAATTCTGAAAGAAATCCACATTCCAAAAACCCCCCACCAGTGTTTACTTTACTGTACAGGGGTATGGGGCGTTCAGGGAGGAGGACTAGCAGCTCTGTTATGAGGGCTTGCCAAGCTGCTCATCTACCTTTGGTATCTACCTTTACCCAACTTCTACCTGTGGCTCCAAGAAGCTATAGCATGTATAGTGGCCACATCCCAGTTAACTATCTAGGCCAGCGGTTCTCAACCTGTGGGTTGCAACCCCTTTGGGGGTTGAACGACCCTTTCACAGGGGTTGCCTAAGACTATGGGAAAACATATATTTCAGATGGTCTTAGGAACCCAGACATAGCACCTCTATCCATCTCCAGCGGGTCTGCCCACATGCAGATACGCCCACATATGAGCATTAAAGGGTTGCGGCATTAGGAAGGTTGAGAACCACTGGTCTAGGTAGACTGGCTAACCCAGGTTGAGGGTAACTGACAGACCTTAAGCTTGTGGGTGAGTTAGGGGAATGTCTGCCCCAAGCATATGAAGATTTTCCCCAGTAGAATGGGCAGATGAGAACAGTTTGTTCCAGTGGCCATGAAGGCAACTGAAGCAGGTGCCGTGGAGCGCTTAGATATTGGTCACACGTCAAAGTTGTCAAGATTATCCACTGTATCTTGGGTTATCGCCATTCATCTTGACTTTTAGTCCTGCCTTTGGATTTTTATGAATCAGGAAGAGAGAGTGAGACCGACAACTTTGTACAGCTCTATCTCACTTAAATCCAATTCACATCCAAATCAAGGGATCATCCGTAATGTCATTGGCTCTCTTAAAAAATGAAGGACAAACAACAACAATAACAACAGTACTGTGTTCTCTCTTTCTGCTCCTGTGCCTTGGCTTGGTTCTCTGTGGCCTCCTATTCCCCCTCCCTCCCACTGAAAAAAACCAAAAACCCTCCAAGCAAAGGCAGAAGAATGAGTCTGCCACCACTGCTGCCACAGGATTGGGACCTGGCTTGAGACCTCTGGTGTTGAGAGATGAGACCTTTGTCCTGTTCCACCCGTGTGTCCAGCCCCACCTGTGTCTGTCTTCTGTTTGTGCTCAGGTACCGCATGTCTATACCTGACCCCTGTGTGTCATCCATTCTCTCCTGTCTGTGTCTTTATCTGTGTCTGACATTTGCATATCTATCCGCCATGTGTTCTTCCCCTTGGTTCTGGCCAGGCCCCCATGTGGCTGGCCCCAGACCCTGAATGTTCCTCCCCCTGATTTTGTTTCTCTGTTCCCTGCCTTCATATATTCTTGAACCATATGCTGGCCTCCTTCCTCCACAGGTGGGCAGCCCCCTTCCTGGCTCCCTTTCTCCCTCTCTTTCCCATATCCACAGGCAAATTCACATTGCATAAAAGTTGCTTCACATAGAGGTCTGTGAAATGGTCCACTTACATAATACATAAAGTGAAAAGTGTATTAAAAAAACCAAAATGAACTAAATTTGGCTTGGTAGAAGGTAGGACATTCTAGGTAGAATAAAGTAATGGAAACAGGAATTGGTTAGTATAGTGTATGTGGGGGCCATCAAGAAGAAACACCTGAGAGAGTGAGTGTGTATTTAAGGTAGCAAATGTTAAGATCACATTTTAGCGCAATAATACATTGAAAGTAGTGTCTTAGGAAGATTAATTTGGTAATACCAAAGCCATACTCTGGTTTCTCATTGCTGTTATAATAGCAGAGAGCAAGCTTTAGGAAGTTTATAAAGATAAAAAGACTGCAAGTGTGGATCTCTGGATAGGTTGAATATCTTTTGTTTGGGTGCCAACTTAGCTAAGTTTGGGTATTCTTCTCACTGAAAGGGTTAGCTATGAAGCAAATGTTTTTGGTCACTAACTCTTGGAACCATCTACTTTAACACTATGTGTATTAATGGAACTTGTATACCCATACTGATGAAATCAAGGATATTTGAATTATATTGTAGTTTTGGTAGTCATGTGTGGAATCAGTTGGAAAGGAGACTGACCTAGAAGCAGGGGTACCATGTTCGAGTCTTTTGGAATATCCATGTGCACAGACAGTCTGTAATTTGGACACACCCTGCTTAGGTTTCTTAAAATATATAATTGGCTATAAGAACTCTGCTTCCCTCCCTGTTGTAATTGTATCCTTGGTATTTCCCTTCCTCTTTCCCTCTCCCACTTAGTCTGCTGTAGACCTGCCTGGGACCCCCAAACTCAGGCCCTCTTTCTAGTGTCATCTTAGTGTTAATCTGGGGCACGGTCTTACTCTATGAATACTCCATGAATAGAAATATATAATTCGTGTATGATGCATAAGTGATGCATGCATCTGTTTATTCTTTCCTTCTCCCTCCCTTCTCCTTTTCCCTCTTTTTTCTCCTTTGCCCCCCCGAAAAAACCCCAAAGAAGTCATTGCATTATGCATAAGATTTATGACCTCAAGTAAAGAAATATAGATCATTAACACTAATAATGGAGGAATATATGGTTGGCAAAGAAATGTGTGCTGAAAAGCAGCCTCCTTTTTTTTGTCCTTGAATTGAATACCATGATATGTGAAAAATAAGATCAACATCTGCCCTTTGGTCAATTGCTAAATAGCATAAAATTTTCTTTATTTTTTTTTCTAATTATTTTGTGTTTCTTAGTCTACATTTTAATACCATAGGAATTAGAGTTGAAAAGGGAACTTGGAAATCATCTGGTTCATCTCCTTCACTTTTGAGAGGAGGCAACTAAAGCCTGGTAATTGGAAAGTAAATGATTTTCTAAGTCTTGCAGGTAGTGCGTAGCAGAGCAGAGATTCTAATTCAGGTCCTCAAATTCCAAGTTAAGGGTCTATGATACTGAGCCATTTTTCTCTGGAGTTTGACCTTCAGTATGTAATAGTATTATGGAATATAGGATATAAAATATACATTTTTTATGAAATGAAATATTCAAGATCAAAAGTTAAATCAGGGTTCTTTTTTTAAATACAGAAAAATTTTGTGACTACGGGTGAAATAGATCCGTCTAATCTGGGAGTATCCCTTCCTATTGGTGAGAGGTCATCTGCCAAGGTAGGTTAATTGTTGGGAATGTTCAGCCTTACTAAGAAATCAAAATTATTAAAGAATGTATTTCTAGTTTAAATCTAAAAAAAAAAGAAGCTATTTGAGATATGTTAGTAGTTGGTTTTTTTTGACAAGTTTGGGTCCATTGGATGACTAAATAATTTTCTAGTCATGTAATGTGGAAAACATCCTTTCTTTCTTTGACCAGTTTCTATTCATTCTGTGACTCTAAAATTTATTCTTGATTTTCGTGTTCCTTCTTTGAAGTTATAGTGATTGACAGCTTTTGTCTTTTTTATACCAGTTGTTTCTTCATATATCTCCCCCACCATAAAAGCTTCTTTTGTAACACCCCTCCCCCACATTCACAGCTTTGTGCACACGCAGTTAGATGCATATGTACATGTAAACACAAAGGTTCTTTGATCTCCTTTGTGTGGTGAAATCCTGATTATAGGAATGTGAATAAGCTCCTGTAATGAGGCACACGACAGCCAGTCTGTGATTTAGTCCTAGAGAGTTGCCTGAGGGACAGAGGTCAAATGACTAGTGTCTGAAGTAGGAGTTGGATCCAGGTCTTCCACTTGTGCCACTCTGTCTTTTATTTTTATTTGTGTGCATATATATGTAGATAATTTTGTAGATGGATGTGGGTATGTGTGCGTAGCTGCTGCCACTTAGATTATTTAGCAGAACTCCTACCCCTGCCTCCTTTGTTTTTTCTCATCCCGCCCCTCAGAAATCTAATTCTGTGTCTTACTTAGAGCTTCTGACTCCTCTCTGGGCACAATGTACTGAGAAGGCAGAGACACATGTAGTAGATAGGGAGCTGGGCTCAGTCAGGAAGCAGGAAGTTTAAGTTTGCTGTACATGCATATTGGCTTCATGGCCCTGAGCAAGTCATTTAATTTCTCCATTGCTCCGAACAACTCTTGAAATGACTGTGAATTACAGAGAAAGTGTCATTTCTTCAATGGGAATTCCTTAAGCCAAAGAAATCACAGATCTTGTCTTATGCCATCTAAATATATAGTTGATAGGGATATAGGGGTTTGAGACATATAACATTAAGAGTCATTTGCTCTCAGGAGATATGAATGGTTTTAAAAGAAGTGCCATTAACCACTATATAAAAATGCTTCATATCACTAAAATATATTTAACTTAAAATATACAAAATTTAAGAATTGTTAATTTTCTTTATGGCTGAAAAGAGTGGTACTGAAAGCATACTTATATGTTTTATATAGATTGAAGTTTTGGTTGTATTTGGACGCTTCTTATTTTAATTCATTTAAATTAAATTCTTGCTAGGTGCAAGAAGGCATTATGCTGGGTTTTGGGGATACAGATATAAAAGAAAACACTTGAGTCTGTAGGGTGCATACAACATAAGTCTGTCAGTATATGGAATGTGATAAGGGCAAAGGGAAATTTTGACAAAGCTCCCTTAAAAAATTTAAGCTGACTTTTCTTGGGCAAGATCGGGGAAGGCTTGACAGAGGAAGTGGCATCTGAGCTAGATTTTATAGAAAAAGGATTTAATTTTAAGAGATGTGAAACAGCAGTATGTTTTAGGCATAAAAGACGAGCCCTACAAAAACAAGGAATGAATCCAACAACTAGTAATACAGTTTGGCTAAAGTAAAAAGTCTGTGAAGGAGAACCTGGCTTAAGTGCCACCATCTACATGAAACCTTTCCTGATTTCCCACCTGCTAGTGCCTTCCACCTCCAAAATTGCTTATCTGTTTTATATGTATTTGTGTGTCTATGTATACACAAACATACGCACACTTATATGCATATATGTATACATGTGTATGCATGTATATATATGCACAAACACATATACTATGTGTCTGTGTACATATATGTTAGTGTCTATACACACACACATGCATGTTGTCTACCCAATAGAATAAAAACTTTTTGAATGCAGGAACTTTTTCATGTTTGTATTTGTATCATCAGTGCCTAGAAAATAGTAGATGCTTAATCTGTTTATTGATAAAAAAGCATGAAATAAGCCTGGAAAGTTATATTTGTGCTAGACTGTGCAATGTCTTAAATTTTATCCTGTAGACAACCAGGCCCCTATGAAAGTTTTTGAGCAGAGGAGTGACAAGTTCATATTTGTTCATTATGAAGATTATTTTGGAAGTTATGTAGATGATGGATTGAAAGAGGGGCAACTAGAGTTAGGAAAGCTTGTTAGGGTCTTAAATAAAATTCAGGCAATAAGGATGAGAAATTGAAGATTGGTGTTAGTGAAAGTGGAACAGATGGAAGAAATATTGTTAAGGTAGAGTCAACTGAACTTGATAGCTGATTAAATGACTGGGATGAGGAAGAGGGAAAAATGAAAAGTGATATAGTTTTCAAGTCTGGATGATTGGATTGATGTCCTCCATAGGAACAGAAAAGTTATGAGGTGAATTCAGTGAATTCTTGTTGAATTTGAGGTCTTGGCAGAATATTGAATACAGAAGGAGACATTTATGTGATTGGGAATGGTCAAAGGAGAGATCTGGACTGATTATATTGCTATAGGAGACCTCTGCATGATGGAAGTATATTAGATCTTAAATGGAGTTAGTATAGGAAGGCATTGAGGACAGAGCTTTGAAGATGAAGTACATTTAGGGGGCAAGAGGAAGAAGATGCTGAATAGTCCAGGCATTGGTTGGACTTCATGTCCGCCTGGGCCCCTTCCACCTCTAAAATTCTTTTGCCTCATGGAGGACATTGACAAGTTGAAGAATCCAGCAAGATCAGTGTCACAGATACAGAAGAAAATATTTATGCTTGGGGGTTGGGGGACGGTGGAGACTTAGAGGAGAGAAGGGCTGCAAACAGTATTAAATGGTACAGAAAGCATTTAACTGTCCAACTGCCAATAAGACTGAAGACTGAAAAAACCCATTAGGTTTAGCAGTCGGGAGGTCACTAGTCTTAGAGAATTTTCAGTGGAGGTGTGGGAATGGAAGCCAGATCATACAGGACTCACAGGGTGGTAATTGTTTACTGTTAGATACCACTTATGGCACAGATCATCCCAAAAGTATTCCAGAGACCTGTGCCTGGGTTCTTAAACACCAGCATTATTCATAAAACTTGTTATGTAAGAAGATATATTTGTTCACTAAATATGCTAAATATGTGATATATAATGGATAATATCCAGTTATGTAATTTATTTGCTTTTTATTTATATTTTTCAAATTCAGTGTTTTAATAGAAAACATAGAAAGTAATATTTAAGGCTGTTCCTTAATATAGGAAATACATATTGTTTGAACAGAACCTTTTTCATTATTTTACTTTGGTTTGTGTTATAAGATTATTCTGACTTGGCTTTCATTTTTTGTCTCTGTTGCACTGTTTCATTATAAGCCTAGTGATGTTAATATCATAAGAATCCTTCTATCAAGTTGTTCACCTTTTCCGTTGTTTAAAATTGTGATACCTTTTTTGATGTTTGTCTTAAGGAGAGATTGACACTTGAAAGAAACAAAGAGTACAATCAGTTTCTCAGGGACAAGGAAGAATGGAATGAAAAGTTAAGAGAAGTTGAGAAGAAAAATCCAGAGGTAGGTTTTGCTGAAATAATTTCTTTAGAGAAACAAACTATTTATATTTATCCATTTTTACTGTGCTGTAAAAATGATTGTCCTTTAAAGATTTTTACCAAGTTATTAATATAAATCTTTTGAAGACAAATGTCTTATCTTAAGAGAAAGCTGTCAGATACATCCAATATTTACAAGCTGTCAGAATCTAGTGATTCAGCCTGTTGCTTTAGACTGTCCATAAAATGATTTTCTTGAAAAAAAAAAAACCAAAAAATTTTAAAAAAGCAGCCATATGCTGAAAAATAAGTTTGCTCCATATTTGGAGCAATCCTCTAAAACATTTGAAACAGTAGTTTAAAAAAATAGACTGAACATTAGTATGAGTCAGACCTTGGGATATAACTGTCTCTTGATCTACTTTAAAGACTCCCCAGGCCATACCTCCTTCTGCTTGTTGTGAGTGATCTTCCTGACGCTTCACAGGACACAGCACCACAACCAGCAATGAGGTTGACTTGGTAGGGATGACATTGACCCTCAGTGAATTTCTTTCTGTGCATTGATGCTCAGCCCGGATTCATTTTTCTTAGTGGTTAATATCCTCCTACTTCCTTTTACATTCCCCATCTTAACTCTTGCTACTGAAGAACAAACCCCTTTCCTCAGCCACAGATATGAGGAGACCAGAGGAAGAGTGCCTTATGAAGTACTCCTTTTGGGAACAGAATTCAGCTCAAATCAAGAAATATTTATTACGTGCCCGGTAGAATGCTACCAAAGTCCCACCATTTTGTATTATCATGTCATAAAGGAGACTGCATCATGCCACTTGGTGTGTAAATTCTAGCATGTCCTACTAATCTGGGAAGGCTTGGAGTACATACCCCCAACAGACTGTCATTTGAGTATAAGACTGTCTAAATACAGAGACACTCATCATTAGGTTAAACACAGAGATATGCATTTTTCAGCTGTAACAACTTTTAAAAAATTATTTAACATCTATCTCACTCTCATTTGCCAGTGGTAATAATACTGTAGGTTTGCTTCCCCTTTTTTTGCTTCCCCCTTAGAATGCCCACTCCTCCATGAACAAACTTTGTATCATCTTAAATCTTTTCCTCTCTCCCTCTTTCCATCTTCTGGCACTTGCTGAGACCTGGCTCCCTTTGGATACTGCTGCTTTCCTGGCC
Source organism: Pseudochirops cupreus (assembly GCA_028627135.1). Taxonomy (NCBI): domain Eukaryota; kingdom Metazoa; phylum Chordata; class Mammalia; order Diprotodontia; family Pseudocheiridae; genus Pseudochirops; species Pseudochirops cupreus. The sequence continues at coordinate 373,053,818 of CM053580.1, read as the reverse complement.
ACCGTTTTCAGTCTGGGCTACACTTCTCATACCCCATATTATGGTGGGGAATTGGATTCTCTTCCTTGCTCCCATTGTCACTTCTAAACTTTCCCTCTACCACTATCACCTAGCAATTTCTCCTTTGTATCCGAATTTATCACCCAACAATTCCTGGTGGCTATTAGTTACTGACCCACTGGAAATTCTCCTATCTTTCTTACTTACTAGTATCTGCCTCACCGTTTGTCTCTACTCAAATTTCTACCCTTACACTAAAGGATTTCAATGTACATATTCATATTCAATGAAATACTCTTTACTTGCCAGTTCTTAATTGGCTCCAGTCCAGTGACATACTCCTTCACTTCCTCTAGCTACATACAGGAATGGTTGTAACCTTGATCTTGCTATAACCTACAGGTATTCTGCTTCCATGTTCATAAACTCTGAAATTCCTTTATCTGGTTGTAAGATTTTATCCTCCCATCTTTTTCTATGCCCTACTACTCCTAACCTTGTTCTTTGTCCTCATTGTAATTTCCTGTCCGTTTATTACTTAACACTTTCTCAGATTGCATTGGCTACACTCTTCCCCCTTTGTAATCCCAACCCCTTTGAGAGCCAGTTCAATTCTACACTGTCATCCACTTTTGAATCACTTCCCCTGTTTTCTCCTGGGAAGGGGACATTAAATTGTGAAAATAACCCTGATCTAGTGTAGAATTTGGTACAGAGGTGGGTTTTTTAACTTGCGGGGTGTGTGTGTGTGTGTGTGTGTGTGTGTGTGTGTGTGTGTGTGTGTGTATGTGTGTGTGTGTGTGTGCGTGTGTCCATACATGTATAGATAGATAGATAATAGTATTTTAATATAAAGTTTGTTTTTTAATCCTGTGTATTTTATACATTTAAAAACATATTAAAGAAGTGTCTAAAGGACTCCCCAGACTGTCAAAGGAGAGAATCTCTGATGCAAAAAAGGTTAAGATAAAGGCACCATGGGGACATGAGAGGAGTTAAAGATTCTAGGTTATTGCACAAGCTTGTCTGTACCTCCATTGGCCATAGAAGCTCAAAGACCCTGGGTTACACACTTACCCTCAATTTTCCCTATGGTTTCTATTGTCAATTGTGTGGGATAGGTAGCAAGGAGTCACAGGAAGATGATGCTAGACCTGGAGTCAAGAAGACCTGAATTTAAACCCAGCCTTAGTCATTTACTAGCTGTGTGACTTGGGCAAGCCACTTTATCTCTGCCTGCCTCAGTTTCTTCATCTGTAAAATGGGGATGATAATATCACATCTCCTAGAGTTATTGTGAGGATCGAATCAGTTAATATTTGTAAAATGCTTTGCAAACTTTAAGCACTATATAAATGCTAGTTCTTGTTATTTTAAATTACCCCAGACTGCTTTCCCTGATGTGTGGTAATGAGGTTTTGGGTCATTGGGAAGGAATCCAAGAACTCCCCAAGTACTGTGTCCCAAGAAAAAAGATTATACAGCTTGTAAATAGAATAATTATTGGGTTGGAAGGCAACAAAATATGCCATATATACTAAAGACATGGTTCTTAGCTGTTTTTAGAATAGTTTTCAAGATGTTGTAAAATTGTTTAGAAGATACTTTTACTTAAAAAATATAGTTTGAACATTGAAAAAATAAGGATAAAAATAATTAGACCTACTGTTCAAATTTAGGGTTTTATAGAGTTGAATTTATAGCAGAGCAATTTTAATTCAAATTAATTTTAATTTTAATTTGAGGTATCTGTGTGGCACAATGGTTAGAGCTCGGGTCCTGGAGTCAAGAAGGTCTGAGCCCACATCTAGTTCAGGCACATACCTCCTTTGTGGCTCTAGGCAAGTTACCTCCCCTCTGTCTACTTCAGTTTCCTCAACTGTAAAACGGAGGTAATAATAGCATTTACCTCCCAGAATTGTTGTGAGGATCAGATGAGATATTTTTAAAGTACTTAGAATACTGCCTGGCACATAGTAGGTGCTTGAATGCTTATTCTCTCCCTCCTTCCCTAAAATTGAAATTAGTTGCCTTATTTGTGGAAGTATTAAACTTCAGTTGGCATTATCTTATATTTTTTATATGAACTTAATCTATCCTGTTTGATTTAGTTGTATAGTTCTTTTTGGACATTTGTTTAAATTATGAAACTTCATATAGTTCTTTTTAGACATTTGTTTAAATTATTAAACTTGATTTTAAAATTTTCTTTAAAAAGACCAAGTATATATATCATAAGAATCACTTAGATCAGCAGACTTTCCTCACTTTCAGTAGTCTCTGTGTCTAAATATAGCCTAGTTTGAAATAGAAAAATAGCCAGCAATCACGATGTATGGCTGTTCTTTTGAAATTGTGTTTATATCGAACCCCATTTCCTCATCTATCAATTACTTAACCAATTTTCTGTTTTACATATGTGTGTGCATGCACATAATTTATTTTGATTTCCATAGTAATTCTTTGGATTTAGTATTTTAAAATGTGATGCTTTTTACATATTAAAATACCAGAGTTATTTTAAATGTAAGGAGAACCAAGAGATATAGGTATTGCAGTTTGAATGATTACTCTCTTGTAGTGAGCATTACTTAAAATTTTTTTTTGATTGGACAGCATGAAAGCGAAGAAAATAAAACCACTATCAGTAAAGTTAAGTGCGATTTACATTCGCAAATACAGCCGTCAAACAGAAATCCAGAAGGTCCCCGAAAAGATGTTTCATTGTCTTCAGAGACCTATGAAGAGCTTTTAACTCAGAGACGATTGGAGGAGGACAGATATCGAAGACTGGATGATGAAATCGAGTTAAGGGATGCAAAACCACATAAAAAACCTAATGAAGCAGACATTTCCAATAGAAAACACCACGAGATTGCCAACAAAGTTGATGTTCCTGGTAGAAGATACCATAGGTTTAAAGAAGATCAAAATTTTGATAGACACTATTATAGACCAAACTGTGATCCTGAAGGAAGTGCAGAAATGGACCCAAGGTTTAGATATGAAAATGATTTTGATAGAAGACCTTTGAGGGTGTTTACAATGGACAGGTATTTAAAATTCCTTTTTCATTTTTATGTTTCATTAATTTCTTTAATGTCCCTGTTACTATATTTACTATTTTGGTGTAAGGAGGGGCAACTTAATTTGAGTAATAGAGTTTTATTTTTTCTTGGACGTCTGTGACATTTTGATATATGTATATATGGCTTTGCCTGTCTGCTTTTAAGTTGCTTTTTGAACATTGTGCTTCACTAGCCTGGCATTAGAAATCTTCTGATCAAAGTACCTGGAAAGCTTCAGATTCTTTGCATGATTTCTTATGTAGATATGATGTCTCTATGATTGCTATGTAATGATCTCAGTCTTAACACATAAAGCTTCATTCTCACTTTGATTTGGCACTAGAAACTGCATATTTGTTGTTTCTTTTTTGTAGTCCGATTGTTTAATCTGAAAAGGTTCAAGGTGTATTTCTGCCCTATATTGAATCTCTTTTATTTATTTGTCCAGAGGCAATGATAGGACCATTCAACGTTTCTCTGTGGGATAACCCTGTTTAGTCATTGCTGAAAATATTAGTAATAACGGGATAGGGACTGGTCCAGTCATTTCATTAGCATAGCAGACTCCCACAGGAGGAAATTTTCTCTGCCAACCCTTTCCCAGGTTAGTCCTTCTTCTTTAACTCATGGTCTTTGAGAGTAGCCTAGAACACTTGAGAGATTAAATGACTGGAGGAAGGTCACAGCTAGGATGGGCTAGAGATAGGATTTGAACCCAGTTCTTAGTTTTAAGACTGGCTCTCTGTCCGTTAAACCACGCTGTCTTTTGTTATTTTCAATATTAATCATATTAAAAATGCTTATCTCTTCTCTTCTAATTTTGATAAATCTCACATTCACATCCAATACTTGATCAGTATTTTGACTCATGATTTATGTTGTAGCTCAAGTAAGATAACCTAAAATAGATAGAATATAATTGTGAACATAGAATATAAATTACCCAGTTTTAAATCTGATTTTTTAGATTGTAGAGAATGTTTGAAATTCTGTTTTATGTTGTATTTGAAGATAACGTATTGAAAAGACACTTAATTGGGGGACTTTGCCTGTTCTTGAGCTCTGGAATAGTGCTTCCTCAGGACCTACAAGCCCTTTTCCATTTGCATTTAATTACTGCCTTTTTGGGGATATATGTGTAGGGTTTCTCTAATGAAGACCATGCCATTGTGATGGCTAGTCAGAACTACTATTTTGTGCTCAGTCTGAGGCTACCCATAAAGTGTAGCCAGTAAAACTTTAGCAATATCAGTGTTTCATTAAGGTTATTATGTTTTACTGTTCAGGATATGAAGCTTGCACTCATAAGCCCTTTGATTCCAACTATAAAGTTATAAAATCTGTTTGTTTTTAGGATAATATTAGAAAACAATTTTTTTACTAGAATTTTGAGCAATATGATGCAACAATGATTTTTGCTTTAGTTTTATGTTTTTTGATCAGAATCCTCTTTATATTTTGTTTCCCAAGTTAACTTTGAGGGTGTGTCAAAAAACTAAATTTTCTTTTTAATAGATATAATTTGCCTATAACTTATGCATTGCTAAATAGTCTTAATACTATTCCTAATTTGTAGTATTCACATGAAATTGGTTACATTTTTGTTCATGATTCCTAAATAAATGTTTTGAAGATATCCTTACATAAACTCTACTTCCAACTTCTCATCATAAAAATGAAATGACAAACATCTTGGGTCTTGATTATTAAAAAATTCATTTCTTTTCCTATGAATCTCATAGTAATTGAAATCATGTTGGCATGATATGTACCCTTTTATAGTAAGCTTTATACTTATCCTTGTGGATTGTCTTAAGGATGAATTAGATAAGAGCAGTCTCCTCATCTAAATGAGTGGGTTGTACTATATATTTTTAAGTTCTCTTCTAGCTCTAACATCCTGTGAATTTAGAATTGTTTATTAATCTTAAGATGTTTTAGAAATATTTAACAAATCAAGATTAATAATGTAAAAGAACCCTGTTTTTAAATTTTGTTTTTATTTTCAGTTCCAAATTCTTTCTCTCCCTCCCATCCCCAACCCATTGAGAAGACAAGAGGTACAATACCTTTTATATGGGATGTGAAGTCATGCAAAACATATTTCTGAATTAGCCATGATGGATGAAGATAAAACAGTTGTAAATTGTATCAAAAGATTTGGGTCGGAGACAGTTTTAAAACAGATCAAATTTTTATGTCTGGTTTTTAGGTTTGCCCAAATTTGTAAATTGTTTATAGGAAGGAAAAAGGATTTCACAGTTATTTGGAGGGTAAGAGTTAGTGTTTACTGGACAGTACTTTTAGCTCAAAGAATTGAAGGAGAAAGTATTTGAAGACACAGAGCTGTAGACAGTTCAGCAGTTTTTGAGCCTCTAGAAACTTAAGTACCCTCACTGAGCTTCTGGCCCTGGGCATCTTCTACTTAAGGTAGAATATTGAGTGTGTTGAAGTGCTTACTGATATTTAGGTAGTTACTTTTAAGATTTTTATGTAAGAATTAATAAAATTTGTTGGACCCTATTATTCTAGTGCATTGGTTACCAAATTGTTCTCCTCAGATTTTAAAGGGTTGACAGGGTGATTGCAGAGGGGCACATTTCCACGTGTAATTCAGTATGATCAGTATACAAACATATGCTCTGTAGCCTGAAGAAACAGTATTTGTTGTGTGTATATATATTATTATTTTTCAAATGTGTTCAGATGCCCTTGAAATTATTAAAATACAAATTCATTTAAAAGCATTGTTGAATTTATGGTAGCTTTTTTTTTTTGGAGGGGAGAAGGCAAGGCAGTTAGGTTTAAGTGACTTGCCCAAGGTCACATAGCTAGTGTGTGAAGTGTGTGAATCTGGATTTGAACTCAGGTCCTCCTGACTCCAGGGCTGGTGCTCTATTCACTGCACCACCTTGCTGCCCCTATAAGTAGCTTTTTGTTGTATGTTTCCTCAGTTGAGCAGATTCTAATGTTACAGCAATTATATCAAACATTTTTGAATTTAAAAAATAGTCCTGCTGCTTGAAATGATTGGGAACTATTGTTTTCCTGAGTGTATCCCTTACTGATACATTTTCCCCCCTTCTGCAAGCAAAATGGGAAGACAGAATATAGAAGAAGTTTTTAAAAGTAATTTTTATTTTCATGTTTTCTTTCTTAAATTACTTAGAACCTTTGTTTTTCATAGGTTATAATATATTATGCCGTACTATAAACATGATTTTTAACATTCTGCAATAGGGAAACTTAAACAAAAGAAGGTTTTGTGAAATGATTTGTGAAAACTTAGGAGACATACGTGGTCAAGTGAGGAATAAATAACTATCTGGTTAAAGCCTATTCTATATCTTTTACTCTATTTATGCTTATGGAATATATTTACTTTTTGGATAATATTTATAGTTTTTTTTGACTTTTCTCCAAATGAAGTGTTTTATTTTTAAAAATTTAAATAAATTTGACTTAAAATTTTTTTTTAAGCTTTAAAATAGTCATTTAAGCTGTCATAACACAGTCAACCACTAGGCTGACTTTTTGCCATTGTTAATCAACAAAAATTTCCTAAAAATTTTAACATTAAAAAAACCAAGCAAAATTAACTTTAGTTATTACTATATGCCATAAACCAACTAGAATGTTTTAGCAGAAAGAAACCTTAGAGCTCATGTAATTCGACCCACTCATGAGGAAACTGAAACCTGCTACAGATAGATGTTAAACGACTTGCCCAGAGTTTCACTTCTTGTCAGTAGCACAATCCTGACTAACTAGCCCTATGACCTTGGGCAGTTCCATCTAGTAGAATGGGATTATGGAACTGCCCAGTTGGAAGAGACCTCAGGGCATATTTAGTCTAACTGGTAAACTTCACGAAGTATTTCATCTATAAAACCCTTTTCAATAGAAGGCCATTGTAGTGTAGTGAACAAGGGTGGACTGTGCGAGAGTCAGGAGATTTGATTTCTGATTTTCTTGCACAAAACCCTTCAGTTATATGAAGACTCTTATCACATGCCCTCCCAGGTATTCTTTTTGCTAGGCTAACTTCTTAGTTTTTTCAACTGATCTTTTCAAGACATTGCTTTTAGTGTGATCAACATCCTGGTTACCCATGTCTGGTTTTGCTTCTTTGTTAGTGCCCCTTGTGGACACAAAAATGATGTGGAAGGAAGAACAATTTCTACACCTGGAATTCCCTATACTTTTGAAATTACAGGTCTCAATTCCCTTTCTTTTTCCACCCCAAATATATTATAGCATATAGCATAATGTACATAGTGCAGAGTGATATAGACTATTTGTCTGTTGCCTCTTCCTTTCTCATTTGAGCATGAGAAAATAAAGTGTATCTGCCCACCTGTTGTACATAGTGATTTTGGTGATGGGTTAGATTGGTAATGGAGAGAGACTGAACAGGGGAGAGAAGAAGAAGGGTGTACTAGTAGAAGGACGACAAGAAGAAAATTGAAGGCCTCAGGAGGGTTTTTATGTTCTCATCTTGTACCTGGGGGATTGTATTAGCTTATAACTGTAATTTAGGAAATTAGAAAAGGTAATCATCATACTCCTTTACTACATTGTGTTAGATTCATAACTTGAAAACATATAGCTCACAATATTACCAAAGAACATTTTATTAAAGGAGGACAAAATAGAAATCTGAGAATGAACAACCAATAGTCTCAAAAATGTATGTAAGCTAAAGCATGGTAGAATGTGTTTGTGACTTTTAACAAGTAACTTTCCCTTCTTTGAAGCCTCATTTTCCTCATTCTTAACCCTGTAGTCATAGAACTTAAAAAAAAAGTCGATAGCTATATTTTAATATGATTGGTTTTCCTTTTATCCCATGCCTTTTAAAACATTGTTCTGACTGTCAAGGGGTCCATGACATTAAAAAAGTTAAGAACCCCCGGGCTAGATAATCTCGTAGGTTCCAAATCATCCAGCTCTAGATCTGATAGAAGTTCTTCCCTACTATTCTGCCTTGGAGGAGCATGCATGGCGTTTCTCTGCGTGAGAATGTCATTCTTCCCTTCCTCCTCCTCCTCATGGAGCTGTGGTACAGTTAAAACACTACCCTAGTTTCTCAATCAAGGTCAGAGTAGTCTTCCAATTTCTAGTCCTCTAGTCTTTTGATGCCATTTTCCCATTACAGTGAAGAACAAAAAGCTATCTTTAATCCTTTTTATTTTATCCTCAATCCTGTTGCTTCCGTTCTTACCCATAGGCCTTTCTTCTTAGACTGACTTGTTTAGTCTCTGACAGTTACCTGGTGCAGCCATCATCATGCATATGCTTTGGTGCAGATACACTTTATTTTTCTCAGTTACTCTGATAAGAAGGGAGAGAGGGAGAAGGGACAAATATCCTAATACTCATTACGAATGTATATATTTTTGAAATGCATAACTAATTTCAGATGGTATCTGGTAGTTGCAGAAAGCATTGAGTATACACTTAAAAGTTATGACGACTACCCTACTCAGCTAGAATATAAATATTTGAGATTATGTTTATTAGAGAAAGTAAAATATAGAAGAAAGAGCACTCAGTCTAGATTCAGAGGCCATAAAATCAAATCTAATCTCTGAAATTTAAATTATTTGTGTGACCTTGACAAGTCTCTTACGCTCTCAGGGCCTCAGATTCCTCACTTTTCCCCCTCAGTTTCCTTACTTATTCCTCACTCATTTAGATGACTGGACTAGTTGACCTATGAGGACCCTTCTAAAACATTAGCTGTGATTTTAAAATCCATTTGAAAATGGATTTTAGTCTGTTGGAAGGAATTCAATCTAAATGGATTTCAGAATTCTAAAGTTCTCTGATTTATTTTATATTTCTATTAAATTGTTTTCCATTTGTATGGTTAGATGGAGACACCATTTATTAACATGATGTGTTCAAGGTTGAATGTAAGAAATAAATGGGAAAATAATTAGAAAGATGTGGTATGATACAAAATGTGAGCTGCATGCTTTTCTTTAACATCCATTATGGGAATACTTTATAGTATAATCCACTTACAATATAGAAGTTGTTGAGAAGAAATATTTTTTTCCCCTCACAGTGGTATAAATATAGGTCCAGCATAATGATAATTAATTTTTTTTAGAATACCGTGTCACTGATGTCAAGGTCTATACTAGGTTAATAATTAATTTCTGAAATGGCTTGTTTGGTATTGGTGTTTAAGAAAAAGGGGAAAGTTATTTATTACCATAGCAAGTAGTTAATTCACATTTAAAGTAGATGACTGAAAAATCAGTTTAACTCGCATACTAGGTTGAATTCCTCTTTTCTTTTCCTAAAGTAGATTTGGCCTATAGCTTTTATATAAATTTGGTTGCCCTGGGCATGTGAGATTTTTACCTCTTTTAAAAAATTATTTTTTTATGGACCAATGTATTTCTTGCTGAGAAAAGAGTGCCCATATAATAGAAAAGATGCTTTTCCCAGAAGGCATCCCTTCCTCTTTCCCTCTTTCTTCATTCCTCTTCCATTTTTTTTCTGTTTCCCCTTTTCTCTTCTGCTTTCTCCCTTCCTTCTTCCTCTTTCCCCCTTTCCCTTTCCCTTCTTTGCATTGTAGAGAAACTGGAAGACTTAATTTATTCTGACAATTGTACCTTTCTTCTAACTGCAATGGCAGATGAAGCCAAAAACAAGGTAAACTAAATATTTAAATTAAACATTTATTAAATGCCTATTCTGTGCCAGGTGCTTAACTCTAGGGGTACAAAAAGAGACAAAAGTCAGTCCCTGCCCTCAGGGAGTTTGTAGTTAATAGTTAAGTGGGAGAGACTGCATGGAAATAAATACATATAAAGGAAACTGTATATGGGATAAATAGGAAATAATTAACTGAGGAAAGGCCGTTGGATTAAGAAAAGTTGGGGAAGTTGTTTCTGTAGTGTTTGGTTTTTCATGACCCCATTTTGGGGTTTCTTGGCAAGGATACTGGAGTGGTTTGGCATTTCCTTTTCTGGCTCATTTTACAAATGAGAAACAGACAGACAGGGTTAAGTGACTTGCCCAGGATCAAACAGCTAGTAAGTGTCTCTGAGACTGGATTTGGACTCAAGAAGATGAGTCTTCCTGATTCCAAGCATTAGTGCTCCATCCACTGTGTCACCTAGACGCCCCCAAGGGTTAAGAAAGGCTTCTTGTGTATTCCTGGATCTGAGAGATGGAGTGCTTTGTTCTTGGAACAGCCAGGAGGTCAGTGTCATTGGATCAAGGGGCGGAAGGTGTAAGAAGACTGGAAAGGTAAGAGGCTGGGTTTAAAGGCCGTTGGATGCCAAACAGAGCATTTTGTATTTGATCCTGGAGGTGATAAGGAGCCACTGGAATTTATTGAATATGGGCGTGTGTGACTTGGTTGGATCTGCACTTTACGAAAATCGTTTTAGTGAGTGAATAGAGAATGGATTTTAGCAGAGACAGACTTGAGGCAGGCAGACTCACTGTCTGGCTATTGCAGTAACCCAGATGTGAGTTGATAAGCACCTGCACTAGAGTGATGGCAGTGTATAGAGAGAAGGGGGTGTATAGGAGTGATGCTGCAGTGTTGAAATCAATTGACCTTCACAAAGCCTGGATGGGGAGATGAGAGTGAAGAGTCCAAAATGATTCCTAGGTTTGGAGCCTGAGGGACTGGGAGGATAGTGGTTATCTACAGCAACAGGGGAGGTAGGAGGTGGAGAGCATTTAGGGAGAAAGCAAGTGAGTAGTGTTTTAGACAGGAGTTTAAGTTGAGTGATTATGCTGTTTTTGTATTTCTGAAGCCAGTCTATAGTTCTAAATAAACTGCTTGGGTATGGATATAAAATACACAGCTCTGAGTTATATGGTACTGGGGACATTTGGATTATTAGTATTGTAGTTTCAGGACTGATAGTGATAGTCTTCAGATCCCCTCCCTTCTAGGACTGTTCTGGAGCCTATTCTTACCAGCTCCCTGATTGTTAGTTTTCAGTGTGAGAATTTATACCTTGGAAATTAGCAAATACTGTAAATCAGGGCTTGATTTATTGTTTTGTTGATTGTGTAGATTTCAAAAAGTGATGGGAAAAAAGTTAATCATGCTCATTAAGCTTAAAAGTGTGTCATGTGTGAACATTTTTTTGGAGGGGAGATCCAGTTCTTAAACATTTATCAGCACACAATTGCCTGGCACTTCACACTTTCCTGTGGATGGAAAAAGAAAGACTGCAGTATATTGGTTGACTCTGGATTTTTCTCTTTTGTTTCTTCATGACCCATCATGGTCAGAGGGGAAGAGGCAGGAATAATAAAGCCATTCCCTGTTTCCTTCCTTTCCTTACAGTAGACTCCAACCACTTTCTCTAGAGAGGTTCAATTAGCTTTAAAAATACATTCCTAAACTGTAAAGAATCCTATAGGTCAGAGGCACTTGAGAATTACTAAAAGATGGATTTATTAAAAATGTGATAGGAAATTGTTTAGGTAGCTGAAGAATGACAAAACCATGAAAACAATAAAACATTTGTAGAGAACAAAAAGACAAACTTTGTTTATTTTTTTCTCTAAAACGTTAAAGAATATTATATTCTTTCATTTTATGGAAATGATGCCACACATTCAGAATACTTTGACCTTCCAATTTACCTTATCTTGTGGGTGATTTTGTGTGTCTGTGTGTGTGTGTTAGAAACTTTTTCATTCTGTTTAAATTTCTTTGACAGGATCCATGTCTGTAAGAAAAACCTACTCTAAGTATCATAATTGAAAAGAAAAATCTGCTGTTGCTGAAATATTCTTTAGTTGCCTTGACAACTAACCAGATATCACTTAGAGGGCCTTAGCATTTCATTTTCAAAAGACGATAAATTTTCCCTTGTTCTTTGTGTATTTGTCTTAACCTCTTAATTTTTTAAATCATTTTTCAATATTTGAAGATCAATAAGATTATTTTTCTTGTAATCTGCTTGCATCATTTAGTAGGAATGTAGTCAGAATGTAAGCAGAGAAAGTGGTTGGAGTCTAGAGAGGTTCAATTAGCTTTAAAAATACACACATAAATTGTAAAGAATCCTATAGGTCAGAGGTTCTTGAGAATTACTAAAAGATGGATCTATTAAAAATGTGATAGGAAATTGTTTGATCAGGTCACAATTCCACCAACAATGCATTAGTTTCCCAATTTTCCCACATCTTCTCCAGTAGTTATCATTTTCCTTTTTTGTCATGTTAGCCAATCTGATAGGTGTGAGGTGCTACCTCAAGAGTTGTTTTAATTTGCATTTCCGTAACCAATAGTGATTTTAGAGCATTTTTTCATGTTGCTATAGATAGCTTTAATTTTTTCATCTGAAAATGCCTGCTCATATCCTTTGACCTTTTATCAATTGGGGAATGATTTGTTTCTTATAACTTTGACTCAGTTTCTCCATTTTTTGAGAAATCAAGCCTTTATCAGAGATACTGACTGTAAAAATTGTTCTCCAGGTTTCTGCTTTTCTTCTAATCTTTGGTGTATTGATTTTTTTGTGCAAAAACTTTTTAATTGAATGTAATAAAAATTATTTCATTTTGTATTTCATAATGCTCTCTATCTCCTCTTTGGTCATAAATTCTTCCCATAGATCTCATTCTGTATAAAGATAATCTGCCATTAAAGTTCTAGTTAAACCTTACCTAAAACTTGAGTTAGCTAGTGCCTGCTAGGTAATCAATAGAAGTTTCAGCAGGATAGATTTCGGTACCTCTTTACTCTTGTTCTGTGATCCTAGATTTCTTTTTGCACTTGGAATTCTTGTATTTTTACATAACATTGTTTTTCAAGGACCTTTTTGTAATTTACTTTTAAAATATATTTAAATCTTAATGCTAACGGTGAATTTAACTATCTTATATCAGGAGGCATTGTTGAATTAAGGGTTTAATTTGAGTTGCTGTTTGTTTAATGCTTTTTGAGAGAAAGATCTGGGAAATAGTGCAAAGCTGATGGAGTCAAGAACATTTTGGTGCATGGAATTAAGGTTCAAAATAAAATTTGACAAGTTAAAATGAAAATAAAATCAATATTTTGAAAGTGGCTCATGAAGACTTTTGTTGATTCAGAAGAAGACGTAAGGAGTAGGAGAGATTGTGTATCTGGCCAAGCTGTTAAAAATAAAAGCCAGAATCCTGGATTTCAGTCTTTCATAGATGTTGCTTCTTAGAATTTATAAAGTTAAGACTATGTGTAGTGGCTTTGTAAAGAGTGAAAAGTAAAATGATTTAAATTCATATCTCTATGGTGGGACCCTTGGGAAAAATGATACATGATAATTCTAATTTAGCATTTACAGTGAACATAATACTACTTGCAGAATAAACTTATACTATGAATACCTATAAATGTGGATGTAAAATATGTTGATTTCTTTCTAGGAGAAATTCAACAAAAGAAATCAGTGTTTGCCAAATGGAAAATAATCTGAATAAGAAAAATGTTATTTAAGAGTCATAACTTAAAAAAAATTTTTAATGAAGAAAAGTTAACCTTATTTCTTCCCATGACTTAACCTCTTTCTAATGCAGTTTTTCATCATCTTGTGCTAGGATATTTCTTGTAATTAAGGATATTAAACAAATGTTCTGATGATTTGATGCCCAACCTATATTCCATTTGATTTAAAATATTTGTAAGACTAATGAGGTATTTTTATTGTTTACCTCTGGGTTGAAATAGTATGCCTGGGTTCTCTAAATTCTGATCTCTTATGGGGAGTACTTAGCTCCTTAAAAAATAATTGGTAAAGAATTCTGTGTTATAAATAATACTGAAAGAATGTAATCTGCATTTTGAATTTGTAGAAATCATATTGAGATAATTTATAGTAAACTGAACATTCTAAAGATTGTTAATATCTAAAATAAATTTTTGCCTTTTTGCTCACTGGTATATTTTATGTGTATCATCCTATTTTAATTGACATTAGTGTGTGTTTACAGTGAAACTTCATTATGACATGCTGCTCTGTTTAATGTTTCCTATACCTAATATTAAAAAACCAAACTTGGGAGATGTAAGGAGGTTCCACTGTAGATGGAGTATGCTTTATAAGCCCATGTATTTTTAAGGATGTACAGAAACAGACGAGAGAGAGTTCCCTCTATGGAACATGAGGAAGATTTCCCAGAACAATCAAACATACGCGTTTCATCAGCTGGAAATAACAGGTATAATATGTAGTTTAATTTTATCCTTCAGTCATTTTACTTGGAAACTGCAATTCCCTGATAATGGCTGATTATAGAATATACGTATTTATGACCAGGGGTGCTTGTTACTAGAGGAAATCATTTAAAAAGCTGTTTGGGATAGGGAGGTGAGATTTGCTTCAGAAGGAATTTTTGTTAGGTCATAGCATTTTTTTCCTTTAAAAAAACTGCTGTACGTAACTTATATTAAAGACCTCAGATAGTATCAGTATTATAAATCCTTCACAACATTTTTAGAAATAAGAATCTTGTATGGTATGAAATATAAGTTAGTCTGATAGAAATACATTTAAAGTATTTAAAAACTACAGAGTAGCTAAAGATTTCTTTCCAGTTAATCAGATGTGTTTCTGTAGTACTATATATTTTTCGTTTTTGTTAAAAAAAAGGTTTTTGGTATTTTTTTGGGAGGTTTACTGCTTGTATGAAGTAGTATTTTTTTCTTTTTATGCATCAGTTCTCAGTACATATGCCTTACTAAAATGAAAATTTTTTTCAGGATTTAACTTTTTTGTACTCATTGTAGTTGTGAGTTTCAGTCTTTTTAGGAGAAGGAGAGGACTGTAGGACTTCTTTCTTCCATATATATGTTTGGTGACCATGTTTTCTGGACCAAAAATCAGTACACATAGGCTCTGAGAAAAGATGTATTTGTAAAGCCTTGTTAAAAGAACACTTTTTTTCCTCTTGAAATTGGAACTGTTCTATAAAATTGTGGGATGTATGGTTGTCATATCCATATGTCATGTATAAAGCCCTAATTTTGAGAAACTATAGATTATACTGAATTTAGTTATTAAATGTTGAGATATGAGTATTTTCCTTTGAGAAAGGTAGAATCATAACATTTTAAATAATCAATATTGGAGAAAAGAAAATGTCCTCTTTTGGTTACAGTTTTTATATTTGTCTTCTTTTGAAGGAATCAGATCACAGCTACTTGTGCTTCCTGTGTCCCAGGAAATCTTTTGGGATTACTCTCTTTTCTAGGTGTGGGGGGAAAACCACCAGCTTTTCTTTTAGTTTATGAGAACTTTACTTGTTAAAATCTTAACTTTCACAGGAAATTCTTTTGAGTATTTCCTTTTCTAGGGGTGGAATTTTCAGTGTGGAGCAGAGCTCTCTGTGCATTAATGGCCCTGTAGAGCCAAACCTGGCTATTGCTTGCACAAGAGTATGTTACTTTCCTTGTGTCCTGCACAGAAACAGAAAAGGAATGCTCATGATTTTATTGTAAAATTGCCAAGATATGCTACATTTTACTTACTTAAAAATCTGTGAATAAGTGGCATGTTAATATTTTATTGTAGCATTTTTGCTTGTGCGTTATTTGGATTCTGATTCATTTTCATTTCCCGTTGTCACCAGTGTGCCAGATAACCGTCGTGGTGATGAAAGATCAAAGTCTGCCACTGATAAAATTGAGAGTCCTTTTGCAGGGATGATTTTTGGTAGGTATGCATTTCTTTACTGATGAGGCCTTTGCAGAAATATTTTTCATCTGCATCTGAAATATACATTTTCATGATATATTAGTGTGGCTAGGTCTATATGAGATTTTAATTATTAAGTTTTTCTTATTTTTAAGGAAATCATTTTAGTAGCATAGTGAAATATTAGCTTTATGAGAATTTTACAGACTTGTGAGCTGGCTAGGGTAAAAATATGTTACATATAGAATTGTCATTTATCTTGCTTGTTTTTTAAACTCAATAATTTTATGTATTTTTCAATTTATTCAACATGCTCTTTTTGTGTTTTAGTGCCCTATTCTTTTTTTTTTCAGATTAGTCAGAGCTACTGTTGAAGCTCATAGAAAATAATTGAAAAAGATGTATGATCAGCTTTTCTTCTTATATTTAGTGTAGTTTCCTAAAAATGATTTTGTAATAAGTAGGGCAGCAATAAACAGGGCACAGGCATACAGCGTAGATGTCCTGACGACATTTATTGGCCAGTATATTTATAGCCAACAGTGGTTGCCAGACAGATGTAAAGAGGAGGTGAATGAAATCTTTACAGGTCTTGTCTGAGACTTTAGATGTTTGGGGTCTCATATTGGTCAGAGTGGAAAAAGCAGGCAGGGAAGGGAAAAAGGCCAGTGGCTCCCTCCAAATCGAGGTCTCAGGCAGGGGTTGCAAGGCCAGAGGTAGCTTTCTGTCAAATCTCTCCTCACTGGAGAGGCTTTCAGAAGAGCTAGTTGTGGGAGAAGTCAAAGGGGCCAGCATCTATGTTAACTTCTTCTCCCCACCCAATAGTAGCTTCCTGAGGGGTTAGAATCCCCAGGTTTTAGAACAAAAAGATTTCAGCTTTTAGCTCTTAAAAGCTTTACTTTTCTATATATAAACAGGTCCCGTCTCTGATACATATTGGGAAGGATTTTAGTTTTCTAGTTCCCAGGATTCTAGGGCAGTGTTTGAAAGAATAGGATGATAAGAGTGGGATCTGAGGGCTCGTCTTATCTTTGCTTAAGATAGAGAAATCTGTTATCTGTAAAAATAGGGTGCTATGAAGAAAACAGTATACTTGGACAGAGTTGGACATCGTCAGACTTTTGGAAATAGGGGGAGTTCCTCCTAATAGTTTACGGATATAAGATAACAAAATTTCATACGTACAAAACAAAGTATGCCTAGGAATTAAAAAAAAAATATTTTTGAGGGGGTGATCTATAACTAGCTTGACCAGTGCCAAAGGAGAACCAGCCTGAGACTTACTTCACAGTGGAGAAGAGTGAAGTCTTTGGTCTAAGGTGTTACGGCTTTCCCTTTGGACTCCCAATATGACTGTTGACTCAGATAGGAGTTTAGGGGAGAACTTTGTGAATATTTGTGCAGGGGGTGTGGTTAACTGAGTAGAATAGTTAAGCTTCTTAGTCCCTTTCTCTGTGTAGAGTGAATGACAGTCTTTCTCTAGAGTCAACTCATTTGATTTCTAGATTGCTAGTTCAGTGTTAAATATAAATATGTAGGAATAGAACTCAGGAGGGAGATGTGGGGAATGGATATGGAGAGATCACAGGGAAGTTATAGTTAAAGAAGGCTGGTGGGACTTTATCTGGAGAACTTAAAAGAAAGGCTACAAGTTAGATAATGTGGAAAGAAGAAAAGATGGTTTTTGAGGGAGACAGAATAATATAAAGCAAAGGCACATATGTTGGAATGTATGTGAGTATGTTTTTGTTGCTCAGTCATTCATTAGTGTTTGACTCTTTGTGACCTTGTATGGGATTTTCTTGGCAAAGATACTGGAGTGCTTTTCCATTTCCTTCTCCAGTTCGTTTTATTAATGAGGAAACTGAGGCAAACAATGTTAGGTGACTTTTCCAGGGTCACATAGCTAGTAAGTATCTGAGGTCAAATTTGAACTCAGGTCTTTTTGACTCCAGGCCTGGCACTCTATCCACTGCAACATTTAGCTTCCACTTTTATAAGAAACTTATTTATAAATAAAAATAAACTCCATATGATTAGAAAAATCTGACTGTAGATAATCTTTAAGAAATTATTGTAAAAATAAATTGACTAGAAGAATTCCGTATCAACAGAGACAGATTCACTTTTTTGTGACTTTTACAAGTTCATCAGTTTTATTGCCCTATAGTCCATAGATAATGATGATGATAATAGTAAGTGTCTGGGGTTGTTTTTGAGCTCAGGTCTTCTGGCCTCCAGGCCCAGTGTTCTATCCACTGAGCCACCTAGCAGCCCCTGGTGGTAGAATGCTAGGCCTTACTTATTATGAAGACAAATTGTAATTATCTCATATAATTCTCTCTGTACTTGTGTGTGTGTGTGTGTGTGTGTGTGTATACACTCAAATAGTATCTATAGTACTTACATAGTAATTATATAGTTGTATAGAACATGTATAGATTGGGTTCACATTTTTTCAAACTTACTTTAAAAACTAAATCCCTGATATCGCTCTTCTTTTTTGTTATTAAAGCTGAGTATAAAATATAGCTTTGCACTTTAAGCTTTCAGGTTGTTTGAATTCTGGATAAATCAGATTTCCTTGTAACTGCTTTACTACTATAGTTGTTAATAAGGAATTTTTGGAATTAAATGCTTTTTATATTTGTGAAGTGCTTAGCACATAAATAATAAAAATGTTATTATGATTATTATTATCATAAAAAATTTGTGGTATATGTTGTAAGGGCTATAAAATAAATATAAAACATAATCTGTTTTCTAAAATAACTTTCAGTTTTATTGGGGAAAAATATATCTAAAGGGAAATGTATGCCAAAAATTACAGACAATGCTTGTTACAGAGATTCAGAGAAGAGAAATAGCATTTTAGTATATTCAAGGAAGTTTTACGGAAAGAGTGAGATGAATTGTTAGGATTGGGGTCAATGGAGGGGATAGCATTCTGTGACATTCTAATTGGAAGGAATACTTTGAAAGAAAAGCATGGCACAGAAAAGAGAAGAGAATAACAGTTGTATTGTGAAGTTGATTAGTAGTGAGAGGTAACATTGGCAAGGTATAGTGGGAATTAGGATGAAATCTTAGACATGAAGTAGTGATAAATAGGGAAATTTGTAGACACAAAATAAATATTCCTTATTTCAATTAATTTATATAGGTGAAAAGATATGCATGTATGTGAATATATACAAAAAATATAAAGCAAGTATCAGTTAATCTTGGGAAGGTGGGGAGAGACTGAAGATTAGTGATTTGGAAAGTATTTTAGTGGGGACAGTGAACTAGAATCGATAGGATGGGGTTGGATCTAAGAGTAGATGTAGACAGATGAACTTTATAGAGAAAAGATAATCTTTATTAAGGATTGGTCTAAAGGAAGAACTAATGAAGATGATACTATGAGTTTATGAGATGAGAAGAGGGAGCTCATAGTTAATGGTTTCAATTTTGGGGGGGAGGTATGAAGCAAGGTCTTCACTTGAGAGACTAAAGGGAAGAGGGTATAGAAGGGAGGTGGATAGAAGAGAGAAGAGAAATTTAAATCAGTTGTAGTGAGTAGACTAGAAAATTATTTAAGTTTCCAATTGTATTTATTCTTTTAAGTGTTATTATTACATTTGTTTAACCTCTAGCAAGTCAAGATCAAGATACTGTTCGGAAAAAGAAAGAAAAGTACAGACAAGAACTGTTGGAACAAATAGCTCAGCAGCAGAGGAATAAGAGACGGTAATGAAAATCTTTTTTTCTGGATCAAAATATTAGCAAGAAGTAACTTGTTCTATGCTTTAGTGATAAAAAAAAACCACAACAATTAAGTGGAAATCAGGAAGCCTTGGGTTTTATATTGGCTCTGATACCGATTTCCTCTGTAGATTATAGTATTATAGATTTCAAGTTGGAAGGGACCCTAGGGATCATCTATATAGACACCATAATTTTTCAAGTCAAGAATAGAAGCCCAGAGAGGTTAAAAGACTTGCCTACAATTACACAGTTTATCGGTAGCTGAGCATAGTTCCTCTGACTTGAAATCCAGTGTTTTGCCTTACTGTATCTTGTTACCTTTTAAACAAGATGCTTTTTAGCTTCTCTAGGTCTCACTTAACTCATTTGGAAAATGATAATATTAGATGAATTGATCTCTTAAGATCCTTTCTAGCTTTAACATTCTCTTATTCTGTCATTTCTTGGGGCTGGAATAGAACCTATGATTTCACTGTTACAAGGCACTCCCAGGTGAAGAAACTCTCTTTAGTATTACTGGCATTTTCTCTATAACTTATAATCTTAGAGAATTGGCTAGAGTACTAAGAGTTTAACCTTTGACTTTCACAGCTGGTATATGTCAGAGATAGGAACTGAATCCAGGTCTTCTTCCGTCTGATTCTTGCTTTTTATCCACTACCCAATAATAACCTCTCTCTGATTCCATATTAATGTAAAAAGTGTTCTTATAGTTTGGCAGCAATTTGAGTATGTTTAATTATTACTGTCTCCTATTATTATGGCTTTTCCCCCAGATGTGACCTAGCATTATAAAATTACCTGTCTGCCATTTTCCAATATGAAAACCAGTCAAGTATAGTAAGGAGATTACATAATAAGAATTTTCTCATTTTTAGTGAAAAAAGTAACAAAGGTAAAAATGAGGGTATTTATTTATTCCACATAGGTTTTTTTTAAAAGTTTTAGATTATTGTCTTCATGTTGTTATTTTCATATAGATTTTAAAAATAATATTCACCTATCCGTAGTTTCTCTTCTGTGGATAAGCAAAATGGGTTTTATCCTCTTAGACATGAAAAAATAAATATTATCCACTCTCGTTTTTGTTGTTTCTTTCTCTTGTGCTTTCTGTGTATCTGGGTACATATGTTATCTCTATCTATATTTATATCCATAGCTATAGATAGATCATAGGTTAGAGCTGGACAGGACTTCAAAAGTCGTCTTGTCCAGTCCCTTTATTTTATGAACGAGTAGACTGAGGCCCAGAAAACTTAACTGTGGTACCTCAAGTTGGGAAAAACAATAGTGGCAGGATTTGAACAGAAGTCCTCCAATCCAATGCTTTCTTCTCTGTTCCACGCTCCATTTTGCCTCTCCATCATAAGCAGTGTTAATAAAAATTTAAGTACCTATTATATGTCAGACACCATGCCAAGCTCTGGGAATACAAAAAGAGGCAAAAACCAGTCTCTGCCCTCAAGGAGCTCACAGTCAAATGGGTTAATTAATCTAATGTAGTCTAATGTCTGATATATGCAAATACAACAACAAATAGAGAAAACTTATGGTAAATGAACAAGTAGAAAAGGTTTTGTATTTCCCAAATAATATTTTTCTCATTAAGCTTTATTGGAGAGCATTTACATTACAGATGATCATTAGTGTTACCAATCTGTCTTGAGTAAGAAAACCAAGTAGAATGTAAGTTTTATATATCTCTATCTATATCTGCTCCCATATATGTGTGTGTATTGGGGCTTCAGTGTGGGTGGGGATCTTTGCTTTAAGGAGTTTGAGAGCTAGTTTTATTCTCTCAGTGTTCGTACTTCATTACAAGGTGCTGTTGAAGGGTGTTTATTAGTGAACAATTATGCTTTTTGTTGAATGATTGTTAGAAAATCAAAGATATCTTTTGAATCAGGTTATGTAGAGACTTAAATGCATGGAAGGTATTATAATTAAAAATACCTTGTTATGAAGTCACTTCAATTTGAATATATGCTACCTATAAATAGGAATTTAGTAGATTTCTATAGAAGCATACTGAATAAAATGTACACTCTTTAGTCTGGGTTTCAAGGCCATGCCCAGTCTACCTCTCACCTAGTAGTTTTACAGCCTAATTTCTTATTACACATATTCTGTGTTCAACCAAGCTGTTCCTTAATCCGAACCCATTCCTTAATTTCCCATTTTTTAATTCAAATCTTTTCTCTGACTCTGGAATTGTATATCCTACTTTCCCGTGATAGCCTTCCTCGGTGGTGTAGCTGCTGACATTCTCATCTTTTTTTTTTTTAATCAGTAAATATTTATTGGTGACCAACTCATGCTAGTTAGACACAGCTATCCCATAGGGTTCTGTCCTAGGTCTTCTTATCGTCTTCCTCTATATTTGATGATCTTATCAGCTCCCATGGATTCAGTTATCATCTTTATGCTGATGATTCTTTTCCCTCATTCATTTCTCTATTAATTATTTTATTTTAGTTTTCAACATTCACTTCCACAAGATTTTGACTTCCAAATTTCCTCCTTATCTCTCCCCTCCCACCCCAAGACAGTGTGCATTCTGATTACACCTTCCCCCAATCTGTACTCCCTTCTATCACACCCTACCCTTCTCTTATCCTCTTCCCCTCTATTTTCTTGTATGACAAGATAGAATTCTATACCCCATTGCTTGTATGTCTTATTTCCCAGTTGCATGTAAAAACAGTTTTTAACATTTGTTTTAAAACTTTGAGTTCCAAATTCTCTTCCTTCTTCCCTCTCCACCCATCCCCATTAAGAAGACAATCAGTTCAATATAGGTTTTCATGCAAATCAGTTCCATGAGAGTCATGTTGTGAAAGACTAGCTATATTTCCCTCAACCTATCCTTGCTCCCCATTTATTCTATTCCTTCCCTTGACCCTGTCCCTCCTCAAAAGTGCTTGCTTCTGATTACCTCCTCCTCCCATTTGCTTTCCCTTCTGTAATCCCTCTCCTCTTATTCCCTTCCCCCTTACTTTCCTGTAGGGTAAGAGAGATTTTCATACCCAATTGTGAGTGTGTTTGGTATTCCCACCTTAAGCCAAATCTGATGAGAGAAAGGTTCACTCCCTCCCTCTCATTTCCCTCCTCTTCCCCTCCATTGTAAAAGCTTTTTCTTGCCTCATTTATGTGAGATAATTTACCCCATTCTTTTTCTGCCTTTCTCCTCCCAATATATTCCTCTCTTACCCCTTAATTTTACTTTTTAGATATTATTCCTTCATATTCAACTTACCCTGTTCCCCCCATGTGTGTATGTATGTATATATATATGTAGATATCTATCTATCTATATATCTATATATATGTACATGTATATATATTCCCTCTAACTACCCTAATACTGAGAAAGATCTCATGAATTACAAACATCTTTCTGTGTAGGAATGTAAACATTTCAACTTTAATAAGTCCCTTATAATTTCTCTTTTCTGTTTTACCTTTTCATGTTTCTCTTGATTCTTAGATTTGTAAGTCAGATTTCCTATTCAGTTCTGGTCTTTTCATCAAGAATGCTTGAAAGTTTTCTTTTTCATTGACTTTCCATTTTGTTCCCTGAAGTATTATATTCAGTTTTGCTGAGTAGGTGATTCTTGGTTTTAATCCTAGCTCCTTTGACCTCTGGAATATTATATACTAAGCCCTTTGATCCCTTAATGTGGAAGCTGCTAGATCTCGTGTTGCCCTGATTCTGTTTCCACAATACTCAAATTGTTTCTTTCTGGCTGCTTGCAATATTTTCTCCTTGACCTGGGAACTCTGGAATTTGTCTACAATATTCCTAGTAGTTTTCCTTTGGGGATGTCTTTCAAGAAGTTAATTGATGAATTAATTTCATTTGAATTCTTTCAGTCTCTGTTTTACCCTCTAGTTCTAGAATGCCAGGGCAGTTTTCCTTGATAATTTCTTGAAAGATGATGTGTAGGCTTTTCTTTTGATCATGGCTTTCAGTCCAGTAATTTTAAAATTTTTTCTCCTGGATCTGTTTTCCAGGTCAGTGGTTTTTCCAGTGAGATATTTCACATTGCCTTCTGTTTTTTCATTCTTTTGGTTTTGTCTTACAATCTCTTGATTTCTCATAAAGTCATTAGCTTCCATTTGCTCCATTCTAGTTTTTAAGGAGTTATTTTCTTCATTGAGCTTTTGGATCTCCTTTTCCATTTGTCCAATTCTGCTTTTTAAGGCATTCTTCTCCTCATTGGCTTTTTGGACCTCTTTTGCCATTTATTTTTTAAGGTCTTATTCAGCATTTTTTGGGGTCTCCTTTAGCAAGCTGTTGACTAGTTTTTCATGATTTTCTTGCATCACTCTCATTTCTTTCCCCAGTTTTTCCTCTGCTTCTCTAACTTGATTTTCAAAATCTTTTTTGAGCTCTTCTGTGACCTGAGACCAATTCATATTTTTCTTGGAGGCTTTGGGTGTAGGAGCTTTGACTTTGTTATCTTCTTCTGGTTGTATGTTTTGATCTTCCTTGTCATCAAAGTAAGATTCTATAGTCTGATTTTTTTCCACGACTGTTTTCTCATTTCCCCAGCCAATTACTTGACGTTTTAACTCTTTGTCAAGGTAGTACTCTGCTTCCACTGGGGATGGGGGGTGTACTGTCCCAAAGCAGGTTTTGTGCAGCTGTTTTCAGAGATACCAAGGTGGTATGATCAAAGGAGAGGTGTTAACTCCTCTCCTGGCCTGTGCTCTGGTCTGTGAGTGACTTCAAGCACTCTTTTCTGCCTTGGAATTGTGAGGTGGATTCCATCTCCACAGCTGCCACAAGCTCTGCCACACCAGCATTCCTCCTTACCCCAGGACCACCACCCAGGACTGTGATCTAGATCAAAGCATGGGCAAAGCACGAGAATCTTGCTTGAATGCCAGCAAAAAGAGATCCCTGCAATCCTCCTCTGGTCAGCAGCTTGATTCCCCACTGTCTGTGGGCTGAGAGCTCTGGAAGTTGCCACTGCCTCTGCCAAGGCAGCTGCTGCCCCGGACCTGGGGCCAGACCATGCTTCTCTCTCACTTAGGTCTGACAGACTATTCCTACTGACTTTCTAAATTGTGTTTGGCTTTGAAAAGTTGTGTTTTGGGGTTGACAAGTCTGGAAACCACTGTTGCTGCAGTGATTCAGTCCTCTGGCCCGTTTGTGCTGGTGGGACCCATACTGGACTGCATTCTTCTCCCAGCCTGGTGCCACAGACCTTTTCAGGTTGTCTTGGGCTGGAAATCTGTTTTACTCTGTCATTTTGTAGGTTCTGCTCCTTACAGGTGTTTGGAAGGGTTTGGGGGTTAGCTCAAGCAAGTCTCTGCTTTTACTCTGCCATCTTGGCTCCGCCTCCATTCCCATCTTCTTTCAAGGCATACTTCTGGGGCATTCTCTTCTAGGAAGCTTTCCTTTGCCGTCAAATGTGGGAGAGTGTAGACTTGGTTATATCACATTTGGAATATCGTTTTCACTTCTAAGAGTAACATTTGAGAAAAGAAATTGATGTACATAATGTTTCCAGAGGAGGGTCACCATGATGGTGAGGTGCCTGTAAACCAGTCATACAGTTTTTAATTGGAACTTGAGAGCCATCTTCAATTATTTGAAGATCTGTCATTGAGAGAGGTATAATACTCCTTCAATGTGATCTCAGTGGACAGAATTTGGAACCTTAGTTGGCAGTTATACAGAAACCGATTTAAGCTTGGTTTAAGGAAAAAACTTCCTTAGACTTAGAGCTATGCCAAAATGAGCAGTGTGCTTTTAGAGGTAGTAGTTTTCCCTTTCACTCAAGGTATTCCTACACAGACATTCTTGAAGATAGGTAGTAGAAGCCATTCTTCTGGTTCAGGTAGGATCAGATGATGTCTTAGATCCCTTCTAACTCTGGAGATGGTTTGAATTTTTCATGCCTCTTAGGCCTTTCCCCATGCATTTGTTCCTGGTCTAACTTTTAGTATTGTTATTCATGTACTACATTTCTCTCTTTTCTTCCTGGCTCCTCTGTCCTCTCTGGTTCTTTATAACGCTGTATATTTCTTGGTTCTCTTACCTGTCTGACCACTCTTTAGCCTACTTTGTTGAATCATCATGCATGTTCTGCCCCTTCATCGTAGATAGATCAAGGACTCAATTGGGTCTTCTTCTGTTTCCACTTTTTATTTTTTGGAGACCCCATAAGTTCCCATGGGTTCAGTTACTATCTCTGTGACATACCTATATATCTGATCCCATTCTTTCTTTTTTCTCTACTTCCATTTCATTAGTTGCCTGTCAGATATTTATAACAGGATATCCTATAGATGTTTCACACTTAGCATGTCCAAAACCAACCTCATCATCGATTTCTCCTTCCCTGTCCCCTAAGGCATCCCTGTCCTTATAGGAAGGAAGGAAACAAGCACTTATTAAGTGCCATGCACTGTATTGATCATTCTACAAATATTGGCTCTTTTGATCCTCACAAAAACTCCAGGAGGGTGGGTGCTTTTGTTATCTCCATTTTATAGTAGTGGAAACTGAGGCAGACAGAGTGGTTGAAAGACTTGTCCAGATTTACTCAGAGCTAGTAACTGTCTGGGGCTGAGGATGTACTCAGGCTTTTCTGATCCCAGGCCCGGGGCTCTATCCGCTGTACCATTTATGCCTCAGGCTCATTAACTCAGTGCCATGTTGGATTTTTCACTCTTCCCTAGCCCTAGATATTCAATTAGGTGCCAAATCTTTTTGGTTTTGCCTGTTTGAAATCTCTCACCTCAATTTCCTTCTTCCTATGTACATGGTCACCATCCTACTTCAGGCTTTTATTGCCTCTTGTCTGGATTATTTCAGTCACCACCTCATTCTACCCTTCTCAGGTTTCCTCTCTCTATCCATCATCCATAGAGCTGTCAAAGTGATGCTCCTGAAATACAGGCCTGATCATGTGACTCCCTCAGTAAATTGCAGTGACTCCCTCTTACTTCTAGGATAAAATACAAACTTTTTTTTTCTAATTTATTTATTTATTTTTCATTTTCAGCATTCATTTCTACAAGATTGTGAGTTACAAATTTTTCTCCCCATCTTTCCCCTCCCCCTACTCCAAAATAGCGAGCCTACTGAATACCCCTTCTCCCAATCTGTTCTCTCTTATATCCTCCCTCATCCCCCCACCCAACTTTCTAGTCGGACAAGATGGATTTCTATACCCCAGTGCTTATATATCTTATTTCCCAGTTGCATGTAAAAAGCAAAAATATAAACTTCTTTGTGTGACGTTTTAAGGTCCTTCATACTTGGCTACCTTTCTACGTTTGTTGTGTATTTCTTTGTTCTACGCACTCTCTAGCCAAACTTACTTTCTTGCTATTCCTTAAATACATTATTGAATTTCGCATCCCTGGACCTATGCCTGGGCTTTTCTTCATACCTAGAATACTTAAACTCCTCCCATCTGCCTCTTGGATTTCCTAGTTTCTTTAAAATTCAGCTAGTCATAGTCTTACCTCACCCCTACTCCCCCAATATGTATTGTAAGCTCCTTGAGGGCAGAGACTACTTTATTCCTTTTATATTTATCTGGTATACTTATATATGTACGCTGGTTCTCCTGTATTAGAATATATGCTTCTTGAGAGTGGGAGTTAGTTTGTTCTTTGTGTTTGCATTTCTAGCACCTAGCACAATGCCTGCTTCATAGTAGACATTTAATAAATGTTCATCGATTGATTGATTGCTATTCCTAGAACATAGTAATATATCTGGTACACATTAGGCAGTTAAGAAATGCTTGTTGATTGATTCATTTGTCTCTGATTTCTTGAGGGTTCAGGGCATAGTCTTTGTAGGGCATTGTCTTGAATAGAGTAGGCACTTAATACATGCTGGTTTATAATGAATTAAATTCTGCGTTGTTCATCTTTCTTTGCAAAGGGAGACTGGAAGTTTTAAAAAATGAAATAGGTTTTTTCTCTGCATAGAGGATATTTTTTTTACTTGTGTAATTAGTGCTATGAAAACTGCTTAGTCTTAAAGTTATCATAGCACATTTGTTGGACACACACACACACACACACACACACACAGAGTGCTCAAACACAAAATTACTCAGGAGTCAGTTTTTTTCTCTGCCCTAATTTGCTGTGGTTAATGGTAATTAAAATTGCTTAAGGTTGTTCATAGCTAATTCAACAAATGTTGCTATTGTATAAAGTTATCGGGAGCACAGAGATAAAAAAAGAAAATCGACACCATTCCTGCCATCAAGAAACTTCTGTTCTCCTATGGAGATATTATTTGTATATGAGAAAGGTTATGATGAAAAGCATAGTGATAAGCATGAAGGAGAGATCTAGGCAAAGTACTCTTGAAAAATTTGACTGATGAAAGAATAGAGGGAAAATTGGAAAAAAAACTTTGGAGGAAGAGAAAATTCTGGAAGATGGAGAGGAGGGAGGTGTTGCAAGAATAGCGAAACAGCTAATTACTCGTATTTGCTGGAACAGAAAGTACCTGAAAAAAGGAGGGAAGGGAGCAGTGCTGTGCAGAAAGGCTTGAAGGGTAGCTGGCAGCTAAATTGTGAAAGGTTGTCAGTGCTATACTAAGGAATTTGCATTTTATTGTGTAGGCAATAAAATAAGGAATCATTAAGAATTTTGAGTAGGAGAATGATTAGAAATGTGCACTGGAAATTAATTCTGGTAGCTGGGTAGAGGGTGTTATTGGAGAGGTGAGCTGTATATAAAAATTACTTGTATTTAGGAGTGCAACTGTTTAGTGACATTTTGATTTGTGTCCATTATAGTGGTTACTGTAACACTTATTTAAACTTTATTTTTCTAATATATTTCATTTAGAGAAAAAGAACAGGAACTCAGTGTTGCAGCTACTGGAGAAATTGACCCTGAGAAATCGGTGAGAATTTATGATGTCATTATACTGTTTAACTTTTCATTTAAATGGACCTTTTTCTATGAAAGGTATAACCATAAATGCTTAAAAAAATTTAGTGGGGAAAATAGAATCATAAAAACAAGGAGTCTTAAGAAAATATAAAGTGTACCTTAGTAAACTCAGGTACATAAGAATATGATGATATTCTTATTGGTTATTGTCCTTCATTCTCGAAGAGGACCAAAATGACATGTTAGAGTCAAGTTTCAGTGTGTCCAACTGTGGTTGATCAGACTAATACAAGCTCAGAATGTCCTACCACAGGTTGGACACAAATAGTCCATGTGAACTTTTGGGGTGGATTCTCTAAATATCTTGCATTTTTTATTCTTATAATAAAAATAATAAGTACCCAGCCTGAGTTCATGTTTTATAAAACAAGACTAAAAAGTCAGTTGTTTGTAATACTTCATTTTCCTAAGAAAACATTTTCTTTTTCCATTTTAGATCATGATTCTAATTTTAATACAAAATTATCTATGTTTTTCTCAAATGCAGTATGATAGTGTACTAAAAGATAGGTACCGAGACAATGTTATCTTAATGTGCAACATAAGATAACACTTTACCTACTACGTCTTGGTCAACCTTTAGACTTGAATATTTTGTAAGGAAACCTTTCCCTTTTTGTAAGAAACTTTCTCTTTTGATAAATATATTTTAGTAAATGTTGTAAAAATTAAAATGATGTGAAAGTAACAATCTCATTTGTACTTCACTTTTGCAATTCTCATTATAAGCGGAATGGATTACTAACGTCATTGCAACTAAGTAAAAAGGAGGTAATTATTTCTCTTATCTGAAATGCTGTTTTTATCTAGTTGGATATATAGTATTTATTTGCTGAAGGGAATATTTGGTCTTTTATTGCATGTTTTGTGATGTATCGTGGTACATGATGACCAAAAGTATTAAAAAAAAAAGAAAAAAGTAAGTTTGTAAAAAGTTTAGGCTTAAAAATAACAAAGCAACTTAGGATAAAATTATTCATATTGGTTAATTTTTGATTATGTGCAAATTATATGGTGGGTTTTTTTTTTCATATTTTCAGTATTGTACTAGTTTTCTCTTGCCACCTAGTATGCTTTTGGGTGGCCTTTTCATGAAGCTAGCATATGTCTACTCAGAAAATGCAAAACTCATTTTAACTTTAGCCTGAATCATTACTAGAGAGCTAAATATACTGCAAAAAGATATTATCAAATGAAATTTTAAAAAATCAAGGATAAATATAAATTATTTGTGATGATCTGGCCTCTTGTTCCCATTTCTTAGCACAGATAATTGGGATTTATCTCAGCATCCAAAACTAAGTGAAATTTAGTAGGAAAGAATTCTATGGTAGGTTGAAATTTCTTTCTTCATAGGCTTTTAAAGTTATAGGCATTTCCTAACTTGAGATAGGTTATGTTCATATTTAGCCAGTTGTTTGGAATATGAAACACATTTCCCTCAAAAACTCATAGTATGCTGACATTTTAAAGCCAGGAGAGAAATGGTATATAGAGAAATAATGTTTATAGATATTAGGGAGATACCTAAGGTAGCCCATGAAATCATGTTTGTTCCATAGTATACCTGAAGTAGTGGTTCTTATCTCCAAATTCCTCTAAGGCTTCTGAAACCCAATTTCTTTTGAGCATCCTTCCCATCTAGTGTGATCTTGGAGCCTCTTTGTACCCCTGAGGGAGATGCACAGAATGAGAGATAAGGACATTGTTGAAGGCCAAGCCATTTTACCTTTTGGAGGAGATTTCTGGTATTACAGAGATTGGGAAAGGCAATGGTTCTTGAAGCAAAAACGATGAAGGCTCCAGTGACATGTATCTGAATTATGGACAAGTTAGGTATCATTGACTTTTGAGACTATTTGCAATAAAGAGAGATTTTGAAGCCAATTTAGTGTAAGTATATATGTGTATATATATATATATATACAGGATAGAATGAAGTTTGTGGTTGGCATAGCCGTATGCTTACATATAAGGTTGTTTTGGGGTTTTTAAGATCTTTACACTTTTTCCTGTTTGGACAAAACCCAGATGGTTTTGGATTAAGTAGGGAAAGTAAATATAAGACACTGCTAATGTTTCGATAATATCGATGTTACCTTTGGTGAGCTACCTGAAAAGGGATATAAAATTCAGAAGAAGAATAATAGCTAATATTTAAATAGCCTTCATAGTTGACATAGCCGTTTTCTCACAGCAGCTCTAGGATGTAGGTGATGCAAGTGTTATTATTTTTGTTGTTATTCAGTTTTTTTCAGTCATATCTGAATCTTTGTGACCTCATTTGGGGTTTTCTTCACAAAAATACTGGAGTTGTTTGCCATTTCCTTCCCAAACTCATTTTTCAGTTGTGGAAACTGAGACAAAAGAGTTAAGTTGATTTGTCCAGGGTTATGCAGTTAGAAAATGTCTGAGGCCAGATTTGAACTCGGGAAGATGTCTCCCTGACTCTAGCTAGTGCCACTTAGCTGCCCCCATTATTTTATAGACGAAGAAAACTAGGTTTAGAGAGGATAAGTGATGTATCTGCCTAAGGTGACAAGGCTAGTCAGTGGCAGAAATGTCCAGCCCATGGTTTCTGATGTCACATCTAGGCCATGTGTTGTGAGGAAAGCCCTCTGTAAACCTCAGAGCACCATACAAATACAAACTGTTGGTGTTAGTATTCTGATGCCTAGGGAAGTATGCTTCTTTTGACGCTCCCTCCCAGTATCCGAAGCTTCTTCTGCTGTGCTGTCATGGAATCAGCCATGACAGCTGTCTAGAGAAAAACACGGCTCTTACAAGAAGGAGCCCTGACTTCTGGCACCTACTTTTGTACTTTGATCAGGTCTCTTCATTCACTTAGTCTCTGTGGGCCTTAGTTTCCTCACCTGTAAAGCTGATGAAATAACACTTTACTTGACTGAAGGACTTTTGGGTTATTTAATTATTATATTATTGGGGTTAGGGATGATTATCTCTTGAAACCCCTTCCATTTATTACCGTCAGTAAATTTACGGAATAATAATTTATTTTTCTTTCTTTTAGCCTGATAGACTAAAGCAGTTAGGTATGAGCCCAAGATATTTTGAAAAGAAGTTTTCACTTTTTGAAGAGAAGATTCCACCGGAAAGGCCCAAAGTAGCTTTCCAGACACCTCTTCCTGCCTTATCTGACCTCTCTAGGCCGTCTTTAAGTGAAGACTTTAACCAAGGGATCGACACCACCCTTGGGGAAATGATGTCATCCAGGTGCTTGTTTATAATGCTTTTTTTTAAGGGATTAGGTAAGCTATTATTTTTGACATTTAGGTGAATTTCTGAATGTAATCACGAAGAAAATACTATCCTTAGAGAGCTGTCAAGTTCTTTCGAATGATTTCTTCAGTTACAGCAACTTATTTTGTTATTCCTAGTTCCTGACTTTGTGAACCTGAGAAAGATTATTAAACAATTTTTCATTCCTTTTAGATGAATGCTAATTACTTTAAAATTTGTTTTAGGTTTTATTTTAGAATGATTATTCTTTGTAATATCCTTTTGAAAATATGTAAACTATACTGTGTTGCTAGTTTTGGAAATTTCCACTTGGCAAATATTGAATTCTTTCCTTAATTTCTTATGAAAGAAATCCTGTGTAACTTTGTCTTTTACGTGTGAATCATTCTAACTGTTGTCTTTCTTAACTGCTTTTCTATGGCAAGTTAGTCCTTGGAAAACTCGAATGTCTAAGATAAGCTTCAATTATTATCATAATAAGCTTTTAGATTGCAGGTCCTATATAAATGATATATTATACTAATGCTAAAAGAATTAATCATATTCATTATTTGAAATCCGTAAATGTAAGGTACTTTGCATCCTTTCTGTGCTGTCTATTCCTGTGGTCTGTACTATAATTATTCTTCATACTGTCGCTATTCTATCCATAAAATATTTTTTTCTTCATTTCAAAGATGCTGCTGTTAACATTGATATTTCCTGTGCTATACTACTTATTGTCAGATCTTATGTCTGTTAATGACAGGTTGGATAACAATATTGATAGATAGCTTATAAAGTGAAATACAGTTCATAAAGTTCCAAAGAGGCTAAAAGAGGTGAGGATTATTTATTGCCTTAAATGTCCTTTACATTAGCTACCGTGCTGTGTTGTAGATACTTGGTTGAAAAGGGAGGACAAAGGGAATGGAGAGATTAGATGACTAGTGAAATGTGTAAAAGACATACTTTTGAAGGAATTACCAATGTCTTATTGGTCCTTCAAAATAATTTTGAAGTGGGGCAGCTAGGTGGTGCAGTGGATAGAGCACCAGCCCTGGAGTCAGGAGGACCGGAGTTCAAACTGCCTTGCCTTACCCCTCCAAAAAGCAAAAATTAGAAAAGATCATTTTGAAGTAAATAACTTGGAAGAGTTAGCTAGGCTGTACCAGAAGGGGATTTCTGAGGAAGCAAAGTAAATGGATGTTTTTCCCCTTTTCTCTCAGAAAAATTCTTATGGAATTTCACTGTTGGAATTATTATTATAATTTTTTGCCTTTTTTTTTTGGAGGGGCAATTGCGGCTAAGTAACTTGTCCAAGGTCACACAGCTAGTTTTTGTGTTAAGTGCCTGAGGACAAATTTGAACTCAGGTCCTCCTGACTCTAAGGCTGGTGCTCTATTCACTGAGCCACCCAGCTGCCCCCACTGTAGGAATTATGGAAATTGTAGAAATCTAGAGAGTAGAGTCGACAAAGTATGAGATATCCTACTTCAGTGTTTCTAAAGACCTTAAAGACAAAGTATTCCAAAAGTCTTAGTGAGGTGTAGGTAAAGCTTAAAACTTCACCAAGATGTTTAGGACACTGTGTATATTTAAATACCATGGTTTATGTCAAAAAAATTAGCTCCTTCATCCCTATTGCTAAAGCTCCTTCCCCTCCTTTTTTTGCCTTTGTGATTTCACTACCTTGAAAAGTGAATTATCTTCTTTGCAGATCTAGTTGAAGGTTGGGAGAGCATGTGAATAACCTAGCTTAATCTTTCTTTGGATTTTGGCTAGAATGGACTTGTATAACATTACATTGCAGATTATAAATATGTTCCTAAAAAGTTATATATTGATAAAATTTTGAGAAGTTGAATAATCTTATACTCCTACTAGGATAGCTTCTTATTTGAGAACCTTTTTGTAAAGCAAAATCTCCCTAAATAAGGTGAATTATCTCCTGTAAAATCTGTATCTATGTTTGTGTTCATGACTGTATAATATTTGTGTATATTACTATGTGTATGCATATATTCTTGTGTATGTGTGTATATATGTATGCTTGTAGACTCTTGTGTATATATTTTTGCATCTTTGAATTTAGACTCCACTGTGTGAGTTTATGAGTACGTGTAATAGATGTATATGAAGGAAATGGAGCATTACATGAGTGTAGAAAGATATACTTAGCTAGAGACGAGTCCCAAGAGTCACCACATTCTCATACCTCTATAGAGAGCTGCCCTAAGAATTGGGAGTAAAGATTCTGTACTTCTAATACCACTGACTTTTCCTTCAAGTCGGAGTTTTCATTTTTTATATAAAATAGTGATGGTGACTTCCTTCCCAATGGTATGTGATGGATGATAAAATGGTATTTGATACCATTTATTTGTTAGTGGGGGAGGAGCATTGAACATTATTTATGTGGGGGAGGGGATACTTGGATGTGTGTACATATGTGGAGAACTTGGGTGAGTGATAGGCACACAGAGAGGATCTATCTGTATGTAAGAAGTTAAGTAGAAGTAACATGGTGGTATATTTATGGGAGAGCCATAGGTGTAAGAGAAGTATGTGTGGGGACTTGTAGATGGTGGACATATGGAGATGTATGTGTAGGACATGGGGAGAGGGATACATCAGGGGATATATGTCTCGAGATAGGAGCAGAACTTTTTTTTTTTGGCACTTTTCTTTGGAGGGCAATTGGGATTAAGTGACTTGCCTAAGGTCACATGGCTAGGTTTTGTGTTAAGTGTCTGAGGCTGGATTTGAACTCAGGTCCTCCTGACTCCAGGGCCTGTGCTCTATTCACTGTGCCACCTAGCCGCCCCTAGGAGCAGAACTTGTGTGGGAGATAAGGGTACACTGTGTATTTGGGAGGGACTTGGGGGTATTGATTGTGTAACAAGGGGATTTGTAGGGGAAATATGAGTGTTCCTGTGTGAGGATGCATGTGGACATACAGATGCACAAATACTTGTGGTTAAGTGTGTGGGATGGATATGAGTATATGTGTGGGTAGGTATGTATGTGTATATGAGGATGTATTTGTGAGTATGCATCTGAATAAGAATGTGGCTGGAAGGCTTCTGGGACCATGGAAAGGAAAATGAGTAGGAGTAAAATGGAAAAATGCCAAATGAGTTTTCCTTCTTTTACAGTTTCCTCCTTTCCCTTTACCAGTTCCCTCCTTTTTCTTCTTTCTCATCCCTTCTCTATTTTCCTCTTCTTTCACTCCTCCCTGTCTTATACTCCCTTCTCTTTCACCTCACTTTCTGTCCCCTCAAGCTTTCTTTCTCCCTCTTACCTCAACTTTTTCTTTTGGTAGAAGGAACTTGCAGAAGGAATGCAAAGGAGGAATGGTGATAGGGG
Organism: Pseudochirops cupreus; assembly: GCA_028627135.1. NCBI lineage: Eukaryota > Metazoa > Chordata > Mammalia > Diprotodontia > Pseudocheiridae > Pseudochirops > Pseudochirops cupreus. Next base: position 373,018,783 of record CM053580.1, on the reverse strand, counting down.
TCCTGGGATGGCATCAGAACAACAGTTACACCCACTACTGAATCTTGGAGTGCATTGGTGGTAGGGGACAGGGTTTTCTCTCCAAACACTCCCCACCCCCACCATCATTTCTTTCCTTTTTTCTTAATCTTTCTGTCTCCCTACTGTTGCTACAACCATCAATCACAAATGGCTTTTTAGCATACATGATTTGGAACAGGCGGTTTTTTCTTTGCTTTGAAGACAGTGTTCATGTTATTTTCAACTTATAAGGTAGTACTGGATCAGTTGAGTTTTTCTAAAGCTCTCATATATAAAAGTTCTATAAATCTTGTTTTTTGGCAAGTAGCAGCAAATTCCTGTTGTTTAGCCAGAGGTTAAATTATGTCTAGTTGTTATACTTGTGGTTTTTTGTTTTTTGTTTGTAATTATGAGCATTACTTTATTTTGGTTGCATAAAAACATTTACTAAGAGGGTTAATAGACCTCTTTTAGAAGAAGGGGTTAACTTTCTACTTTCAACCAAGTTTGTTTTGAAAAGAAATTCATTCATCACTTTCTTTGTGGGTTCACAAATTTAGAAGTGGAAGGGACCTTAGTGACATGGTAGAAATCCTGTTCTCTTGAATCTAAGAGTAAAACATTGAAAAAAAATAAATATGCATTTGGGTCCTAACTAAATCCATCTAAATTACTTCTTATAGCAACGTATTCCTCAAATGAAGGGATTTAATTTCTTATTCCAATTACATGTAAATCTGTATTATAATAGGACATATTATAGCAAATACTGGATTTGTAACAATAAAATTCTGCTCTCTCAGACCTTTTGGATCTTAATTTCTTTTAGCTATACAGTGAAATGTGAAATGGATTTTCTGACTTTATTCTGATACAGGATTACATCTCTACCTCCACCTCTACCCCCTCCACCTGCGCCATCTTTGCTCAACTATCGAACTCCTTATGACGAAGCATACTATTTTTATGGGGCCAGGAATCCTTTGGATCCCAGTCTTGTATATTGTAAGTTAATACTTCAGTATGTATATTACCTGTTGGTTCAGATAAGAAGTTTGGTTTCTTGGTGGAAAATATGAAAAGATAGGTTTCTGAAAATTATTTGAATAAGAAAAGTAATACAGTGTATTTGTATTGTCTTGTTAGCTGTTTTTTAAAAAAATGTTATTTTGAAATACACTGTGATGCACAGTACAGATCACGGCTTTATCACCTTTTATGTGAGGTATTATTTTTTTCCTTTTGAATTGCTAAAGCAGAACAACATGATTACAATTTTTTTGTTGGTGAGTTTTTTCATGTGCCTTTGCTCTAGGAGCTCTTAAATTTCTTTTTGTTTGTTTTATAGATATCTAATATTGAATGTGTATTTTCTTATTTTATCTAGATAACCCAGGAATTATGGGAATACCTCCACCAACCTTTGCTTCTGCTCCTGATACTTGTGAACTAGTAGGACCCCTTATGTAAGTCTATGTAACGTCATTTTCAGAGGGGTTTTAAATACATTCACCCTTTCTTAATTACTGCTTTCTACCGTATCGTCTTAGAGTGTGTATGTTGTATGTGTGTGTATGTGTGACTATTGACTGTATGGTTGGCATATTTGAACATATTTTGGTCTGTGTCGAGAACACTGTCTAGCGTTCCAGATGTCAACCCACGCACATGTTCCCACGTTATAGCATTCTTGTCTTTTGTTTTCTTGAATAACTGGTTCGCCTCCTTTTCTGATAGCAAGTCCCCCTACTGATGCGGCACTTTTATGAAGCTTTTCATGGGTGATTTGTTACAGCCCCACTCAGACCTAGCATCTGACTTTCTCTGACTTTAGTTGTTCAGAGCTAGCATTCTATGACTTGTAGCTGTCACTGAAAGAATATTGATAATAAAGAAATGGACATTTGTTTCATGGAGAAGGTTGGGCTCATTACAAGCATTGCACGGTTTTTCCATAGGTGGTCCATTTCAGTGTCTTCTTCTTGTGCAATTCTGGATCCAGTTTATTGCCTGTCTTTGGTGTCAGTCCAAGATGTTTGAACTGTTGAACCATCCAATTACATATCATAATCTGGATAGCAGACATTCTTTATCCACTTGGTTTAAACTCTGTGGATAGTTAGTTCAGTGCATGAAGTTTACTTTTCTTTTTTTTGGACGGGGGAAGGCATGGCAATTGGCGTTAAGTGACTTGCCCAAGGTTACAGAGCTAGTAAGTGTTAAGTGTCTGAGGCCAGATTTGAACTCAGGTCCTTCTGACTCGAGGCCCAGTGCTCTATTCACTGCACCACCTCGCTGCCCCATAAAGTTTACTTTTAACACTTAATTTTAATATGTTTTTTAGAAGCCCAGAATGAACATTGACCAAGGAGGGAGGCTGGATAGTAGACAGTGGAAAATATAAAATGGATTTAGATGTTAGTGATTTTGTTTCATTTTTTTTCTTTCCTACTTTTCCCTTCAATCCTTACCCCATCCTCACTACCACAGTGTAAAAGATCATTGGATGATTTTATTTGAAAATTAACTCATCTTTAACTATCACATTTTTATGATTTTCAGGTTACTTTTTTAATGTTCTAACTACATTGGTAGATTGGAGATTTCAGGACTCAAAAATTTGCATAAAAAGTAGGGTTCATTGTTATTTTTACTGTTACTTTAAAAGATATTCTTAGACTTGAAAATGGACCAAAATGCTAGTTTTTCTTGCCTCTTAAAATATGATATCTAGAGTTGTATCTAATAATTTTCCTGTGGTTCTAGTCAGCTCAGAAAACATTGGAAACGCTACTTCCTGTGATCTGGACGCTGTGCTTTTATTTACTGTCATCTCAGATTGTATTATTTATTTTAGCAACCTAAAAAAAAAGTCAGCTATCATCAGTTCATTGTTTCATATCAAGCCTGTGATTAGGTGAAGACTGTTGGATCTTTCTTGTTTATACATTGACAAATCAAGTAGCCTCTACTAATTTTTGACAAATTATTTTTTTGAACCTAAATTAAATGCTTTGTACTTAGCCTCTTTGTCCTGAATATCATCTTACTTGGCTTTGCGTAAGCATTCTAATCTGCCAAGATTAATTTTAATATGAGTCTGTCAGTTTGATATGAAGTGTCTTCAAGAAAATAGAATTAGAGCAAAGAAAATCAGTTGTCCTTCTCTATGCTATTTTTATTTAGAATACTAGAAATAGTGCTGTAGGCTTAAGAACTTCAGCTTACCTGAATGGTCCTGCCAGAAAGCCACTGATAAGTTTTATTTTCTTACACTTCTTACATGTGCTTCATACCAGTACCGTTGTGTTTGTTTGCATTTGTCCTTCGAGTATCACTTGCCTATAATATGTTGTAGTTCAGAAGATTGTAGCTTATTTTATAAGTCTTATTTTAATGACGTTGCTTTCTGATGACATTTAGAGAAACTCCTTGGTATCATAATAAGCTATCTTGAAATTAAAGTATAGCATGGCTTCAACTATTTGCATCCATCTTGTTTATTGCTGATTTTGATCCACTGATTACATTAAAATTATGAAGGAAAAGGGCTTTTAGACTTTTTTTTCCCCTCCTGGTCACTAGGCAGGCATCTAGGTGGCCTAATAGAGTGCTGGCCCTTGAAGTAGGAAGACCAGCGGTCAGCTCTGGGCCTGGAGGAAATCACTTAATCTCTGTCTGTTTCACCTTCCTCATCTATAAAATGGAAATTATAATAGCTCTCACCTTTCAGGGTTGTTGTGAAGTTAAAATGAGATAATGTTTGTAAAGAGTTTTACAAACTGTAAAGCAGTCTATAAATGCCAACAGTTATCGTCAGCAGGAGTTTGAGTGTTCTGAAGAGAAAGGTGAAATAGTTAACGTTGCTTTTCTTTGAATTTTCTTTTCTTTTTTGTAATTTTAAATAATTACATATTTTTCTTTGAATTTATTTAAGTTTTCTTTAGGAATACATTTCATCATTAAAATTTTTCACTGATTTTGGTTTTTTAACTAAAATAAGTTTTTTTAAGTGATGGAAAAGTCAGAATTCAGGAAATAGGAAAGTAATATGATTTTATATAAGTGTATCTATTCCTTATGCAAGAGATACGTTCCTGAAAAAGTTTACTCAAGTTGAAGTTTTGTAAATAAAGTGATATTTTAAATGCATCAGGAGATCTAACAGCTTAATGTTTGGAATTGTTTTATAAAGTGAAGAGTATTTGGTAAATAATAACTCCCTGTTTTGTACTAATCTTTAAGTTTGGATTTTTAAATGTTAGGTTTACTTTAAGTTGTAAGGCTCATATTCTGTAATATGCGGTGTTTTGGCCACAGAACATTTTGTTGTTCAAGGTTTATATGTGTTATATTTTCTCTCACTGTTTTTTAAATTTTATATTTTTTCAGGAATCTTCTGTTTATTTTGAACTGGCCTTCTTATTGTATTGATATTCTTTTTTACTGTACTAAAATTAGGTCTCTATATGTTTACATATTAGGTGTTTTTTGTCATTCCAGGCCTTTTGTTATTTCTTCTGTTGTCATCCTGAGGGATTTTTTTGGAGAGTGATGTATTTGCTGTGTAGTCCACTATTCCCCACCTCAAAGTCATCCCAGAAATTCCATGCTATTTCAAGAGACTATTTTGTTTTAATTTCCTAAATACGTTTCATGCTATTAATTATGTTTCAAATAGGAACAAAAATGTTTTGAATGAACCGAGCGCTGTGAGTGATACAACAAGAACAGGAGGACTCATTTTTGAAGATAAACCAAGGCCTACAAAGGAGTCAGTTCAATCTTATCAATATGATTTGCAGCAACAGGTATAAAATAGGATAACTATTTCAGTGTACGTATGGAGGAATTATTTGGGAGAATGGAATCAATTCAATTTATTCTACAACTGCGTGAATTGTCAGCATTGTATATTTGCTAAGAATTCTATAAATATTTTTGACTTAACTCTTTCCAATGTTGAGGCAAACTAGACTTTACAGTGCTGACGTTTGTTTCATGTAGTGAATACATTATCTTTTTGAGAATCAAAGTTTGCTCAGGCTTGCATTTAATAAAATACTTTTTAGAAGAAAATGAATTTTAAATTAAAGAATAGTCAAGTTAAAAATTCAGTCACAGTCCAATTGATAGACCAGTCTAGATAGTCTTTCTAGTTTCATAATGGTAACAAAATTAAGGATCTTAACAACCTCATAGACTGGGTTGCCCTTTCTATGAGATGAACTAATGCTGAGCATAGTACTTCCTATCAGAAAACAGCATGTTTAAAATGTTCATGAATATCCTACCCAGTACCATTAATTGGTTTCACAAAAATATGACTAGGTGAACCATTATTGTGGGGGTAGCAGGACTTCTAGACTATATATGAGGAGGTAGGATTATTTGATAGGCATCAGAAGAGTCCTTGATGTTTTATTCTGCCAGATAGCAGAATTGGGGAAAGGGAAACATCAGGGAAAAGGAGAAATCTGACTCAGATCAGAGCATTTAATGAAATCCTGGAAGGAAAGATGCAAAGAAGAGCTAAGTTTACTTAACAAAATGATCTATTTCCTGTTTTAAAATCTATTTTATTGAGAAATTTTAGATCTTTAGATCTTTAAATTAATTTCTCAATATTGTTTATTGAGTGTTTTCCATTTCCCTTTGCTGTTTAATAGTCTAACCAGAGGCAGGCCTTGTCTTAGAACCATTATTGAGATGGATGGATCTCTGGTGATTGGCTGAAGAACGTCCTAGCACAGTGGTTCTCAACCTTCCTAATGCCTCAACCCTTTAATACAGTTCCTCATGTTGTGGTGACCCCCAATCACAAATGATTTTCGTTGCTGCTTTATAACTGTAATTTTGCTACTGTTATGAATCTGTCTGATACGCGGGATGTATTTTCATCGTTTCAAATTGGACATAACCCCCAGAACCGCTGTTAGCAGGACTTGCTTTAGTGTAGAGCTTGGTTATAATTTATTAACAGCATTATTGTATATTGAAGCTGATCAGAGTAGCTTTGTGTGGAGTGTGTTTGTTTTAGTCTTGCAGGCTGCTTTTAAAAATTAATATGCTGATTAAGTTATTTAAAAGGGTATCATGGTAGATTGTACCCATCCATGTTTACTGGGACATGAAATGATATGAAGTTTTGAAAATCTATATAATTTGGTTCTTCAAATATCTGTACTGTGCTGTTGTATAGCTCAGGTCCTAGACTTCATTTACTCTTTATTCATTTCCATCAGCCCTCGATGAACTCTTTGCTTTTGGGTCTACTACTCCCTGAGTCAGCTCAGTTCAGCTACCTCAGCCAAAGGGTTTGATGCTGGTATGACCAGTGACCATAAGAAGTATTGGGGTGGGCAGCCACTGAGATCAAGGTATGGTCTTAGAGACAGAGGCCATAGGAATAAGGTATTACAATGGGTTGGGAATGTAGCAACAAGCTTGGGGGATTGAAACCCCAAGCTCCCAGGAGGAGCAGGGAAGTGAAATTTGGAGCAGCACGGACCTGGGAACGGAGTAAGAACCTTGATATTTGGCTTTTATTGTAGTATTTTAGCTAACGTCCAAGATTTGATTTGTTAGGGGTGAAATAAATACAGTTCTACTGACTATTTTTTAAAATATTAATACTGGACTTGAATATTGTGACACATTTAGAATTGACTATTTAATAGGTGACCCTTGTTAATTTTTATATACTCTCTTAAAAATTTACTTTCCACAAGTGAAAAACTTGCCCTCTGGGTATAGTTTATCCACCTTCATGCATCCATTTAGCTAGTTTTATTCTTGAATGTGGTGGTTCTAGGATTCATTAGTATGTGTGCTTCTCAGAGCTGTTTGTCTCTAATTATACAAGGAATCCTATTCAGATGTATAGGTATTCTCTAATTCAGGAACAGTTTGTGTTCCTAAAGTTTCTTTTAAAAAAAAATTATGCTAAATTTGATAGACAATTTTAAAAAGAGAATATTTCCATATACAAAATATAACCAAAAAAGAGTATGAAGGGCAGCTAGGTAGAACAGTGAATAGAGCACTAGCCCTGAAGTCAGGAGAACTTGAGTCCACATCCAGCACTTGAAACTTAACTAGCTGTGTGACCTTGGGCAAGTCACTTAACCCCAATTGCCTTGCCTTCCCTCCTCCAAAAACAAAAACAGAAAAAAGAAGATGAATATGGGAAGCTATAAATTTCTGTTATATACAAGCTTGATTTTTAAAAAACAGTGGATAATAAATTAAACATGTTACTTTCAGAGCTGTGCTGCATACTTGTGTTTTCCTCTGAATACCTTCCTGTTCCCTTCTGTGCATTTTTAAAGATAACTGAAGTGACTCTGCCCCCTCTTTTTTTTGGGGGGGCAGTACTCTTTCTAGCTTCTTTTTTTTTCTTTTTCTCTTTTTCTTCCTTCTCCTCCTCTTCCTCGCCCCTAACCCTCTCAGTTAAGGAGGGGGAAAACACAGTCCTTGTAACAAATAAACATTGTCAAGGAAAACTAACCCACAGGGTTGTCAAGTCTAAAACTGTATGTCTTTTTCTGTACCTTGGGCCTAATGCCATAGAAACGATGGTCACTTGGGTCTCTAAATAGCCTACAAATAACCTTTTTTAATTGATAAGGTGTCTGAAATGGTACCAGTAGGAGCTCTGAGTCCCCAACTCCTCTAATTTCGGAACCTGTTTCCAAGCTTGGGATCTCTCTAGAGCCTTTGGTATCCCTGAATTTAAAGGAGCTCCCAGAGTCATGTAGAGGTAGAGGCTCTAGGAACTACTCAGCTTCCAAGGCAGTATAGTTGGAGGAAGCTAGATAGGAGTACCAAGAGCTTTCACAGAAATACTCTAGGAGGAATAGACAAGGTACAATAGGTAATCTATAGCAATTAAGGAGGATGTTTTAGATGGGAACGATTTTCATTGGTGGTAGAGACGTGAATTTTTGTGAATTGGTAACTATATTTGTGAATTAAATAACTCTTAAAAGAAACAACTAGTTTTTTTGCAGTGATTTGGATAAGAGGAATAAAATTAATAATGGTATCACTAATATCAGACAGGCAATACAATATTGTAAATTGTTGCTTATTGTGTTAAGATACAGGAAAGAGAAGCAAGACGGAGGAAAGAGCGAGAGGAAAAAGAAGAATATGAAGCTAAACTGGAAGCTGAAATGAGAACTTACAATCCCTGGGGAAAAGGTGGAGGGGGTGCTCCACTCAGAGATGCCAGAGGAAACTTGATAAGTATGTTGACTTCCTTGTTTCTTTTCTTTTGGAAAAAATACGATTCTTTTTACTCTTAACATTAGGAGAGAGTTAGGAGAGAGGGCACATTACTCTGAACTGATTCGCTTTCCTAAAGTAAATACATTTAATTGCCATTCTTATGTTCTCATTTTTAGGATAGAAGGGTAAAATTTAATGCTACTAAACTATATGATAATCATATTATTAGAGTAGAAACTTCCAATTAATTTTAAAATTAATTTTTTATATAGACTGGTAGGTAAATTAAAATGGTTGGTTTTATTAGAAATTTGCCTCATATTTTATTTCAGAATGGGTTTTTTTTGGAGCCTAGTCTTAATAAATCTTTGGTACAGTAATACTTATTATATGGCATAGTAGTGAAATTGAAGTTGTCTGGGGAAAAAAATGTTTTCATATAATGTAGGAAGTTGGCTTAAAGTGTTATACTTTTAGTCCTGCACATGAAATAAAAAGTTAAGACAACCTGATTACTTTAGCCTTAAGTGAAACAAGATAAAACCTAGAGGAAAAGTTAAGTAATATTTAAATACGTATTACGATTGGAAATATAACAGGGAGAAATGGTTCTAAAAATTACTAAAACAATTACAAAGTGCCTGTTAAAGTAAAAATGAGAAACATGTGAATCTTAAATTGTCTATTATTCTTTAGCTGGCATAAGAAGCCTAAGGGGACAGGCTGTAATTTGAAAATTATTTGTGAGTATTGCTGACTTTATGAGTCAGGGATGATAGTTACTGGAAGGTACCTTAGAGTTGTTTGGATCCTGGATAATAAAGGATGTTAGCTTATTTCTTATTTTGATTTATATTAATGATGACTTATTTTTTTAAAGTAATAACCTCCAAAATTGGTACACTAACTCACCTTCTCCTAAGGTTTTCTTGGCTCATCACCTTGTGCATGTTTTAGAAAAATGGAATCCCTGGTCTAGAATAACATCTTAGAACTTCTTAGCCCTCTAGTTAATGCCAGTAATAGGATAATATATTCCTTATGCACTTGATAGAAATAGTTGGGAAATTTGAGGATTATTATACACTTTATAGTTCTTATAAACCACTACTGGCCACATTGGTATACAGAATATTTAATAGTAAAATGTTAAAAATCCAAAAATAAATAATTTCCTTTTCTAACTTTAGCAAATATTTTATTACCTCAAAAATTTTAAGCCATATTGTTCTAGGTCCTTTGGGTGAGTTCAGAGGGTTGTAGAGGTAACTTGACTCTCTCATCCCCAATACTCATTAGCAGATGCTTTGCAAATCAAGTTATGTGGCAAAAATTATCTTCATTTCACTAAAAAGTGACAAGAAAACCCAGTTCGCAAATCATATGTATATTCTACCCAGTGGTTTAATTGAAGGGTTTGTATTTACAGTCGGCCAGATCCTGGATGAAAAGCAAGTGTGAGGAGTGTGAATGTTGCCAGTGCCTTCTTGAGTTATTCCAGCTGAAGGGAGGGCTTCTTTCTGTTCCTCTCCCAGCCTTTTTCAAGCTAGTTCAAGAACTGGGATCTGTATAAAGTTTGCAGGATGAAAATTTATTTATTTTGAGTTAAATTTTTTTTCAGTTAACAAGCATTTATTTTCTCTCCCTTTCTCTTCCCTTACTGAAAAGAAAATTAAGAATAACAGCCTTGTAACAAATATGCATAAATAAGCAAAACAAATTCTCATAATGGTCATGTTCAAAAATGTGTTGACCTTGTAGACGTTATTCAGAAAGAAAAAAAGCCTGTTGAATGTTTAGCATGCAAATTTATTAGACTATAAATAGTTATTATTTCAAAGAAATTCATTATTCTTTTAAGGTGTAAGCAAAAATGATTACTGTAAATTGTACTTAATAGAAATAATTCTTCTGCGTAAGAAAGAAGTCTCCCAGAATGAGATGAGGTGTACTTACAGCCAATAAATGATAATAATAGCAATTACAATAATCACAATAATACTAACATGATCAATCACTTAACCTTAGTTCTAGAAGTAGAATTTTATATATCAGAAGTGCCTGGAACTATGAGATATGGGTCACATTAGTCAAAATGAGGTAATGATAAATTAAAAAAGTCACCCAGGGCACATTCTGTGACTTCACTACTAGTAGATGTTCATAAGTTAGGGCACCATTTAATCTCCCACCCACCATGGAAACTCATTTATGATGACAGATTATTTGGAGAAAGATTTAAAATCTGCTTTATGGTTTTCATAGCTGCAGTTCTCATATTTTGAATGGTATTAGTTTCTGCCATTTGACTTTTCTTTCAATTCCTGTTGTTTGCATTTATGTTATAAAAAGGAATTTAATTATAACTAAGTATTCTTTTTGAGTTCCTCCTCAAAGAAAATTTTCTTATAGGGAGAGTAATTGAAATGAGATGTTAAGATTAACTTCCTCTACTTGTAGGATACAGTTATTTTTCAATGTAAAAATCAACTTGTGCTTTGGGAGCGTGTATGGCAAGAGTTGCTGAATCATTTTAGAAATGTAGTGACCTGTGTTTTGCCTCTTAAAGCCAAGTCTTTAGCAGACACAGCCCTTTCCTTCCACTGTTGGTGGTTTCTGTTACTAAATCACAAGAAAGACCTTGAGTTTCTTAACAACATTCTCTCCCATTCATTACCTTTTAATTTTGGTTGATGTAAATTTTGTGGTGATGAAATATGTATTCAGGTTTGAAAAAAAGAAAAGTAGAAAATAAAGTGGGAAGCAAAGTAAGACTGAGAAGAGAAAAGGGAAAGGAATTAAAAACTTTGTTCTGTGTAATTTAGCCCATATGTGGCATGTTGTTCAAAGAAATAGAATTTTTCCTGTCATCTGACTTCTTTTTATTTTCTGCCCTGGTCTTTTTATCTTAAATTATGATAAATCTCATATCTGCTAATGACTCATATCTACTAATTTTGATTTTATAAGTTGGAAAAATGTGATTTTTAGCTTCCAAGAGTATAATTCTGTTGACATGCCAAAGCATGCTGTCATCCTAAGCTTTGGTTGTTTACCATTTGAAGGTATTAACTCTTTGTTTTGTTGGGCAAACACTATATTTTCTTCAGTCATCCTGTTTGCCTTCCCAATCAGTAATATTTTAGATTATCAGTTAGGTCATTGTAGCGCCAATGCAATACTCACAGTACCTATGGTGGCTATGAATATGCCAGTGTAATTCTGAATTGCAAAATATAACAAGACTCAACATGGAAGACACAGAAACAGAACATTTATTCAAACTGCAGTAAGCCAAATCCCAACACCAGAAAACCAAATCCATCATAGCAACAAAGAAATCTACATACAATAGCAATACAGGGGGCACTGCCATCCCCAAGCCTTCCCCCTACTAGGGCCTTCCCACAAATGAACACTCACAGCTTGCTGCCTGCTTCTTCTCTCTCTCTCAGCTCTAACTACTCTGACCAACTTCCTTTGTGCTCTCCTCCACCCTTCCTGCTCCACCTGTTCAACAAGCTTCTCCCACCACAGGTTCATGTGACTCACGCAAGTCACATGGGCCTATTAATGGATGGGAAAGATCTTCCCATTTACATTACCATTACAGGCATTAATGGATGATGTTCCCTTGATTAAGAATTGATCATGCTTTCTTTTTATCAATGAGTTTTCTTTTAAATGCGTTTTATTTATATAGGCTGTATATCTAATATCGTTCCAGTAGGTTATATAACAAAGAGGAATGAACATCCACTCCTGTATTTAAAGTGTGGGCTGGTTTCCCTTCCTGTGAGAGATGGTAAAGGGTCTTGAGGAATGGATATATCAACCTGAAATAAAGAATACTATCTAAGTAACAAAAACTAGGCTCTTTAATGGAAGCAAGGGAATTACAATCAAGGACCACCATGTAGCACCAAAGTACTGGGGTGCTTGGGGAGGGGGTTGAAGACAGGGGTTCTTACAGAATACCAGGGCAGAAGGTGTGGGGTACATTTCTTGGAATGGAGCAACTGCAGGTGCAAGGGAAGTTGGAACATTCTATGGAACAGCTGGCTTTGCAGTCGGGCTGGGGTCTGCTCATAGTCCTCTGCAGTCAACACTTCTCTACTATCTAGGTGATTAGGAAAAGTGCAATGTCCCTTTAAAAATAGAAGGAAGGCTTTAGTGGAGAAAGAAATAAGCAAAAGGAGCTGAAGAGGTAGATGAGGCATCATGACCTATGTTAGGAGGTTGGAGGTTAGAGGGATATCAGACAGAGGTGAAAAGGAAGAAAGAGGGGAGGGATTTAATTGATTTGAATTGAAACTTGTGTTAGAGGAGAACTTGGAGTTGCAGCAAGCTAATAATTTCTTGATTTTTTTCATAATAAAAAAATAGAATCCTCCTTCAAAAGGTGGCAGAACCAGCAAAGGGAAACCTTAGTTTGTGTCTGATTTTTACCAACTAAGAGTAATTGATTGCTGGGTAGAAATAATGGGTATGTTGGAGCAAAGCTACAAATCCTTTGTAGTGATAGAAGAAGAGAGAAGCTGGGAAGAATCTGACATACTTTGTAGTTTTTAGGAGAGCATATTTCAGATTGCTTAAAGCAGTGATACTACAGGCTAAAATTCTTTGTGATAAAGTCAGCCTAGGAGGATTGGTAATTTCTAAGAAGGAAATTCTAAATTCTCAGTAGTGAAACAATTCTAAAGAGCAGGAAAAGGAAGGTGGGAGTGAAGGAGAAATTTGTCTAAAGAGACTGATGTGGATGCCTAAAAAACTCATCAACTAATGTAGATTGAAAATGGACATGTTCATAAAATGGAAGTAGTAGCATTTGATAGCATCAGTGCAAAAGTGCAGTATAGTCTTGTAAAAAATATTGTCAAAGTGAGATGAGGTTGGTAAGGAAGGCTAAAGGTAGTAAAAGTATTTGAATTATTTTTAAAGTTCTGTTGGAGAAAAGAAATAGAGTCTGTGAATAGCACTTAATAATTGGGGGAGGATGAGTGGATGATGATGATAAATGAAAAAAGATGACATAGACAAGGTGCTTTGCCAACTTCTACTTTTATTTTCTGTGTGGACTGTATTTGGACTGGAAGATACAGAACTATTAGGGGATTGAATCCTGCAACATCAACGCAATATTCACAGCACTGATGGTAACTACAAATATGCTGGCATAGTTCTCAATTGCAAAATATAACAGACTCTCTATATAGAAGATAGAAGCAAAACATTTATTCAGACACCAGAAAACTAAATCCCAACACCAGAAAATCGAATCCATCATAGTAACAAAGAATTTAATACACCATAGCACAGCAGGGAGCCACACCATCTTTTAGCCTTCCCACAGACAAACTCTCACAAGCCTAGCTGTCACAGCAGGAGACAAACACTCACAAGCCTAGCTATCACAGTAGGGGGCAAACATTCACAAGCCTAGCTGTCACCTTGGGTGCATCTTCTTCTCCTTCCAGCTCTAACTGCTCTGATTCCCAGCTTCCTGTGGGCTCTGCTCCACCCTTCAACAGACTCCTCCCACCACAGGCACCATGTAATTATATTCGGCCTGTTAGGGGGCAGGGAAGATCTTCAAATTCCCATTACCATTACAAATCCCAAGATTTGTTGGGAGATACAAAGAAAGTTTCTTATTGGAGAAGGAAATGGCAAACCACTTAAGCATCTTTGCCAAGAAAACCCTATGGACAGTGTGATCCAGGCGTCTCAAAGAGTCAAATAGGACTGAACAACAAGAGAGTATCTGCTTTTCCTTGGTGAGTTCAGGTCACTGAGGTCAGATGCATTACATCCTTGAATTGTGGAAGAATCAGTTGATAATTTAAATGTGACTATTTCCTCAAATGCTCTTGCTTTCAGGTTCATTAGCTTCCTCAGCTTCTGCCATCTGTACCTTCAGTGCAGCTACATGCGGGGAAGGTATATCTTTGATTTCATCAAGACTAACAAGTGAAATACCTCTACAGTTATTACCCATAATTCTGATATTCCTCTGTCTGATCATAGTTTCCTATATTTCATACTCACCTCATCCTTTATCTTTTTTAAAAGGTTTCTAGTTTATCCCCATTAGAGCCTATTAATGTTTAAATGAAGGTCCCTTTATTCTTGTTTTCTAGTGTTTTTAAGAGGAATCAGTATTGCCTGTTGTCAAAACTTTTTTCTGCATCTGTTGATATATCTATTGATGTAATCATATGATATTTGTTCTTGTTATTAATATGGTCATTTATTTTTGTAGTTTTCCTAAGATTGAATCAGCCCTGTATTCCTAGTGTACATCCAGCCTGTCCATTATATATAATATTTGTGATGTGTTCCTGTAGTCTCCTTGCTAAAATTTTATTAACATTTTTTGCATCGATATTCATTAGGGATATTGGTCTTAATTTTTTTTCTCTCAGTTTTAATCCCCCTGATTTAGGGAGTATTAAGACTGTACTCCTCTCATGGAAGAAATTTGGTAGGGCCCCTTCTTTTCTAATTTTTTAAAAAACAAATTTTGTGCTATTGGATTTAGTTCTTTAAATCTTTGACAATTCATTTGTAAATTCAACTAATCTTTTTTCCCCTTTGAGAGTTCATTTGTAACTTTGTTTCTTCTGAAATTGTATCATTTAATTCTTTTATTTCTTGTTCCATTTCTCTGGGCATTTTATGTTTTTTAAAATACTCATCTATTTAATTTAGATTGTCAGTTTTTTGGTATATAATTAGACAAAATAATTTCTCTGTTTCTTTTATTGGAGTTATAAATTCATCTTTTTCACTTGATACTGATAATCTAGTTTTCTTCTTTTAAAAGTCAAATAAGTTTTTATTTTATTGGCTTCCCCAAGTTAGGTTCCCTGTCTTTCAGGCAATTCTTTGCCTTATTTAACAATTTGTTTATTTTTCCTTTATGTTTTATTAATCTTTTCTTTGATTTTTCAGGATTTCTATTTTGGTCTTTAATTGAAGGTTTTAAATTTGTTTTCTAGGTTCTTTTTTGGTTGTTATTGCATTCCTAATTTATTAATCTGCCCTTTTTAAAAAAATTTATGAAACTGTTTAGAGAGATAAAACATTTTCCCTAAAAACTGCTTCGACTTCATCCCTCAAATTTTAGTATGTTTCCTCATTGTTATCTTTAGTGAAATTATTCTTACTATTATTTCTTCTTTAGGATTAAGTTATTTAGTGTCTAATTACTTTTTAATCTTTTATTCAGTTACCCTTTATTTAATACAATTTTTATTGCATTGTGGTATATAAAAGATGTGCTTATTATTTTTGCTTTACTGCGTTTTTTGATAGTTTTTGTTCTAGAATACATAGAAAGTTGGAAACTATATATAATCCCTTTGATTCCCATTCAGTAATTTGGCATTGTCTTAATTCATTTTGTTCCCCTTTTTGTATTGCCTCTTTTTGTCAACAACTTAGTAGTGTTGTGTGTACACTGCTTTTCAAAGTCCGTCTCTGTGCCTTTGCATAGGTTATACCCGGATGCCCAGAATGTACTTCTTCTTCACTATTGCGTTTTAGAATCTCAGTCCTCCTTCCAGGGCACGGCTCAGTTGTTGCATCTCACAGGAGACCTTTTGTGATGCTTTAATTGGTAGTCTTCTCTTTCTTTTGGAATTACTTTGTATTATTTTGTCTGTTATTTGTATATGTGTTGTGTCCACTTAGTAGAACAAACACTCCTGGAGCTCAGCGACTATTTATCTTTGTGTCTTCTGGGCCTGTTAGAGTGCCTGGAACTTAGTAGTCACTTAATATTGAGTTGAAAATGAGCCAAATTGCCACTCTCACATATCTGAACTATCATGGTCAACCAATTTCCACAGTTTATCATCCTTGGATCCACCCTATCAGGCCCAACAGTGAGTACTAGTTTACCTGCCTTGCCAGTCCCTAATCCAGGTAAACCCTTTTCATATGCTTTCTTCAGTCCTGAGATAATAAGTTTCTAGAAAAAAATGGATATTCATCTGTGTACATGTTGTATTTCCCTTTTATATTCTATTTCCCCGCTCTTTGAGGGCAGAGACAGTTTGGTCTTCAAGTACCTCCCTCAGTGCCTTGCATATGATGACCACTTAATTAAAGTTTGTTGAAGGGAACTGACCCCTGTTTGCAGATTTTGGATTTTTATTATGTGATAGTTATTTGTCATTAGGGGAAAATAAGTAGATAAAATAGACAGCAACTACATTCAATTAAATTATTGCTGTTCTTAGTTTGTGGCTTTTTAACATATTAACAGATCATTTTATTTTGTTTCATTTTTTGAGGAAGGAACAGAAGTTTTATTCTCTTCCCCTGCAGGAAGAGGACAGTCCTCTCCACAGTGGGGACAAGGAGAGGAGGCATGTTACAAAAGAGGGAACTAGAATTTATACCCTAAGGTGGTCAAGCCCCCTCCCCTGGCTGTCCTTTCTCCCATTGGCTAGGAGGCGGGCTCTCGGTCTTGACAAGAAATCTAACCCAGTGGCATCTTATCTCTGCCAGCTGGGGGGGTGGGACAGGAAGCCAGGGTATTATCCAGGTCCTTCTTTGGTAAAGGCCAAAGCTGGGGATGGGGGAAAGGTCACTAGCAAGGGTGGAGGTTAAAAACTCCTGAAAGGGGCCTGATGCTAATAACAACAAGGGAAGCGGGGGAAGGGTCCTAGGTTATGTAAACTCAGGACAGGCTCTGGTTTCCAGATAGTTTCTCTCCCTTCTCATTCTGAGTAGTCTTCACAGAGGGTGTAGAGAGTGTACCCCATTCAGTACCCCCTTCCTTTCATACTGTCTGAAGACTTCTCACATCACTGTTGATATAACTCATCCACCAGTTTATCACTTCCTTCTGTACTATCATACCACGCACTCTCCTCCAAAATCCTTATTTTACCCTAGGATCCTCTCTTCTGGACTTGCTGCAACCTGTTCCTGGAGAAGCCTTAATTTAACATTCAGAATAAGCAATAGATTGTAAATAACAGATATTAAGCAATTTAGTATGCAGGGGCCAAAAAGGAGGCCTTTATCCCACGTACATGTAATAAAACAAGGGAATCTCTGCCACTCTGCCGTTGCAGAGGAGATGAAAGTTACAATCCGTAGAAAATGCTGTTCCAACAGTTGCTCTCTGGAAGTAGCTAAGGAATGGAAGCTTACAAAAATTACAAAACCTTTAAGAGAAATAACTAGGGAAATCCCCACGGCATCACACTATGGTTACAAGTAAAGCTGTGGTGTAGAGGTACAGAAACACATGCAAAGACCCCAAAAACAGAATTATAAGTAGCAATAGAATCAATGTGCTCACAACAATCAAAGTTCTCACACCAGGAGGGAGTGGTTCAGGGCTCATGCAGTCACCCAGTGGGAAAGCAGAGGCTGCATTGGAGGTGCAGTTTCACGTTCTCAGACTGGGCTGATTCAGTTGTCCATGTCACAGGAGGTTCAGCAGGTCCCTTTACTCTGGTGTGGTGAGTCCAGCCTCTCTCCTGGGTCCGGATGGCTATGTCAGAGGTTAGCAGGACCTGAAAAAGGGCCTCCCCCAAGTGAGACTAAGCTTCTCCTCCTTCCAAGCCCTGATCAGGACCCAGTCTCCTAGCTGGTACCTGTGGACTAGCAATTAGTCCCTTAGTCTAACAGATCATTTTAAAATAGAATTACCAAATTCTGAAGTCACATTAGATAAATTCTAACATAAGTATGTATAAAATTGCATGTAAAATAACCATGTTGTTTTTTTTTTCATGAATAGATACTATAATTTTTCTCAATTTTTTCACTAATTTATATTTTAACATTACAGGATCATTTCATTTAAGGTCTTCCTGTAAGGTTTGCTAATTAAAATAAAATTTCAGTACAACAAAGTATCACTTTTTCTTTACCATTATTCTGTCTTCTTTTTCTTATTTCAGCATTTTGTATTCTAATATAAGAATGGTCAAGTATTGCTTATTTTAAAAAACACATATATTTGTACACAAACAAATGTAGTAAGCATAACAATTTGGAAATGTATTTTAAAAATAAATGGCTTATTTTTCCCTCTTAGCTGATTTGAATAGGATGCACAGACAAAATATAGATGCCTACCATAACCCAGATGCAAGAACACACGAAGATAAAAGAGCTGTTGTCTCTCTAGACCAAAATTTAGCCACTACAAATGCCGAGAGCCTAGAAGATCCTGCAAATACAAATTCAGGTTTTTAATCACATTCTGTTTTGTTACCTTTCTGATATGTCATCTGTCTTTTCCTCTTAACCATGACAGTTCTATATCATGTCCTAGTAAGAATCTTTTTACTCCTATAATATAAAACTTGTTGACCAAGCTACTTAAAACAGATTTTTCTTTACAAGTCTCTCTTTGCCTGTTTGCAGTGAGTCTGTAGTTTGCTGCTTAATCCTCCACCTTGCTTCTCAGTTTTTATCACTATTGTTTGTTATTTTTCTTTTTGTATGGACTATTTGAGGTGGGAATTTGTTTTTTGGCCAGTGTAGCACCAAGATTATAAATACCAATAATGTTACTTCATATTTACTTATTTGTATAAATGTTTTTAAAGACTGCACTCAAATTCTGCCTCTTGACACCATAGCTCTGACCATAGGCATACATGTCACTTGCACTTTAGGTCCTCCAGGCAATGTCTTAAGGGCATGAGTTGCTCAGCTGAATCAGTGGAAGGAATTTCTACACAGAGAATTTCTTACACAAATGAAATCATAGGTTTGAAACAAAAAATTAAATAAATATATCTTTCCAGGAGAAATGTTAGCTCCTTGAAGACAGACACTGGTTCATGTTTTTCTTTGTATCACTAGTACCTAAAGTAGTATCTTTTAAATATAGTAGACATTTAATAAATTTTTACTAAATTAAATTTTGTTTATATATGCATGCATACACACATATATATATTTTACATATATATATATATGTATATGTTTTGGGGGTTGAATTTAACATCTGCCACTTAAAATTCAGTTTTATACTGCTTCAGTGTAGTTAAAAGGCTTGCAGGTATCCATTTAGCACAGTAGAGAGAATTGGACTTGGAGTCAGAGACCAGAGTATGAATCCTGCCTCAATTGCTAGCACTTTGTGACCCTTTCACTGGCAAGCCACATAACTTCTTTCAGATTTAATTTCCTCATCTAAAATAGGGATAACAAAATGGGGATAAATAATAGCACCTACCTACTGGAATATTTGTGAGGATAACTTTTATAAAGTACTTTGCAAACCTTACAATGCTCTGTGCAAATGCTACCTGTTATTATTGTTAATATAATATTAAAGGTAATAGAAGAAAGAAATCCTAGAGAAACTTTCATTTAAAAGAGACCTGGAAAGAGATGACTTTGCTTTGTCTTTTGCTTTGCAACACTTGTGGAAAATCCCTGCTTATTTTTTTCTTTTTCTAGCTTTAGCTGTCAGTAATAAAGAGTTTAGGAAGCACAGGTTCTCTGGCAAATGAGGAAGAATCTTAAAGATTCCTTTCTTTGTATATTAGAATGTCAACATTTATTTAGTATTTTCTGTGTTCAAAACAGATTGCAAGGTGCTAAATAACTATGATAATATAAAATTATTCTTGATGTGCCACCGTTATTTCCTACTGTATTTTGTCTATTCGAATTCTGCTGTTAACGAAACAGATTTTTCTTGTATAGCCACCTTTATTCTTATACTGTCTATGCCTTATACCTATACTTAGAGATTAATATTACACCTCTATCTCTCCCCTCTGTGTTTATATTAAACATTAAAGCACAAATTCCATAAAGTTATTAATGGAACCATTTATTGAATTCCCATCATATGTAAACCCCTGTACTAGAAGAGATTTAAAATTTTTAAAAAAAAAATAAAAGGTATTTAATACTTTTGTGCAGTGTGTGATTAAAAAAAAACTTGTGCACAGATTTCATTAATTAAATAAAGGCTAATTTTGAAATATCACATTGATGTTAAAAATCACCTCATTTATACTACAATTTAAACTATGTTATTTTACTTTTGAAGAACATAGGGAACTCAGAATATACCCAAAAAGAATATTACAAATTATAAAACAGCCTGGTTTGTCCTGGTTTTTTGTCTTCATTGGGCCCATTTCCCAAAATTTCATTTTTTTGGTTGTTTTCCTCTTAATATTCTATATCTTACTTAATTCGTTAAAAAGATATTTATATATTGCTTAGTTTGTGGAGTCTCTGATTAGGCATAATTAAACCACAAGAGTAATCTCAACCGAGGCTGGAAGGAAGCTTTCTTAGTTGCTGTGTGTTCTTTCTTATTTTTGGACTCATTCTCCTGTTTGCTGATACTTATCTTGGGACCTGCTTTCTACTTGTTGACTTTTTTCTGTCTCATTTAAGCAGCGCTAGACCTTCCTCATGTTGTATTTTACAATTTATTTTTGCCTGAAGTAACTTAACCTGCACTTCTTTGGTAAATTTCCTTCTAGTTACATTTGCCTATTTTCTCATCCTGTCTGCTTCATTTGAATTCTGATTCTTTCCTGCACGGTATTAGACACTGTACTTAATGTTGTTTTGTCAGCCAGCTTAATTAACATACTCTCAGTTTCTTTAGAGTAATGCTGAAGAGGAACTTCATTATGGAAATTCAGTGTTTTTAATGGGAAAAAAAGCCCCAATCAGAAAAGTGACAGACAATTTGATTGTTTTTTTTCTTATGCTAATTCTTTCATTTTCTGTTATTTTAAAAGTATTTTTAAAAACTGTTTTTTAACCTTCGCCTTTAGTTAATTTTAAACATAGACAAGTAAACAAAGTAAACTAGTTATGATAGTCAACTTATCAGCAAAGTAATTAATTAACATGTTCAAAACCAAATGATTAAGAGAAATTTCGATATTGGAATGAATCTCCTAAGGCTGAACAGAGATTTAAATGTAGATTAAAAAATACATTTGGGGACAATAAAATTTCAAATGAAAAGAAAATAGCCTTTGGAAAGGCATCAATGACATGTTTTTTAAGTAGCTGTACAATTTTTTAATGCTACAAATTAGATGTGATACTGTTCATACTTGAAATCTTTTATAAACAGACTTTTAGAATTTCTTTATCTGAATGTAAAGAAACACCTTTTAATTTCTACAGAAAATGTATAGCTATAGAGATACAGTAAAAGAAGTAATCCAAATTTTATTTAACATATAATTGATAGAATTTATCTTTTAGGTTGAGTACGTTAACAAAAATTAGTAATTTTAAATGCTATATGTGTATTTATACACACACACATATTACATAAGAGAATTTCAGAGTATTGGATGTCATCTCCTAAATAAAAGATATTTATATACGTAAGAATTCACATAAATATTTTCTATATATAAAAAATCTCTTAAAAACCCTTTTCTACAGTGATAACTTTTGCCTTAACAGTATTTTTCTTTCACCTTTTGTCTTGAATCTTTTTTATGTAGGTGTATTTTTTGTTTCAGCTGTTAGCTTTGTTTAGCTTTCACTGTGTCTTTACCTTTTCTTCTCTTTTATCCTTTTGGTTTGGGTTTATTTGAATTCTACTCTCTCACTGTTACCTCTTCTCTGCTGGAATGACAAATTTAGTATATTTTCCCAAAAGACAAATTTAGAAAATTCTTCATCCTTTTAGTTTTGTTTTTAAGATTACTTTTTATTTGAGCATCTGCTGATTTTACATTTTATAAAATATCTTTTTTAAGGTCAAATAGGTACACAGAGCTCTCCTTTTGCCCGGGGAAACATTTTTGGTGAGCCACTAACAGAGCTTCAGATTAAACAGCAAGAAGCTTACAAGAATTTTCTTCGTTTTCAGGTGAAATATATATTTTAACATAAAAATTTTATTAGATATACATATTTTGCTAAATATACAATAATTATTACTAAATAAAGAGAAATTTTGCCTATTAAATATATTTTAAATTCTTAAATGCCAGCGCAGAATTTTTTTTATTTTGGAGGGGGGAAGGCAAGGCAGTTGGAGTTAAGTGACTTGCCCAAGGTCACACAGCTAGTTAAGTGTCATGGGTCTGAGGCCAGATTTAAACTCAAGTCCTCCTGACTCCTGGGCTGGTGCTCTATTCACTGTGCTACCTAGCTGCCCCAATGCAGATATTTAATGTCAAATAATATTATATTGTAAGGTCCGTATGAAATATCACATTTTATGGGGTAATAAAATAATAATTCATATGATGCCTATAAAAACACTATATGTGGGGTAGTTTGTAAGCATTGCATATACCTAGCAATTTATTGATTATATAAATGGTATATGGGAAAATGTTCATTTTGTATTTCACATTGTAATAGCAAATCACATTTATATGTTTGTCACTATAGCAATTTAATGGGCAATATGCTCTGACATTCTCAATTCAGTTACCCTATAACTAACTACAGATTAGCTAGTTTTCTGAATCTCAGCAATGTATAGATGCAAAATTCTTACCCTGTGTCATCAAAAAGACCTGGCTTGTCCAGTTGAATTATATTCAAAACAAGTTTCCTAAGATTGCTTTAATTTTTAATTTCTCTTTTCTAAAAATAAGCTCTGTAAATTACTCCTTTTTTACTAATTACTGATGAATTAGCTGGCCTGACTTAGTGGCAGCCTATTGACTGTTACTGTTGAATCATTATATTAGGAAGTCTGTACTTCAGATTTAGATGATTAATATTAACAAAATGGAATTTAAAATAGGAATATTGGTATGTTATATTCTGAATATGTATGTACCTATACACATTTTTACATACACATATGTATAAATTCATGTGTGCATGCGCGCACACAAACACATGAGATATCAACACCTAACCTATTACTATTAATGTATCTAAATGACTGGTTATAACAATATGAAACTCCTTCTGACTCAGCTTTTCCAACTGTGTCCCATCCTAACTTACCTCCTGCCCAAACAGCATGTCTATGCTTGATTGAGGCCAAAGTGATACCAGGATTCTGGAGTGGGTAAACGCATATTACAACATGTATTCCTCACCATTTCCATTTCTTTGTTCATACTTCAGTTAATTTCAGTTCACCAAGTCTCTCTTACTTGAATGTATAGTCTTATCCTCATTAATCCCCTTTTTTCTTCTCTTTTTCCCTTCTACCTCCAGCTCAGTTAACTTAAGAAAATCTCTTTCCCTCTCTGGTCCATTCTGTTTCATATATCTCATTCCTGTCACCTTCCTTTACCTTTCTATTTTTCCTTAATCATTAACATTAAAGATAAAAGTATTTGAATAACAAATAGTTATTCAGTTATATTGATTTTTTTAAAAATTTGATTTGTAGTTTAGTGTTTTCTTCTGTTTGAGATAAGGTATTTTAGCTACTTTATGGATTGGAAAGATTTTTGTGAACTAACCTGGAAACCCAACCACCACTTACAATAATCATTTCCAAAAATTATATTGTAAATTTAAAATGGCCAACTTAGAAATTACTTTTAATGATATACTTAATTTTTAAGTTCTGTACTTTATTTGAATCTAACCTTTACTACTGATGTGCATATCTCACATCCATCCCTTTCTATTCCTGCTCCAATTATTCTAGATTCTTTTTAATCTTTTTCTAAATTCTCTTTTAGACAACATGTCACTCCCTTGATTAAAAGAAAAAAGATCTAGGGCTTCCCCACTTGAAATTAATCAGTCAATCAACAAAAATTTATTAAGTAACTACTATGTACCAGATATTATGGATACAAAAAAGAAAAGCAAAACAATACCTATCCTCAAGGAGCTTCCTTTTTAATGGTTTTAGGAACATGTATGTATATACAGAGGTATATTCAGTACGTAAATCAAAGACACTGTTACCTTCAGAGGAAGCACCAGTAGCTGGGGAACAGGAAAGACTTCTCATTATATTGGTACTGTAAGTCTTAAATGAAGCAAAGGATTGATTTCAAGAAATGGAGGCAAAGTAGGAGTGCCTTCCTGTTATCTGGGAAGCCAGTAAAAGGCATGAAGATGGGAGAAGGAATGTTTTATGTAAGGAGCAAGTAGGCCGGTATGGCTAGAATATAGAATGTGGAGGGGAATAATGTGTAAGTATATCGGAAAGGTAGGAATGGATCAGATTTACATGCTAAATATTGGAGTTTATATTTGCTTTCTGTGGTGATAGGGGGATGCTGGAATTTATTGAATGGGAGTTGGGGGATAAGATTTGTGCTTTAGTAAAATAACTTTGGTGATTCTGTCAAAAATAGATTATAATGGAGAGAGACTTAAGGTTGAGAGACCAAATAAGAAGTTATTTCAGTATATCAGGAAAGAAGTGATGAGGACCAGAAGTAGAGTGTGAATGGTGGGAAGGAGACATAGACAATACATGTTGTGAAGATAGAAAAGGATAACATTTGGCAACTGATTGGATATGTGGTTTGAGTTGAGGAGTTGAGGTTTGAGTTGCAGAGTTGAAGATAACACCAAAGTTGAGAATCAGGGTGACTTGGAAGGATGTTTGTGCCCTAGATAGTGATAGGGAAGCCCAGAAAAGGGGGGCAGAATGAAGGGGAAAGGTGGAACTCTGTAGCCCATCATTTGAGACTCCACAATCTGACCCTAACTCACCTCTCCACTCTTGTCTCCTAACTACTCTGTATTTTGAACCGTCTGCATGAGTCACACTTCCATTTAACTCCTGCTAAACATAGGCATTGGAGGCATCTAGGTGGCTCAGTGGATAGAGTGCTGGGCCTGGGAGTCAGGAAAACCTGAGTTCAAATCTGGCCTCAGACACTCATGAGCTAAGTGACCATAGTCAAGTCATTTAACCTCTGTCTGCCTTAATCCACTGGAGAAGGAAATGGTAAACCACTCTAGTGTCTTTGCCAAGAAAACCCGAGTCTTGAAAACTTGGATACAACTGAATGACTGAAAACCAAAAACATACCCATGTACATTCCCACATGTGCTTTTGTTTACATTATTTTGTCTCCCTCTTTTGTCCTTTCCACATATCTAACTCATAAACATTCTACTTCAGCCCAGAAAAAGTGCTACCACCCTTCTTCATCAGTAGCTGCCCTGTGATCTCTCCATATCTATCCCACAACTCCCTCCTGAATTCTGTTTTTACAAATCAAACTCTGCTAGACATTTCTACTTTGATGTTTTTAGAGGTGCCTCAAACTCAACAAGTCTAAAACAGAACTTGTATTTCTCTCTAAACACATCCCTCTTTCTAACTTCTCTGTTATTGCCCAGAATACCACCATCCTTCCAGTCACCCAGGTTCTCAGCTGTGGTGTCACCTTCTACTCCTCACTCTCATACACTCCACATATCTAATCATTTGCATAAGACTGTGAATTTGGCAGCTATGGAAAGGGGAGAAACTGAAGGAAGGGAGAACAATTAAGCAACTGTTGAAGTCCTCTAGATAAGAGGCTAGAACTAGGATGGCTGTGCTATGAGTGAATAGAAGGGGTTAAATGTGAGAGGAGATGCATTTGCAACTTGAAAACTGATTGGCTAAGAATTGAAGTGGACTCTGTCATTGAGATCTAACATGGTATCCTGAACAGAAATAGGGAGGTTAGAAAGAGAGATTGTTAAGTTTTGAGGTACCTGTAGGACATATAGGTGGAGATGCCTACCAGGCAGTTGGCAGTGCAGGTCTGGAATTGCATAGGGATGATAGCTGTACTCCAGGAGTGATGAGGATACCCAGAGACAGTTCTGGGGGATACCCAGGATAGGGATTATGATCTGTAACAAAAATTTTCTGAGAAGGGTAAGTTGTTTAACATAACAGCAGCAACAACATAGCAGATCTCTCGGCACTTATAATCATAGATGCATATTTGAGGAAGTGAAGAAGTTTAAATATGGCACTCACCTGAAAAAAGTGTCAATGCAAAAGTAGTACAGATTCTTATATTATTTTGGATTTTACCTAGGGGGCATGTAGATGAGCTCAGTGAATCCATAACCACAAAAAACGATAATGACTAAGGTTATAAATAGATTGTGTAACTTACAGAATGATAGAAAATAGAATATTCTAACTAGTGAGTAGATGTAAAAAAATCATATCTGGATTTGTTTTCTAGATTGAGGAAAAGAAACAAAGGGAGGAAGCAGAGCGAGAGAGGCAGAGACGTGAAGAAGAAAAAGAAGAAAAACGTTTAGCAGAACAGAGGGCCAGAATTCAACAAGAATATGAAGAAGAACAAGAAAAGAAAAGGGAGAAGGAGGAGGAGGTATATCAATTTTCTTTTTTTATCATAATGCTTAAAATTTTAAGAGATAAGTGTTTAATTCTTTATTAACTTTTAAAGTTCAGTACGTGATATATGCATCGTAAAAATCATTTTGGAACTTATTTTAATCTTTTACAAAATATTGAATTAATTTATACTTAGTAATTTTTTGTTGATCTGTGACAGTTTAATATTAATGATAGTATGAACATTTTAATGAATGACAGAGGACTTGGATTTTTTTTTAAAAGAGGATATAAACTTTCAATTTAGCCCTTTTCAGGCAATTAAATTGCATAATTGGCTGTGTGCCTTTGTGTTTGAATTTTTCTATTAATAATGATTCTTAAGCTTTATTTTATTTTGGTGCCCTTAAAAATATTTTTACAGCAAAGAGTAAAAAATGAAGAGTTGATACGGTTAGCTGAAGAAAGACGAAAAGAGGCAGAAAGAAAGAAGAAAGAAGAGGAAAAAAAATATGATTTACAACTTCAACACTATTATGAACGAAAAAAAACAGTTGAAGAACAGACAACAAGGGTACGTTTGAAAATAAAATTTCAAAGAAATTATTACAATAAGAGACCTTTAAACCAGCATCAGTGGAAAATATGCTTTGTGCTGTCAGATCTGTGTGAAGATGATACTACAGACCCATTGTCAGTATAAGTTTTGAGGTCGTGATATGTTTGTTATTACTTCCCCTAGAGGTTACGCTTAGTCATTTTGCTTGTTTCCTTTTGTGACCAAAGGTACAGATGTCATTGAGATGGCTGGTTTGAGACAATTGACCTATGACCGTGGAACTTTCTTTCTACAAAACTATTTTCCTTCATGGTTTTAGCCTAATGATAGCTGATTTAAGAAAACCTGAAATTTGAATTTACATGAAAAATATATTTATTATGTGTGATTGTAAACTACACTGTGTTCCCAGCATGGTTTTGTTCACAAGCAAGGCCCCTCAGTGCACCTCGAACAGTATTAGGTTTACACAGCTTCGATTCATGTTGGCGCACAGTTTTGTCCTAGACTGTTGGTGCCAGGAGGACAGGAAGCCTCACGTTTACATGTTCTTTATATTTCTCCAGTGCCTAATACAGAGATCTTTGCAAATATTTCGTCAGTGTTGCTGATTGATTAAAAAGAGCATCTGTTATATAAGGAAGACTTGAAGTGCCACACTTACCTAGATCAGACTCTCCTCTGGTGACTCTATGCCCAGGCCATAACATTCTCTTCCGTATTTTAATTATGTCTGACAATTGTAATAAATTAATCAGCAAGCATTTCTTAGCATCTGTTTACCCGGGGTTCTCTTTTGGGGTGGGCAAAGCAATTGGAGTTTAGTGACTTGCCCAAGGTGACACGGCTAGTAAGTGTTAAGTGTCTGAGGCTGAATTTGAACTCAGGTCCTCCTAACTCCAGGCCTGGTGCTCTAGTCACTGCCCCACCTAGCCGCCCCCTTTTTCCTTTTTGATGGTACCTATTTTATTTTTGTTTAACTTGTTATTTGATTTGAATATTGAATATGAGGTTTGTTCCATCCTTGTCTATTAGAGGAACAACTTGTGTTTATTCTTAGAATGTAGGAATGTAAATGGTACATTTTATTATTATATACTTTATACATATTATATCATTAGAATTATTTAAAAAATAAACTAGAGAAAATCCATATAATTTAAAGAAGAACTTGAAGAATCTAAAAGATCATCTGATTAACTGCTCACTTACCTAACTCTTTACATTAATTTAAATCCTCAACAATAAATGACTGCTGATTAAATTGAGATAGAAAGTTTAGGTTTTT
The DNA here is from genome assembly GCA_028627135.1 of Pseudochirops cupreus. Classification (NCBI taxonomy): domain Eukaryota; kingdom Metazoa; phylum Chordata; class Mammalia; order Diprotodontia; family Pseudocheiridae; genus Pseudochirops; species Pseudochirops cupreus. The sequence continues at coordinate 372,990,472 of CM053580.1, read as the reverse complement.
TAAAGTGAATAGAATGAGTTTCTAATGAAGTTAAATCAATCAACAAAGCATTTATTAAGTATCTTCTACATCATTGACAGTGGGCTACTTATTGAGTTTACAGAGACAGAAATGAAAACTATAAGAGTCTCGTGGTTAATAATTAATAAAAATTTATTAAGCATCTTCTCTGTCCCTAGCACTGGGCTATTTGCTGGTTTTACAAAGACAGGAGTGAAAAGTATAACATTTCTGATATCTTTAGAGGCACCATATAGATCACTTAGTAGATAGATCACTGGATCCTCAGTCAGGAAGACCTGAATTCAGACATTTTCTAGCTGTGAGATACTGGATAAATCACTTAATCTTTGCTTGCCTTGGAATCAGCTAAGTGACTCATTTGGGAGTCAGGAAAAACCTGTGTTCAAATTTGGCCTCAGATTGTCACTAGCTATGTGACCCTGGGCTAGTCACTTGTAATCTCTGTTTGCATTAATCCACTGGAGAAGGAAATGGTAAATCACTCTAGTATATTTGCCAAGAAAACCCCATACAGGGTCATGAAAGGTTGGACATGACCAGATGACTGAACAGCAAGCTGCTGTTCAAGAGTTTCTATTCTATTGGGGGAATAGAATTACTTATAAGTACATATAAAGTAAATATAAGGTAATTTTAGGGGGAAGGTATTAGGAGCAGAGGACATCAGGAAAGGTCTTTTGTTAGAACATGATGCTTGAATTAGGCTTTGACAGAAACTAGGGATTCTGAGAGGCAGATTTGAGGAGGGATGGCATTCCTGACAGGGAGGAATAGTCTATGTAGAGGCACAGAGCTTAGTAGTTCTAATATCCCCCTTCAGTAATAGCAAGAAGACTAGTTTAGTTGGTCCATAGAGTGGATGAAAGGGAGTAATGTATAATAAAGACTGGAAAAGTAGGTTGAAGCTGAGTTGTGAAGAGCTTGAAATGCCAGAGTAGTTTCTTTTTGATTGTAGAGGTGATCAGGAATTGCTTGAGCTTATTGAGGAAGGGATTGATATGGTCAGACCTGAATTTCAGAAATGTGACTTTGGCTGCTGTGTGGAAGATGAACTGGAGAGAGAAATTGAGGCAAAGAGACCAGTTAGGAGGCTATTATGATTATCCAGGCAAGTATATTCCATGCAGATCACCTAAACATAAGGGAAATAGTTGAATTTAGGATATACCATAAGCCTAGCATGGAGGCATATTATAGTACAGTAACCATGGGGAATTCAGTTATCTGAATATCTACCTCTCTTTACAACAAAAGCAAAGCAGTAATAAGTGCTTGGTTTGCCTAAATAATAATTTCAGCATTCAAAAGGTAGAGCAAACAGTAGGGGCTTATTATTTTGTTTTTGATTCAGACCAGTATGGAGGAACAAAGTGTTGAAATAGAAATGTTCAAATGATAACAGCAAATTGGATAGGAAAGATCCCATGGAAAATTTCTAGTGGGGAAGTAGCCCAGAAGAGATGGGAGATTCTCACAAGAATGAAATTCTGGTTATAGAAGCATAAGCAGTTCTTGATGAGAAGGGGGAACATTTCTGGAGGAGCCATCATGATCATCCACAAGGAGCTCATGAACCCACTTAAATTTTAAAGAGACTTGATAAAGAGACTTTATGGAAGCAGGGGCTGATAATGGATTATGTATTCCTGTTGCAGTACCTTAAGAACAGTGTCAGTCTTGATAAAACTTGGGGTGAGCTGAGGCTAGCAAGGAATGGTAAGGAAAATAAAGTGGGATGGGATGATACGAACAGTGTAAAGAAGGTTGAGCTCCTCAGCTCTTTATTTTGCTTCTGTTTTCATTGCTAAGGAAGGTGATTGATCTTTGTACTGAAAAGGACAAAACTGAATGGCTAATAGGGAGTTGAAATACAAGATAAGGTTTTGTGATTTCATTGATGTGGGTAGCTCTCCACTGATAGGGAATTCCTCAGCATACTTAAGTATAGATAGTTCTTAAGAGTTGCTGTCACTGAAACAATTAATCACTCATTGGTAAATTTTCTAGTAATGAAATTTTCTAAATTTAGCTAGCTTGGTCTTCTGACCAGAAAGATACCGCTTTAAAGAATCCAGGATCATTTCTACACCCTGGTGTGCCAGTGGCATAGGAATGGTTGGAGATTTATGACAAATTCCAAATAAAAAATGCTGTTAAGTAATGATGATTTGTTCAGGCTCTTTGTCTCAATAACCAAGTGACATAAATACACAAAACAGATAGAAGAGGGAAGCAAAGATATATTTTGCAGTACAAATAATAAAATGTGAGAAATGTAAAAGAAATTGGGTATTACATTTGTAGTTGTAATTAATTTACTGTTAATAAACTAGAAAAAAACTTAAGGCTAAAACAGATATTAATGTTATTGAGAAACAGTTGCTATTTAGCTTTTATATTAGTCAAATTTTTCCATTTTTTTGAATTCAGTAATTATAAAATAATCATGGACTTTTTTGAGTTATAGTATATAAAGCTAATATACTACATGTTAAGTTAAATTATTGTGCCATTTTCTTCCTATTTTCCGTACTTCAGTTTGGTATAAAGCTTCCTTTGTTTTGTTCCAAAGAATATTCCATCTCTGAATGTGGCAGTTGCTTTTTAAATTTATACTAATAAAATTTTTATGTTCTGCTGTATAAATATATGTTGATGTACTTGATTCATTTTTGTTCTTTCCTTCATATGTGTTATTTACCTATTTGATGAAAAGCATTTTATTAAGAAATTTCACTTTTTAAAAGCATTTCTTTACAGTTTGATATATGTGCTTTCCTCCAGAAATCTAGGTCGCCTTCTCCTGCAGTTCCTGCTGTTCAGAACAGAATCAAAGGCAAAGTCCATAGACCTCCTTCAGTTGCATCTACCGTGATTCATGTATGCTTTATTACCAAATCACTAATTGTTTTAGAAATTACTGCTTTTTCCTGGAATGGAGAGGTTATGAAGCTGCTGAGTTAAATTTTCAGGCCTCTTAAGTATTACTAATGGATATGTTAATTTATTACAAGGATTGATTGTAAATCATGGTACACAATGGCATAAATTTAAACTATTAATTGAAACAAGATTTTGCAGAAAAGCGTTGTTTCCTTGCCTTTCATTTATGCTCAGGAGAAAAACCTTTTCTCCTGCTTTGGTGGAGCATTCGCCCACAGCTAAGCTATTTTAACAGTTCTTAACTTATGATAATCCAGTGATTACAATGCATTTACCTAGTTCCTTTATTTATTTCAGTCCAAGTCTATAGCTTCTTCACACTTTGAATTCTTTAAAAGATATTAATAAGGTGGAAGAAATAATCTGTGGAGTTACTGTTTCTTTTGTGTCAGTGATAAAGCTCTCTGTAGTGCTCATGCAGTATTTACAGCACCCATGATCATGATAAAGACCGTGACTATAAATATCGCATGATGTACAGTTGCAAAATATAACAGATTCTCAAAGTAGAGTACAGAACTGAAGCATTTATTTTGACACCAGAAAACTGAATCCCCAAACCAGTAAGTTGATTTCATCATAGTACCAAAGATATGAAGAAGCCATAATAATACTGAGAGCCACAGCATCCTTAACCCTTGCCACAAACCAATATTAGATCAATATCTACTCAGGAGCCTATCTGATTCCTTAACCAAAATTTCCTCTCTCTCCTAAGATCTCTCTGGCTCTGATTCCCAACTTCCTGTGGGCTCTGCTTCAGTCTCCATGTGACTATATTTAGCCTATCAGGGGGCAGAGTTTATCTTCACAGCAGAGAAGCTTCCTGTGGGCTCTACTTCCCTTCAGCAAACTCCTCCCACCATAGGCTCCATGTGACCACATTCAGCCTATCAGGTGGCAGAATTTATCTTTGCAGCAGAGAAGCTTCTTGTGAACTCTGCTGCACCCTTCAGCAAATTCTCTCCATCACAGGCTCCATGTGATTACATTCAGCCTATTAGGGGGCAGAGTTTACTTTCAAAGCAGGGAAGGTCTTCAAATTCCTCCCTAGGTCTGTTAAGGGGCAGGGAAGATCTTCAAATTCCCATTCCCATTCAACTCTCATGTGCTCTTTTTTTAGCTTGAAAACTAAAAATGATTTTGTTTTTCTATGTATCATTAGTTATTAAAAGGTTTAAAAAAAATAACCACATTAAAACCTGTTCCAAGAACCTAGCATTTAATTCTTTTTCATTTCATTCTTTCATGCAACAGATTTTAACTGCCTTTTGCATGCAATGAACTGTGCTCGATACTAGGGAAGATTTCAGAATAAATAAGACACAATCCTTGTACTCATTGATCATACAGTTCAGTATCTAATCTTCTTCCTGCCCTGTTCAGATGAGCAGCTGACAGCAGACTTTTTGGTTTCCTGCCCTGAACAAGAACATCCCCATGAAGTTTTTTTCTCATTAACAGCCACTTAAACTATAGTTTAATACTACGCTCACTATTTGAGAGTAACTGTAGCAACAGGACAAGAATGGACTTAGGTGGCAAATAAATACAGAAGGAAATCTCAATTTTTATACAAGAAAAAAACCAAGTCGACACATAGTTATATTTAATTATGTTTGATGAGGCGAACAAGTACTGGGAAAATATTAATGAATGACAAAAAATGTAAGGCAGATACTATGTATATTATTGATTATGTCTGTGTTAAATAGGATCGCCCACAATCCAGAGTGCAATCTCCTCCAGTACCTGCTAGGAAAAACCAGCTTCGTGCAGATGGTAGGTGTTAATTGCGTATTTCTTTTTAGGAGTTAGTATTTATTCTCCTACTAGTTAAATTTGTTGCTGATCTTCAGAAATTAACTCATCTTTCCTTTAGGATGTTAGTTTGTTAATGTATGAAATTGTGATATATATAACCTGAAGCGTAGATTGGTGATATCATGTGATTGCTTCTATATTGAATACACACACACACAGATCTAGCATTAGGAAGAGTCTACCATTGACTAAAATTTTAGTTGACCAACCTAGGTTTTTATTTTCTGAAGCAGATTAAGTAAGCATTTTGTCCTAATTAACCTACTTTATTTTTCACTTATCCATGGTAAATTGCAGAGGAGAAAAAAAACGTAATTAATGAATTGTCAGAAATGAGGAAACAGCTTCGTAGTGAAGAGCGGCGTCTTCAGGGAAAATTGCTACAGGTGGATGGTGATGATGAAAGAAGCATCAGGTAAGACTTTGTGACACGCTTTCCAAATTATTCTCTTATCTCTTGATCATGTCTGAGACTCTTCTGCGGATTCCCTTCAGTCATCCAAGAGAGGATGCAAAAGGTACTGTGTGATTTACATCAGATTGATATATTTTGATAGTCACTTGAAATTGTTGAAATGTGTGAATGTTTGTACAAGTAGATGCTGAAATTAAATTGAGTTGATACTCCATTAATAGAAATCATTAGTAACAGATGAATAACCTACAATTTAAAATAATTTCTGTTTCCCTTTGGAATGTGTTACAGATTTCCCTTTCTGAATACATTTTGCTTAGATTTGTATCAGTTTTCATTCTTGAAGCACTGGCTAAGAAATGGGCAAGCTTAGCAGGACAGATTACCCATGGATGTTCTGGGGGAAAGGGATTTAAATATTTTACACTAAAATCCACAAAGTGCATAAATGAGATGTATAATGAAGAACTGAATGCTTTTTGAAGATAAAATTTATATATGTACAGGCTTTATGTTTTCCAAATATGCATCTTTAATTTTTTTTTATTAAGGATTTGGCATTTTGTCTGTAATAGAAGTGTCATTTTTATAAATCTGGGTTTTTCTTATTTTGGAAAATGAGTCTAAGAGAAAAATATCAAAATGAATCACTGAAATATTTAGTGATTTTATTTTACAAGGAGCTGACCAAAGAAATGAAATTTTGCTTCATTTTTATCACATACCATTCTGCCTTTATGTAATCCTGTAATGGTAATATTTGATTTCCAGCTTTTCAGATGCTTCTGAAAAAGTCCAAAATGTGCGACTCAATCCATTAAATCACTGACCTGTACTCCAGTTGGCGAAGCCAAGTGAGATTAATAATAGTCAACATAATGTTTTCTAGCTCTCTTTTAAACTGTCACTAGTTATAGGTATTGGTTTCTTATACAATATGCTGATTCAGGCCAGGCTAGTCTGCTGCAGAATACCTAGTTCAAGTTGGCATGTCTAAAGATTCAGAGATAAGGGAAGTATGACATAAATATTCCTTTTTTTCAAGCAATGAAGGATGACTGTCCCACTGGCCCTTCTCTATACATGGAATTGCATAGATGCCTTGGCTGTGTACATGCCTATTAATTTCTGCGTGTGCATTATACAGTGGAACTGTATATTATGTACAACATGGATGTTAAAGGATAGGAATAATATATATGCTTACCATTTAATATTAGATTACTATACACACACAGACACACATACACACACATACATACATACATACATATCTATCTTATGTTTTAGGGAGACATGATTGACTGTGATATGACAATCTATGTAATAACCCACTTATAATATGAATTCTATGTAAGACACTTTCTCTTAAATCATCTAAAAAAATTACAACCATCCCTTCACTAATGTTCAAAATATCCTGTGAGTAGATGTGTCACATATCATAGCATTACGTAATAAAGTTTTTAATATAAAGAAATGGTATAAATGACTTTAAAGATATTTTTCAAGATCATACTCCCAGTCAGTATGAGAAATGAAGCTCGTAGCATAGGAATTTACACATTGAATCATATTTGCTTTTGTTTGATTGTATTTACTATTATATCTTACCTATCCTTAGGAAAAGGGAAAAGTATCCTATGGATATATTTGATATGGCCAGGTTTCGATTGCAAGCTCCAGTCAGAAGACCTTCTTCCAAGGGTTTAGATCCTACTGCTCAGAATATTCATGACTTTAATTTTCTTAAAGACACAGGTAAGTAGACATCTTTTTCTTTAAATAGATACATGAGCATTGTCTACTCATGTTCAAGAACTTTAAAAAATTTTCAATCCTCTTTAGAATGCCAGAGCTGACTGATCAGCAGGATGACAGACTAGTTCTTTTCTGCCAAGTTCTCCAATCCCAAAACCTCAAAAGGAAGGAATTATGATTCAGATAAAATGTAACTAAAGCTGAATCCATATGATAAATTAGAAACTCCACACAAGGTTAAAATTCCATGTATTTAGCCCCAACAACTTGAATGTCCTCTAAAAATAGAAAATAAAAGGCTCTGCTTTTTTGCAAACTGTATGAAGCTCTTTATGAAATCATGGTCTTATAACCAACTCCCTGAACCCAAAGGAGACTCTCAGGCTTTGTGACTTGGGTTTTTGCTGCAAGGATCCCCTGTTGCAGTGACTTGTCCAGAGTGTTCTCTTGATTCACAGATACAATTCTATTCAGTCATACAAAGGAAAACAATGATAAGAGTTAGGATGGGGATGTGGGGAGACACTGCTAAAGTAGGGTAGGGTGGAAGCCACCCCTACCCCGATTCATAGCCATCAGCTAAAGGGGAAGAATTATTGAGTGTGAGGGAAAGGGGATCAGAAATTCATTTAGAGCCAGCTCTCTTTCCATTGGAAGTTACAAAGGGCAGGGACCCAGGCCTGGCCAGCCCTCATATCTCTTAATGCAAAGAGACCAAGGTCACCTACTGATCCAGCCTCAGTGGTCTAGGGATAGGAAGAGGCCCAAAGGTGAGTGGTAGGGAAGATAGGAGAAAAACTGAAAGACCAAAAGATCAAGAGAGAAAACCTGAATTAGAGCCTAGCTAAACCAACAGAGAGGAGAATCAAAATAGAAGGAAGAATGAGCAAAATTTCAAAGAGAAAAAAAATTCTCTGAACAAGTATTATTACATGAAGAAAAATTAATCTGTATTGTATTATCTGAGGAAAGATGTTTGTAAATTACTCCGAACCCATGACACAACAGCAGGAAAGGTTGGAAATCAAAATTCTCAGTGCAGAATTTAAAAATTTAAAACAGAAGAGTAGAAGAAATTGAATACATAATGAATTTATCCAGGGAAGTAGAAGTTGTCAGAAAGGGATGATAGGGATATTCCCTATCATTCTTACTGTCTTAAACCAAAAATAAAATCATGTTAGCTTATTTTAAAATGAGATTTAAAATCCATTCTCAAGGAAATAACATAGTAACATATAAAATATTTTATTTCTTATACCAGATTCAGAAACACGAGTTCATTTGCGATATATGTACCCTGAGTCTCCAAAAGATGATCAAACCTTGGAGATTCAGCAGCAGGCATTGCTGAGAGAGCAGCAAAAGAGACTGAATAGACTTCGAATGAGAGAAAATACAGAAGGTAAGAAGTAATTGCTTAAAACAGTTTGTCATTTCAGACATTATTAAAAAATTTTAATCTTTACCATGTTATTTTCCTACTTTTGAAGCAAATTTATGCTCAATTATTCTGATACATCTTACATATTTTAAAAAGTAAAAAAAAGCTACTTGTGAGTGTATTCAGTACCATTAACAAATGTATTTTTCTCATGTGGACTAATGTATACTACTCTGAAATTTGTAGGAAAAAAACTTGGGCCATCCTTGACTCAGGTCAGTTTTTGGTGTTGAAGTTTGGGAGAACAAAATGAGGCATCAGTACACTATCTGATACATTTATTGAAAGGAAGCTTACTTAACTTACTTAACATTTACCCAAATGAAGCCTGGAAGTGATATGGAGCAAGGACACGGCATTGATTCATGTGGGCACAACTCCCCTGCCCCTGCATTGAACATGATTGCACCACAGGCCAAGCCTAAAGAACCTCCAGCTCCTTGTGCCCAGTGCTTTTATACTTAGAAGACCAGGAAGCCAGGGCAGCTGTTTGAACCTTAATTCTCTAGTCTAGATCAGTTAAGTCTCAGTGTCGGTTTCATTTGCCTTTCTTGAGGGGAGGGGAGAGGAGAGAAGGTTTAGCCTTCAATATGTGAAAGTTCTGTCCTAAAGTTATTGTTAAATTTTTAGCCTTTTCAAGTTTCTAGAATATGGAATGATTGATAGCCTCCTTAGCATAATAGATTGACGGAAAGAAAGAGTAAAACATCTCATTTTAAAGAAATGGGAAATTTTACCCTTCTCATTCAGAATAGTTATACTAGCTAATAGAAAAGCAAAATACCTTTCCTAAATGTGTGTGTGTCTCTGTAGATTCCTGATTGTTATGATAGTATTTGACTTACTTAAAATAAGAATGCTGTGGTGCTAGTGGCTAGCAATCATTTGCTTTGGATAGTTTCTCACTGGGCCACTTTAAAAGAGTTGTTTGTTTTCTCAGGGTCATCGAAATGTGTTATGAAAATGTATGTTTTTAGCTTTTAAGCAATTTTCTCTCTCCAAAGTTAAGTTTCTACTTCATATAATTACTTACAGCATAGATAATTGGATGAATGAATCTTGCATGTTGGACAAATTTATCGCTATCATTGCTCTATCCCTTTTGAAAAATTGAGGCTGTTTGCACTGCTTTACATATAACTCTCTCAGACTCTAGTAAGAATTTCTCTAAAAGTTTAGAGAGGCTATGGAACTTGAATTTCTTTCCCTTTAGGCTACAGTGCACTCATTTTTCTTGCCTGCTGGAATTAATGGCGACAGCAGCAGAGTGTGGGTGATGGTACAATAATAAGGAAGTCCTTACATGAAAATGCTTTCCTAATCTCTGGTAGTATAACTAATAGGGGATTTCCAGTAAAAAGGCATCCTTTTATTTTCATGTGTCAGAAAGATGCTAATTTGCTTCAAAATATATTTGTGTTTGTGTTTCAATACTTTTAATTTTGTATTTTGTTTTTGGTCTTGGTTGAGTGCAGTTGACCTTGATGCAAGTGCTGGCATTAACTTACGAGATACTAGAATGGTAAGAAACCAATAGCTTTTTCTGCCCTTCTTTTTCACTTTAATATAATATTTTGGGGAGCAGTTCTGTGCAAAATTTTAGAGCTTTGAATTCTTGTTTGGGGCAATGCATGAATATTGTTTTGGAAGATTAAAAATAAATATAACCTCTCCTCCTTTAAATAACCTTTAATGCTGGAAAAACATTTGAAAGCATCTTATACAGGTTACTTTCACTGACACAAAATGATCTTCATCTAGAAAATTTATGTGTGTTATCTTGATAAATATTTTGTAGGTAGTTGCATGATAAAAGACCATTTAACTGTCATTTAGTACTTTTAGTTTTATGTGGTAAATTATGTTCTTTTCAGCAGAGCTTAGACTAAAGATTTTTTTACTTTTGGATATGTTTTTTTCCATTGAATTACATAATTTTAGAACTGAAGGGGATCTAAGAGATCATCCAGTGCAGCCCCTGTATTTGGCTAGCTGAGGCTCAGGAAGATGAAGTGACTTTTACTTAAGGTTTTGTTTCAGTGAAGCTGAAGACAAAAAAGATCAAAGTAGCCTTGGTGATACTAAGGAAGGTCTGGCCAGTTGTAGTGTTAGTGCATTATGGCTGCCTGCGATCGCTATTTGTGGCTGACTTTTGTATATTCCTCCTTTGTGGTAGTAGCAGAGTTGTTGGGGAAACGAATTGAAATCTCTCTTTCTATGCCTTGCCAACTCTTCTGCCACTTTTTATAGGTTCTTATTGAAACCATTTATGTTGTGGCAAACTTGTGCTTTCTGTTATTGATTCTGATGTGCTGCCCAACACTGGATTTAATAAAAATAGGCACGCTAGTATGTTTATTGTCGATCTTTATGACTTCTTTTATAGCCTAGGAATGAAACTAGGGATTTCCTGAAAAATTCTCTTTTGGAATCTGAGAGTGCTTTTATTGGTGAGTATATTTATTTTACCTTTACCTAAGCTGTATTCACTTAAAATTTTATGGTAATGCTCTTCATACTACTTGTGTTTCTTCATGTTAACATATCTGATATAATAATTGCTGTATTATCCACCATGATCAAAGAGTGCAGTTTTCTGTCTTGGCAAATTTTGATAAGAATGATCAGATATCTTCATGTATTCCCAGTTTTTAAACAGTTATACATCATTAACATTCACTTCATAACAAGGTCATATTGAACATAATTTAATCTTGATAATTAACAATATGCTTCAGGATCTGGAAGGGCTTTAGGGTTACCCTTATGAAGATAAGTCATCCAGTTACACTTTGATGGCAAAGTGGCATTCTTTTCATTGCTGTAGCATTCATCTCAGAACCCTAGTGGAAGGCAGCTTCTTTAAAGAGCCTTGCTTTATAGATTGATCACAGAGCAGAATCTCAGCTGTTTGATTCTGGTGCATGTTCATTGTGGTGGCAAAGAGAGTGTTATATAAAGTGAAAGCCTAGCAGGAGCAAGCCATGGATGGAGCTTTTTGAGGATGTCAGTCGGTTTTAGCGCTTACCATGTGTCAGGCACTGAGCTACTCACAAGGATAAGCATAAATCTCCAGCATCCACCCACAAAAACCTTGGCTAGGTCAAATAAATATATAAAATAGAAATTAATGTAAATATAAAAAATGTTTCTAAAATCCTTTAGTTATTGCTAACTGGGGAAAGGTCGTTTAACTTTTGTTATAAAATATTGGAAATATAATATCTCATTATGAAGCCATGTTTTCTTGGGAAAACAAAGCCATAATAATGACCCTAAAGCACTTCAAGATTCTGTTGTGTCTTCTGTCTTCTGAATAATGAAAGCTTAAATGATTTTCAATACAATTTTATGATTAAGTATATCATAAATATTTATTGCAAGTATATATAAGCATATAATTAAGCATATCATCCACTTTAATGAGCCAAGATATTTTATGCCATACTATGGGATTAATCAAAATTTCTTTTTAGGCAGATTTCTAATAAATAACTAAGCTAATAGAATAATTCAGTGTTTGTTATATTAAAATTTAAAATAAGTTTTTATGGATGTCTTTTTCACATCATTATAGTTTTTTCCCCAGGACCTTTCTCTTTCCTTCTCTCAGAGAGCCAGTCTGTATAACAGATAGTATTTTTTAAAGACAAAAAAAGAGAGGAAAAAATCAACACAAATGATTAGTACCTAAAAAGTACAAAAATGTGTATTGTGCAACATCTGTAGAACTCGCCTTCACGAAGGGGTGGGTTGGGAGTGTGCTCTCATGTCTCTTCAGTCATTATTGATTGTTATATTTGGCAACATTTACTTTTGAGCTTTTGTAAGTGTGTATTGTATTAAAATTGAAGATGAATACATTTATTGTAACATAAGAGTATTTTATAGATTTCTTTTGGAAATATCATCTGTCTTATCTAATAACAATTTAACAGATATTTACGAACCAGTTCTTAAGCTATGTACTAGAGATTCAAAGATTCAGTAAATTCAGAAAACATTGATTAAATGTCTACTATGTGCCCAGGCATCATGTTGAGTGCTAGAGACATAAAGATTACAAACAAGCAGGAGCTTGTACGTTATATTCAAAGGCTTATATTCCACTTGACAATTGAAACCAATACACTGAAAAAATAAATGTAAAGTATATAGAAAATAATAATGGAAAGCAGTGATCAAAGGGATAAAGCATTAATAACTGGAGTTACCAGCAAACCTCTCATGTAAAAGGGGGTACCTGAACTGTACTTTGAAAGAACCTAGGGATTCTGAGAGGTAGAGGGAAAGAGAGGGTGTACATTCCCACAGGACCCAGTCTTTACATTCAAGAAGCTTGTACTCTTAAGGGGAAGAAGGAAGAAGGGAATAAGTATTTATATAATACCTGTTAGGGGTGAGGCACTGTGCGCAATGCTTTATAAATATTCTCTCATTTGATCCTTATGATAACCCTGCAAGGTGGGTGCTGCTAATACCATTTTTTCTTTTAAACAGTTGAGGAAATTAGGCAAACAGAGGTTAAGTGAGTTGCTCAGGGTTATATAACAACTAATGTCTGAGGCCAGATTTGAACTGGGGTCTTGAGATTACTCCAAGACCAGTGATTGACTGCAAAATTCTTTCCAAGTACAACTTAAGCATTTTAAAGTTTCATACCAAGAAAGTGAGGATTTTACGTAGTGTAAGCAACACTAGAGTTGGAATTAGGAAACTCACTTGAACTGTGAATCCTGTCTCCAACCATAGACAAGTTACTTTGTTTTTACTCACCTGCCTATGTTATATGCTTATAGTGAGAAAAGAGGGGTATAGATTGAAATACTATAGAAATGTACACCATTATTATTGTTATTATTTTAAGTTACATATAAGTTTGTAAAATGTTACCATTTGAGCAATGGCAGTATCAGTGAAAAATAACTGTTGACTATCATTGATTTGTCTATACTAAGTGTAGTCCTTGATTCATGATAATGAGATGACATCAGTAGAGCAGGTGTAGCAAACCTTTTTTCTACCCTTATGTCTGATAGGAAGGGGTAAGGAAGAAGGAAATGATGGGATTCTGTGATGCACTGATTAGCAACAGAATGTTCATCATTTATTACATGACAAACAGATCTATTAATTATAGATCATAGTGCTGAGTGTCACCATTCTGGGTTCGTGAGGTCTGATGATATTTCAGGTAAAGAGTCAGGTGGGGTACCTAGGTGGTGCATTGAATAGCTTACGGGACCTGGAGTCAGTAAGACTCATCTTCCTGCATTCAAATCTGGCCTCAGTCACTTTACCCTGTTTGCCTCAGTTTCCTCATCTGTAAAAACAACTGGAGAAGGAAATGGTAAACTGTTCCCATATCTTTGCCAAGGAAATCCCAAATGGGGTCACAAAGAGTTAGACACGCTTGAAACCACTGAACGACAGAATAATCAATTAAGAGTGAAGTGAGTAGCCATTTATTCCTGCTAGCCAGTGCAGGTAGCATAGATGGGTGTCATTTAGCCCCAGGCCTGGCACAAGAAATTCCTTATATATGTTTTCTTAAGGCAGAGTTCAATGTAACATTTCTATGGAAAAGTACTGAAAAATACTTTATAAAATGGTTATACAAAAAAGAATAGCATACTTGTTAGAGAAAAATGTACATTTTTAACTTTGGGAGACAGGTAAAGGATTTATCTGAATAAAGTTAAATAAAAGAAATCTTTCCATTGGACCAGAAAGGGAGGAGAATTTTCCTAGGACTCTGGAATCCTTCACCTTCAGCAGCCAAGTCTTTTGGTACTGATGAGAAGTGAGAATGAGACACTGAAGAACACATCTACACCAGCTAGTGTTCTTTAGCTTAAAGTAAAATAACTGAAAAGATGAAGTCAGTATGCCTTGAAACAAGTTTGTAAAAACAGTGGAGATGGGATGGGGTGTCACGAGACACAAACATGTCAGGGAAATTTGTGCTGCCATACCAAAGATTTCTGGTAAGGGATATTAAGGCAAGGGCAGTGAAAGGTCACTCATGAGTAGTAGCTATCGTCAGGAAAGTTGCTGAAGTTAGTCTCTGGGTTCATCATGGGGTATGTGTCTGGGAGGTAGTTTTGTTCACTTCTCCCACAATTCCTCCCTTTGTTACTTCCCTGGAAGTATCATCACATTAGTAGTCACAGGTTCACAGTACAATAGGTTCAAGTCAGTTGTTCGTATAGCAAAATAGGAAGCTTATTCCAATGAGGGTGATGGTGGTGATAAAGCAGAAAGGTGGAAAACATATGCAAAATCTAGAACATTCTCTTAAATATTAACAAGCAAACAGTTGTACTGCAGTGTGTACAGTGTGAACAGCAGTTTGAACAACCTAGGTCTTAAACGTTCCAAGAAAGCTAGGATACCCTAAGAGACAGTGGACAATAAACACGATCAGAAGGACAGAAAGAAACAGAGAATACATCTTAATGTCCTTTGAGAGAACAGGATTTTTTGTTCCATCTTGTGTTTAGCTATCTATTTTATGAAATTGTCTGCTTCTGCGAGGCATCTTCCTCTGGAGATTTTGAGCCACAGGCATCTGTCCTTGACTACTGTTAACAAATTGTCCAGTTTGACCTACTTAAACTCAGAGATATGCATTCCTGAATCAGTATCCTGGTGTCTTTTAACTGGGCTGTTAGATATTGATTGAAAGTGGAATGGGCCTTTTCATCCTTGTTACTAGGGCAGGTTTGTGGAGAGTGTTTCCTTGATCATCACTTTTCACAATTTTCTGAGTAAAGCTGCTAAAACCTACTACAGATGAGACTTCGTATAATTTAATAGAACCTGACAAAATTGAATCACATTGGCGTTCTGATAACTAGTTGATGTGGGGAAAACCTGTTCAGACCTTATGGAGATAACTTTATAAACAAAAGAGCTGTAGGAAGTACATCCAGTTAGGCTACCTGTAGTTCTGAATGTTCTCTGAACGTTTCGGAATATTTAATTTTCACATGCCACTTGCTCTTTCTGTCTTTAGCTGAACTCTGTATATATGGCGTGGATAATGTTGTCTGTAGAGTAGGGGAGAATCTTAAAAAGGATATAACAAAGCGATTTTATTTGTAAAATCCTTAATCCATTTTGAGAATTTATAGATAATTGCTAAAGTCAAATTGGCCTGTATATCTTAGGCAGTTTTCTAACCAAAACAAAAAAGTCATCAGTTAGATCTAAAAGTTTAGTATTTTACTCTCCCTTTTTCATTCTTGTTCTTCATTACCTCTGTGTTAAAAAAAAAATTAAATCATCTAAGACTGTCACGTTTACTTGATCTTTTTTCGTTATTTTTAATAGGAACATTTGGAAGCCAATCATACATATTTTGGTTCTCATGAAATCAGTTTAATCTTGTTGTTTTTCTCACAGTATAGTTTGCTACTTCATTAAAATTTTTAAACCTTTGCATCTTTTTCACATCACATTTTTGCAGCAATGGTTTACATCTTAGGGCCTACTACTTTCAATTAGTCTTTTGCCAAAGATTTAATGTGACAGTCTTGTATTCTCATCTCTCACTTCTAGGGTCCATGAGAATCTTCTAAAACATGGGAATTGCAAATATAATCTCTTTTATGTAGTAATTAAATTATGAATGTTTATTGGAGGCAGCTCGATGGCTCAGTGGATAGAGCATTGGACCAGCTATCAGGAAGACCTGAATTCAAATGTGGCCTCAGACACTTACTAGCTGTATGACCCTAAGCAAAGTCACTTAACCTCTATTTGCCTTAATCTACTGGAGAGGGAAATAGCAAACCATTTAAATATCTTTGCCAAGAAAACCCCATGGATGGTGTGGTTCACAGTGTCAGAGTTGGACATGACTGAATGACTGAACAAAAAAAAAAGGAAGTTTATTCCAATGAGGGTTATAGGGATGATGAAGCAAAAGTGTGGAGAACATATGCAAAATCCAGAACATTCTCCCTCCCTAAAGACTAGACTATATTCTTCTGATGGTTCTTTGAGGACAGAATTTTAGTATAATGTGTTTAATTCTGTGCTGCAGACTGATTTCTATATTTTTCATTTAGTTAATGTTGTAACTAGACAGAATACTGTTAATGGTTCTAGCTGTTTTTCCATATCAGAGAGAATAGCCAAATCAGGGAAGGTACAGCTCTCAGAGATTATGAGAAATTTCAGAACTGTTTATAATAGACATTTCTCCAAATAGTGATTACAAATGTACAGGAAGAGAAAATTTCTCATATCTTTCTTATCTCAAGGAGATCAAAAGCCCTACTTAAACTTCTCTTTCTGCAAATCCAACTTTCTTTACTTTTGTACCCATTCTCTTCTTATCTCTACTTGCTTAAACTTTCTTTTTTCTTCTTCATAATTGCACCCTTTTCACGATCTGATCCGACACTTCAGTTACTTTCACTATTTTCTCAGTCTCTCTTGTCTGTATTTCCCAGACATATCTCAGACTAGCTTTAGAACTAGTCTTCCTCTTAATCTCTCCTTTACAAATTAGTTCACATTTCCTTATAAGATACCAATTAATTGCGGAACTTTTATTTTGGGGTTTCTGGATTTATTCCAAATTCTTTTAGGCAACTTTGCTTCTAGTTTACCTAAAAAAGTTATTTCTGTTATATCATTCAAAGAAGAAAATAAAGAGATAAGATAAAACATTTTCCCAAAGGAAATTTTATTTATTTTCAAGTAGCTTTCTTATTTAAACAAATCTTTCTTTTTATGGTTAAGAGAATAGTTAATAATAGGTGGTTCTTCAGCACCAGATAAATTTAAACTGTGGACTTTTTTTAAAATCCACTTTTGGACTTCAATGATAATACTTTCTCAAATACCTTCAATTCTTTTTTTTTTTTGCACTTTTTTGGGGGGGGAGGAAGTAGGGCAGTTGGGGTTGAGTGAATTGCCCAAGGTCACACAGCTAGTTTTTTGTGTTAAGTGTCTGAGGTCAGATTTGAACTCAGATCCTCCTGACTCCAGGGCTGGTGCTCTATTCACTGTGCCATCTAGCTACCCCAATTCTTTTTTTTTTTAAAGCCAACCTTCTTCCATTGTTCTAAATACTAAAACAAATCTGTCACTCTTCAGAGAAAGAAGAGTGATAAAAGGGTATGAAGGTTGTTTTCATGTAACTTTCATAAAACTTTTATTCTTATTTTTTTCTTTAAAAATTCTTTAAAGTAGTATTTCTAAAACTCACTAAGATATTTAAGCATTTATAAAAAACATTGAAACCACAATTTGGAAATTCACATTTGTAAATCTGAACGTAAATGTAAAGAAATTACATTTCAGTCATAAATTTAATCTCTCATTGGTTTATGGTACTGTAAATTTTTGCACACTAGGAAAGAAAAATTTTCTTTGCTGTTGTGTTTATTTTGTCTGCCTTCCCAGTTTGGTTGGCATTAAAAATTCAGAGAGAGATCATATCTTTTTGATAGCTTTGAAAGTTCATCAGAGAAGTTTTTACTCTTTTTCCTTTTTTTCCCTTTGGCTGATCAGGCTGTACGAAAAAGTGATTTGGGTTTATTACCAAGGCACAAACTATAGACAGCATACAGAACATGATACAAATAAAACGCTTCTCATTCTAAGCTCTTAGTACTCCTTTGCAATTTTTTTGTCCTGCTTAAAATGGGAAATCTTCCATAAATTCTTAAACTAGATTAACTTGTCAAGACTGAAACTCCCATCATCACATGGCTGTTGTTGACTAGAATATTCACATGTATAACTGTTTCATGCTTGACATAAAATACCAAGTCCTTAATGTTTAGACCTCTTGATAGTTTCTTGGGTTGGAAATAAGTCCTATCATGGTTGCTAATGAGGTGCCTGAAATGGGGGTATTTTGTGCCTTTCCCATTCTTCTGAGAGTGTCCAGACCTTGGAGAGACTTTTACAATACCTTCTCCTCCTACCCTTCTTACCCTCCTACCCTTAGAGGCCAGGTACTCTTCTCCAATCTCTTCCCTAAAGATCCCTTTTCTGGCAGAGGGTGGACTGCCAGACCATGGAGATGGCAGCAGAACAGCACATAAATGATGTAAGATCATGGACAACAGCTCGCGTCAGAGGTAGAAAGTTCCTTCCTTCCTACAGGGGCACATGAACTCTGGGAGGAGCATACAGTCCTGATCTGAGGCTTATTTGCTAAGATTTGAATAGTAAGTTCTCCTTGTAGTCTAAGGAGATCCTAACACACATACACACACACACACACACACACACGAGGTTCACCTGATGTTGAACTTTTTCTTTCCTTCCTGAGTTTCTGTGATCTTCCCTCTCTTCCTCAGGTACCCTGTATTATACCTGAGGCTGGTTTGTTCACTCAAAAATTCCTTCTAACACTTTAGTTATTTAACCCTTGTTGGGTCAGAGGTAGAACTGAAAGTAAAATTGGAGGCAAAAAACAGCCTCACTTGGCTTTATGAAGTTTTCCTTTCAGTTCATCTTCATTCCCTGGTGCAGTTGGGTGTGCTGACCTCAGAAATCCCACTTCTTACACCAAAAACTATAGTGGAGTTTTTTTTGGGGGGGACTTAAGAGTATCATCACTTAACAATCTGAGTTCTTGAAGTCTGGGTCAAATAATATTGCAGTAAGGAGTCAGTGAAGAGTGAAATGAGCAGCTATTTATTCTAGCTGGCCAAGGCAGGTAGCAAAGTTGGACAATATCTGTCCTGTGCCTGGCACCAGAAATTCCTTCCTGTAACTTTTGTATGAAACAAAGAAAACAAAGATGACTGTTCTTAAAACACAGGTGGTTATGCAAAAAAAGTATATACTTGTTGGAGAAAAATGTATATATTGTTAGTTATGGGAAATAGAGGAATATATTCTGTCAGCGAAGTTAAATCAAAGAAATCTGCCAAATTGGCCAGTCAGGGAGAAGAATTTTCCCAGGATTCTGGAATCCTCCACCTGTAGCAGTTAAATCTTTTGGCACTGATAAGAAGCAAGAAAGAGACACTGAAGGACACTTCTACAGTAGCTAGTGTCCTTCAGCTCACGTAGAGTAAAATAATTGGCAAAATGAAGTCAAGTATGCTTTGGATAGGACTGGAAACAGTGGAGCTGGGATAGGGTGTCTTCATGTTACAGTGCCAGCAGTTCTCAACCTGTGGATTATGTTCGATTTGTAACAATGAAAATACATCCTGCATATCAGATATTTACATTACGATTCATAACAGTAGCAAAATTACAGTTATGAAGTAGCAACAAAAATAATTTTATGGTTGGGGGTCACTACAACATGAGGAACTGTATTAAAGGGTCGCGGCATTAGGAAGATTGAGAACCACTGTGTTACACAGACATGTCAAGGAAATTCATGATGCGATACGAGGGCCTTCTCTTAAGGACTTGTCAGTCAAGACAAGGGCAATGAGGGATTTATCACAGAAATTTGCCACCTTCAGGAAACCTGCTGAAGTCAGTCTCTGGATTCATGGGGCAGGGGAAAGGGGGTAGTTTTTTTCCATTTCTTTCTCACATCTCTTCTGTCAGATTTTTCTTAAATGTTGGGAGAATTATCTTGTATGTAACTTTAGAGTTGTACTGGATCAGTAATTTATCATTACTGAATGGGAGGGTGTCAAATTTTGCCTGTTTCCCTTAGTAAAGGCAATATAAAAGGTAAAGAGGCCTAAGGGTGACAATTCTGAATGTGATAAGGCAGTGCTGACCTTAGAGTTGTGTATATAGTAAACTAAGCCTAGCGTGACAGCTTATGACTCACAAGAGTATTTCTGACTGTATTTCAGCCTGTGCTCAAAGCGGATATTAAGATCATAGTCTTTAGCCAACAAAGACCTCGAGTATATATACACCTCCTATTTCTTTGAGATAGCTCATTTCTGTATTAAGATGTTAGGTTATATTTGACTTGACGTGACATGACATGACATGACAAGTCACGTGCTTCTTTAGGTTAATGGCAGTTACAAATAAGAGCTCTAGAGTCATACTATAGACTATGAGGAACATTGCCCCAGGGTTTAGAGCAGTGGCTCTCAACCTTCCTAATGCCGCCATCCTTTAATAGTATGTGGGCGGACCCACCTGGAGACAGATAGAGGAGCCCTGTCTTGGTTCCTAAGACCATCCGAAATATGTGTTTTCCAGTGGTCTTAGGCGACCCCTGTGACCTTGTGAAAGGGTCGTTCGACCCCCAAAGGGGTTGCGACCCACAGGTTGAGAACCGCTGGTTTAGAGGAAGCAGCTAGGGTACAGGCTTATTTTCAGAATTTTGTTAAAATCATCATTTAGCAAGTTATTTACAGTTCAGTCTGACTTGGCATCATGATTGTCACGGTCTTAGAAGAGTGTATGTGTGTGTGTGTGTGTGTGTGTGTGTGTGTGTGTGTGTGGTCTCTGAAAAGTGAGCATCACCATCAACCTTAGCTGATCCTTTGATTACTAAGATCATTTTGTCATCCAAGGACCACTTTTGTTTGTGGTCAGCTTATCTCTGTTTACATATATACATACATACATACATACATATCCTACCTCCTGGGAGCTCCCCTGGGAGAATGTTAGAGGATCATAGACCTGCAGCCAGAGGCAACATCAGAGGTCATCCAGTCTATACTTGTCCTTTTGCAGTTGAGGAAATTACAATGTAGGGAAGTTGTGGTTTGCCCAGTGTCACAAAGGTAATGGCATGGGTAGGATTTGAGCTTAGGTCTTCTGACCATAGAGTTGGTGTTCTTCCCACTGTACCACCCTGGGGCACACGGTTTGCACAACTGATTCTAGGCCCCCAGCTTGGCTCCTGTAGAAACCATCGTCATATGTACTGGTCCCATGCAAAAGGGAAGAACAAATTCATTTCCCCTTATAGCAGCATCATTCTTGATATTTCCTTAGAAGCGTAAAGACTCGATTTACATTATTGTGCCAATTTGCCTCCCTCAGAAATCATTTACTCCCTGGTTTCTCTGAGAGCAAAACCAATTCATATACCTCACAATAACTAGCACCATTCACAGCACCATCTGTATTAGGGACTAAGTAAATGTTTGTGTGATTAATGAATGTTGAAGAAAGACAATGGATGACCTTTTTTCAAGACAGTTAGTGAATGGGGTTAAAATCTGAGACAGTCTTGTCCTGCCATCTTCATCTTATTTCAAATTAAACATAGGAACGTTTTACGCTTGAGGGGGAATGTTAGTGATTTGGCAAAAAAAAAAATCTTCGAATTAAGTTTTTGAATATGTGTTTGCCTGCCTTATTAATAACTGGATGCCCTCTACTGTGTAGTAGTAACTTTGTTTGACAGTCTGATCACTTTCTTTTTTTTTCTCAAAGTAAACAAAGTTTATTAAAGATTTGCCGTAATGGGTAGATTCTTAAGGAGTCTAAGTATTTGTGACACTTGTGTTGACAAACTAGTGAGATTGAATCTCCTCTGGATTGAATCTGAGTCTGATCACTTTCAAGTTAACAATGTCAATTCTTTGTCATTGAACTCATGAGGGCCTTTATACAATTGAAATTTCACTTTCAAAATGCTATCAAATGGCTTGCATATAGCTGAGCGTTTAACATTTCCTTCCATTATTTTACATTTTCCAGGGACGAATGGAGAGAGGTATTCTCCCTTAGAAGATGATCCTTTACCTTCACAGAGATTAGTGTCTGCAAGGGAACGGAGAAGCAACCAGATTAAAGGCCTGGAATCTGTTGTATGTATGGCATGAGTTTTTAAAAAACATTTTCTTTTTGTTGAAGAGGCCAGAGTCCTTTTCTATAACCATAAATGTAACTGAGTGAAGGTCTGCGCAGCCTTGTCCTCAGGTGTAGATTTGCTGGAGAGCTCTTTGACATTGCTGGGTGTGTAATAGTCTTGCCACAGTGGGCTTGAGAAATGCCCAAGAACTGTGTTGGCCATACTGAACAGCACTACAAAATTCTGGCTAGCCATCTTGGGCTTCTTGACATTGATAACACACCATAACAGTGACAGAAACTGTTCCCAAACAGAACCAAACACGCAGTTGACTTCTTGCTTGTGCCAGTGGGAAAACATTTGAAAGTGGGTTGAAGGCTGGTAAGTCGTTAAGAACAAGCTGAGAAGTGTTGGGAGTTAGTTGCTCTGCTAAAGAGCATTCTGACTTCTGATTGTCATTTTGTTTCACATTGCATTCTTGTAATTACTGCACATATTTACTAGAGACCTGTAACTGATTCTTATTCTGTAGCCCCTCACCTGGATTTGGGGCCAGAGAACCTGGGTTCTTATCCTGGCTCTGTTACTAACTTGATGACTTGGATCAGTCACTGAACCTCTCTGCCCTTTAAGTTTCCTTATCTGTAAAGTTGGATTGGATGACCCCTCACATCTCTTCCAGCTCTGAATCTTTTCTCCTGAGCCTCATCAGTTTTTACTGGGGTAGGTATAGGGGACACAATATCTGAGACAAATAGTGAGATCACGTAAGGACAGAAATGAGTACTCATGACTCAGTTTTCTTTCAGTCTGTCAGTCAAATATTATATATATATCAATCACTGCTATATGCCAGGCCCTGGGCTAAGCCCTGGGGTTTCAAAAAATGGTATAAGAAAGTCCTTGCCTCAAGGAGTTCACAGTCCAATATAGGAAACAGCATGCAAGCAAATATATACAACGTAAGATGTTTACAGGATAAATAGGAAATGATCAAAAGAGGGAAAGCACTAGGTAGGATTAAGGGGGGATTGGGAAAGGTTTCTGGTGGAAGATGGGGCTGATATTTGAGACTTGAAGGAAGCCGAGAAGTGGAGATAAGGAGGGAGAACATTCCTGGCATGAGGGACAGCCAGAGAAAATGCCTGGAACTGAGAGACATAGTGTCCTACGGACTGCCAGTGTCATTAGATCAAAGAGTATGTGTGTTTGGGAGGGTGTAAGGTGTAAGAAGAATGGACAGGGGGTAGGGGAGGCAGATTATGAAAGGCTTTGAGCACCAAACAGAGCATTTTATATTTGATCCTGAAGGTGATAGGGATCCTATAGAGCTTATTCAGTGAGGAGGGGTGATGTGGTTGGACGTTGGCTTTAGGAAAATCACTTTGAATCATTGCCTGAGGGCTGGGAGGATGGGGCTGTCCTTTTCAGTAATAGGGAAAGTAGGAAGTGAGCAGGGTTTAAGGGAAAAGATGATAATGAATTGTTTTGGACATGCTAAGTCTCTCCTGTCTACTGGAATTCCAGCTTGAGATGTCTAAAAAGGCAGTTGGAGATGCAGATCTGTACATCCAGTCAGCTGAGAGCTTAGGGATGAATATAGGGAGATTGAGAATCTCTGCCCCATTCTCATCGTGACTCTGGCACTTCATTTTCTCTTTCTCTTACAAAGTCACAGAATTTGAGAGACCTCAGTTGCCCATTTCTTCCAACCACCATTGGAAAGGAATCCTCACTATCACATAGTCAGCAAGGGGTCAGCTGGCGTCTGTTTGAAAACCTTCTCACTTTCTTTCTACATTCTTTGGGCAGTTATTTGGTGGCAGTTTTCTCAGCTATCTTTACTCCCTAAGCACAGAGGAACAAATGTAGAAGCACTACAGCATTCAATTTGACACACTGGAGTGTGAATCAAATTGCCCCTTTCTGGGCATTTGCATGTGTATCATTTTTTCTGGGGATAACCATCTCTCTCTGCTTTAAAAAAATTTTTTTTTGCTTTTTTAGAGGGCAATTGGGGTTAAGTGACTTCCCCAAAGTCACATGGCTAGTAAGTGAGTCAAGTGCCTGAGGCCGAATTTGAACTCAGGTCCTCCTGACTCCAGGGCAGGTGCTCTATTTACTGTGCCACCTAGAAGCCCCTCATTCTCTGCTTTTGAGTTAATCTGTTCTTTTCTTCTTTAACTTCTCTGTTGTTGTAATTTTCAATCTTGTCATAACTTTATTTAGGGTTTTCTTGACAAAGATACTGGAGCGGTTTGCCATTCCTTTTCCAGCTTACTTTATAGATGAGGAAACTGAGGCAAACAGGGTTAAATGACTGGCCCAGGATCACCCAGCTAAGTGAGTGCCTCAGACTGGGTTTGAGCTCATCTTCTTGACTCCAGGCTCTGCACACTCTCCACTATGCCACTTAGCTGTCCAGCTTCTTTGCTGCTGGATACCGTATCTTAGTATCCTAGCCTCCCTTCCCTGCCCCTGGTGTAACCTTAATTGTATACTCCTCTACACAGATGCTGCCTTTTAATCTTGTTATCTACATCTTCTGCTCTGGTACCTTAGAATTCTGATCCGCCCAGAGTTCTTCTTTTACCTTTACCTTCCTCCTTCCCTTCTGAAGAACTCTGCACTTCTAGTCAGCACCACATAGTTGAAGGGGTGTAAAGGTCATGTGAAGGTTTTTTAAAGATGTAGGAGACCTACTAAGCATGTTTGCAGGTGGCTGGGAATGAGCCAGTGTTAAGTAGAGAGTGAAGATGTGAGAGATGGGTTGCGGTGGTGGGTGGGTGTCAGGCTTCTGCAGGAGACAGGAGAGGTTAGGATGACAGAAGACTTTGGCCTTGACCAGAAGGTCCACTTCATCAGAAACTGGAGCAAAAGAGAGAACGGGAATGATAGAAAGTGGTTCTGAAGTGTGGCCTCAGAGAGAAGAGGGCGCTTAGAGCTGTTGGCTTCTATTTTCTCAGTCAAGAAGGCAAGACTTGGCTGCTGAGAGGGAACAGGGAAAGGGCAATGTGGAAGGAAGAGATCTGAAATAGCTGCTGTGTGACAGTCAAGGAGGAAGGAAAGTATTACAATGTTGCAGTGAGGGCCCAAGTGAGATTAGGTAGCATAATTTATCATGCACCCAGGCAATAACGTGTGTGACCTTCCTCCCCAGTGCTTATGTGTTGGTAGAAATGGAGGAAGCAAACAGGGTGATCCCTGGTTCTGGCTTGGCAGTGCATGGCTGGAGATGTGATAAATGAGGGTGGGACTCATGAGACAGGAAACCATGTATTTGAATTAAGATCAAGCCTAAGAGCTAGGTGACAGACATGGGGAACAAAAAAGTATGAAAGGACAGGAGGCCAGAGGGAGAGTGAAGGATTGGTTTAGTAGGAGTGAGACTGAGGGAGCATTTGAAAGCATAGGGGGTAATGATGAGCTGGCAGTCCTAGCTTAGCTAGATTTCAGTTTAGCTTCTAAAAACACAACAGTGTATTTGTCAAATAATGTGCTTATTAGCTGATGTGAACAGACATTGTTCCTTTTTTCCTCATGTCTCCCAGTGGTTCTGTTGCCTTTTGTCCTATCATTTTTCTCAGTAGCATACCTCAGTGCTTATAAGAGTACCTGCTTTGAGCTGCAATTCATCTGAGTTCACCTTTTTATAAATACTGCTTCCTAATGTCTTTTCTTTCTTCTCTAGTTCATTTTGATACTTCTCAGCTCCCAAGTCATCCATTTTGAGAATGTAGTTGTATCTCCCAAGTGGAGCAGAGATTAGGAAAAGAATAGAATAGGAAGAATGGTATAGCCCTTAAAGCTTTCCTTGACTTGCCAGGTGTGCACTATGAGACTTTGTTTCCTTGAACCTAGTATGTCCGTGGACTTGAGACCTTTACAACTTGGTACTGTAACAAAGCAGTTTAGGAAATTTGAGGGATTGATCGCTGAGTTGGGAGAGTTGGGGGATTGGGGAGGAACAGGGAGGGCATCATAGGGGAGATGTGGTACCTGATTTGGGCCTTAAAGAGATAGTAAAATTAGGTGCTGGGAAAGGAAGTGAATTCCATGTATGAGGGTTGGGGGGGAGGGGTCTGCAGCATGACTGCGAAGGCAGAAGATAGAATAAAACCAGAGAACTATTAGTTCAGTTTGGCTGGAACATGGATTGTGTAAGTAGGTTGGTACCAGATTGTGAAGGACTTCAGATTCCAGATTAAGGAGTTTGTACTCTAAGGGGAAGGGTAGTGACACGGTCGTAACTCTGGATTAGGAAAATACTGTGTTAGCTCTGAAGAATTAAGTGGAATAGGATGAGAGTGTCAACAAGAAGTAGTTATTAAGCGCCTACTCTGTGCTAGGCTTTAGGGAGTTATGAAATAACTTTGATTCTTTGAGTGCTTAAATCATATTGGAGAAGACAGCATGTACACATCTAAGTTAATACAGAATATATACAAATAAATGGGAGTTTAAAAAAAGGTAATTTGGTAAGGAAGGCCTTAGTAGCTGTGGGGATCAGGAAAGGTGTCATACTGAAAATAGTCCTTGAGCTCTGGGAGTGAGAGGGATACTAAGAGGTGAGGGTGAGCGCATTTAGCAAGTTAGAGACATAGGAAAATGGATGTCGTGTGGTAAGGAAGAAAGAGGCCAGTTTGGCTGGATGGATTGTAGGTGTGGGCAGAGAAAGTGTCTACTGAGACTGGAAAGATGGTTTGGGACCAGGTTTTGAAGGGCTTTCAGAACCACACAGAAGTCTGTATTTTAACCTATGGCAGCAAGAACCAATGGAGTTTTAAGCTTGGGTAGTGACACTGTCAGATCTACATTTAGAAGACAGATTGCAGTAAGAAAGGATTGAGGCAGAGAGACCAGTTAGGCTGTTGGAATAATCTTGGAGAAAAGCACTGACTTCCTGACCATGAGTATTTGTTGTACAAGGAGAGAGAAGGGGTCAGATGTGAGATGAGGTACAGTAAAAATGTCAGGATTTGGCCATTGGGGTATATCGTGGCATGAGGTAGGGAATGAAGCATAAAGATTACAGATCTGAGACTGGAGAATGGCAGTGTCTCTAACAGAAATAGGCAAGTTTGGAATAAGAGTGAGTTTGGTGGAATATATAAGGATTTAATTTTTGAGTATGTTTAATATGAGGTGACTCTGAAACATCCATTTAAAAATGTCCAAGATGGAATTGTTATGTAGAACTGAAGGTCAGGGGAGACAATGGAATTAGGAAGTTGGGAAGAAGGGGCATGCTTCGGGTGCAAAGATGAATTCAGTTTTGTACATGCCAAGTAAGACATCTAGTCGTTATGAGCAGCAGGGATTGAGACTGGATATATAGAATTATCTACATAGAAGAAATCTGTGTAGCCATGGGAGAGAACCAAGGGAGAGTTGTAGAGAAGAGAAAATGGCTGTAGAGTTTGGGGGAACCCACATTTAGAAGACAGGAAGGATAAATTGTATGACCCATAACTATAACAATCGTAATTTTATTTAAGGTCTCAGAGTACCCTAGCTCTGGCATTTCAGAAATCCAGTTCAACAAATATTTAAGTTCTGTCTTCTAACTGCAGGATAATTTTCATCCTACTGTGCAACCTGATGGTTTCTCCTTGAAGTCAGTATCCAGTATAAATATTGACCAGCTTAGAATTAGAAATGAAGAACGAATGCGAAGACTAAATGAGCTTCAAAAAAAACCTATCAATACAGGTAAAGAACCGTATTTGAAGGACTGTGTATTCTTGGAGAAGTGTTATGGCTACTTTGAACACACTGCTTGATGATAGAGAGAAGAGCTATATATATGCCTTATGGAAGTTGCAGTACTGTGCCTTGGGACCTCCGGGTAGCAGCAACAATCGAACAAAACTGGAGTTGTTGGGGGTATATTAACTTTTCCAGTGGATAGGACTTGTTAGTAATCTTTCTAATAAGGAGGTGGGAGGTGGGTGATTCTCCACTGAAGTCCTCTAGTGCCTTTTCATGGCAAAGAGGTGATACTAGATTTTCAGAGGCTATAACAATAAAACATAAACTTTGCCAAGGCCAAAATACAGGCCTACTAATAATTTTTTTTAATTGAAAATCAACCTAATAAAGGTCAAAAAAGCTCATCACCATCACATTGGCTGACAGGTGGTGAAATTTTTTTCTTTAAAGACATGGTGACTCCTGAAATCATTAATCACAAGTTGCTTTAGTCCTTGGGAAGCTCATCCATGCTTTTAGCAACAACCTTTGTGGAATGATAGTAGAGAGGAAACTAAGTTTAATTAAATGTGAATTTTTAAAATTGAATTGAAATTTAAAAAAAATCATCAAAACATTTGGTTGGTATTATTGACTTTTTCTTTTAAATATCCTTATGTAGAAATTTTTCAGGATTTCATAGTAAATCACTTTAACCTGTTAATGTTTCCTTTCTGCATTTTAGAAAAAAAGAAAAAAATGAAACTAGGTTAAGATGATCATATTAGAATTGTTTCCTTTTGTAGGCTAAATAAATGTGATACTCATTATAGTAGTACAAGCCTTATTGGCAGAACATGTGGCAGTAATTTCTTCTTGGTGAAATCTGGTGATGTGGGAAGTGTAAAAGCCCAATTCCATGTAGTACACAATTAGAATATTCCTGAAATAATCTCCTCACTGAGGAAGAAAGTATATATTTGCTTTAGCTGCTTTGTCAGCCATGTGTTCCTTTTTTCCCTTTGAACTATTAAGTGGGACAATGCTATCAGTAAGTTGTACCACGTTATTAATTCTTCCAGATAGTAAACTCATATAATGGACAAACTGTGTTGGGTCTTCATTAGTTATTATATATCCTTATTATTTATCTCAGCATGTCCTTTGATTTACACTTGTCCCCATACTTTAGTACTTCTTATTAATTTATTGTTCCAGATTTGAATTTAAATTTTATCTGAATGTAACAAGGTCTTTCATTTCAAATACGTTTGTCATCTAACATGAGAATGAACAACTTCTAAAAAAGCAGTATAATTGCTTCCTTTTATAGCACTGTGCATTGTATTTTGTACATTTAAAGCATTATTGAGAAGGGGTTCATAGACTTCACAATGCACAGACACTATGGTCAGACACAAAAAAGGTTAAAAACTCCTACTCTAAGCAGTAAAATGTTGACTAATTATTATTGGCTAATTACCCCCTTAATACGGTGAATTTTAAGGTATGCTGTTTCTTAGATGCTACAATAATTTAGTGATAACCAGTTACTGAGGTGTTTTTAAAAAAAATCTCATATTGTCCTTTCAAACAGGAGCTTTTGGGTATGATGTGGATTGATTGCTCATTAAATTGTTTTCACGTGTCCCTTTGCTGTGCCAGTCCTTCACAGACCAGGAGATGTAATTTAAAAAAGAAATGAAATTTCCATCACAGGGTAGGAAGACAGATTTTCATATAATTATATCTAATAATAAGTAAGCCATAAAAATACAGATCTAGAAGTACTGTTCAAATAAACTAAAATCCTGTAGAGAATTGGAATAGACACTGTTTGATTTCATATTTTTGGCCAAAGGTAGTTACTTTCAAACAAGTTTCAATAATTCACCACCTTCTGGAGTAAACTGCCCTTCAATTTCCTCTCTGAAAATGACTGACATTTTCATAGACCTTAAAGTTTTACACTTGACATCCCAATTTATTCATGCCTCACAGAATCCCTGCCAGGCGAGTACTACAAGTGATTGAGCCTTATTTTACAAACCCCAAAATGGAGGCATAATGAGGTTAAATTACTTACCCAGAGTTTCATAACTCGTTTCAGGAGTGTGCCTCAATTCATACTTCTTACTCCAAGTCCAGCACTAAACTACTCACTAAATTTTCATTCCACATAAAAATAATCAAAATTTTGTTTCTGATTGAATTTACCCATGTTAAGTTAATGAATAAAGTTGTTTTTCATTATCTTCACCACATTTTTTTAGAATTTGAAAAGGGGAAGAAACCTGAACATTTAAGTAATCAGTTGCACACAGATTACCCTTGTATGAGGTATTAATAAAGGGAACTGAAATTATTTACCACAAATATTTTTAAGTTAAATGTGTGCCAAGGACACATTTATACACTAGCACTGACCTAGAAATGTGCATCTCTGTCTATAATAGAACAGCCTTTATGATAGCCCAGGTTTTCTTTATCAGGAGCTCTTTTTTAGAATGTTGATGGCTATATGAATTTTGACCTAATTAAGCATAAAGACCCTGAGCTTGCTTGAGGAAGGAACTTCCTCAAAAAAGTCAGCATATGCTGACTGACTGAATAAATAAAAATTCATTTCTTGATCTTTGACAGTGTTCTTCCTCTTCCACTGTCATAGTTTTAAAGGCTCTTTTTTCAACAAATGTTACTTTATTCTTTTTGTCCTAAAACATCATGACATGTTTTCTCATGGGTAAAATTGATGTACTTAAGTAAAATGAGCTTCAAGATGCTTTTGCTGTTTCTGAAACTTCTTTTAACCCTGGCATTATTTCTGGGCCTATGACAGAGACCTTGAAAGGGAGCATGTGAGAAGTAGAATGAAGCATTAGGGACAGTCCCATTTACCTGATCAGATACATGATAAATATCTGAATTACTGAATTGGCAGTTAACAGCATGCCACATGACCATTGTTCTTTGGGAAAAAAAAAAAGATAATTTGGGCCATACCAGTTCACTTTTGATGACTCTGTCCTCACTCTACTGTATCAATCAGCATAGTGAATTCTTCTCACAAGGCAGGTCCTTGGTTTTTAATCAGTTAATTTTGGTAACTTAACATCTGTTCAATTCCTGTGTCCCACATACACTAAAATCAGTTTATGTCTCTAACATATTATGCAAAGCAGAAAAACGTGAGCCTCCTGTTTCTCTTCTCCTCCAGATGATGAAGTTTCTCTGGTTGATCCAGATGACATTCTTAAGCACTTTACATCCCATGGTGGTGAAAGAAGACCCAGTTCTGTAGAAACTGTAGCCACAGAGCCTTGGCTCCGACCTGGAACTTCAGAGACTCTGAAAAGGTTTGTGGTTGAGCAGCTGAACCAAGAGCAGCGTTCCTCTGAAAACCCAGTACCTTTTAACTGGCAGGGCCTTTCCACAGCACATGGTTAAAAATAAATCTAGAATGGAACCAGTTGTGCCTTTCAAGGTAAAAGGAATGTTAATCTACTGAGCTTTTTGTATTCTAGGCCTTATTCTCCTCCCCGAAATATCCCCCCTCACGTGGATGGACAGTTTTTAACCTGTAATATACCATACTGAATGTGTATATATGTATTTTTTCCATATTTTGTTGCTTTCATGTGTTGTATGAAATTGTACAGGATGTTTTTTAAAGTCACCATTACTGTTAATTACATAATGCAAAAAGTATCGAATTATTTTTACATATTTTGCCATAAATTATAGTAGTAATGCAAAGTTCTTGTAACTGACTACCGTATGTGCATTATCTTTATTCTGCCTGTTACTAGGATGAAGTGAATAAAATTTTAAAGTGTCTTAATACATGTAAAACTTGAAGACCCTTTTGGTCGTGTGTCTGTAAGTGCACAACTTTGCCAATGTCATCAATATTCAGTATCATCTTTTAGCAAATACTTCAGCATGTGTGGTAGCTTTGACCATTCCCCTTACCAGCTACTGTTATTTGAATATGGAAGCAAAGATGGTGTTTAGTTCTACATCATTTTCTAGCTGCTGGCTCATTTTGTAAGTAAACGATGGGGGCAGGCCATAATTGATTTTGATTTTATTCCAATCAGTTGTGTACAAAAATGAGAATTACATCTTTCTTCTGCTCCTATTGTATTTTTGGTGCCAAAGAAGGCATTGTCTTAAGTTAATGTCTAATTTATGGTATGATTTAACTACTTGTTAATGGAAATAAAGTTTTATTTTATCAGTGCTGTTCTGTAGAAAATGTAATTTTACAATGAAAAATTATAATCTGTGCAGAAAACTAGCCAATTATTCTAATAAGATCTTAGGATTTTGAGTTGGAAAGAAAGAGGGCAAAACATAGGCCATGTAAAATACCGATACCTTGGCGTATAGTTAGTTCTCAGAATATAAGGATACTTTGAAATAATTAGAAACTTCCTAGGGTGCTACGAAGTTAGGGGTTTAAACTGTTTCTTTAAGTTGATTGTCTATTTCTGTTTCATCAATATGAGACAAAATGGACTTGGATATGATGTCCCATTGTATTCCATCCTCTTTGGGTCAGGCCCCAGCAAAACCATTTGACAACTGGCTCTTGTTTCCAAGACTATTATTCTGGTTAAATTTTCCAATATTGCCAATGAACGGATCGACTGGACATCAGCAGACTGTAGCTAGCCTTCAAAGAATATTAATTTCAAATAGGAGGTGACATAATGTTTCTTACTTTGTTAGAAAGATTATTTAGAATGCCAAGACAGTCCAGTAAATTCTAAGCCATCCTCATAACCATTCTGGGCTTTTTAAGCAATTGATTGACTGGAAGAAATCCTTTGTATCCACCATAAGGCCTAATAGTTATTATTTTAACACGCACCATCTAGGAAATAGGGTGGTAGGTAAAACTCGGTTCAGAAGGCCTCTCTAGCACAGATTGTCAGTTTAAACAAGTATCCTCAATGCAGCATCCTACTGTGACTGACAGAAGAGAAAAAGGAATTTTGTCATCTAACCATTTAGTGTTGGCATAAATTTCTCTCCCCTATATCCAAATCCTGGTTTCATGAGAGTTTTTTAAAGTCTGATGCTTACAAAGGACCTTTTATTTGGGATATGTGACCTTTGGAATCCATATCAAGTAACCAGGTGACTAAGAACCTGACCTCTGATTCATGGTTAAACTGGAGCATTTAAAAAAAAAAAAGGATATTTAAGTTTTACTTGAGGGAGGAGGGAGAGCACTGGAAAGACTATCCTCTATCACATTAATAAATATATGGAGTCATAAACAAGGAGGTAGAAGTCCTGCGGTTCTTTGTCCAACTTTGTTATGAACAACTTCAACAAACCCATTTTACACATTTATTTATTTGTTCAACAAATATTTATTGAGCTCCTACAAAGGAATATAATTGAGAATGTCTCTAACACTTGGACCCTGAAGGAAAAGCACCATGTGAAGAGATGGTTGCATTACTGATATATTACCAAGTCTCTGGTAGGCTGCCAGCCTTACTCTGGGTTCTTAGTTGCTCATACACAAAAGAGGTAAAAACAGTTATGACTGTCTTTAGTTTGCTGAGTTTAAGCCTTCAGGAGGCACAATGTGGTAAAGGCAGGAGTATGCGGGAGGGGATCCAAAGTATCTACAGCAAATAAAATGTTATTTTGAACTGTAACTTAAAATAACTATTTTATAGTTCTTGATATTCAGTTAAAAATCAGAGTCAACGAAACAAGTTTCCGTAGATTACACTGGTTTTGATTGCACTGATGAAAGAATTCAAAAACTTTATTGACCTATAACCTGATTAGAATATGCCAGATGAGAACCAATATTGTACAGAAAGTTGTACAGAATTTTTACATAAAAAACTTTACATATCTGTACCATATACATTTTATCCATCTGAAAAAATTTTCTACATCCAATGTTAATACGGAATGCTTGACAATCTTTTCTTTTTTAAGCCATCAGAGCACAATTCACAGTATGAATACATTTCCAATAAATCTAACCATCCTCACTCAAACCATGCCAGATTTGTTACTTTAATATATTTAACATTAAATTCTGTACATAGAGTGAAATCTACATCAATCCCCACCCCCCCCCAAAAAATAAAAAAAAATTGTGACAGCAGACACAACCTAGGCTTGTTTTTTCAGTGATTCAAGTTCCAGTCCTTGAAGGATCATATTTTTAATGGCTCATGTGTAAAAGCCCTAACACAAGTATGTTACAGGTAGTTATGTCAGTAGTGATATTATTCTACCTCTGTTTTTGATAAGAGTCAGCAATGGTAGCTTCTGGGCTATAATTCCCCTGCCCCCCACCCCAAAATTTTCACTGCACTGGGAGAAGAAAAAAAAAAGAGATCCCACCAAACAAAAACAAGTATCAACCCAAACTTCTAGTGCATCTGATAAACAAAATATTATGGGTCTTTAGCAGATGAATAAGAAAATAAAGAAATAAAATAAACTAATGCAGGAAGAACTATATAATGTTAAGGTTTTATATTACAGACCTGCATCTCTGTACATTTTTTTCACAGAAGGCTGATTACCAATATCTCAGGTAGCCTGAGTGTGCAAAAATCTTCCGAATACCATAGTTGCTAAATATCTTTTACCATGAACAATAATTTTCTTTTTTCCCCCCCAATTATAAACATTTTATCCTTCAAAATACAGCTCTCCTGAGTTGTACTTCTTGCAGAAGTTCAAGCCTTTATATGTATAGTTAGTTCTTTGGGTCAATTGTACTCTTCATACTTGCCATAAACACCTGTGGCTATCCTGCTGTCTGGAACAAAGGAAGGCATCATAGCACATACTGACACACTGTGCTGAAAACAGGCTCTAAGCTCAACATGAGCCCAACAAGACAATCACAGATAATCCATCAGAAAACTGGAAAGGATTAGATGGAGTGTTTGTTGCAAGTCTGAGTTACAGCTCTATACACCTGTACCATCAAACCAGAGAAACATGCTGCCATACAAAAAGGCATTTTCCAAACTGGAAACCTTAGCTCCATGGTCCTTTTAAAGAGCTGACGGATATAAACTCTAACAGAGTAATATTGTTACCATCACTGCTTGCTTGTTCCAAGCTCTTGTTCAGGCGGTTGTGATATCTGAAAAACTACTCCAATACGAAGAAAAAACCTCCGCAGAACAGCTCGAAGTTCAGGAATCAGGTCAAATTGCATAATTTCACACAAGAGAGGATAGTAGAATGATGCATGAGCTTTGAACTGGGGGAAAAATGATGTTCACATTTAGCATTTTTAGGATTCAAACAGACTGTTATAAATGTTTACAAAAGTAATTTTTTTTGGTTTGTTTTTTGGAGGGGGGAAGGCAAGGCAATTGGGGTTAAGTGACTTGCCCAAGGTGACACTGCTAATAAGTGTCAAGTGTCTGAGGCAGCATTTGAACTCAGCTCCTTCACTGTGTCACCTTGCTGCCCCCAAACTAAATATTTTTAAGGACTGATAAATCTAGGTGAGAGCTGAAGAATTTGCTGAAGGTACAATAATAACACAGGTTGTTGTATTTTCATTTCCAGTGTTTTGTCTGCAGAATTTCTTGGCTGTAAAACTAAATTTCAATAGGTTTTTTCTTTTAAAAATCTGTATTTTTAAAAATAAATCACTTTATTTTTTCCCTTATAATAAATGTAATGAATTTCCTCAGTATTTAGAGAAAGTAAAAAAAAAAAAAATCAAACTATGGATATAGTTAGTATAGCTTTTTATATATTTTATGTCTAAGTTGGATCATTTAAATTTTTCATTAAAGTTTTAAAATATTTTGCCAAAATCTTGCTCCATTTGGCCAGCTAAAATATGCAATGACAAAAGCATAAACCCTTGTTCTCTTAAAATGATCTAGTGTCTACATTTTCTGTCCTCTACATTTCCCTGTAAGATTTTCATAGGAATGTATGAAATACTTATTTATCCTAACCCACAAAATAAGCAAAAGGTTTTTAAGAAATCATTTTTTGTTTTTTCTGTCCAGCAAAATTACAGTCCTGACAGAGGTGCCCAGAGTAGCACTGGGTATAAATAACTTGCCCATATTTACAGAGCTAGCAGGTATCACAGGCAAGACTTTAATCAAGGTCTTCGTAATTTCACTCTACTACATCAAACTGCCTTTCTGTTATATTTGGATAAAACACTCTGCCTGTATCTATGCTGCATGCTCCTTAATAGACAAGAGACACAACTGCCACTTTGCTTTAAGTTTTCCATGCCTTGGAGCAGCTCCAGACTTTTCACTCTGAGGGGTCAGGCTGCTTTTCCATTATAAAGAGGATTGCCTGCCTTAAGGACCTGATTGGTTATACTACTGATCTCCAAGGTTACTCTCCCTATCTCCTTATTGACTTTATTTAGCAATTGGTCACCTTCTTCCTCTTTACCCCATCCCTCTGTAGTGCCCTTAGAGAGATCAAAGTTCAAGTTGAAGTACTCTTCTCAAACCCTCAGGAATCACAGGTGAGAAGCCACATTTTCACTATAGTTCATGAGATTTATTTGGATAAGTTACCCCTAGATTTAAATGGAGAATCATTGAATGCCTGCTACTTTCAAATAAATCTATTTCCTTCCCTGCTACAAAGCTTACAAATGATTTTCTGTTTTGGTATAAAACCATGATAAAACCCCATGAAATCTGATTATATATTAGTCTTTTAATTTTAGGTGTAATAAGTTGACCAGTCCCTCCAAGGTCACTGTCCCAACCTCCACAAAGAATTTTAGCATCTAATAAGTCACTTTTGTTCTTCTCTATCCCACACCCAAGGCCAGTCCTCAGAGATTTAAAATCATATGGAGAATCTCCCTTCAAACTTCTGCAAAATTCCTTAATTTCAATGACTTCCATTCTTCATCTCACTTAGGCTACACGAGAATAAAGCTACACTTTAGACCTCACCACCATATGGAACAACCACCTCCACGAGGCTAACCTTTCTATTCTGGTCTCAGACCACAACCATCCATCCATCCTATCTCTCCTACTTACTTTCATCTCCAGTTCCCCAGACTTCTTCCCGTTTTCCTAATCCTCTTCCTTATTTTAGCTCCATGACTCCATTGTTTGCCACTTTTAAGACTCACTTGACATTGCTCCCTAGAATTTCCAGCCTACTCTCCTCTGATCTCTTATGAATGGGTAAAATGACTCAAGTTGTTATAGAGGGAGAGAGGTAAGAGAATATGTTAATGAATTTATGGTTTGTTTGTTTTTTTTTTGCACTATAAATTATCATGTTTTCAGGATGTACCCCTTAGGGAATGTGCTGGGATAGGCAATTCATATGTAAAAGTGACTGGATACCGACCTATGCTAGGGAACTAATCACTTCTTTGTACTGGTCTTTTTGCAATATTGGCTCAGCCAATAGGTATACCCAACTGGAAGCCAAAGTTTTGAATGGGAAACTAATTTAGTTTGGCAGAAACCACCATGAAGTAGAGAAGCAAAGAGACATGCTCAGGCCATACAGCTGAGAGAACAAGAGGGTAGGGGAAGAGATAACTTTTTCATCAAGGGCTAAATTGGCAAAAAAAAAATCTGGCCTATAAAAATTGTTTAAGGTCAGTCAAAACAAGACACGAGGAGAGCAGCCTCTATTGGGGCTATCCAAGTTCAAAAGAGGTGAAAGATGGAAAAGCTCCTAAAACTCTAGTCAAGGTAGCTTTGGGTTCAAGAAGCACTGAGGTCTTTTCTTTGCAGCTGATGTAGTTTGGGGATCCAAGTAAGCAAGGATGGGCAGTGGCAGCTTGAAACCTGAAAGGGACTAGAGTGTTGACCTGGACTAACTGGTAAAAACAGTAACACTGGTGTAGTTAGGAGAAAAAAAACTTATGATACTGACATGTTGAACCCTCCAACAAGCCTGCAAACTCCTTGAGAGATCTTGGGGGATGGCAATGGGATCTGAAATAAATGTTTTATTAGGCAGCAGGGTGGCACAGTCTATAGAGCTCTGGGCCTGGAGTTCAAATTTAGCCTTGGATGTGACTGACTCCAGGCAAGTCTCTTCACCTCTGTGCCTGTTTTTTTTTTTTTAAACTGTCCAATGGGTATAGTAGTAACAGCACCAACCTCCCAGGGTTGTGAGAATCTAAGCAGATAATTGTAGAAGTGCCCTTACTCTCTCATTTTTCAATGAGATGGGTGTCCTTTTAGATGTTCCACTGGTGCCTCAAGTTCAACATGTCCAAGGCTAAACTCATTTCTGTTGCCACAATCTTTGATTGTTCCTCTCTATGGTATCATCATCTTTCCAGTCATCCATGTTTCTAACCTGGGACTCATCTTCCTCCGTGTTTTTTCCACACATCCAAACAGTCACAAAGTCTTCCTGATTCTACCCCCTCAATAACTCTCACATCCATACCCTCTGGTCATTCCCACTAGCATCACTAGTTTAGGGCCTCATTTCCTCTTATATTTTTATAACTCCTCCAGATACATGTAGTCCTGCAGGGACTTAAAAATGCTGAATGACACAGTTAAGTGAAAAGGAGCAAAGCTCCATCCATGGGGCAGGTCAGAGAGGCAGTGAAGTCTGAGGAAGGAAGGGAGGAGGGTGCTGCATGGAATCCTCAATATGGTTCAAATGCAGTTCTTGATCCCTCTTGAGAGCTGGACTGGTTTGCAATGAATGGTATTTATGAAGTATATCTGAATAACAACAAGCCCACAGAATTACATTTCTTCCTCAAATTCACATTATTACCAATTTTCATAATCAAAACTAGAACCAATACTGTTTTTAAGGATGGAACAAAAGAAACATTTCTATATCTAATACTTACCCTATTGTCACTTATCTTTAGAACCTTGGTTAGGAACAAAAGCAGTAAATTAGTCCAGGCCTCCCGGTGACTTTCTGATGTAAGAGTTAGGAAATAACTTAGTGCTTCACTGCAGACGCTACAAAAAGAGAAGATATAATTTATGTAAAGAATACATACATACATACATACATACATACATACATACATACATATATACACACACAGCATCCTAGAAGACTGTAAGCTTCATAAATGCTTGCTGTAGAACTGAATATGAAGCCAAGAGAAGGGGAAAGGAGAAGAGAGGAGTGAGAGAGAAAGAGACAGAGGGGAGAAGACAGAGAGAAGAGAGAAGGGGGAAAGAAAACTCACTGTAGACCTCTAGCCAGGAAGGCAGTGTCTACCACACACAATATGCTCAATAAATGTTTACTGACTGACTTAAGTTTAAGCTTTGCCTCTGACATATAACTGGCTTCATGGGCCTGGACAAGTCATCTACCATTTCAAAGCCCAGGTCAACCCTCTAAGATTATAAATGAGAAGATTCTGATTTGCTCTGGCAGAAGAAGTTCCTGACACCAATGAAACTGCAATTAAAAAAAAAATAGGATACTGAAATTGAAGGTAAGGAGAGAGGTTTAAAAAAATCAATTAATTTTAAACAAGGAGAGCAGTTTGGCTGAACAATTTATAGGTAGACAATTTCCACAGAATCCTGAAGTCTGATAGTCAACAAGCATTTATTAAACATTTACTATATGCCGAGAACTGTGCTGGGCACAGTGCAGTCATGTTTTGGACGGAGGAGGGCCCCCAAAGGTGAGGAGGGGATGGGCATTGCAACTGTGAGCAATGGGGGGCCCCCAATACAAAGAGGGGGTCCAGTGTGACATGGGAGAAACACTTTGGCTAGACCAAAAAGTACATAAACAGGATTATTGGATCCGGAGCTTGGAAAGGTAGGTTGGCATCCAGTTTGGAAGAGCTTTAATGCTACACAAGAGAATCTATATTTAGTTCAAATGGTAATAAAATATAGAGTCAGTGGAGTTTATTGAGCAAGGGAGTAACATGCTTGTTTTCTGACTGGATATTTGTGTCCATACCATTTATTTATGATTTCCCATGCCTATATAGTTTTAATGGTGTTTAATTATTTTTTGCATTATACCCCTTTATCTAGCCAAGAAAATCTCTTCTGTCTGTCTCCAAAATCCTGAGTCCAGAAGTAAATGCCCCTCTAGGCCCAAACAAGTCGATATTACCCAAGAGTATAGATAAGGGACTTTCAGTACCCCTTTTAATGAACCTTGAGCAGGAATAGGAGAAATGAACATTATAATCCCATCCCTTACCTGCATTTAACCAAGAAAGTAAGGGCAAGTCCCTACCACATCAGAGACAGAACCTTTCCTGTAACCAAGAAGAAAACTGAGGGGCTATCTTTGGAATTGCTATTCCTCTTGCTAATCAAGTTCATGCTGGATGAAGACTTGGAGCATCCTACCTCCCTTTTCTATGCCTTCCACCCTCCGAGTTCTCAGTTAGCTGTGAAGAATATCCTTCGATAAATCTTATTTGGATAGCTAAATTTTGAGCATGGCTGTCTCTCCTCTTTCCTATCCTAGACTCTGATTTACCATAAGATCATTTGTTCTGAGAGACATTAATTGCCATATGTAGGAGTTAAAATAGGTAAAAGAACCTGATCAATTCTTTTTAATTTAAAGAAAAAAACTACAGGAACCTAGAGAAATAGCCCTGATTCACCCTGAAGTGTTCACTATACTGGTCAGTCCTAAACTTAAAAATTTTTCAGTTTGGGATGAAAAACAATAAAAAGAGTGCATTTTGTTACGCAAATCTGAGTGAACTCCATGGGGTTTCTTACTTTAAAATCTGCTATGACCTTTGGTTTATTTAAATAACAGAGGCATTCTCTCTACAAGTAAACACTAAAACCAATGCAACAGGCACCCTGTTTTAAGATAACAATTTTCACATTTGTCCCGAATTTAAAATTTCTGAGTAAAGACTTTTAAGCAGTGAAATAATGAAACATTTTTCATAAATGCATGTTAGAGGCAGTTTTTTGACACCAAATTGTATTTTCTGTACAAATGGAGATGAAGGAGAGAAAATTATTATAAAATGTAATCCCAACATATTTTAAAGTGATTTTTATGTTTGTTATATTTCTAAGGAAATGAGAAGAATCATAATTACTATCACTGTCCTACTTTAAGAGCCTCTGCTGGACTTCTTCCCATGCGCTGGTTCGGTTCTCATCCATGTACATTCGGAAAAGAATTCGTAATCCACATGCTAGACTACTAGTCTCTTGTTTGAGAAGATTGGGCTTAGATTTCCCTTTGAAACCTGTAGGAAAAGAAAGAATGTCAAGTGTCATCTGACTTTAACAGAAAGATTTTCATTCACTGGTTTCTATAGGTTCATTTTAAGAGCCAGAGCAACTTTAGGCCCAGCAAATTTTGAGACCGGAGGAGGATATACAGGCACAAGTGGCTTTTGGCTATACTAAAAACTGACCAACTGACTGACTGGCCCCCCCAATGCAGTGAGAGCAGTGAAAAGCTATGTGAGGGAGGGAGCTGTGTCCTGCAGGCAGACACTGATGAAAAAGCCCTGCTTGCATCCTTCATTTTATTCTGTACTACCTTCTGACATTCCACCACAGAATTTCAAACCACTTTTTAAATGACAAATGGCTCAAGGATGGTTAGGGGTCATTACCACTCCTGCATGAATTAATTAACTAAGACTGCTTCCATTTCAGGATGGTAAAGCACTTCTCAAGATAGGCCATTATCAAATATGTGTTGAATTAAGATAAACATCAGCTAGGAAGCAGAATGGGGGGGGAGGCAAAAAAAATAAGGTATCAAAGATACTATTTCAAAGTTTCATAGTTTGAATATTATAAATATTCCTTTAGTTGACCCAGATTTATGACAAGCATTATTCAGTACTGACCTTGTATAGGCACTATGCTAGCTAGCCACTGGGGACACAAAGAAAAATGAGAAATAATCCCAGCCCTCAATGAGCTTACATTCTAAAAAAGAGGGGGGAAGAGAAGACACCACACACACATACATATGTAAACAAGACATATATAAGGTAGAGGGAAGCCATTAGTGGTTTGGGAAGACAAAGAAGGCCTTATGCAGATGGTGGTATTTAAACTGAATCTGGAAGGGAGCGAGAGATTCCCAGAGGTAGAGGTCAATAAGCCAAAACATCAGCTACTGGGGGACAGCCAGTACAGAAGCACAGATATGGATGACAGAGGTCTATGTCCGAGAACTGTATGTAACTTGACAGACAAGTCTTTTGAGAGTTTCAGTTCTGGCTGAAAAATCCAACCTGAGATTAGTTTCTCTAAATTTAGTTCAGCTGGTCCTTTGGAGAAAGAGATACAATCTGTTTGTCACCCGGACCTACCTGATTGCCTTTTGCAAATAGAAGCACCTACCAAAGCTTATGTTTTAAGTCATATTTGGGCTACCAAAGCACATCAAAGGACTTTAATGGAGACCAGAGAAAAACAGCTAGGTGGCATATGGATAGAGTGCTAGGCCTGGAGTCAGGAAGAAACATCTTCCTGAGTTCATATCCAGCTCCAGATACTTCCTAGATGTGTGACCCTGGGCAAGTCACTTAACCCTGTTTGCCTCAGCTTCTTCATCTGTAAAATAAGTTGCAGAAGAAAATGGCAAATCACTCCCAAATGGAGTTACAAGTAGAGTTGGATACAAATGACACAACTATGAGAGAAAAAATATAATTCTGATTAGTGTGAATTCGCTCCGTTGTGCAAACATTATTCCAGAGGGAACCATCTTTTTAAAAAAAATGACAGACTCATTCTTGGCTTGGTTTACTTATAGGTCTTAAGTAGTAAAGGTTTTCTGTAACAAAGGAGCAAAACTTACTTTAAAAAATAATAACTCATAATGACTCACATTACAAATAGACTAAGTTCATAGTAATAGCAGAAAGCACAAAAATTATTTGTATTTTATAGGGCCAGAAGATTTCCTTTTCTAATTATGTTTTTTATACTAATACTGAGAGTTCAGTTTGCATTTCCTGTGTGGGTACAAACAATGGGTGATTGTGGCTGTTTCCTATACAGTAGCATCTAAACAGGCGGGGAAGACACTAAAATGTCAGAAAAATATCACTGAAGTTATTACTACCCAAAAAGAGGCAACTGAGAAAATATCATTTTTATTTTTATTTTTTTTT
>CM053580.1:372892321-372947056 GCA_028627135.1 Pseudochirops cupreus | reverse complement strand
TTGGTTTAGAGTCCTATTTTATGGGTATTTTGGGGTGGCTATGTGAGAGCTGCGATGTGTTGCTGCTTCTACGCCGCCATCTTGGCTCCGCCCCCTCGAAAATATAATTTTTAAAGAGCTATCTAATCTATTTTGATACCCTTTTCCATTTTATGGGTGAGTTTATTTCATTCATAATTATGATCATTGGACTGTGTATTTCCCTCCATACTGGCCTCATATATTTTTTCCTTCTTTGATGCCTTCCTCTCTCTTTACAAAGAAGGTGATGATAGAAGTATGCTTAACACTAGACACGCCCCCCCATCTTGTTTCCATTCCTCTGCTCTTTTCTTCTTCCCCCATGGCCCACCAGCATCACAGGATTTTACTCTTTCCTTGAGGATCCGTTATCTAATCCCTGGGAGTTTATTATTATTATTTTTTTATGACTCACAGATTCTACCCTCCCTCAATCCTCCCGACCCCCCTGCATATCCTTATCTATTGCACTATTGAGTTGAAGATATTTCTATACCAAACTCTCGTGGGTATATGTATGTCCATTTGCACATATGTATAAGTATGTTTTAACTTTCAAACTGTTCAGATGAACAATCCCATTTCCCTTGTCCCTTCCTCTATCTTTATAAACTCACTTTCTATACCTTGATTATATTAGATAGTAAATTCTCTCCCCTTCTTTCCTAGTACATTCCCTGTTCCCTTCTTTTTTTCCCCTTAAGACCATCAAAACAGAACAAAAACCACCCTCTGTTTGTCTTAAGTGTATTCTCTTAATGACCATATGAAGACAATAAGTTTTCTAAAGGAATACTTGTTCCTTCTCTAATTAGAATGCAGCAGGTACTTTATTTTTTCATATTTCTAAAAATATATATATATTTTTTAGTTTTCCACATTCACTTTTTTATAAGATTTTGAATTCTAAATTTTCACCCCTCCTTCTCTTCCCCTCTCCCCAAGATGGCATGCAATCTGATACAGGCTATACATGTACGATCATATTAAACATATTTTCACATTGGTCATGTTGTGAAAGAAGAGTAAGAAAAAAAGGTAAAACCGTAAGAAAGAAAAAACAAAAACAACAAAAGAAAGAGAAAATAGTATGTTTTGATCTGCATAGTTCTTTCTCTGGATATGGGAAGCATTTTCCATCAAGAGTCTTTTGGAATTGTCCTAGATCTTTACATTGCTCAGAGGAGCCAGTCTAATAAAGTTAATCATCACACAATGTTCTCCTGGTTCTGCTCACTTCATGCAAGTCTTTCTAGGTATTTCTGAAATCTATCTGCTCACCATTTCTTATGAAACAATAGTATTCCATTATATTCATATACCATAACTTGTTCAGCCATACCCCAATTGATGGGCATCCCCTCGATTTCCAGTTCTTTGACACCACAAAAAGAGGTGCTATAAATGTTTTTGTATATGTGGGACCTTTCCCCTCTTTTATGGTCTCTTTGGCCTACTAGTGGTATTGCTAGATCAAAGAGCATGCACAGTTTTATAACTCTTTGGATATAGCTCCAAGTTCCACAGCGGCTGGATCAGTTCACAACTTCCAACAATGCATTAGTATTCCAATTTTTTCACATCTTCTCCAACATTTATCATTTTCCTGTTTTGTCATGTTAGTCAATTTTATAGGTGTGATGTGCTACCTCAGAGTTGTTTTAATTTGCATTTCTCTGATCAGTAGTGATTTAGAGCATTTTTTTTCCACATGCTTATAGATAGCTTTAATTTCTTCATCTGAAAACTGCCTGTTCATATCCTTTGACCATTTGTCAATTGGGGAATGACTTGTATTCTTATAGATTTGACTCAATTCTTTATGTATTTTAGAAATGAAGCCTTTATCAGAGACACTGGCTGTAAAAATTGTTTCCCAGCTTTCTGCTTCTTTTCTAATCCTGGTTGCACTGGCTTTGTTTCTAATTTAATTTAATCAATTTAATATAATCAAAATCATCCATTTTGCATTTTAT
The DNA here is from genome assembly GCA_028627135.1 of Pseudochirops cupreus. Lineage (NCBI taxonomy): Eukaryota > Metazoa > Chordata > Mammalia > Diprotodontia > Pseudocheiridae > Pseudochirops > Pseudochirops cupreus. Next base: position 372,945,059 of record CM053580.1, on the reverse strand, counting down.
AATGTTTTCTATCTTGTTTGGTCATAAATTCTTCCCTCCTCCCCAGATCTGACAGGTAAACTCTTCTTTGCTCTCTTAATTTGCTTACAATTTCATCCTTTATGTCTAAATTGTGTACGCATTTTGATCTTAGAATGTAAATACTTTATCATGATATATTCCTCTCCAAATGCTCAAATTATTTCTCATTCTAGTTTTTCTCTTGACTCCTATGTTTGCATCACAAAGCTCCTCAGATCTAATTCTTTCTTCAGGAATGCTTGAAGATTATCTATTTCATTAAAGGTCCTTTTTTCCCCTCTGTAGGATCATATTCCATTTTTGCCGGGCAAGTTATTTTTGTTTGTAAGCCTTTATCTTTTTTTCTGTTGGAACGGTATAATGCAAGTACATATATACATACATACATACACACTCATATATACACATACACATATAATAATGTAAGCTACAGTGGTAGCTGCTAAGTTTTGTATGATCCTGCCTGTGGTTCATTCTTACTCGAACTCTTTGCTTTTGGTTGCCTGATTAAGATACCCAACAAATCACCCCTCAGCCTTCCTTTCCATTTAGCAGGAACCAATACTGCCTAAGTTGAGCCACTCCATTTCTTCACTTAGTCCTTAAATAATTGAAAATGGCTATTACAGATGGCCTGAACGGTCTCTTCTCCAGGCAAAACATTCCCATTTCCTACTCTGATTCGCATTAAGGAACAAACTCAAGGCCTTTCACAATCCTGGCTGTCCTTGACGCTCTCTAAATCAGCGACATACCTCTTAAGCTGTGATACCCCAAACTGAATACAATACTCTAAAAAGATCACAGCATGATACAGTGATAATACCTACATTTCACGTAGCTGTGCTTCCCTTACTGGATCTAAAGACCTAAGTTCATTTTTGTGGTTGTCACCTCATACTGTTGACACCAAGTTTGCAAGTCCACTAAAATCCACACATCTTTTTCAAAATAATCGTTTTCTAACCATGCCACCCTCATGTTGTGCTTGTGAAATCCATTTTTTAACCTAAGAATTTTACATTTATCCATATTAAATTTCATTTAATTAGATTCAACTCAATGTTTTAGCCTATGAAAATATTTTTGGATCACTTTATTCAGTGTCAAAGTTAATCTCTCCTATTCTGGCCATGTCTGTGCTGTCAGACCATCCCAGGTTTGGGGTCAGAACACAACAAATCTTTCAAGAACCATAAAAAGCAGTAAAAATAGCTCTGCTGGAAAAGAAGAAGAGAATTCCCCCTTGCAGAAGACAGCGCGACTGCCGTTCCTCCTCCTCTACCTCCGCACCCCGCTTGGAAGGCAGCCGACAGCGCAGTGCGGTGATTCTCCTCCAAACCCCAAAGCCCGGGCTCCGGGCCCAGGCGGGGCTTTCTGCGCCACGTGGGGTCTTGGTCTGGTGTCCACAGACCTCTCTGGGGCGTGAGGATCAGGGAGGCCATAACACTGGGTGGGGTTAAAATACATTATTCAATATAACTGGCTTCCTTCCTAACACAGCAAATATATTCTAGACGGCCCAAGAGACCCACATCACCGAAGCTCAGAGCTCCTGTCCCAGCCCTACGCCCTTCGGGTCTAGTACGGACCGCCTCGAGGATATTTTCCTTGCTTCCATGGCCTATGCAGAATAAATACTGTCCCTACGCTTTTGGGGGCAAGGCTCCAATAATCCCTCAGGGCACGTTCCACCAATAAAATGACCTTAATGTAACTGGCTTCAGGCAAGTTAGCACAGATAAACACTGGAGACCCGTAATATAATTATGCCCATTCCACAGACAGCAAACTTGGTTTCATTTTAAATCTTTTCCTTTCTCACTCCTTCCATCTTCTGGCTCTCACCAAGACCTGGTTTCCTCCTTATAACACAGACTCCTTGATTATCCTGCATTTTCGCTCATTCACTCCAACTCACAGGTGTAGGTGGTGGGAGTTAGAATACTCCTTGTTCCCCATGGCCACTTTCAGGTTCTTTCCCGAACACCACTGACTCAATAACCTCTCCCTCCTTAAGGTTCACATAATTCATATCTACTATATAATCAAAATCCTGGAAGCTACTATCTACAGACATCTTTTTCCTTTCTCAAAGAATTCAGCTTCTCACAATCTTTCCTTGTTCCCCAAATCTTGCCCTCATATTATAAGACTGCAACACTGATACTTCCTCAAACACTTAAAATCCCAAATCATCAACCCACCCTTTCCCATGACTTGGAAACCTTCACCTCCCATCACACACACAAAAAGATGGCATATCCCTTGACCTTGTCATCACCTCTACCTACACCACCATCATATTTGTGAACTCTGAAATTCCCTTTCTTGATGACAACTTAGTGGATTTCCATTACCAAACCTTGCTATTCATGCACTTGGTGACCTTCAATCCCTCAACCCTTAGTTCTTCCCAGATTATCATCTCAACACTAGTCACACTTTCCTCCTTTCCCCAAACCCCCCCCTCCACTTCAGCTCTATCCTATCCTCCTGAGTCCCTTCCCCCCTTATCATGCTGTGCCCTGCCAAAACTTGGGCCACTCACACCGTTTTCTGCCTTAGTTCTTACACAATTTGCTCCTCAACAAAGGTGGAGACTGAAGTCTTTCCCCACCCCACCCCCATCTCCCAGGAACTGCTGCTACCCCACACCTTCTCTCTTCCTGGATTTGTACAATGGATTTTTTTTTTAATCTGCTTGATCTTTACTTTTGTTCCTTTTAAATTTGATCTTGTTAGATCCAGCTCACAATTTTAGTCTATTAAGATCTTTATCTAATCAAGCTATTATCATATCTTTTTCCTTTCTCAAATTTCTAGAAAAACATCTAGACTCCATGCTTCCAATTCTGCCCTTATTCACCCCTTAACCTTTCTAACTAAAATGAAACTTTCATTTCCAATGTTACCAATGATTTTTGAATTGCTAAATCTAATGGTATTTTCTCAGTTCTTATACATACTGCCCTCACTGCTTCATTTAACATCACTGATCACACTCCTGGATTTTCTCTTTTAGATGCTCTGTCCTCTCTAAGTTTTGGTGAAAACTAATCTTTCCTGATTCTTCTCCACACAGTCTGACTGCTTCTTTCCAGTCTTCTTTGTTGCTGTATCCTGGCCTCTAAATGTGGGTTTTCTCTATGGCTCCTGGTTGAGATCTCTTCTCTCTCTACCTTTATGCCCTTAGTCACTGCCACACTGTCAAACCCCAGGGGCTTAATTATCATGTCTATGCAAACAATTCAGACCTATTTATTCGGCTTGCAATATCTCCCCAGAGCTCCAATTCTGTTATCACCAGTTGTCTATCACACATTTCAAAGTGGATGAGCCAGAGAAATCTCAAACTCAACATTCCCAAAACAGAACTCATTTCTGGTCCCTGGAAACCCACCTTTTTCTATCTCACAAATTTATCATATTCAACCCCCGCTCTCTACTCACTCAATTACCACCTCAGTTTAGGCCCTTATCACCTCTGTCCTAAATTACTACAGCCTCCTAACTGGCCTGCCTGTGTTAAGTCTTTCCACATTTCAGTCTATTCTACACATGCTAGACAAAGTAATTTTTCTTAAGTATAGATTATCACAGACAATCAAAGTTCAGTGGCTCTCTGCTACTTCTAGCATAATGTCTGTTTGACTTTTAAAGCCCTTCACAACTTTGCAGTAATGGATCTTTACAAGCCTCATTATACCTAGTTCTAGCTACCCCCTCAGTCCCACCCCACCTTGCATATTAGAAGGGACTGGCCTTTTTAAAGTTTGTCAGACATCACTTTTTAGCTCCTGTTTCTATGCCTTTACTACTGCTCATGGCCAGAATCCACTCCCTCCTTACCTGTGCTTCCCTAAATCACTGGCTTCCTTTAAGACTAACCTATATGAAGCTTTTCCTGATTCTTTCAAGTATTTAGTACCTGTTTGTACTAATTTTATATAATTATTTTGTATTTATTCTGTATGCACTTGCATGTGAATGTGGATGTATCATAGGTGTGTTTTGTCTTCTCCAAAAGAATGCAAGAGATTGCATTGATAGGCATTGATTCATCCTCTTTGTGTTTGTATCCTCAGTGCCTAGCCCAGTGCCTTACTTATAAAAGGTGATTACTAAACGTTTGATGAATGTATTCTCATTCTGTCTAATGCAGTAGCTATTATGATTCGGTTTGGGTCATCTGTGCATCTGACAAGTATCTGACTAGAGGTGAGAAGCTAAACAAATCAGAGAGAAACCAAAACGTGGTATTTTAAAAGAATCGCTAAAGAATGAATTTCTTATATCACTCAAAAAAAGATAAGCTTTCATAGAGTAAGACTTAGCAAATGACCTTCTTAGTTTAAAAAAAGGTGAAATCTCTTTTTGGAAAACATTCTTAGAAATAACTGATTCGTAACAGAATGTTACAGGACCATAGGACAAAATGACAGAATAATCCTGTCCTTAAGGAGCTTACAGTGGGTATCTCCAAGCCTATTATATAGCTATGTTTCCATAATTGGGTACCTAATGTAAGTTAAATTGATTGTAGGATACCGAGTTTAGAGTCCAAAGGGACCTCCCAAATCCAACTCCCTCATTTTATGGATGAAGAATGTGAAGTCCTGAGAGATTAAGTGATTTGTCCAAGAGGGTCACACAGTAAATGGCAAATACAGAATCTGAACCTAAGATCTCTTTTTCAAAATCCAGTGCTCAAAGCATGAACAGGTAAGAAGAAAATGAAAAGCAATTAACTGTTAGTTGAATTCATTAGTATAAAAGTGGCTTTTTCAAGGTTTTTTAGCAAATGAAGTATAACAAAGTACTGACAGCAATATAGCACAACAGCACACTTACAAACATGTTTAAATACATGTTTAAGGAATCAAAAGAAAAAGATGGAATTCACACCTTTTCTAGGCTCCAGCTTATGCTAAAGAAACATACAATAAATATTAAAATCAACATGGAAGCAAGTATGACAAATAATGACATAGTCTTTCAAAACCATTGTAAAAAACTTCAGGAACCTACCTGCTTTCCAGAGAGCAGTCCTCTGTTCATTGTTTGAATTAAACGCCTTGGCAAATCTGTGAGATTCTAACAAACAGTCCAGTAACTTAAAAAGCTGTTGCGAAGTTAAAAAGCGGTACATTCCTTGGTCTTGAGTATCAACTCTAACATCGAAGTCGACTGCATCTCTCTTTCAAAGACCAAGACGATAACAAAAACATACAAAAACACATCAGTAAATTTCAAACTCAATTTCACTACATACTGTTTTTAGTATCTTCCAAAGCAGAGAAAAATTTTACCAATAACTTCAGCGATTAAAAATGTATACCACTTTTATTGCTTTGTAAAGTTTGCTTTCAAGAAATAAACCCTCTGAAGAATACCCTGTCATAAGCTTTCTGCCCCCTTTCCCCAAACGCCCACAGCACACTGAGACTTGGGTAGAAAAGGTGTACACTGACAGAGGAGAAGCAATTACTTTACACAACTACATGATATGTTTCAATATCCCTAGAACCTATCAAAGATATCCGGGAAGAATTTAAATTAGTTTAATAGGTTCTTTCATTAGTCTAAGTCTAGGTCTATCAGAAAGTCAGAGAAGCACAGAACTGGGAGTTAGAAAGGAGACTATTCCAGGCATGGAAGGACAATCAGTGAAAAGGCGCCAAGTTTAAATACAGAATGTCCTGTGCAAGGAATTAGGTCAGTGTAGGTGCATCAGAGACTATGTGAAGGGGAGTAAGGTTTTAAGATGACTGCAAAGGCAGGAAGATCCAAGGTTATGAATGGCTTTAAATGCAAAACAGAACATTTTATATTTATCTTGGAGGCATTTAGGTAGCCATTAGAGTGTACTGAATTTAGGAAGGTAGGGTGACATGCTCAGATCCATGGCTTAGGAAAATCACTTTGACAGCTGAGTGGAGGATGGAGTTGAAAGTGAAGGAACCTGAGGCAGGGAGACCAACCAGAAGGCTACTGCAGTAGCACGGGTTGAGAGGTGATGAGGACCTGTATCAGGGTACAGGCTGTGGGAGTGAAGAGAAAGAGACCTATAGGAGAGATGTTTGAAGGTAGAAATGACAATAGTTGACAAAAGAATGGATAAGTAAAGGAAATACGAGTGAGGGGTTGAGAATGACACTAGACTGTAAGCCCAGGTGACCAAGATGATTCCAGTGGTGACCTCAACAGTACCAGGGAAGCAGGGGAGGAGAGACTGGGTTAAAGTAGCAAATTCAGTTTTGAAAGTTTTATAGCACATCCAGCTGAAGACGTCCAAAAGGTGGTTGGTAATTCTAAAATATTTGGAAACGCCTGTACAATTTAATCATAATTTGCAGTTTGTACACTTAATCAGAATTGCTTAAAATACCTTCATGTCTCAATTCAAATCCCACTTTTTTTGCAGGAGGCCTTTCCTGGATCCCCTTCCTCCTGTGATTACCTCTCATCTGCTCTGTATATGTTTTGTATGATACAGCTATTTTGATGCTCTCTCCCCACTGGAATGTGAGCTCCTTTATGGCTGCGGCTTTTCTGGCTTTTCTTTGCATCCTCAGCACTTAGTATAGTGCTTAATATATAAAAATAAATATATATATGTACATCTACATATGTATATAAAAATTGCAATAAGTATTTAATAAATGCTTGTTGACTGACACAATGTACACATTAATATCATGAATCTAGATAATAACTCTCCCAAATATCAGCAAGGAAGTAAATATGAAAGCTTTCATATTTCCAGTTACCTGTGCTGCTGCAAGATTTTCTGCATCTTCTTTTTTACTAGTTGCTGGGAAGAACACGATGTTGTCTATCGTTTGGATGAGTTCTAGCTGTACAACACACTTGATCAATAGGGCAGCAAACAGTTTCTGCTCTGGAAATTCTGTAAGGAAAAACAGTTATTTCCAGCTACTTTAAAAAGTCCTCCATAGTGCAAAAACAAAAGAGAAACTTTGTTACAACATAAGAAAAATGAAGTCATGGAACACTGATCCTGGTGCCAAGAAGGGTCACCACTGAATATTGCACTAAGTATCAATACATTGCAGTGCTAACTAGTATAGAAAAAAAGGGCCTAAAACAAAACTAATATTATGTATTAAAGTGGGACTTAAGAGAATGAGCAATTAGGTAGATCAAGAACATATGTATTACCATTTTACAAAGTTAATAGGAGAAAGTCCAACTGAAAATGTATGACATGATCAAATAACTAAGTCTTTAACACAATATTATATGAAGTCCATTATCAGTACTAAAAAAAAAAAGCACAAAACCTCTCTTCTAAAACCTCAGCTGTCTCATTACAGATACGAGGTGTTCTTGGACATTCACAAGCTATGTTAGCATAGTGCAAACTCTTGCTTGAGGACCAGCTTAGTTAACTTCATCATGAATTTATCACGAAAAAGAGCTTCCAAGTGATGAACTTTTTTGCAATAAGTAACTTATAAAATTATCTACTAAAATATAGGTCTTTTAAAGCATAACTATAACTATGAATTTTAAGCCAGGAACAACACAAACCATCTAGGGAAAGGGTCACTAAATATACCTTCAAATGGAAGGTGGTGTCATTTTGGCAAAGATGTCTTTGCTGCCTGCAACCTATCACCCATAATTAGAGGAGGCCAAAAGCACCTAAGAATGGATTCCTTTTCCATTTCATGGTGGGAGGAGAAACGTACGTAAACTATAAATGCCAAAGGAGAAAGGTATCCATTTGGATTACCATCTATGCTTGAAGTACCTAGTCCTAACACTTTAAGTTTGTCAGAAGTTCCTAGTCATTTGTCAACTTTCGCTTGGGACTGAGTCTTTCCTACCATTATGAAATATGAAGAGGAAGAAAGATGTCCAGGTTTCTACAAATCAGAAAAGTATGGGCCTTGGAGGGGAAATATAGGTGGACAGGGACAAGGTATCAGAATGTCCTTTTTCCCCAATGGTCGAGAGGTTAAACGAAACGCCCACGATCACACAAGTGTTAAGTGGAAAAGCTTAAGTCAGGCTCTTCAAATACACTTCTCTGCCCACTGTGCCATGCTGTCTCTCAAATAGAGATTTTTAAATACATTCATATCAGGTCACACACAGAGGCCTATTGAACCCTCTTCCGTGTCAATAATTTCCTGAGCTTTTCCTTTGCTAAAGAAACACCAAGAAAGGAGAGATTCTGCAGGAAACTTCTGTAGAAAAGGTAAAGAAAGGTGGGCATAGTGATTAAAGTGAGAGGTTCCTCAGAGAAAGAAAAAGGCATCCCAGTTCCCCAAGTTTAAGAAGGAACCTGAGTAATTTAACTGTTGCATGCTATTAAAAACAGAGAGGATTAAAGGTAAGTTTGAAGGGCCTAAAACAAAACTAAGGAAATAAGTATTCCAATGCTAATTAGCAAATACCTCAGAGCTCAATATTTTCCCTAAGGGTCAGGGTATGGATTTTACCAAGTGAGAATATATTCTGCTACCAAAGGACTGAAGAGATGTCAGAGATACTGAAAAATCAAAAGGAACTTTGGGATAAGGGAAAGGTTTTGTGTGAGAGTAGAGGTCAGGCTGAAGAACACTTAGGGAAACAAAATTTGACTCAGTTACAGGGGATGCAGAATAGGGAACAGGACTTCTCTTGGCATGTATAAGCTGAGCTATGGATCAACACTCAGATCTGATGATGTGCTATAAAGTTATAAGGGATCTTGAACACAACAGAAAACAGGAACCAAAAAGATTAAGAAAGGTTGGGAAAACTGAGTTGAATGTAATAAGGATAAATATCAAGTTTTATACCTGTATTTAAAAAAAAATCACCTCTGCTAGCAGAAGACTCATCTAGAAGCAGTAGTTCACTTGAAAAAGATTTGAGAGGTGGGGGTGGGATATGAGGTGTCAGTGGACTAAAATTCAATGTAAGTTAATAATACATCATGGCAGCCAAAAAAGCTAATGAGATCTTAGCTTTTATGAAGAAAAATGCAAGATCTAAGATTATGGGATAATAGTCCTGTTATATTCAGCCCTGGTCAGACAATATGTGGAATACTGTGTTTAGTTCTGGGTACTAAATCATAAACAAAATATTTTATGAAATCTATATTTCTTATGCTGCACACTACTTTGCATGCTGTAGTAATTCACATTATCGTAATCTTGGAAACAGAAGGAACTTTAGGGGCCGTCCAGTCCAAGCTTTCATTTTACAGATGAGGAAACTGAGTCATAGAGCAGCTTGACTGACTTGTTCAGGGTCACATGAGTATCTAGGATGGGGTCTGAACTTAGGACTTTCTAATTCCGGGTCCAGAGCTTTCTCTCCTCTGCCGTGCTGCCTCTAATAATTTGATAGATATTTCCTCATTTGAGTGAACGGTACACAAGTATCAAAATTTCATGTCATGAAGTGTATTAGATCACAACCACTAATAAACAAAAATAACCAAATAACATTTTATTCTGTTTAAGAAAAACGTTATTTTCTGAACCCGTGCTGTGTACTGACTTTTACCGCGAGAGGGCGACACTTTCAATTCACGAAATCACTTACTCGCCGACAGCCTGGCTTTGCCGGCCTCCTCGCTCACAACGGGCCCCGGCAGGGGCTGCGCCCGGCGCGTGCCGTCTGCAGACCTCGGCTGGAGAGGATCGTGCGCATCTGCCGGCCTCTGCGACGCCGCGTCCTGAACAGCATGAAAGTACGCTCAGAGTTAGTCGCGGCCCTCGGGCTTCCAGCGCACAGACACGCGCTGGCCCTCCCGCTGGGCACCTCAGCCTACTGCGATTCTGGTTTCGGGCGGCACGCGTCCGCTTCTAAGAAACAGCCGAGCTGGTACAGGCTACTTACAGAAACACACGCCCACCTACGGCACATCTTCTCACGGCCCAACGCACAGTTCATCTGGCCGTTCTGAGTCATCATTTGCTTAATGCTCAGGGAACAGGGGATGCTTCTCACAACAATAAAGCGAGAAAACGAGGAAAGCACAACGGCGAAGCTACTGCTCAAAAAAATTCTAAAGCCAAATCTGTACAATTTTTAGATTAGCTCCTATTTGAATGAAGTGTATTAATATGATTCTAGAACTAAATTAAAACATTTGATTTATTTTTGGAGAAAAGTCTTCCTTAAGTCCTCCCAGAGTACGTCCTGTTCAATTTCTCTTTTGGTACAGAAGCTTCTTTATTTCTGCTTTTATTTTTATTTTGGTTTCCCATCAGAAGTACTAAAATTTAGCAAAATGACTCATCTTACTGTCATAGGATACTCCTCTAATGGTTTCAAGAAGTAGGAACATAACCAATATGCCAGGAAACAAAGGGAAGAGCTATGTGAGGGAGCTAGGTGGCAGAGTGGATACAGTGCTGAGTCTTAAGTCAGAAGTCCCAAGATCAAATCCAGCCTCAGACCCTTACTAGTTGTATGACCCTGGGCAAGTCACTTACTTAGCCTGTCTGTTTCAATTTACCCATTAATAAAATGAGGTTAATAATGGCACCTCCCTCTGAGGGCTGTTATGAGGGTAAATGAGATAATATAAAGTACTTTGCAAACCTTAAAGCACTTTATAAATAATGACAATGATTAAACAATCAGACCCTTAATATTAAACATCTGAGCCTGATGTACAAGTGTCAAATGAGGAAAAAACATCAAGCAAATTAACTGGTAAAGAATTACTTGTAAAACGGAAGCATAAGGCTGTGATGAGCCTTTCTTTCCCAACATAAATAATGATGACAAACCTCTCCTCCGTTAGGAAGAGTGGCTGGGAAGGGGCAGTTTGGTAAGTCTTCACACCAAGGCTCACCAGCTGGGCTGGGTCCACTATGACCAGAGAGATGGAAGATTCTTGAGGCCAAGCCAGCGAGTCCTGGCCAGGAAAAAAGTTTGAAACTAAATCTGAAGACCTTGGCATTTGGAAAAGAGCACTGCTTCTTATCTCTCAAGTTTATTTCCATCCACTTCTAAGTGATTACTGTATGCCAGGCCCTGTGATAACCAAATACAAGCAGAAAAAAAAGACAGTCCCTACCCTCCATGAACTAAATATTAATGGGAAAAGACAATAAATCAAAGGAAGCTGAAGAGGATGGGCACAGGAGGGAGAGGAAGGCATTTGGTGGAATAGATGAGGCCATGGAAGAGAAAATTCAGAGTGCAGACTGAAGAGGGATGAAATGGAGTTTCTTCTCCCTTCCCTCACCCCTCACTGTCTCCCTTTCAGAGGATTTTATTACTGAGCTGGTCAGGCGCTTGGGGGCCAAGCTCAGAGCTGTCTTGCCTTTCATCCCAAACCCATAAAGCATGACTGAGTCTCTTCGGCCAATCTCAATATACTTTCTGTACAGCCACCATTTCATTCCCTTTCATCCAATGGTTGGAAGGTTAGTATTCTTTCCAAACAGGATTAACCAGGCTGTTTGTTCTTAGTGCGATGCTCTTAATTGACTGTTTGATTCAAGACAGAAGTTCTCATTAAGCAAAGATATTAGGACTAGAGAATTATGTTAGTTATTTTAAAAGAGGCAGGGTGATTCATTCAATGATTGATTCAACTGAACACCATTCTTAAACATACGCAGTGATGTTTATACACAATAGAAGGTAAACTTGAAGGCAAGAACTTTTTCATTCTCGTACTGCTAGCTAGCATACTGCTTGGCACAAAGCAGAAGTTAATGTTTGTCACTAATGAATAGCTGAATAACTAGGTTGACAGTTTACTGTAATGACCTAAAATTTTACCTTTAGGATGAAAGTTTAAATTCTGGAACACTCTTACAGAAAACAACAATTATAAAACGAAAAAATATGCGGTATCTTCACACTCATACATTTCTATTATTTTAGAACTATATAATAAGGCATGTTTAAGGTTAATCTTCTAATCCATATAGGGATTATTTCATTCTTTGTATTCATATCCCTGAAGCTAGCACAGGCCTGACCCACAGCAGCAGCTTAATGAAGCTTGTTGATTGAAGGCTTAAGCTATATAATTTATGGTAATGACTTGAAAAGCTACCTTTCCAATTAAAGCTTAATTTCCTGGAAAACCCAAGTAGACACAATCATTAAATGCTAATTTTTCTCTGCACACCTATAAATTTCTATTATTTTCAGAACCATGTGATCAGAAACAACTAGGTTAATTAATCTAATCCAAACAGATACTGTTTTATTCTTTGAATTCCCATTTCCAGTGCCTGATATGTTGCCTGGAACTATAATAGTAATTATAATAATTAACAAGAGAGACAACAATAGGTAGCACTTCTATAACACTTCAAGATTTGCAAAGGGCTTTAAAATTAGTATCTTTTTTTTTCCTTGGGAAGTAGGTGCTATTATTACCCTCACCATGAGGTCCAGAGCAGTTAAGTGACTCACACAGTGTCATAGAGCTTGTGTTTGTGGCCTGACTTGAACTCCAAATGCAACACTCTTGTCTAGAGTGCAACCTAGCAGCCTAATATTAATGTGCATAGCAGGTACTTAATAAGTGATAATTTATTTCTTGATTTTAAAAGTATTTTCAAAGGAGAAATTAAAATCAATTAGTATGAACAAAGATTTATATTCTCATATATATCATTGTTAGAGTTTGACTTTTGTATAATTTTTTTTTAATGAGAGGAAAAGATTTATTTTTTTCTATTTGGTTTTAGTAATAACTATTTGAAATCATACACATATATACCATTACATATCCTTATGCCCCTTTGGCTAACTGAATTACAGACTTAAGAGCTGGAAGGGTCCTTATGTTGATTTTACAAATGAGGAAAGAGAGAGGGGAATGATTTGTTCAGGGTTCCAAAGGTTAAACAAAAGTATCAAGATTCAAACACAGGTTCTCCACTCCTATGTTTCCTCTACTACACAACGCTGACAACAATTCTGAAGGCAGTGATCCTGCCCTGCCCCGGCCGTGCTCACACCACAGAAATGTTCAGCAATGAAGAAGAGGCTTCTGAGGGCCCAATCAGAATGGACACAGTGGAGAAAGGAAAGAGTACATATTATCTACAAAAGGCTAGTACTTCTGATGAAAGGACAGAATGAACAATAAAGAAAAATAGAGATAGAAGGTGAATACAAGGGACAACGAAGCCGATACAGCTGTAATCGGACACTCAAAGCAACAGAAGAGAACAAGAACACAGAATGAATTTGTACTTTAAGGGAGCAAACATCCTACACATAAGAATGTAAAATAAAGTTATGATTTGGCATATAGTGAAATAAAAAATCGTAAATGATTTTATATCATAAAACTTACCAATTGTTTTTCACTCATAGCAGAGGGAGATGCTGGAGCAGTTTCTCCACTAGTGGGCCGCCAAGTCAGAAGCCTTCAAAATATCAGAAATATATATACCATGGGATGTGATACATCATATAGGTTTTGATACAGGCAAAAAAAACCCCAAAACACCTCAAGGTTTTTCTTTTAAAAATGATAATCTATATTAGTCATGCTATGGCTAGGCATTTTAAAGCAAATAACTAATTGGCAATTATTCAAAACACATGTTTCTAAAAACCAATTCAACATTATTTTACTTAAAATGTAACTTTGACATCAACTTTATACAATAATTTTTTTTTCCTAAATAGAAAGTAAACTTTGAAACTAATCCAGGTACTAATTTAACACTTCAAAGAAAAAATGAAGTATGAATACTCCCTCCACTAACAAAACATATAATTTCTCTTCAACCTAGAATTTGGTCTTCCAACACTGTGGTCAAGAGAAAATGTACCCTGCAACCAACATGATAATGAGCCCCCTCTGAATTTTGTTAGGCTCATCCTCAGATACCAGACAAATAGTCTATCACTGCTTAAAGACTTTCCAGCTTGGTATAGGATTTGCTATAGGGCTTTTTCTATCACAGACACAACCTTTGAAAACACAGGGCCCTTGCCATGAAAAGGCAGGATTTTTGTAAAGGAATCAGAATAATAATGTAAAAAGAAATTTCCGAAGTAAGACTCATAAAGCTAAAAACGTGACTGTGGAGGCAAGCCTAATGCCAAATCATGCCAGGGAGGTCTAGTATTTGGTAAAGTGGTAGCAGAGGTACTAGACCAAATTAGAACAATTTTAGAGTACCAAATCAGAATTAACTAAGTAAAGCCTGGTCTGAGTGGCAATCTCTTAGAAATACTCTAAATACTCAATAGGGCCTACAATATGGTAGGGCATCTAACCCAGAAACAGGTCTTTTAGGAATTTGTAACACAGATCGTAAGATATTCTGTAACATAAAACTCTTTCTTAAAGGGATAAGAAAACTCCTCTCTGCCTCCCCCAAAGGCTTCTAACATAGCCTTAGATTATGTTGCCACAAAAAATGGAGGGCACATTAGTGAAACAGTCATCTTAAGGCTAGTCCACCTCTCCAGCTCCAGAAACAAAGGGATTTAAATAAAAGATTTTACTTCCTTAGTTAGGGGTCTCCTGTTAGAGGGCCTATCAAAAAAAGTTAATCAAATGTTGTTTTCTGCATAGACCTACATCTCACACTGTATTTCAAAGAGAAGGTCAAAATGAATATATGATTCAGACATAAAAGGAAATATCATCATAAGCAAATTAGAGAAGTATAGAAAAATTAACCTTTCGCATCTACATATAATGGGAGACTTTATGACCAAACAAGAGATAGAAAGGATCACAGGAAGTAAAATGTATGCTTTTGATTGTATGAAGTTAAAAAGTTTCTGCACAAACAAAATAAATGCAATCAAAATTAGAAGGAAAATGGGAAACTGGAGAAATTTTTTTTACACTGTTTCTCTGACAAAGGCCTCACTTCTCAAACACACAGGGAACTAAGTCGAATTCATAAAAATAAGAGTCATTTCCCAATTGATAAATGGTCAAAGTATATGAACAGGCATTTTTCAGAAGAAGAAATCAAAGCTATCAATGAAAAAAAAATGCTCTGAATCACTATAGATTAGAGAAAGGCAAATTAAAATAACTCTGAGGTACTACCTTACACCTATCAGATTGACTAAGATGACAAAAAAAGAAAATGACATGCTAGAGGGATGTAGAAAAACAGGCACATTAATGCACTACTGGTGGAACAGTAAGCTGGTCTAACTATTCTGAAGAACAATTATGGAGCTATGACCAAAGGGCTATAAAACTGTTCATACCCTTTGACCCAGCAATACCACTACTAGGTCTATAGCCCAAAGAGATCAAAGAAAAAGGGAAAGGATCTACATGTACAAAAATATTTATAGTAGCTCTTTTTGTGGTGGCGAAGAATTGGAAACTGAGGGAATGCCCATCAATTGGGGGATGGCTGAACAAACTGTTATTATAGGATTGTGATGAGGTATTATTGTGCTATAAGAAATGACAAAAGAAATGATTTCAGAAAAAGTGTGGGAAGACTTATACGAGCTGATGCAAAGTGAAGTGAGCAGAACCAGGAAAACCATCTATATAGTAACAGCAATAATATAGGAAAAATTAATTGTGAAAGACTTAGCTACTTTAATTAATACAATGATCCAAGATAATTCCAAAGGACTCACAAAGAAAAATGTTATGTGTATCCAGGTAGAGAACTGACGGAATTCTGAGCGCAGAGTGAATATAGTTTTTCCACTGACTTTATTTTTCTTGCTTTAAATAAAAAAACAACACAGCTAATATAGAAATGTTTTGCATGACTTCACATGTATAACTGGTAAAATGCTTGCCTTCTCAATGGGTGGGGGAAGGTCAGGGAGAGAACTGGAAACTCAAAATTTTTAAATATGAATGTTAAAGTATAATTAATATTAAAAGAATTGTTTCTGGGAAGATATCCAATTGCACATAATAGAGATGCTACTCTAAATACACTTCACCAGAAAACTGAAACAGGGAAAGCCCTCTACCCAATACCTCTTATGTTTTCCAAAGTATAAAAAAGCAGCTTTAATTAAGCTTATTAGCTCAGCTCTACCAAGAATAAAAGAAATAATTCATAAGTAATAATGTAGATTCATCATTTTTGGTAAAGTTGAACAACTTAAAATGAGCAAAATAAATTTAAAGTAACTAAATTACTATAGTAAAAAAATAAAAGTCATACACTTTACAACCTTTACCAGGGTTGATTTTGTCAGGTAAGTTATTTTCAAAAATAAATGACAGGTAATCCTCAATGTTATTCTAATTCTAATACTTAATACTATGGCTAGTTTTGTCATCCGACTTCCCAAGAATGACCGGAAAAAGATGAATTTGGTGCTAGATTCATCATAACGAACACATACAAACTGTGTGTAGCAGTACATGTGTAGAATATTTTTGGAGTAGTTTTTGACACTGACCTTACTATTACACTGATAATAATGGACAGAAATCACAAAATTACACTGTATTAGTAGAAAGGGCTTTAAGCAACATCTAATACAGTTTCATGGATGAGGAAACTAGAGAGCTCAGAAAAACTAAGTAACTTACCCACTGTCACAAAGCTAGTTAGTGGAAGAGCTGTAACTAGAACTCATTTTATTGTTCTATTATACCAAAGCCCCATAAAGAGGGATCAATTTTTAATATTCATGTATTCTGCTTAATACTTTTCAAAAATTGTTTCTTTTTGCAAAGGTACATGTGTTTATATAAAAAAAATTATAATCATACAAGTCAATTTAAGAAACTATCACTTTATTAGTACATATTATCTAATATAATAAAATTAAAAATAATTGGTAAATGTAATTAGACTTTTAAATTAAAACTGCCTTAGAATGAAGATGTGGGAGAAACTTGCTAGGTGGAAAAACTCCATTTTTTATATAATCACTGAAAGGAAATAACTTCAAAGTACTCCTCACATCACTACATGAGAAATCACTAGAAAAATGGACCCTTTTAAAGACTGTTGACTTTTGTCCAATACTAAATTGCCCCTTTTTGCCTCCTTCTTAACCCACAAGTTTACAAAATGAATCTGAAATAATCATCAGTAACCAATAACAACAATTAGTGGAAGCTGTTTTGTTTTATTTGAAGAGGGTGACAAAAGTTACAAACTGCTACTTCAGAAGATGGGGCTAATTAAGTTGCCTGGAGTAGGAGCACAGACTTAGAACTGGAAGGGACCTGAGATGTCAGTCATCTAGTCTAACCCCCTCATTTTATAGATGAGGGACCTGAGGTCAATAAAAATTAAGTGGTTCATTCAATATCACACAAGTACTAAGTGGGAGAGTGAGGATTCAAACTCAGGTCCTGTAAACCAAATTCAGCACTATTTCCACTACACCAAAATCTATTTTATAAAAAAAAAAAAATTTTCCTCATGAGATTTTGTCTGAGAATTCAATTCTCCTTTTACAAGGTAAGAACTATTGCAAAGTAAAGGTTGTCATAATGGTACTGTCCTTATCCCTGTATGGATGTGTGTGAACTAAATTACCTCCAAGGTCTAAGATTCTATTTGCTTGGAACACTGTCAAAGGAAAGCTCCTAATTCATTGAGCCACTGGGTCTACAGAAAATTCTAAATTTATCAGAGTTGTTAACTGTTAGGTTATAAAAGAAAATTATGAAGGCCATGGAAAAATACTATTAAACTATCATTAAACTGTAGAAGTACGTTATAAAATGCCAGTGCCTTTAAAAAATGTAACTAAGGGATAAATTCAGTGATGGAGACTCAAAGAAATATTACACAACATAAAAATCCATGTGTTCTTTTAAAAACAAACAAAAATAAAAGATGCTTCAGGTTACAATTTACACATTAATTTATTAAAATAAAGATGTAGAATAAAGTTCTCTGGGAAAAAGACAGCAGCTCCCAGAACAAGAAAGTCAGAAAATCTAAATTCTAATTCTATAAAAAGAAATATGGAAAGTGATTTTGTTATTTGGCCTCTGTGTATCTTAATCTTTCCACATATAAGGACTAAACTGAGTTTAATAACAAATTTCCAAGGTATGATTCCTTATATGAATTTTGGAATGATTATTTATAGAATACTATAGGAGAGTAAAAATAAATTCATATTTATGTTGTGTTTTGATGCATATAATATATATACAAGTTGCCACATGTAATATATATAATATATATACAAGAGAAGAAGCATTTTGTCATGGGGTTCTAATGCAAAGGTATAGACATTCCTAAAAAGAAATCACTAAATATAATAAAAATAAATGCTCAGCATTAAATGTACACAAATATATTTGAAACTGTACAAAGTTCTCTTACGCATGAGGGATTGTGGTTTTGAAGATATCCAATGTGCAGCTGCAAGTTTTATCCCAAATTTCTAGGGTAAATTTCTCGCCGTTCAGAATGACGACATTTTCTAAACAGTTTGTACCAGACCGTGCTAACTGTTCGTTGTCTAGAAAAGAAAACAGTCATTTATTTATTTGAAATCACCATAGTAACATTTATGCATTTTAATAAAGTCTGGTGCAAATCTACCTTGCTGCACACACCAGTACAGCTGTGCAAATATGTCATCCAAAAGGACATCACTTAGTACTTCTAAATATTGGGTGAATACATCACAGATTGCATAAAGTGCATGATTGCAAGTAGTTGTCATCCATTCAGCTTTCTGGCAGTAAAAAGAACAAAAAGACAAATGAATTTCATACCAACAGTATGAACTGCTAAAATATTTTTTAAAATTTGCACACATTTTCTTTTCAAGTATAACCTTATCAGAAGGTCCCACGTCCCACCCCTGCGTTCCTGACTATTCTAAATCACCTTTTCTTACTAGCACTATTTATCTACTTTATAAATAAAAATGTTAAATATTCTGTGGCTAAAACAGATTAAGTCATCTACTGTCTTTTTCACTGATGAGAATGTAATTTTTATAAAATAAAACAGATTAATTCATTTCCTGTCTTTTCACTGATTATAAGAACATAACTTTATCATTCAGCATACACACAATCACCATTCAAATAATCTTAAACAGTGATTATGGTCCCAGAACATAGGAGGGTAAATCAAAGGGTAGGAAAAGAGAAGGTATGAAATAGAAATTTATCTAACTCATTTGAGGAGAAAAGGTTCTGAATGAAATAAAACTGTCCTTTACTTGTTAGTGTTATTTGGAATCACTGAGAAAAGAAAAAGAGAATATACTACTCGTCAACAGGAAGCAATTTCTGTAAACTCAAAAATGCTAGAAAAATTATATTTTTACATTTTACAAAATGTGGCCTTTATGTTTACACTTAAGTACAATCATGTAAGTGAAAAGAGAAAAAGACTCTCCAAAGTTCCCAACAAGCATAACAGAACCATATAGCTTATAAAATAATGTATTTAAAAGAAAACAGGGGCGGCTGGGTGGCACAGTGAATAGAGCATAGGCCCTGGAGTCAGGAGGATCTGAGTTCAAATCTGCCCTCAGACACTTAACACAAAACTAGCCGTGTGACCTTGGGCAAATCACTTAACCTCAACTGCCCCCTCCAAAAAAAAAAATAAAGAAAACAGCTGTAAGAATTTGTTGACATTTTTTACTCATTTAAGATTAAGGAACCACCTGAAGCTAAAGAGAACTCTATTTTCCTTTTTTTTACAGATACAGTGACAAACTTGAATGAAAAAAAGAAAGGCCAGTCAACAATAACTATGTAAGCCCAAGCCCTTAACCATTCAGTTCCAGCCCACAGATGACGTCCGGTTTACGAGGACGCGCGATCACGCTGTCCTGCCTGGAGGAGTATGTCCTGAGGCTTATTTGTACATAAAACTGTTTAATGCAACATATGGAAATGTATTTGCACAAACATGAAGAGGCCCTTCTCACCTGTGGTCCTCATGAAAACCTCTCTTTCATTCTCTTACCTCAGTTTGTTGTTCTGGTAGTTTCATGTTGTCAAAGATCCTGAAGACAATTCTAAACAAATCCTGCCACCAATGTTTTTCGTAAGTGTGGCCGTAGGTTTTCATTATTTCAAACATTACTGTCAAGCCTCTAAAAAGTAAAAAAAATGGGAACTATTTACAAAATGATACATATCAGAGGCCCCTTCACTACCAATACTGATACCTCCAAAACAACTGAAAATATGTTAAAAAATTAGTTTTAATTAGTTACATATTTACATGTTTTATTTAATAAATTAAAAATACAAAGTAAGTTATTTCTTGAAGAGTAGTGATCTAGAAGAAACGCAAAAGCTTTGAAGGTACTTTTGTTTACATAAGTAAAGAAAATTTTAAAAGAGATTCTTCTTGCCCTCAAGAAGCTTAAAATTTAGCACAAATAACTATAATATAAAATGAAATATGAAAAAAAAGGAAAGAAAATGCTAGTTTTTGAGTCAGAAGACCTAGGCTGAAATTCTCCCTCATCTACCTACGTATACATGACTATGAATTAGGTAAACCACTTAACTTCCCAGAGCCTTGATTTCCTCATCTATAAAATACACGCATTAGGCTCATCACCTCTCTCTCACATTACTTGCAAAGGCTTCCTAATAAATCTCTCTGCCTCTAGTCCCTCCCCACTACAGTCCATCCTACATGAGGCTAACAAAGTGATTTTCTTTAAATGAAAATTTCACCATGCTACTCCCTAAAGCACTAGGATAAAATACAAACCCTTCTGTTTAGTTTTTAAATATGCAATCTGGCACCAACGTATCTTTCCAGATTTGCTGAGTATTTTTCTGCACTCTGGCAAACTGGCTTTGTCTGGTTCCTCATACAAGACACTATCTCTGGCCTCTGGGCGACTGTACCGGCTGTCTTCCAAACCTGGAGACTACTTCTTCTTTATCTTGGGCTCACAGACTCCCTCTTCCTTCAAAAAGCAGTCACAAAATCTCAAGAGATGGAAGATACCACACAGACCACCTGGTCCAACCAAACCAGAATTAAAATCTACTTACAATATATGCTTTTTTCAAGGCTTTGCTTGAAGACCTCCAGTGAGGAAAGAACCCATAACTTCCAACACAGCCCACTCTATTTTGTGACAGCTCTAAATGTTAGCTAAGATTTTCCTTATATAGGGTCTAAATTTGCTTCTGCAACTTCCACACATTGTGCTTAGTTCTAATCTCCTGGGCCAAGCAGTATGAGTCTATGCCCCCTTTTCCATCTGGTAGCTCCTTAGTGCTTACAAAGGGCCATCATATTTACATCCTCAATTTCTTCAAATGATACTGATATGGCACAATCTCAAGGGCCTTTCAACTTCCTGGCTGTCCTTTTCTGGATGTGCTCTGGTTTTCCCAAAATGTAGCACTCAGAACTAAACACAGTAAAATCCTAATGGAATCTGACCACCACAGAAGGTGTGATTATCACCAACCTGGTCCTGTATTTTATGACTTTCTTACTGTAACCTAAGACTGCATTAACTTTTTCAGCTATCATATCACAAAATATAGCTCCAGCTAAATCTGCAGTCTGTGAATGTATGCTTTATATAAACAACCGTATTATTTAATTATACAACCCTCATGTTGTACTTAAATGGCTAGAAAGCAGTTCATTTGAAAAAGATTTGAGAATTTTGGTGGACTGGAAGCTCAACAGGAATAAAACAGTGTGAAAGAGAAAACAAACCAAAAAAAGCTAATGAAAACTCAGGTTTCATTAAGGGAGACAGTCTATCCAGGACTAGAGATGCAATAATCTTACAGGTCATGGTAGTTACCAATGACAAGTTATAAAAAAGCAGTAAAAGATATTCATATAACATTAAGGAACCTAAAAGAAGGTACTATGCATTTTAGGTAGAGGATTTATGGGAAGATATGAACAACAGTTAAAATGAATGAAAAGGGAGAAATGGACTGTTAATCTGCATATTTGGAAGCAATGTCCATGAGATCACAGATGGAAACCATTTCCAATCTTGCCATTGATTCCTCTCCCTCTGGACCAAGCAACCTGGTCCAAAGGCTAAAACTATGGCCTAGAAGATGATTGTCTTGTCATCTCCCCTGCCAACTATGGCCCTTGCATGGATTCTGGAGGAATCCACACAGCTGGGAGGAAAAAAGTAAATTCAACTTTAAGTGAGGAAGTGGGCCCGATAGCAAAGGGGCTTTTGTTAATGATTAAAGGGGGAATAATTAATCAGTCTCAGTCACCTATAACCAGCAGGAAATAAGACCTCCCTTCACTCTATTCCAACTTTGCTCTTGCTCAAATCATCACTGAAGAATGAGAATATGGAAATTTTATGAAGGGGATAGGTTTTACAAAATAGAGTACTTTATATCATGATTCTGGCAACAATTAATTAATGGCCCCTAGGCCATTCTCATTCCTTTAAGGAGTTCAATATCAGGCTCACATTCTTTTTATCTCAACTCCAGTCATATGAGAACTCAACTTACATGTTCATTTCCCTTCAAAAACCTTTACTTTTCAGATTATCAACCTCCTCGATTCTCAGGATCTACATTTTCCCTCTATCTCAGCCACACATAAGGATAATAGCACCCTGGATTTCATCATGATTCACCTCAATGATCCATAGTTGAAGTTTCTCTATCTGACCAGAACCTATTTTCCCCCCTGCAATTCTGGTCTCTTACCCTTCCTAATTGCATTTCCTGTTTGCACCACAACCTCTCTTTACTCTTGATGTTGGTTTTTTTTCAGTTGTGTCCGACTTGTGATCCCATTTGGGTTTTCTTGGCAATGATACTGGAGTGGTTTTCTATTTTGTTCTCCAGCTCATTTTACAGATGGGGAAACTGAGGCAAACAGGGGTAAGTGACTTGTCCAGAGTCACACAGCCAAGTAGTGTCTGAGGCTGAATCTGAGCACTGTAATGCCATGCACCAGCAGATTCCCAAAAGAATGCTACTGTGAACAGCTTTTAGGGTTTGGATTACATAGTATAGTGAACACTCTGTTTATTGCATTACAAATCAAGGCAAACACTCACAATATATCACAATATAATATTCACAACATTACATCTTATCACAGAAAATGGCCACACAGTTTTCACTACAGTGGCCACAATATTTAGAACAAGAAACAAAAGAATACTTAATCATTCAGTCAATTCACAATAGAATAATCAAACTTCAACTCATGGGGCAACTCAATACTTAATTATTCAATCAATTCACAAGAGAATAATCAAACTTCCACTCCTGTGGCAACCATTAACTTAATCAGTCACTAATCTAGATTCCCTACTACTATCATTAATCACTAGTAGTCTACACACAAACCCTCCACCCCTCGATGTTCAGAAAATCTCAATTTCATCCAAGGGGAGGCATTTTCTTCATCTTGACTCTGGGTGGTCTCTCTGATTCCCTGGATCCCCTTCCATGGTCCCGACTCCCCCCTGAATCCACCAAACAGTCACCCGGATTCAGAAGCAGACAGCTCCAAAATCCTTTTCCAATCCTCAGAGGTAGACAGCTCCCAGGTCCTTGTCCAGTCCTCAGGGCAGTCCCTGGCACACACTGAAGTTCACAGGGTCCAGCACATTGCAAACCCTTTACCACTTCTCTTGCCTGGAACTCAAGGATCAGCCAGGCCACGAACAAAGTCTTATCCTGGTCATGCTTCTTCAGTCCTCCAGCAGTTCAGCCGGCCCTAGGACCCAGAAGGAATATCAGCCTTGCAGGAGGCCTTCCAGATGGCCTTCACCAGATTCTGGTCTCAGGAAAACTCCAACTCAGTTCTCAGCTTCCAGATGCTGGGAGAGAAACTCTCTCTCTCTCTCTCTCTCTCTCTCAGCCGGCTTCATTCTCCATGATTCTTCCTTCACTAGGAGCAGCATTCCAATTCTGTCTCTCTGTCTCTGGAATTCTTGCTTATATACACACACTGGCCTCCTGTCTCAGCCAATCCCCTTCTTCCAAGGCAACAGGGGAGTTCACGTCCTCTCAAAGTGGGACAGCGTTGGAACCTTCCATACTTAGTCCCAAGGTACTAAGTGCTAAGTATCTGCTAAACTGATTGCTGTTACAAGCACAAAAAGATGAGTCTCCCTGACTCCAGGTCAAGTGCTCTGTCCTCTTTGCCACATAGTTGCCTCTCCTCATGACATCACTCTAGCTCAGACCTTAGTTTCCTACCTTCAGAATCTTGACACTATAATTAACTAGTCCAACTTTACGCTGCCTCTGCTACCCTGGAAACCCTTAATTCCTTGTCCCATCACTTACATATACCCCTCAAAGCCCCAAATGTGGCTTAATCCCACCTCACGTGTTTCATTCCTTTGTTGCTGAGTCCCTCTAGAACAAGACATACAACCATGCTTGACTGGATCCACCACAAATCTGTTATCTAGTTTTAAAAGGATCCTCATTGTTTGTCAATTCTTTTTCCTCCTCCTTATGGGACACCACTGAGAGTAAGGTTAAACGCCCTCTCTCCTCCTGCCACCTACATCAAACTCCGAGATCTCTCAAGCTGTTGTCCTATCTTCAATCCCTTTCGATTTCACTGTTAGAAGAAAATTGCCTACACTGCCTTTACTTTCCTACTTGCTCTTCTTTACTCAACACTTTAACACTTGACTGACACCGTTTATTACTTAATGCAAGGCACTTTTCAGGGTCCTCCTCCTTGATCTGTCTGTATGGTCTGTTAACTGTTCCCTTCTTTTTGATACTCTTGTCTCTGTGATCTATGTCATGTTCTCTGACACCCTTTTTCAGTCTTCCATCTCGGTCTCCTTCCCTGGTGACCCCCAAACCCTGGTTTCCTCCGTGTAGGTAGATCTCAGGGCTCTGTCCTGGGCCGCCTTCTTTCTCTATACTCTCTTTTTGGGTTCTCATCAGTTCTCATGGGCTCAGTTATCTCCAGGCAGTTGAGTTCCAAACCTACATGTCATTCCTCCGCCCCAGAAGCTTCCTAATGACTGTGAAAACTTCTCTGTTGTGCCATTTAAAGCCATTCACAACCAGCTCCAAACCAGTTACACGGTACTCCGTCACGCACTCAACACCCCACCCACACGAGCCAACTTTCCTTTCTTCCATTTGGGACGTCTGCGCCTTTGCCCAGGCCGCCCCCGCCCCGCGCGCTCGGTCTCCTGAGAGCCCCGGTGCTTTGTGGGGTTCACCCCCCCCCCCCCCCCCGTGCCGCCCCTGCTCTAACTCCGTAATTAACTTGCATTTGCGTTTCCTTTTTGTCCTTGTTTATCTGGTATCCTTGTCACTATTCCCAGAAGAATGTAAGCGGCTTGAGGGCAGGGGCTGTTTCCTTTTTGTCTTTGTATTCTCAGTGCCCAGCACAGTGCCTGGCACAAAGCAGGTACTGAAACAAATGTTTGTTGAATTGAAGTGAAGTGAAATCCTTGTTCTGCCACTACTACACATACCCTTGGTCAAGTCCATCTTGTTGGATCTAGATTTTCTTTTCCGTAAAGGGATGGAGTTAGAACTCTAAGTTCCCTTTCTGATGCCATGGGACTATAATAATAATAATTAAAAAAACAGCTTCTGTCACCACTGCTTCAATTCTTATTCAGTCAAATCATTTCTTCTCTATACTTTCCTTCTCTTGTTCTTGGATTTCTCAAGTCTACCTTTTTAATACAAAACACTATTTGTTTTCCTATTCTTATTTTGTTTTTCTCTCTACTTTTCTATCTCCTCCCTTCTTTTCCAGTTTTCCCAGTATTTCTGATCAGATTTGCAAGGTTCCAGGAAAATACGGTTTTATGAACTCTTGTTAGAGGCACTCCTCTGTTCCTAACTTCTTTATGTAAGCTGTGGCCCAGAAATATAAATTGCAGTCTCAGGCACCATCTTTTAAAATAGCTGATTACTTGCCAAATATGCTTTTTCTTTTTTGAAGACCTTACTTTCTACTGGCAGCAGTAATGAAAACACTACTTTGATCCTAAGGAGTTCAACTGCTTGCCTACTGTTTCATAATCAAAACTTTCTAGGATTCTTCTCAAAGTATAATTTATCCTCTCATATATCACTAGGAATGGGTACAAGTCATCATGTTTGGAAAGTGTTAGAAGGTTCTCTGTCACTTCCTGAATACTTTCCTTAGAAGACAGTAGTCTTCTCCACTGCTGTCTCCTCAGAGGGCAGTCACTAACTACCACTCACCTTTTTCTCTCATTCTTACTGTGGATCCACAACATCATTTCTTGGAGGACAAGTTGTTTCCTACTCCTAAGATAGTCCATCTCTTTCCTCTTTAGGAAGAGCCTCATATCTGTCACTTAGTTCCAAGTACTTTGTGGTCTTCTTCCCTTTCTTTTGTGTCACATTCTTCTACTTCTCAGTCTCCTGACAAAGCAAGATACCCCTCTGCTTCTTGAAATTCTTTTTCATACTTTGTTTTCAAACTGAAGCCCTTTTTTCCTTTTTCCTAATGACCTGGAAATTGGGGAGGCACTCCTTAAACTCCTTTACCTGTCTCTTTGAAGGAGACCAGCCTTTACCTTGTACAGAGAGATTACTACTCAGCCAGACCTCAAAACAAACATAACTCACTCTAGAAATGCCATTACACAATTCTTCCTACTCTCCATTTTTTAAAAAACAAAATCCTTAATCTTTTGCTGTTCTTACTGGAAGCTCCTTTGGCTAATTCTCTTTGATACCTCTCTCATCTAGCCAATATTTTCTCATCCTGTCACCTCCTTCATGGCCACATACAATTTCCTTCTACTCCTCTTCCTGGAGTTTTCCGCTTTCTATTAATATTTAGAAGAACATATTAGTCACCAGAAATGATCTTTTTCTTTCTTTGACCCACTTTTGTACTTATTATTTCTATTGCTCGTAGTATTTATAATTTTTCAGGATAACTACACTGTATTGTCAACTATCTTTTTATACCTCTATGCCTTATTTTCCCAACTATAAGTTCCTTATATTTTTGTAGCCTCTTTCCCATCTAGAATGCTTATTAGCACATTGCCTTGGGTATAGTAAATCATGTATATATACATACACATACATACACACATATATATGTACATACAATTCCTTGATTAATATGACTAATGTGGACATATATCCATGAATTATCAGAATTCTAGACTGAAAAAGAACTTTAGAAATCGTTTAATCCAAATCCATTATTTTACAGAGGAGGACTCTTGAGATGTAGAGTTAACAATTAATTACTTACAGATTTTTAAGAAAAATACTTCATTTAGTTATTATTACATAAATAATATTCAGTTAAAAGGTTAAATATAGTAAGGTTTCTAAAATCACAAAGACAAAAATAACATGAATGGAGAAAAAAATAAACCAAACCCCACATTTGATCTTTACACAAATATTATTATTACCCTTGTTCTTAGACAAATGTAACGTATTAGAGCCATTCTCAGGTTGCCACACTGACCACTTTGAATTTCACTTTATTTGCCAGTCCACTGATGGAGCTTTCGGGCATACAAATAGGCAATGAAGGAAAATAATTAAGGGGACTGGCAAAAGAAATTTGTATGGTTTATTGTCTTATCAATGTTTACCTTACATTCACAGTTATTACTATATATGCTTCTAGGGATAGAAGCTATGTCTTATGCCTCTTTTTTATCTTTTATTTCCTGTGTTTTCTACAGCGCCAGGCACAAAATAGAGCACTTTATAAATCCTTACTAATTCAATAATATTAAGATGTTTAATCCTTTTACCTTGAATTAATAGTCAAAGAAAATTTTTTCAAAATTGTTATTCAGTCTCGCTCCAAGGAGAAACTGACTATTTTCAACTAAAAACAACAGAGATACCTAATTTTATTTTTAAAACTGAAAGCAGAATTAATTCAACCATTCCTTTCAATGCCTAGATAGAAACCTATGTAGGAAATTAACTATGAAATAAACAAATTAAATTAAAAATAAATAACTTGAGATGGGTTATAATTAATTTTGTCAGTTGGTGATTTACTCTCATTTTTTTCTTTTGGTCAATTTAAAATGAATTTGTATTTCTAGCCTACCCAACAAATCTGTCTTATGTTTTTATCTATTATACTAGAGAACATATAGAAAACATTAATTTGATTATGGTCATTCAAAATAAATCCTTCTAGGTTTTAATTGCAAATACTGATTGTTACCTGGTTCTTACATCTAATTTGCATCTATTGATGATACATGATAACTCAAAGAGAATTGGGAACCATCCTCTCACCCACACCCTGTCTTCAGGAGCCACATTCATGTCATCACTTGTGTATTCCTTGAAAGCCTTTAAGAAAAAAACAAAACAAAACATGAAAATCAAAGGAAAGTATCTCAATGCTCCTAAGTTAATGTTTCCTGGCTCTGAAAAAGCATTTGTAAAATACTTTACAAATCAATACGTTATGGAAAAATAATATTTGCTTAAAAAAAAAAGTTGGGAGAATGAAGACATCTGGTGGAGGAGAAAGAGGTCTGCATGAAGAAACAGGAGAGTTTCAGATCTGTCAACAGAGAGATTTGTGACTTCAAACAAATCTGTGTCTCATTTTACACATCTAAAAAATGAAGATCACTCTACCACTTTAATAACTTAGTAGGGTGATTATATTTGAAATGTTTAATAAACATGAAAGTTCTTTGAAAATTATAAAGTATTACCTAGATTCAAGGTATATTTTACTAAATTGTACAATTTTACCATGAAAATGTGTCATTTCTACACATCTAGATGAATACCCCTTGAACTACCCAAAAATGCTCCAAAAATAAAACAAAAAAAATTTTCAACCCCAAAATATATTTAATTCAAATGAATCTGAAAAGAAAAATAGGCTAATGGATTGTGGTAAAACCTGCACTTCAATTCTCTGGAAAAAAAAGGATTAAAGAATCTTTTGTCTTATAGAACAAAGATGATCATGTTAGTAAAGTAAGTTGCAAATCATAATCTACACTATATATCAGATGTGATTATCAGTGTCATTATTTATGGTGCTTTTGATTCAAAGAAAACTAAATATTGTCTTTTAACCTCCAAACATAATTTAAATTTACTTCAGTCTGATGATCTGTGAAAGTATTTCCAACTTAAAAATTGTGTCATTAAATGGTACGATACCTGCGGCCTGTCAAATACATATTTTGCACAATGGCGAATAAGACGAATTGCTTCCATACTGGTATCTGGGAAGGCTGCATTGCATGCAAATTCAGACAAACATTTCACAGCATCTTGGAAAGAATCAATGGTAGCAGGAAAATGCTTTTCAAATACAATGGCTATAAAGAAAAAAAAGTAATTGTAAAACATTTATGGATACAATTTCAAACTAAAAAGAAAACTATCTCCCTCAAAACGGACATATTCCACACACCTTACTCTTTACTTCCCAAGCATGTAGCTTGCTCTTTATTGCAAGGGGAGGTCAGCAATGGCCAAAATATTCACAAGCAGATTTTATTGCTCTTAGAAGAGGATGACCAGTTCTTACACCAAGAAAAGACTGGGGCGCAGTTTCTATGGCCCTTGAAATGCAGAAACTAGTTCTGAAAACTTGCTGTTTAATAAAGTCATCACTTAAAAGAATCAGAATGTGCTCCAATTAAGAGTTGAATGAACTAAGTTAAATTGAAGGAAAAGCTTTTCCTAGTAGGTTTTAAATGATCCAAACAAAAAGAGAAAAAGACTCTCCAAAGTTCCCGACAAGCATGACAGAACCACATAGCTTACAAAATAATGTATTTAAAAGAAAACAGAAATGGAGCCGCTGGTCAAAGGTATGGACTTGATTTACTTTATTTGCCTAATTCCAAATTTCTTTCCAAAATGATGTACCATTTCACAGCCCCACCTGCAGTGTATTAGTGTACCTATATATAGAATCCCTTACAGCATGGACTGTTGACATTTTTTTTTCCTTTTTGGAGGGCACCTGGGGTTAAGTGACTTGCCCAAGGTCACATGGCTAGTAAGTGTGTCAAGTGTCTGAGGCCTGATTTGAACTCAGGTCCTCCTGACTCCAAGGCCAGTGCTTTACTCACTGTACCACTTAGCTGCCCCTATTTTTGTCATTTTTGCCAATGTGCACCCTCTGAGGTGAAACCTCAGAGTTGTTTTGATTCACATTTTTCTTATTAGGGTTTTAGACCATTGTTTTACATGGTTGTGAATTTTTAGTTTTTTTACTTTTTTAGTTCATATCCTTTAACTATATTTTGGGGAATGGCCATTAGTCATATATACATACACACATATATGCATACACAGATATACATATATAATTTTTTTATATATTTTGGAGACCAAATCTTTATCAGTGAAGTTCAATACAAAAGATTTCCCCCACATTTGGCCACTTCCCTTCTTATTCTAGATGCATCACTTTTGTCTGTGCAGAAGCCTTTCAATTTCACATAATCAAAGTTATCTATGTTCTCTTTTAGAACTGCCTTGATCCCAATTAGGTACAGAATCTCTTTGGGGGGTTGGGGGAAGAAACGTGGCCTTGAGGCCACATGTGGCCCTTCAGGTCCTCAAGTAAGAGGGATTTGTTCTGTGAAGTCTGGATTCAGTCAAAGGGCCACATGTACACCCCTGTACCCATACCTGTGAGTGACATAGGATGCATCTCTTCTAACTTTTTAAAAGTATGATCTATTAAAGTTGCACATCCATTTGGAATATATTGTGGTATGTGGTATAAGGTATTAATCTAAACCTAATTTCTGTCACACTGCTTTACAGTTATTCTGACAATTTTTATCAGTTAAGGAGTTTTTTCCTAGATAATTTATATTTTCCACTTTATCTGACACTGGATTACTGTGTTCTATTCTTTTTGAATCTCCCTTGCCTGGTCTGTTCGACTGCACTTTCTCTCTATTCTTCAACCAAAAGCAGATGGTTTTGATGACTACTGCTTTATAATATAGTATGAGATCTGGAATTGCTACTGCCTCTTTATCCCTACTTCTTTTCATTATTTCCTTTAATTAATTAATTTTATCATCAAGTTTTAAAAAGTATCCACTTGGTAATTTGCTTAGTGTAAGTGTTAAAATGTAAATTAATTTTGGTAGTAGTAATTTTCTATATTTTAGCAAGACCTACCTACCTACGAACACTGAGATTCCTCCACCTATTTAAGTTGTTCTTTATTTCTTTAAAAAAATGTAAATTAATTTTGGTAATGGTCATTTTTGACATTTTAGCAACAAATACTGAAATTCCTCCAGCTATTTTTGTTCTTCCTTTCTTTAATCTATACAAGTCTTTTGTGTGCTTTGGGAGGTCAATCTCCAGGTATTTCATATACTTTGTATTTATTTGGAATGAGATTTCCCTTTCTACTATTCCTCTGTTTTTTGCTATTGTTATATAGAAATGCTGTTTATTTCTGATGATTTTTGCAACTTTGCTGAAGCTATTTTCTCAATTAGTATCTTTGTAATTTTCCTAGGATTTCCAAGTAAATCAACATATCATCAACAAACAGGGTTAGTCTTATCGCCTCTTAACCTATCTTTACTCCTTTTATATATTTCTCTGTCTTAATGCTGTTGCTAGTTATTTTCATAAGTATATTAAAAATAGTGAGGGGAATGGGAATCTTTCTTCTACTCCAATATTTACTGTTAGAGATTTTAGTGTAATCCCCACTGCATAAGAGAATTTCTTGAAGGATGCTTTCTAAGTTCTTTTTTTGATCATGGCTTTCAGGTAGTCCAATAATTTTTAAATTGTCTCTCCCGGATCTGTTTTCCAGGTCAGTGGTTTTTTCAAGGAGATATTTCACATTGCCTTCTATTTTTTCATTTGTTTGGATCTATTTGACAGTATCTGGATTTCTCATAAAGTCATTTGCTTCCATTTGCCCCACTCTAATTCTGAAGGAATTATTCTCTTCAGAAAGCTTTTGAGATTCTTTTTCCATCTGGCAAAGTCGACTTTTTAAGGCATTCTTCTCCTCGTTGGCTTTTTGGGTCTCTTTTGCCATTTGAGTTAATCTATTTTTTAAGGTGTTATTTTCTTCACTCAGGTTTGTTGACTCTCTTTTCATGATTTTCTTGCATCATTCTTATTTCTCTTCCCAATTTTTCCTCCACTTCTCTCATTTGGTTTTCAAAATCCTTCTTCAGCTGATCTCTAGCTTTTAGGTAGAAGGATTCTAGAGTTTGGTTGTTATTCTTACTTTGCTTCTTTTGCCTGTTCATGGTAGCCATTCAGTGATTTTTTTAGTTCTGTGGAACTCTGCTTCCAGAAGAGAAAGCTCTGTCCCAAATCGCTGGAGTTTTCCCAGCTGCCGGAGCTTTTAGGAGGCTACTACAGCCCCTACCAGCTTTGCCTCACTGAAAACACACCCCAGGACCACCACCCAAGACCACAATCCAGATCTAGGCCACTCAACGCAAGAGCACCTGGCCTCTGAACAATTGCTTGGCCCCCTGCAGTCTGCAGGCCGGGAGCTCTGAAGCAGCAATGTGGAGGTGGCTGCAGGGCCACCGCTTCTGCCGCTTTCTTGCCCTGGATGCAATTTGGCTGGACCCGCTTTTGTCCTCTAATTTTAGCCGAGTTCCACTGACCTTTCACTTAGTCCTTTTTTCTTATGGCTTTATAATTCTGGAAACTGCCACAGCTGCTGCAGATCTGATCTCCTGAAGCTCCAGCTGTGGCTCAGCTCATCCAGCCATCCCTGGGGCAAAGCTGCGGTTTCAGGCTGGGCTGGTTTTGGCCCCCACAGCTGAGATGGTCACCTTGAGCTGAGCTGTCTTTAGCAGGAGATGTATCTATGTGCGTTTTAGAGTCCTAGAATTTGTTTAGTCATATTTTTTGGGTATTTGATGTGGCTGTGTGGGAGCTGCCGTACTTTGCTGCTCCTATGCCGCCATCTAGGCTCCGCCCAATCCCCACTGCATATGATGCTTGTTTTTGGTAATAGATTTTTGTTTTATGATATTAAAAAAGGTACCTCTATGGCTATACTTTGTAGGATTTATAGTGTTAAGGGGTCTTGTCCTTTGTCAAAGGTTTTTTTCTGCATATGTTGAGATAATCACATGATTTAGGATGTTTTGGATTTTACCATTTTAATTGGTAAGGCAACTGAAGTGTAAACATTTATTAATGATACTGTTGGTTATGGTTCAACATAATATAGTTTCCTTGATTGCCTTTTACAATTTTTTTGAATGTTCATTTTTGCTTTAATAGCATGATTCTAACTCCTAGATTCTGATTTATTTGGATTCACTTGATGCACAGTAAATTTTTTTCCATCCCCTCAATTTTATTTTACGTCTTTGTTTTTGATTGCACTTCTTCTAAGTCAAGGATTATAGGGTTTTGTTTTCTTAGCCCATCTGTCACTCTTTTTCTTTTTATTGTTTAATCCATTCACATTTTCAGGCATGAGAGTCAGGTTTATATTTTTCCTCCATCTGTCACTAATATTACGGGTTTTTTTCCAAGTTATGATCTTCTGCTGTAAATATAGTATTATATTCCTTCGGTTATTTTAATCTTTTAAAAATGTAGTCATGTTCCCACTTGCTTTCATCCCTTTACTCCTGATCTCCTTTCCTCTTGGGGTTTTGCTTATTAATTCCTTTTCTCTCCTGTTTTTATGTGATTATATATTCCACCTTTTTTTTCTTTCAATCAACTTGATTCTCTCACCCTCCTCCCCCTTTCAACTAGTTCTGTTCATTAGTTTTCAAAATATATTTTTTTGCATCCCTTTACAAAAAAGAATTTTTCTCATTCTTTTCATTATCCATTTTTTCTTTCTGTCTACTCCCAGCTTACACAGTATCCATTTCAGGCTCTTCCCTCGATACTTTCTGCCACTGCCTTGCAGGGTTTGCCCTGTGGATTCCTATTTCCCAATATGCCTCATTCCCGTGACCAATACTAATTATTACAAGTGTCCAACAGGACACTGCCTTGTGGGAGGGCCCTTCCCTTGCACATTTCTGATTATGAAGTCCACTACTGATCTCTATCCTCCCCTGGTTGCCTTTTATTCCCCCCACATTTGCCTCAAGATGTCCTCCCTGGATCCATGCTCTCTTATTCCACTAGATAATCAGCTGGATGCTGTGCTTTTTTCCTTAGGCTTAATGGAGTACTGCATATACCCCTTCCCACTTTGCCCCCCAATCCCTAACACGTGTATGCGCGCGCGCGCGCGCACACACACACACACACACACACACACACATCCCACACACATGCTACTGGTTCTTTGGCATGGCACTAGTAGTTCAGTGCTTTGCAGTGCTGATGCTGGCAACCTTTTGCTCCTAAAAAACTGTTGCTTCCTGACTTTGTGGCCAGGGCAAATTCCTGCAACATGTACCTGGGAAGTTCCTGGCATTGTAAAGTGATAGGTGGGGCTGAGGTGTGGGGGTGTATTTTGTTCTAAGTCTGTGGGAGAAGTCTCACTGCTAGTAGTATGGGAGGTGGAGTAGGGTATTGAGTTAGTTTAGGGTCAGTGGGTGACAGTTCATGGGTTTTTTTTTAAAACCTTCTTTTGGATTCTGGGGATTCCTAGATCTATGAGACAAGTGAAGCTCCTTTACTTTTGCTGCATAATTTCTGTTTTGGAGAGGTTTAAGAGGTGATTGGAATCAGAGAAAATGTCTAATCCCCCATATCTTGTTGCTCATGTGACTCAGAAATGGCTGACTGGGTCACTGAGTTTTTCAAAATCCTTACCATTTTCTGTGTAATTACACATGTACAGCATGTATTTAATTGCTTGTCCTTCCAGTGGGGGTGGGTGACGAGGGAGGAAGAGAAAGAATCTAGAATTTAAACTTCTATAACCAAATGTTAAAAAAAAATATGTATGTGTGTGTATATATACATATATATGTATATGTATACACAATTATTATTATTATTATTATTATTATTATTATTAACTACATCCAACTGGGAATTAAGATACACAGGCACTGTGGTAGGGAGATCCATCCTGCCTTACCATTAAGTCACAGGGGAGAGGGGGAGGACATAGGAGAGAGCAGACTGGGGGAGGAGTTATACAGTGGGATGGCTGTTTTGAGGTGCTGG
Organism: Pseudochirops cupreus; assembly: GCA_028627135.1. Classification (NCBI taxonomy): domain Eukaryota; kingdom Metazoa; phylum Chordata; class Mammalia; order Diprotodontia; family Pseudocheiridae; genus Pseudochirops; species Pseudochirops cupreus. The sequence goes on along the minus strand of CM053580.1, from coordinate 372,910,039 downwards.
GTAGGGGAAAGATGGGGAGAAAATTTGTAACTCAAAATCTCATGGAAATGAATGATGTAAACAAGAAAATAAATAAATTAATTTATGAAAAAAATAGAAAAAAAATCCTTACCATTAATATGTTATTCATATTATTAAGTAAAGTGAACAAGATTCTGTGAGGCTTTCTTATAAATATAATAAATAGCTATGTTCAAAATACAATTAGATACTGCAACATATACAAGTTTACAATGGTATAGCTAAACTTAAAGATGAAAAACAAACAGGTTCAGTTCTTATAAGAATGTTAAATATGTTTCAGGAAATATTCCTAAACTGTAAAAGTAACATTACAGAAAGCAACTTCCACAGCATCCTTCAAAATAGGAATATTTATCAAACAGAATACTAAGCTAGATGGCCCAACTGGTTTGGTATACTGTAGCAATTTTTATGTTTGATGAAGGATCCTTAAATATGTCTTTGTCATTTTCAAAGTAAATAATCTGGTCAAATCATATGAAAATAAATTTTGGAGAGTGATATTACAATATCTATATACAGAGAGCATATATGCCTTGTGTAAGCTATTTAACTATTAAAATTTAAAACTTCACTAAGACACGTATTTCCATGCATTAAAACTTTTCTTATGAAGTTAAAACAGTACTTACTGACAATATGCCCTGTTGTTTGAAATGCAAGCTCCACGATACTTTCATCCTGATCTGAGGCAGCTAGGTGAAATACTGAAAAGATATTCTTCCAACCTGAGCGGATGTTAGCAGCTTGAGAGTTAACCATTTGTGCGATACATCGTACAACCATGTCCCGAATGGTAGGAGACCTAAAAGATAAACATAATTGTTGACATGAATACTGATAAAATATTGTAGAAAGAAATCTGCTTTTAAAAAGAAGCTATAAAAATATTAACAAATGATAATGAAGTATTGGCTTTTTATTTCTCTGGAAAAACTGATTCTAGTTACCTGTTTCTCTTCATTATATGTTCAAATGGTCTTAAGAAATCTTTCTGGAATCGGAAATTTGCAAGCTCCCCTTTCTCTAAGAACTTCATTGATAACTGCCTCAAGGAGTCTACTGCAAAAATAGCTACATCTTCATTGGGGTTGCAGCCAACCTGTTACAACGAAATATATATAAAACATTAACATTAACACTGAAAGTTAATTTTATGTGTATTTTGGCCAACATAATTTGGAAATAATTTTTAAAAAATACCAGATAGAAACATTAGAACTTTTAATTCTTTTCTGTAAGTCTAACTATTGCTATTCAACAGGAAAAAGAGGTATGATTTTGAAGATAATTATTTGAAACTTTATTTAATAATAGGTAACAAAAACCTATTTTTATTATGATATTGCACAACAATAATTCAACAATTAGCATTTTACATAAGGGCCCAATAATTATAAACAAGTGCTACTAAGATGCTTCAACCGATTTTGTGTATTTTTACAACTAGTATCGATTGCAAAACACCCATGTCTTTAAATAAATAGCAATTTTTACATAAATCTTCCATAGGGAGTCTACCCAATACCCCTTTATTGAGGGTACCAGTACATCATGCTGGCTTGCTACATGATTGATACTTCTTTTTTAATCATGTGAACAAGTCAAAAAGCATTTAGTAAATGCCTACTACATGGCAAGCTCTGTGCCAAGTGCTAGGGGTTATAAAGAAAGGCAAAACAGTTCTTGCTCTAAAAGAGCCTACGATATAACACGGGAAATAACATGCAAACAACGACATACAAACACAATACTGGAGATAATGTAAAGGAGAAGACAGCATTATTTATCATTCCAAGCAATTTTAATTTACTCTCTAAGATTTTTCAAAGTACACAATCACATCATCTGCAAAAAGAGGTAATTGTTTCTTCATTGCCTAGACTTACTTAGTATATGCCAATTTATTTTCTTGTTTATTACTACTGTATGCATTTTCAGCACTATATCAAGTATTAGTGATGATAAGGTACATTGCTTTGCACCTGATCTTAACAAGAAAGGGCTTTATCTTATCTCGATAGATGCAAAAAAAGCTTCTGACAAAATACAACATCTATTCATATGAAAAACACTAGAGAGCATAGGAATAAATGGAGACTTCTTTAAAATTATAAGTAGCATCTACCTAAAACCCTCAGCAAGCATTATATATTATGAGGATAAGCTGGATGCATTTCCAATAAGTTCAGTAGTAAAATAATAAGTGGTCTTTTATCACCACTGTTATTCAATCTGATACGAGAAACATTAGCTTTAGCAATAAGAGAAGAAAAAGAAACTGAAGGAATTAGAATAGGCAAAGAAAAAACTAAGTTATTACTCTTTGCAGATGATAGAGAATCCTAGAGAATCAAGTAAAAAACTACTTGAAATAATAAAAAATTTCAACAAACCTGCAGGATATAAAGTAAACCCACACAAATCATCAGCATTTCTATAAATTACTAACAAAGGCCAACAGCAAAAGATAGAAAGAAAAATTCTATTTGAAGTTACTGAAGACATTATAAAATATTTGGGAGTCTACCTGCCAAGACAAACCTAGGAACGATAAGAACACAGTTACAAAATACTTTTCACAAAAATTAAGTCAGATCTAAATAATAGGAAAAATATTAGGTGCTAGTTGGCAGGCCAAGCTAATATAATAAACATGACAATTTAACCTAAATTAATTTATTCAGTGCCATACCAATCAAACTACCAAAAACTATTTTATAGAGCTAGAAAAAATAATAAAATTCATCTGGAAGAAAGAAAAGCCTAGAATATCAAGAGAATTAATAAAAAGAAATGCTAGGGAAGGTGACCTAACCACACCAGATCTTAAATTGTATTATGAAGCAGCAATCATCGGGGCAGCTAGGTGGTACAGTGAATAGAGTACCAGCCCTGGAGTCAGGACGACCTGAGTTCAAATCCAGTCTTAGACATTTAACACAAAACTAGCCATGTGATCTTGGGCAAGTCACTTAACCCCAGTTGCCCTACCTCCCCCCCTCCAAAAGAAAAAAGCAGCAATCATCAAAACTACTTAATTCTGGCCAAGAAACAGAGAGGTAGATCAGTGGAATAGGTTAGGTACACAAGACACAGTAGTCAATGACTACAGTAATCTACTGTCGGATAAATCTGCAGGTTCTGGGATAAGAACTCACTATTTGACAAAAACTGCTGGGAAAATTGGAAAACAATATGGCAGAAACTGAGCAAAGATTAACATATGACACCATATATCAAAATAAAGTCCAAATGAGTACATAATTTAGATACAAAGGCTGATACTATAAGCTAATTAGGGGAACAAGGAATAGTTTATCTGTCAGATTTATGGAGAATGGAGGAATTTATGACCACACAGGAGACAGAGAACATTATGAAATGTAAATGTAAAATGGGTAATTCTGATTACATTAAATTGAAAAGTTTTTGCACAAACAAAGCCAATGCAACCAAGATTAGGAGGAAAGCAGAAAAGTGGGAATTTTTACAACCATTATCTCTGATAAAGGCCTCATTTCTAAAATATACAAAGAACTGAGTGAAATCTATAAGAATACAAGTCATTACCCAATTGATAAATGATCAAAGGATATGAACAGGCATTTTTGGATGAAGAAATTAAAGCTATCTATAATCATGTGGAAAAAAATGTTCTAAATCACTAATAACTAGAGAAATGCAAATCAAAACAACTCTGAGGTAGCACATCATGCCTATCAAATTGGCTAACATGACAAAACAGGAAAACGAGAAATGTTGGAGAAGATGTGGAAAAATTGGAACACTAATTCATCGTTGGTGGAGTTATGAACTGATCCAACCATTGTGGAGAGCAATTTGGAACTATGCCCAAAGGGCTATAAAAATGTGCATACCCTTTGATCCAGCAATACCGCTTCTAGGGCTGTATCTCAAAGAGATCATACAAATGCGAAAAGCACCCATATGTACAAAAATATGTATAGCAGCTCTTTTTGTTTGTGGTGGCAAAGAATTGGAAATTGCAGGGATGCCCATCAATTGGGGAATGACTGAACAAGTTGTGGTATATGAATATAATGTAATACTATTGTGCTAAGAACCTGGAAAGATTTATATGAACTGATGCTGAGTGAAGTGAGCTGAACCAGGAGAACACTGTACACAGTAACAGACACGGTGTGCAATGGCTGACTTTGATAGACTTAGCCTTTCTCAGCAATGCAAGGGCCTAAAACAATTCCAAAGGATTCACCATGGAAAATGCCATCCACAACCAGAGAAAGAACTATAGAGTCTGAATGCAGAGCAAAGTAGACTATTTTCTTTTTTTGTGTTTTTTCTTTCTCGTGGTTCCTCCCATTCATTCTAATTCTTTTATACAACATGATTAAAACTAAAATATGTTTAATAGGAATGTATAGGTAGAGCCTCTAGCAGACTGCATGCCGTCTTGGGGTGGGAGGAAGGGAGGAAGAGGAAAAAATCTAAAACTTATGGAAGTAAATGCTAAAAACTAAAAATAAATAAACTTAAAAAAAGAAAGGGCTTTATCCTTGCTTCACTGCATAAAATACTGGCTCTTTGTTTTAGGTGCTACTTGCCACATTATGAAAGGTCCATTTATTCCTATACTTTCTAGTGTTGTTTAATAAACAAAACAAAAAAACAGCAATGGGAATTAAATTTTGTCTCTTCTGCTTCTATTGATACAATCACATGATTTTTCTTCTTGTCATTAGCATAGTTCTTTATGGTTTTCATTATACTGAACAAATACTGCACTCCAGTAGGAATCCAACTTGGTCAAAGTGTATAATCTTTTTAAAAATATGTTGTTCATCACGTGATACTTTTGCATCAATATTTGTAAGGGAATATTATAGCTTTCTTTCTCTCTATGTCTCCCTGCTTTAGGTATTAAGACCATATTTCTATCAAAGGGAGAGTCTGGAAAGAGACCTTCTTTTTCTATTTTTATATATTGCTGATATGATATTGCAATGACTAATACTTTCAATTTTTGACAAAATTCACTTGTAAACCCATCGGCTCTTAAGTTTTTCTCCCCTCTTTGGGAGTTCATCTGTGGCTTCTTTAATTTCTTTATCTGATATTGGGTTATATATAATTAATGTAATTTTTCTGCTAATCTGGATATTTATATTTTTTAAAATAATATCCTCCCATTTCACCTAAGTAATCAATTTTGTTAGGCAAAATAGCTTCTGAAAGCTTCTTTTACTTTGTCTATGATGTGAATTGTCCTTTTAAATTTTTTGATATTGACAATTTGGTTTACCTTTCTTTTAAAAAAAATATAGCTAGCTGTTTATCTCTTTAATTAGTTTTTAAAAATCTGGTTCTTTCTTTTATAAATTATATAGGCACACCCACAGAAGTATATATAAATATATGTGTATTTGCTTTCAATTTTGTTAACCACTTCTTAGATTTTCAAAATTCTACTTCTGATATACTGTCACTTTCCTAATTTTTAAAGAACTGCTTAACACACCAGAAATCTATAATTTAAATGACCTGTTTTCACTTCATTTTTCTTTTCTTTCCTTTGTTTTGTGTCTGACTACATGTTTTAATTCTTTCTTTCCTTTTAATCCCCTTTCATGTTATACTTTTTAATGCTTAAGTTTGTTTTGCTTATGACTAGTCTCTTTTGTATCCTGCCCTTTCTCTGAAATCCACTTTATCCCTTTTCTTTGTTTTGTGTGTTCAGTCATCCTTACTCTAGTTCAGACAAAAGCAAGGTATATGTGATGCCTATTGTCTCATACAGTCATTATTTTTCATTTGGTTCATTCTAATTTTGAGGGATTTCAATTTTTTTGCTAAACTACTAATTCTCCTTGCTGTTCAACATTTCTTCTCTAGATGGCATTTTCTTTAACACTACAATTCATTATCTTTTGCTTCATTTCCCCCCAAGTACTCTTGCTCTTGGGTCCAGGGCATCTTTTCTCTGAGGATCTATTTGGACTTGATGAGAATTTTCTCTTTTTACCACTTGGGTTTTTTCTCACTCCATATGATTTCTTCACTGTGCTCAGCATTTTCCTCTGTTTACTACAATCTACAGGAGCAGTTTCTGGATTTGTACTTTGGTCAGGCTTTATTCCTTCCCATTTTTGCATGGTGTAGGCAGGCCCTCATTAGTTCTGGATGGAGTAGCTAACATTAAGGCGTACGTCCTTCAGTAATTACAGGGTTTTAGTTCAGTCTCCTAATGGTTTGACTTAGTTTTAGCCATAGCTCTTTCTTGTTCTCCTTTTTCTTGTATGAACCCAGAATTTGCTCTGCGCCTTGCAGGAAACTTGAGATCCCACCCAGATGGTGCTGACAGAAGGGGCTCTATGAAACTCCAGGTGCTTCCCTGGCTCATCTTGCAGTGGATTTGAAATAGCCTGAATATAGACATGGTTCATTTCCTTGTTGGTCTCTGAATAAATATTGTATATTGAGAATGGCAACAGTTAAATGTTCATGGAGGTTTTATTCCTTTAGCATCCTTTGACCCATTTTCTGCCACTGTTACCATATAAAAGAATTATGGATTTAAAGCTGGAAGGATCCTCAGATGCCATCTATTACCAGAAACACAGGAAGATTATGTCACTGGTAGCAGAAGCCCACAGAACCAAGGTTATTTTACCTGTTTCATGCAATATTGTAACCAAAAAAAAATCATTTAGTGGCTAAAGTTCTAGAAGTGAGTGTTTCCCATACTCAAAGCCTTCTGAGCTTAATAGAATCTCAAAGAACTAGTGCTCTATTGGCATAACCTTCAAGAAATCAATCCCCTCTTTGCTACAATGAGGCAACAGAGGAGTTTATGAATGACATGAGTGTAATTAATCAAATACCTTATTAAAATGGTCTCCAATGACTTCCCAAATTCTAGACCACTGTAATCTTATTCTTCCCATGTTATAATAAGATATTTCTACTATCTTCTGCAAACTAAACATGCGAGGATGTGTAGTAGAAAGCAATTCATCCATAGATACAGCACAAAGCCAACGGACAAAATCCACTGTAAAGCAAATATAGAACGAAATTATTAACTCAATTGTTAAGTTTTTAGTTAAAAGGCTAATCTATAAGTGTGACAGTAAGTTTACCTACTTACCAATAGCATTTCCATCAAGCCTTGTAGACCCCGTAAATATTCTGGCCACAGGGCAGAAGTGTGGAGAAGAGGGAGAAAAAGCCACAATTATTTACAAAAATTTGAGGTCTGACTCTAAAAAATACATATATTTTTTAAATTAAGAAGCACATTAGGCATTTGGTAAAGTAGTATTTTCATTACTTATACCGTTTGCAGAATGAACAACTAAATCTTAGACATTACTAGATTTCCATTGTGTTTTATACTCTTTGACACACTGGAATACATTATACTGCTGAATAAATATAAACAATGCACCAGGAGGAATTTGAAGAAGGATAAAACATTTCCTGTTGGTACAAAGATTACTGTTTAAAGTGTCTCTTAAACTGGATTTTAAAGAGAGAGATTTTGGTAAGGTGGTGATGTGAAATGTGTTCAGGCACTGTGTTCTAAAAGTCAGTTATATAAGATCGGAAGGCAGAAAATACTCAAAGAATAGTTAGTGATCCATATTGGTTCAAATGGATCACATTAAAGGAAATGGGATGAAATATAACTAGAATGACAGCCTGGAGCTATATTGCAAATAAACTTAAATGTTAAGATTTTAATAGGGATTTCAACCTACATGCAAGTTCTGGAAGCAGGGGAATAACAATGCACAGGATATTAACTGTGCATCAGAAAGGTTAATTTAGTGAAAGATGCATTGGAGAGGGAGAAGAGAGACTAATAATTTTTAAGGAAAGAGGCAATAAGGTCTTATGAAGGGGCAGGCAGTGGCAGTATAAGTACAGAGGAAGAGACAGATAGAAAATAGACGTTAGAACTAGACTAGATCAGGCCTGGCAAAATACTGGATGTGGGTAAAGGAGGAAGGGTAAATAAGATGTTAAGATTTTAAGCATGGGTAAGTAGGAAGATGGTGAAAGTAGAAAGAGGATGAAAAGAAGGCCATAATATGGGCACAAAATGATGAATGAGATTTGGCTGTGTCTATAACATGTTTATATATAGCTTATTCAATTGGTAGTTAACAATGCAGGACTGATGTTCAGAGGAGGGGAATCCGTGCTGTAAGACCAGTTTTACCCAGAGATGGAACTGAAGCTTTGGGAGTGGATAAAATTGCCAAAAGAATGAAGTTAAGGAGAAAAATGAAGGAGACTAAGAATAAAGCTTCAAAGGACACCAACACTAAGAGGACAGGACAAAAAAGGTAACTTGTATAGAAATGTAACACAGTGGTGTATGGATGTAAAGGGTATATCCATAAATAAAGTCAATAAAATGCTTAAGAGATAATAAAGTAAATAAACTGTATATAAGAAATGTATTTTCTTTTTCATCTCATTTTTTTTTTACTAAAACTTCAACTTAAAATCCATAAATTTACTTGTTTTTGTTCTTACATTAGTATATTAGGTTGCTAACCATGTGCGTACAGATACAAACACAAAGACACTAATCTGGAATACTAAATTAAAAGTAATTTTAGAAGTTCCTCTAAATACCTAAACTTTCTAATAACACTATTTGCTATTTTAAGTAGTTCAAAGAGTAGTGAACCAAAAAGGAAATGAAATGAGTACCTTACCTATCTACAGCAACAACAACACTTTGAGAGCTGGTTTCTCCAATGGATTCCTGAATACTTGCTATCTGCTTCCAGTCCACATTTCCTCCAACTACCATAAAAATAAATCAACAAATCAGTTCAGCTTTTTGGGAGGGAATTAGTAAAGACAATTCAGTAGAGCAGTGGTTCTCAACCTTCCTAAAGCCGCAACCCTTTAATACTCGTATGTGGGTGTATCTGCATGGGGGCGGACCCGGCTGGAGATGATAAGAGGAGCCGTGTCTCGGTTGCTAAGACCGTGGGAAATATGTGTTTTCTGATGATCTTAGGTGATCCCTATGACCCCTGTGAAAGGGTTGTTAGACCCCCAAAGAGGTCGCGACCCACAGGTTGAGAACCACTGCAGTAGAGGCACATAATTATAAATGATAAAATACCTAGAATCAATTTTCCTGATTAAATAAAAAGGCTTTATGAGCTATTCTTTTCAGCAACATAACAGATAACAGTATTTTAGAGTTGCCAAATACACACATTGTTGCTACAAATAAAAATGGATTACAGAGATATAAAATGTGACTATTAAGGATCATAAAATCTAAACATATTCAAATATAAACCCAGTAATCTAATAAAATTAGTCCCAAATTACTTAGTATAAAATGTCTGTCAACTAACCTAGAAAACTCAGCACTCATCCAGACTCATAGCTTCAATTATCACCTTTATAAAGATGACTTACAAATCTGTATCTCTAATCTTGACTTCTCAGTTTAGTTACAGTCTGCTATTACCATTTGGATGTCCTATTTTCATTTCAAATCCAACATGTTCAAAATTGCATTCTTTTTTTTTTTAAACTTCCCTATTTCCATCAATGGAACTACAGATATCCTAGCCGCCCAAACTCATAATCCTAAAACACATTCTTGATTTCTTTTCTCTTTCACCAATTCTAGCCTGCTGACACATTAAGAAGTCCTTAATTGATTTGCCCTTTGAAATGTTTGCAGAAATATCTTTCCATTTCTACTACTGTCATCTTAGTCTTTGGAACCATCATTTTACATCTCATTCTCTTTTCCTCTTGTTTCATCTCTTTCTAAGTCAATCTACATTATTATCAGACAAATCTTCTTAACAGGTCACTTCCATCACATATTGCTCACTCTCCCCCATAATTATTGATTCCCTGGTACTTGTAAGATGGAATTCTAATTCTTTATAATATTCAAAAATTCCTTATTCTTAGCCTCAAGGTCCTCCAAAATTTTGCACTGTTTTATCTTTTTATATTTTCCTATTAACATTCTTCTACATGACTTTCTTTGTGCCCTTTCCTCAAACTTTTATATAATCCTCACAGTTCCAGCAAAATGCTAAGGATATAGCTAGAGAATTTCAGAGCTGTGCAGGAAGGACCTTAAAGGCCATTTAATTCAACTCATGCCTACGTGAGAATTCTACTCCCTTATAATATCCCTGACAAGAGGTCATCTATCCTTTGCTTAAACACTAGTGGGGAGAGGGGCAACCCATTTCATCCTTGGATAGCTAATTATAAGAAAGCCTTTCCTTGCATTAAGTATAAATTTTCCTGTTTGCAATTTCCTCTCCCTGCTCAGGGCTCTGACCACCAATACAAAACAGAATAAGTCCATTCCCTCTTCTAAATGACAGCCCTTAAAATGCTTGAAGACAGATAACATGTCTTCTCAGTTTCTCTTCTCCATTAGAGAACATGTCCAGTTCCTTCAACTGATGCGCCTGTAGGATAGACTTATTTTTTCCCTGATTGCTCCTCTCCACATACAGTAGTTGTTTGACAAGTAAGTGATAAATGAATACAATATGCCAACTGATATTTTAAAGATAATTTCTTACAACAAGAAAATGAAGAGCATAATCTACAGGAAACAACATATTACTAATTGTTATATCTACTGTGCTCTCTATGCCCCTAAATAAACCTCATCTTTATTGTTGGTTTGGTTTTTTTTTTTGGTTGGCAATTGGAGTTAAGCGACTTGCCCAAAGTCACATGACTAATAAGTGTGTCAAGTGTCTGAGGCCAGATTTGGACTCCTGACTCCAGAGCTGGTGCTCTATTCACTGTGCCACCTTGCCACCCCTCAAAAACCTCATCTTATGAGTATATTCATAAAGCAGTACATATATAGATAAGCTTATCAAACAATGGGTTATAGGGGTTAGATTTGTATCAGTCACAACTTCAGCAGGATAACATAAAGATAGAGGAGTTTCTAGAGGGTGTAGAATTGTATGAATTAGTTTCATCTGTCCAAAGCTGACTAATAACCAGCAGGAGCTCAGAGAATAAAAATTTAGCCCCCCGAAACGTGAAATTCACTATGAAATTAAATCACAATGAGCAGTAGAATATTGGTACACATTAAAGAGGGAACTGAAATTTTGGTTTATGCAGTACTCGATATAATGAATGATAAGCAAGATATTACTGTAGGGTAACACAACAAATAAAGAGCTTTGCAGAAGACTGGTGGCTGCAGACATATGGCAGGCAGTTTATCATACAAACAGATATTAGGCGGAATGCTGCAAAGGCAACTGACGATAGATGCGCCCTCTGAATAGGATCCCTCAGAACTCTGAATTAAGCAAGAGATTCAAAATTTCAGTGGAAAATGTCAGTGGATCAGTTGTCTGGAAAGATGTTAATAGCAAATATATGAGTAAATTCTACTATTTGGTAGATCAGAACTCTCATTATTATTGAGCAAAGTCAAATTCAAATGAATTACTATTTGCAAATACATACAAAAGAGTCTTGAAATATCTGTCCAGGAGTCGAAAGAGTATGTTTCATGAAACACTGAAAAAATGTCCTAAGAATCTGCATGATGACAAAGTATTGAGCCATCAGCAGTTTCTGATTTTTCAAGTAACTGATGAAAGGTGTGCATATTTATATATATCAAACTAAACAAAAATATATTTGCTATGGCTATCCAAAGCATCTAAAATGACTAAGCCACTAGGGTCATTTTCTTTTAAATACACAATATAGAGCATGCATATTTCTTAAAATTCAAGCTGAAAATTTATATATAATGCATCCTAAGTAATTTTTTTCAGTTCATTTTATCAGGCTGGAGGTACAGATCTTGAACTCTAAATTTTGTCAGAATAGCAGACATAGTCACATGTATGTGTAATTCGTCAATTATCTTTTTATTTGGTTAAACAGAACATCTGGAGAAGAAGCAATGCTAGAGTAGTTTTCAGTGTTAAATGTTTTATCATCAAATTAATTTTATTTCATTTTTAGATATGTTCCTACACATTTTCAAAAGTTCTCTATTTTTATATAACAAAACATAATAACAAGAGTTGCATCTTTACCACAATCTATTCTACATAAAAACTGCAGCTTCTGACACTAAATAGCTCTGTGACCTTAGGTAAGTCACTGTACCTCTATCAGTCTCGGTGTTTTCATGAGCAAAATAAAGCATTTGGATTAGATAATCTCTAAAGTTCTTTTCTAGAGCTAATGTAGTATAATGTATTATAAGATGATGTATAATGTAGTATAAGATGAATATCATAATGAATGTGTAATCAGTCATAAAGAATTGAAGACTTATGATATACCCATTCCCATTTCCAAGAAAAGACAAAATTGGAGACTAAAACAAGAGATTGCTTAGTGACTCCAGAGAAAAAGAGACCTGAGAAAAATAATACCTTTCCTAGGAATGAACTCCAGGCAGAAATGTCCCCATAGGTCACATAAGCAGCTCAGTCAAAAAACTGTATAGCTTTGGTCCTTTCTCCCCTTTTATTAGAGAACATTTCTATTCTTTTACCACTATGATGACACTATGTTGACAGCTCAATGCTGACCCTAGAATTATGAGGTGGTCCTAGAGAGATATGGAGGACCCATGAAGGAAATGTAACTTCCCTTCATCTGGACACAATCCTTCTAATGACACAGCCCCCAATTTTCCTTTTCCTTGTCTCCCTGCGACAAGGTCTTGTTCTGTCATCATAACATCCATACAGTATAGTTTGGGATCTAGAATCAGAGGATCTGGGTTCAAATCCTGGCTCTGCTACTTACTATTTACATGACTGTGAGAAAGTAATTTAATCTAAATAATTTTCAGTTTCCTCATTTGTAAAATTACTTCTAAGGTGCTTTCAAACTCTGGCTTTATAATCTTTTGATCTCTTCCCAATAACATGGCAAAGTGAGCTCTACAAGTTCTTCTTTATCATAGTAAAAATTATCTTAGAAGGGGATTCTGGAGTTTTTTGACTACACTGACCTCATTATCCAGCCCGTACTGACAAAAAGTCTACTGCTGGCAGTTCTGCAATTAATCGATCAATCACCTTTTCCTTGCAGTGCTGCGCTGGGTTACTTCTGGGAGCAGGTGCTGATTTTGCTCTAGAGTTGGCTTTGCTAGCCATTCTGTACTTAGCTGTGGCTCGATCGGTTTCCAGATCTTTTTAGAGGCAGGACGGCAGAGTGAAGAGAATTATGGCCCTGGAATCAGGCGACTTTAGATTTGCAACGAGCTGCTTCAACACATTAGCTGTGTGATCGTGGGTACTACATATCCTCACAGGACTGTTGTGAAGAAAGTGTTTTGCAAACCTTAACGTTCTATATAAACATGAGTTACTGTCATTATCATACCACGTATAATACAATATCACACGTTATATCACAGATATATAGAGAGAATAAATTGTATTCTCTTTGAAAGTGTCCTTCCAAAGTGTTCTACTGTTTAGGAATTCTCTTCCCACATATTCTACGATGTGTCTGCTCTGAACACCAAAGTGTTCTTGAAGGCTAAACAAACAGCAAGATGAAAAGAGCAAGTATAGGCACAGGGTGAAACTATGTCTGTTATCCAAAAACTTAATTAAACATGAAGAGGTTTATTACTAGAAAGCCGGTCATGGGGTGATGAACTTTTTCAGGCAAAGCAATTTACAAAAACCATCTACTACAATATGTACTGGTGGAAGGAGACCCTAACTGATGAAATCATGGATCCCTGAACTGAACTGCTCTGTCTGTGAAAACTCCTAGACCTCCTATGGTTGCTGAAACAGTCTGTTCATCTAGATTTGGCTACCATAATTATTCTCATATTACCTAGAGCTCCAACTACCACCTAGAACCTTGTTCTTGCTCTAGAATGGATTTTCAATTCTCCACAAAAGTCACCAAGCATTTGTCCAAATGGCTTTGGATTCCCACTTCTGTTCACCAAGCTGTTGGCACATGACTCCTCTGTTGGTAGAATTCTTAGGTCTTACATGCCAGTTATTGTGGCTCTTAAGAATTTGGCCTCAATTTCCAAGGACAGCCCGGTCCACTTGCTTCCTTTATTGCCACAAATGGATATAACTTCCCATGAATTATTCATTGCAAGTCCAACCTTGGATCAAGAATGCAGTTTTGGTCTCTAAAACTTTGCTGAAACAAACACAAAATCCACTTGGGTTTTCTAGGATTTTTTGGTTATGAGTAATTAGGGAAAATTCCCAAGAAATAAAGTTACAATGCAAAATATTATAAAGTAAACATCCCTGTGTATTGAGTAAGTTGCTAGTACCTTAAAACCAATTTTCCTTCAGTTTCAGACCTGCTATCTTCCATCCTGGCTAAATAATTTCTTGGGCTTCCTTCTTTTCCTTACAGGTCTCCACGATCCTGTCTAACTCAAATTACTCTTCACTTGAGTCTTCTGCTCCCAATCTCTATTGTTCTCCCAGATGAAAACTGGAAAGGCCTAGGCACAGGCCTGATAGCCACTTTGGCAAAGGTTATTAGTATGATGGAAAGCTGAGCAGATAGCTTTTCCCCCTCTTTATTCATCCTGATTCATTACACAAGAAAGATAAGGCATTTTATAAAACTCTTCAGATAATATTTTAAAGCTATAGGAATGTAACTCTTAATTAGAAAATGAAAAGCACATTTCAGTTAAAAAAAAAAACTAGTTAGAAAATTCTCACCTAGTCCCAGACCCACAAACTCATCTGGAGCCTGATCCTTTGTTCCACTGAAAGAGCCTTCTCTACCTCGGACGGTGCCAGAGATGTAGCGCGGCTTCACTCCAGTCCCTATTAGCTGTGCCAGCTCCAGCTGACTGATGCATTTCAGAATCTTAATAATAAGCAAACAAACAACAAACCAATATCCTGAAAAGAGCTGACATGGGAATAGCAATGATTTTTCATAGGAAAATCTAAGTCCACAATATAAAAAAAACTATAACTTTTTATAGTATCTCATATTTGTTGCAAATAAAATAAATTCTCCTCAAAGTATTTCAACTATATTCACTGTTTAACTATTTAGCATCAACACATCTCATAAAACAAAAACGTATTATGAATATAACAAGAAACTAATTTTACCTCATGCCATGAATTTCCCAAATAGTTTCCATCCGTATGAGCCACTGTGATGAGTGTCTTTATTGTGTCAATGTTCTTCTGCTTCATTTCAGTAATACCTGAACTTACTGTGAGCAAAGTGAATCTTGCTAGTGCCTGGACATAAGCATCTCTTTCAAGCTTTGGGGGAGAGAAAGGAGAAACAAAGAAAGATCACTAATTAGCTGAATGAAAAAAATTAACTTCTGGATGAAGTGGATGTAAAAGTACGCATGTATATATAGGTATGTACGTACCTATACACACATATGTTTCAGGTCATATATATTTGATACAGGAATAAAAGTATAGCCTCAAAAAAAAAAAACAAAACCCAAGACACAGAGTACCTGTTTCTATCATAGGAGAGCCATGTTTACATGCAGATCAGATTGTTACATATAAATTTGAAAACACTATATGCAAATGTTAATTTTGACACATTTAAACAAAATATTCAGTCACATCATGTAAGCAGTAAAAACTTAGGAAACATTCTTTAAAATATTAATATTTTCCAGAAGAAGAAATTTCCATCAAGCCTTATCATGATTTTTAGACACATCAAGAATCAAAGCAATAGAAATCACACAGAACTATAGAACAAGCTTGGTGGAAATTTTAATTTAAACTTCACTCAACTGAAGGAACTTTATAAAGTCTTAACTCATTTTCAAATACAGTGGATAAAAAAGAATTTTTGTATTTATATGTTATATTAATGACATAAATAACATTTTCTGGCTGCCTATGAAAGTCAAATATATCAAAATATTCCATGTTACCTGAATGCTGAAAATGCAAGCAATTCTGATTGCACATCGTATGCCCTCCAAACAAAGAGAAGCTACTTCAGTATCATCACAATCTTGTAGGCCCACACTGAATGCAGCAAGAAAAGGTGTCCAGGCCAACTAGAAAAATTTAAAAATATAGTATGTTCTAGCATTCAATCTGTATATACATCCATTATTGTATGATGATAAAACATTGATTTTCATAAAAATGTTTGAGAAACTCTAAAATATATTCTGAATAAAGAAAATGAAACTTTAAAATTTAGATGCTATAATAAGAAAATGCAATGCAAGGCAAAATGAATTCAGCCTGACTGTTTCAGAAAATGGGAAAAGAATGTCTTGAAGCTAATCTGGCCATAGAAGTAGAAGGGCTGAGAAATCTATTTTCAATCAAGACTAGTAAGTGAAATACTTAAACATGTTTTAAATACAACAGCTGAAAAAAAAATTAATTCCTAGTAAAACATTAAAGGCTATTGTACAATGAAATAAAATCTTTTCTAACAAATGGCTTCGCACACTCCCAAAGTATCCCACAAATTTACCCAAATGCCCAAATATTAATTTTAGGGCTTTCAATCATTTTATACTTTCAGTACCTGCATTATTCTCTTCTCTTAAACTTGTTCTCTGAACAAAATCTTAGCCTTGTTCCCTCATATACTGAAAAAGTTATCCATTCCACTTAGAAAATTGCTTTTAAAAGACTGACATTTATAAGGTACTTCAATCATATATATGATTTCATCTGATCCTCACAACAGCCATGTGTGGTATGTATTAGCTTAAAGATATTCAGTGACTTGCTCTAAGTCACACAGCTAATAAGTGCTAGAGGCAGAACCTAAGTCTAGCACTATCCATTTGGCCAGAGTTGTTTCCCTGTCTGAGAAGAAAGCTCTTCAAATGATGCCTGAGAAAACCACAGGGAAGTTTAAAGAAAAGATTCCTACTATGGGGCAGTTAGTAGCAGAAGTTTTCATGTAGAATAAGAATATACTTTCACTTAAGAATAATGTTCAAAGGCGGGGTGGAGCCAAGATGGTAGTGTAGGAGCAGCAAGGTCCCACAGCTCCCACATAGCCACCTCAAAATGTCCATAAAATATGACTCTAAACAAATTCTAGAGCTCTAAAATGTACACAAATAATTTTTCCGCTGAAGGCAGCTCGGCTAGGAGGGACCACCTCGGTGCTGGGAGCCGAAACCAGCCCAGCCTGAAAACATCAGCTTGGCCCTGGGGGCAGCCTGATGAGCTGAGCCACTGCTGGAGCTTCAGGACAGTGGATCTGCGGCAGCTGTGGCAGTATCCAGAATTATCAAGCCAAAAGAAAAAAAAGGACTAAGGGAAAGGTCAGTGGAACTCGGCTAAAATTGGGAGAGATAAGCAGGTCCAACCAAACTAGCTCCAGGGCATGGAAGCGGCAGAAGCAGAAGCCCTGTAGCCGCCTCCACCTTGCTGCTTTGGAGCTCCCGGCCTGCAGACTGCAGGGGGGCCAAGCAATCATTCAGAGGCCAACTGCTCTTGCTTTGAGCCACGTGGATCCGGACAGTGGTCTTGGGTGGTGGTCCTGGGGTGCGTTTTCAGTGAGCAAAGAGCTGGTGGGGGCTGCAGTAGCCTCCTAAAAGCACTGGCAGCTGGGAAAACCCCAGCAATTTGGGACAGAGCTTTCCCCTCTGGAAGCAGAGTTCCACAGAGCTAAAAAATCAGTGACTGGCCAACCATAAGCAAGCATAGGAAGCAAAGTAAG
>CM053580.1:372863771-372891821 GCA_028627135.1 Pseudochirops cupreus | reverse complement strand
CCATCCTGCCCTACCGGAAAGTCAGAGGGGTGTTGGGGGAGGACATAGGAGAGAATAGAGTGGGGGAGAGGTTATACAATGGGATGGCTGTTTTGGGGTGGTGGGTAGGGGAAAGATGGGGAGAAAATTTGTAACTCAAAATCTTGTGGAAATGAATGATGTAAACTAAAATAAATAAAAATTAGAATAAAAAAAAGAATAATGTTCAAAGGTTTCTGCAACTGTAGGCACTTGTCAACCATCCATATGTTAAAGCTAACTGCTTTTTCTTACTGAAAGAATGGCTGAAAAACATAATTTCTTTCCTTAGATTCCTAGAAGTTTCTAAAAATGGATGGAAAAAATAATCCAAGAAAGAAGGCATAAAAACAAACAAAAAATGCCTTTGAGAAGACAGACTATCAAGAGTCTATCCAAGTTGAAGAATGGGAGGCAAAAGTATAAGCTGAAGAAAATAAAATTCTGAATCACTAGAGTCAATCAACTAGCATTTATTAATTTTCTACTAAGTGCCAGGCACTGTGCTACATACAATAAGCATTTCAGATCTAGTCATTATCCCTGATTGTTATTCAAAGCATTTAAAATGTAATAATATAAAAATGCATCTTATTACCAAAAATCACTAACAATTCTCACCTTGAACATAGGTCTCACATGTTCCAGATGAGTTGCACTGGTAAAAGGTGCTTGAACGTGACTTACTGCTTCCATGAGAGCTTTAGCTGTTTTAGCCATTTGTTCCATTTCTAAATTATACAGAAGTCTCCTCTGCTTTTCACTGGCTACATCTGCAACAATTGTATTTTATATATGCATAGTTAATGTTGCTAAATAAAAAATAAGGCTTTTTACCAGTTACCATTTTACTTACAATGTGAAAAGTAATGGTTACTAGTAAATAAAGTAACAGGTTAGAGGAAAAAGTCTGAGAATCAGAAATAAGCTTTCCAGGTGAAGCTTGGGAGCAAAAAAGATTTAGTTGAAAGGCCAAGGAAAACTGCCTTCCCACCCCAAACATGCTTGCTGCTTTTCTGGGAGTTAAGAAATGTATAGTTATGAAGGCATTTCAGGGTGTTAAGGTGGCTCAATGTACCACTGTAGCATTCTTGCCTCCAGTTTCTATGAGTTTGATTACATGCTTCCAGGTAATGGCAAAGGGCAGCGGGAGAGCCCTTTGAGAATATTACAGAAGTTAAAAGGAAGAATACGAAAAAGTGGAAGCTGAGAGTCTGTATTTGTGTGGAAAATACAGGTTGAAAGTAGAAAAGTTAAGCAGAAACACTTAAGCAGGTTATAAATATAGCACCTGACAAGCATCATCAACCCTAAGTAAAAAGTTAATGATCACTCAAGTTCAACATTTTTCTTTTGCTCACTGTCTCCCACTGAATGCAAATTTCTAGTTCTTGATTTCAAAGGCTTAAATTACTTCCCTATTTCCATCACTTTCATTATCCTTCTCTAATTATGTTCCCTGGACATCACTGTAACATTACCCCCTCATCTTCTGGAACACACACAAAAAAGCTGGAGAGTACCTTCTTGACATTTTTAATCCAAACATTTCCATTCTGTTTCTTGTCACTGAATAGAATTTAAGTACTGAGATCAAATAAGCATTATTTCATCTATAAAACAGAACTTTGAATTTTCCAGATATCTCTATTTTCTGCCATTTCACCTATGTTTGGGGAAGGGTGGAAAAAGACATAAAAAACCATTTTCTAGTCCCACTCCGGGCCTTTAACAAGTGTTAAAGTAATAGGCAAGTGAGTGTGAAGCTTCTTCAATATACAGTGGAACAACAGTAAAGTGTCAATGTGTTCATGACAGTACATGAAAAATCCTGTTCTTGGAATCAGTGGCAAGTTTATAACAAAGAAGAAAACCAAAAACAAACAAATGAAAAAAGGAAGATGGGGACTGACCCAGATGTAGGGTGTGAAGTTTCAACTGTTCAGTTAGCTTTTAGTTCTCATGAGAGCACAGAAAGATGGGAATACAAATACCTTTTGTGCTCATATTATGATTCTTTAAGAGCTGATCACAGTTAAAATTATTTTCTGATAAGAAAATTTCATAGGGAGTAAAGTGAATCCAGTAACCTCTTCTGCTTTCAAGTACTTGGCTGAGATGATCCTGCTATGAGACTTAAAAATCTGGAAATCACTTTATCCTCACTCTGCAGGATACGCTCCTACACCTTGCTCTCAATCTCCTGGCTCAATACTCATATTCAGAGTTTGCTTCAAAGAGAGACCTTGCATGCCAGAACTGCCTGGTTCTCCTACACCTCATTCCCTTTGCCTACATCTAACACCTCACACAATCTCAAGCCTAGGTACTTGGTTTTCTGCACAGGCCAGTTCCAGCCAATTACCTGCCCCTTCCTAACCTGCCAAATTTCGTATTCTTTACTCCCTTACTTACATACTCTGAGATCGAGTAAAAACGGCCTCCTTGCTCTTACTCACGTGTGACACTCTACGTGACTGAGCACTGCTACTGGCTGTCCCTCAAGCCTGGAACACTATACTTTCTCATCTCAGCCTCAGAGCCATTGTTAATGATCAAAGTCCCAGCCTGTATAAGAAGCCTTTCCTGATCCCCTTTAACCTTACAGCCTTTCCTCAGAGACTACACCAACTTCTGCCGTATATATTTGTTTGTACACAGTCGTTTGCATGTTGTCTCCCCCATCAGACTGTAAAGTCTTTGAGAACAGAGAGTGTTTGGGGCCTTTTTTTGTATCCCCAGTGATCAGCACAGTACCTGGAACCTAGGAGGTGCTTAATAATGCTAGCTGATTGGCTGACTGCCCTGTATCTAAGGGGGGGAGGAGAGTCAGCACACTACTGTCTACTGTCTGATTTTGAGCTAAGAATATTTTTTTTACATTTTTAAATAAAGTTTAATTTTAGCTTGCTATCTCTTTTGCTCCCCCTGCCAGTTTGTTTATCTCTGGTCTAAAGCAGATGCTACAATTCCAAGTGTAACATGTTTATGAAGTCTAGTCACCTAAGCCAACCAAGCTTATCTTGACTATTTCTACGTATCAGTTTTCTCCCATATCTAAGCAATGTTCTATCTGACTTGGCCCCAACATTGTGCTGTCAAACAGACTGACCCTCAGGGGTTTACAAACCTTGCTAAATAAATATCTACCATGCAATGAGGTATATCGAGATAATTTATTATAGGCCAAGGGAGAAATTATGCATCATATATAATAAAGGACCTTTTTTGCCCACTGACAATCAATATTTGACTAATTCAGGTACTTACTCTGCTTACTTGACTTGGTAGGTATTGCTAGTTCTTTTGTTTCTTTCATTGATATCTTCTTTCCAGCTATTTCATTATAGATAGCTGACAGGTATTCTTCAGGAAGGTCTTTACTGTCATTGATACCTCTATTCATTTTAATGTACTGTTCTTTTGTCATTTTATTCTTTACCTAAACATGAAAAACAGGCAAAAATAAGGAAAATTAAGATAGGAAAATTTCCTACATTTTGTAGAGTTCAAATATCAACAGACTGAATACTTTTGTAGACATGAAAGAGAAAAGGTCCAATCATCCATGCATAAGAATGGAAAAAGAAAACAAGAATAATTTGTGTGTATAGACAGAAAGATTAGACAGAGAGAGATAGAACTACCTACCTACATATCTATTTATCACTTTATGGTTTATGATGTGTTTTCCTCACAACAGCAAGGCTAAGTACAAGTTTTCCTCCCATTTTACAGATAAGGGAACTGAGATTCAGGGACATAATGTAAAGTGCCCTCAGTCACACAGCTAATGAGTGTCAGGTCTTCTGACTCCTTCCACTATACCACACCATTTGACCAAAAGTTAGATGAAGTTTATGACAAATTTGATGGGTTTGGAAAGACATGTGCTGCCCTAGTCTGATACTAAGCAATGTGCAACATATAAAAGGAGAATGGGATAAAGAGAGAACTCTATGCAAAATTCTGACAAATATTAAATCAAGGTCATTTATGAGAAGGATAAAGCATACCCAAAAAGCCTAGTCCTCGATCCAAAAAACCACAAAGTCTAAAAGCAAACGTGTAGTGGAAAGCAAAGGTGAAAATACATGAAATTTAAGGACAAGAGAAATAACAAAAGGACAAGTAAGTGTCAATAGGTGACTTGGGGCAATGTATCCTGTGAAATTTTTCTCCTATTTAAATGTACCCTAAGTGAAAAGGACCATGTGCATACCTGGATGAAGTTTTGGAACCAAAGTTAGGAGGCTGTAAGATGGTAGCCCCATCAACCATAGTTGGGAACCAGCACAGCCAAAAATCCAGATAACTCTGATGGACAATGAATTAGGAGTCCTAATAAACTACATAAATTGCAGGAAAAAAGCAAAATGTGTGATTTTCTGAAACACAGAAGACATTAAAAGGCTGGATACAATTAGAAGTAGCCCTAATTTGCAACAATGGTGAGAGAGATAGAAAAGCAGTAGCAAGGTGTAATCATCTGCTATACGTTCTCATAAATGAACTTTCTCTTAGAACTTCTAAAAATCTAAAATGGAAACCTAATCTTTAGGCAGATTACATGTAGGAAACAAAATATAAAGGGATGTAAGAAAGAAGTTTGTATGCAATTACCAAACAAAATACGGAATGTCCAAGAAAAGCCTAGTAAATGTCGGAACAAAATATAAGCAATAGTGAAGGAATACACAACAAAGGAAAAGAATGTAACGACGGATTTTACTTTCTTTGAAAAGGACGGCAAAAAGTCCCCCTAAAGACAAGGCTGAAGACAAATTTATATGGGAGTTCACATAAGGAATCCAGAACTGAAAAACAGCTTCACAAACTTCAAAAGCTATAAAGATAACGTTCACAGAACATTTTCAGTTCAAGCCCTGTTTTACCCTTTGCAAAGCAACGGTTCTAGCAAATCGGGGAAAAAGGAGAGGGAGTGCTTTCAGCAGTAACTAAGGAGAAACCAATTATCATATAGGTACGTATAGTTTTTTTAAAATTACCATTATTCAACACAGGACAAGGGAACAGAATAATTTAGTACACAATTTTTAAAGGTGCTCTTTACATTGTAATATAAAGAAAAACTGGGGGGGGGGAAAGTGAGGCATGTCAGGAAAATAAGCTGTCCTCAATGTTTTGATGAAAACTTAAAAAAAAAATCCCAATTGGAAAATAAAAATAAAAGAGAAAATATTTAAGGAGGCAAAAGGATTAGGAAGGACTACAGTTTTTGCTAAAAATCGATAAGCCTGGTGTAAAGTGGTCCCTATCATGCAAAAAGTACATTTCCTTTCTAGAAATCTAAATTACTTTAAAGAATATGAAGGAGGGGCAGCTAGGTGGCACAGTGAATAATACAGCACTGGCTCTGAAGTCATGATGACCTGAGTTCAAATCCAGCCTCAAATGCTTGACACTTAACTAGCTTCGTGACCTTGGGCAAGTCACTTAACTCCAACTGCCTTCCCTTCCCCCCTCCAAAAAAAAAAATATGAAGGAGTAGTACAGGGGTGTGTGGTGGGAGTGGGAGGGAAGAGGAAGAAGAAGAAGGGAGGGCATGAAGAGTTAATGAAAAGGAAGGAAAACCTGAAGCCTTACTTCTGGGTCCCCAAGATCTGAAAATAAGTTCGTACCCAATGCTCCAACCAAACCAGATTGGTTATTACTGAGAATAAATGAAGATCAAAAATAAAGCCTGACTTAAATAGTGCTCAAATAAATAAGTTTTAACTATATCACACAATAGTGCTCTATCAACATGTTCAGAGAAAAGGAACATTTGAAAAATATATAACTAATTTGTTAGAATTCATCAAAATTTCAAATCTGAGAAAACAAAAAAAGTGGTTTACTATTATGGGTGAAATAAAAACTTAAGTAAAAATGAAAACCATTGCTATAGTGAGGAAGATAAAATGGAATTTTATATACACACACATTAGCTGAAAGTAAACCCTTTAGAACATCTAAATTCAATTTTTAAAAATCATAACCTAACGAAAATTAAAGTATTGACTGCTTTTGAAGAAAACATAGAAACACAAATATATAAGAAAGTCACAGAGGAAGTCACTTGAGAACCACTTTTAACAATTTTAAGAACAAGTGGCTGGATTTATCATAACACATTTCTACTATAAATGAGAAGAGAATAATTTTATTAAAGTCAGGTCCCATAATAGTTTTTAACTTTAAATAATAATCGAGGAAATAATGGGACTTAATTTCTTAAAAATAATTTTCACATATTTAAAAAAGAACGCAGGCCCAAAAATACAAGCATTCTTTCTAATTCCCAAAGATTATGCTAGTTCGAGCGGTACAAATGGAGACAAGGCAACAGCCAGAACAGGCCACTTAGTTTTACTGGGTTTTCTTCTATTTCACAGACAAAAACTATCTTGCTGAAGAGGATAGTGCCTCTTCAAATATACAAGAAAAAAACAGTTCCTACTACAGTGACCTATACCTTTCCTGTCAATAAGTTCATGTTAATATAGCACTTTAAGGTTTCAAAGTGCTTTACATACATTTTCTGTTAATCTCAAAATCGGTTGTGCATAATAGGTACAAGATATGTGGAAATCATTATGCTAAAAGAATTATAAGCATTTTAAACATTCCCACAGAACTTTTTAATAGGACATACATATCTATATGCAAGCACATAAGGCTACCTAAAACACGTTAGAAGGATGTATAAAATAAATAGGAATATCATCAAAGAAAAAGCGGCTACTAGAAATGTCAGACAAGCAAAAAAACCTTCCATTAAGCACTTATAGTCTGAGCCCAAAAGGTGACTTAAGGCTGGATACTATCATTATTTAGCTTTTATACATTTAGCACACAGTTTAAAAAAAATAAAATAAAAAAAGTAAACAAATAAAACAACCCAAAGGCAAACATACCTACAAAATCAAAAGCCAAGACAAAAACGTCTCCTATCATGTAATCTCTGCCATAAGGGTGTTAGGAAATAAATTCACATCTAGATTTCACCAGAAAAGAATAGAAGAAAATAAGTAGGAGATACATCTTTAATAGCTCAGCAACATTACTTCAAGAGTCAAAAAAATCTGCAATCAAAAAGGCAAAAACAACTCTCTAAATCCTCATTTGCCAGAATGATGAAAGCTCAAGAGCGCATAAATTCCTGAGGTCGTTCCTAGTTCACCTCTGAAAAGTCCAGCTTTAATCTAAAAACATCCAGTGATAGGTGACTACATTCCTTATGAAAAAAAAGCTTATTATACTTTTCAACCACTCTAATTACTAGAAGTTTCTCCTTCACACTGATCTAAAATCTGCTTTCCTCAAACTTCCAGGCAAATGGTCCTAGTCTGTATTCTGTGGCCCAGCACATGGGGTTCCAAAGCCCATACGTATCCAAATAGATTTCTGGGAAATGCATAAATCTCAAATCTAGGTGTTTATGTATATAAGTAAAAGATGATAAATATGTATGCATCTCTTCCCTTACTCTTGAAGTGTATGAGAAAAACTTGATTAGAGAAGGAAAAAGAGAACATCACTTTGGATAAGTAATTCTGAAGCAGTTTTGAGAAAGTGAAAGAAAATAGCCATAGAATGTGAAGACATTACAGATGTGAGGCATAATCTTAGACAGAAAAATCAGTGAACAAAAAGCACTGAGAGACCTTAGCTTGAAAATCCCTGATATATAAGTCCAATGGATTAATGGAATATTATGACAGCTAGGTGATATAATGGAAAGAGCACTGTGTCTGGAGTGTTGAAGACCTAAGTTCAAATCCCTCCTCGGATACTTACTAGCTATGTGACCTATGGCAAGTCACTGAAGCTCTGTCTGCCTCAGATTTTTCATCTGTAAAATGGGGGTTATAATAGCACTTACCTCCCAGGGTAATTATTAGGATAAAATCAGACCATATTTGTAAAGAATTTTGCAAATCTTAAAAGGTTATATCAATGCTAACTATTATAAGTAGCTATATTTGCCATTTATTTAATTCTCTCTCATTGGTCCAGCTAATATCTTAAATCACTTGAAAGTCTAATATTCTATTTTTTATTTTTTGGGAAAAGAACTACAAAGATCATAATGAGTTTTTCCTTTTACTATACATAAGGTTCTGAACATTTCATTGGCTGTATGAATGTGTGAGTGTGTGTATGCATACATACACATTACGTAATACGCATGGATGTACTGGATTTACTGGTTACTTAATCTGGGAAATATGCATTTTTATCTATTTTTTTTATCTATTATTAGCTAGATCTCTTTTAAATGGATTTAGATGAGGAAGTTTTATAATATTTTTTACGGCTTAGCAAGACTAGTATGAAATTATCTAAGACTGTCTCAGTCAAAAGATTTTAAAATTTCACTCCATGCAGATCATTTTCCACCATACTGGCAAACATCTTTAATAAGCTTTTGTTTTCCTTTTTATAACTAGTTTGATGTTGATATGTAGATAGCAAGTATATGCATATTAATGGATACATTTATTTTTGTGGCTTTATATATTATAGAATCTTGTGTGATTTTTAACATATGCATGGGAGACACCTTATTTGACAAGATATAGACTGCATTTTGTTCTTATTTAAAGTTAACAACGAATGGAAAGATAAGATCCTATGGTTTCTAAATTACTTTGCCAATTATTATGAAGAGTTCTATTATGTAGAAAATCACCTATAAAAGCTTACCTGTTTGTTACATTTTTATGTTTATATTATGGAATACACTTGACTGCACCAAATTTTTTCAAAGATTTTATAGAGATAAAAAACCAAAATATTGGTCATTAGCTGCTGAGATCTTTTTTTTAAACCAAACAAACTTTTAGATATTTGTTCTGTATGTTTTGAATTTTCTCCTCTGACATGTCTTTAAAATTGATTCCTAGGTATCATTAAATAATTACAAAAAGGACAAATTTCTTCTATATGCATTTGGTCAGGTCCAGTTGCTGTACTTGACTAAATGACACTTCTTCAAATATTCTGGCATTACTCATTGTATTTGTATCTAAGGCTGATGTGTTTAAATATAGCAGTTCTACTCTCAGTGATGAGAATAGGTATAGAAATGCTGGCAGATCATGCTCCATTTGCTGTTCTCTCTATTCTCAGGCACCCTTTTCACCAGCCACATGTCATGGGGGTTCTGAACTCTTTTGCCTGTCACTCTGGTCCCAGAGAGGGGAGTGACAGGTCAGTGCCAGCCAGATTCCCTTCACTTCTCCCCTCCCAGCTACCTCTCACAAGCTGCTCTGCTGCTGTCTGTATAACCTGCCTCCCTCTATCTTTGGAACCATGACCAAATCAACCATGCCCAGGTGTGTCAATCTACTTCTGTATGGACTTACCAGACTAGGAACACAACTTATTATTTTGAAATGACTAGTACACTGGTAATTAAGGGTTTTCATGTTTTTTTAGATACAATTCACTTTTTGTCATGTTGCTCCCAACATCTAATATTATGCGACTCTTCTTGATGGAAAATATTTACAATCTATAAACACAGAGTTTCTGGTTAATCCACAAGTCTTTGCTTCTTTCATTTATTAATCATGAATTTTATTTTCCAATGTGTTTTTTGTCACCCTCCATTTTTCCAAGATTTTTACATGAAGTAACTGAGTATTAAATTATGTTAATTTAGTTTGTCAGATTCCTAATAGAATTTCTCTTATCCATCACCTACAGTTGTTGATGTATAAGCAGAAATTATATTTATATAGGTTTACTTGCTTACAGTTAGCATAAGCACTTCAAGATAGATGACCAAGAAACATCCCATGTAATGATGCTTTTTGTTGCCTTTGGTTGCACATTAAAACAAACTCTGCCAACTCCTTCACTTGCCTCTCAAAGAAGAACCTTGGAGGCATTCTTCCATATAGCTACAACTTAAGTATGTTCTCTGGCTTCATTTATAGTGAGAATGTCCATATGGACGGGATTCAGTATCTCCAGGAGCATATCAACTCACTAGAAATAGGACAAAGACCACACATCAAAGAGTATCAAAGTAATATTTATTTAGGACTTAAGAACTGTATCATTCTTTGTACCTTTTTGTGGTAAGAGGACCTTGGTAAACTAAAAGTATTTGACATTTGTCACCACTCTACCCTTATTACTGAAGAAAAAGAACAAAGTTATAGAAGACTGAAGGCCATTTTGTAATTTCTTTTTTCCTACTGTCATGGACAAAAATTTCACTGGCTAGTGGCCAGCCATCTGGTGATAAAGGGCTCCATACCCAGAGTGGGACTGGTTCTTAGACAACAGGCCATGTCTGTCACAGAAAGCACTGGAAAATCTTTAGAGCTTCATAAAATCTTTTGGAGCCTATGTTTGTTTGACTGGTACAATCTTGGAAAACTCCAAATCACCTCCGCCATAATGAAATATTGGACTAGAACTTTTCAGAGGACAAAAGAAATGTTTGTCATGAAACAATCATTTCACCAGAAGGTTCATGTTATGTCAAAGAACTTAGATCAAATCCTCAAAAAATGACATTTCCCAAGAACTTCAGTGTTTGTGAGCAGCAGAAAATGCACTCAAGGAAAAAGCATGGGAAATGTGATGCGTTTGGGAAAGGATTCATTCAAAGCCCAATGCTGTCTCCTAATGGAGTAGTCTTCCTAGGGGAGAAATTTTACAAATGTAAAAAGTATGTGAAATCCTTCTGTTATGTCCTGTTGTAATTGACATAGGGTCTATAATGGAGGTAAACACTACTGATTTAACGGGTGTGGGAAAATCTTGCATCGGATCTCTATCCTCATGCTAGTGAGAAACTATATAAAAAGTGAAGAATACAAAGGAATTTTTAAATAAGTCTCAGTGCTTCAGGTTCATCAGAGAAATCAATGCAGAAGCAAAAAGGGTATTTTTTGCTTATTTATTATGCAGTATTTAATATACTAGCTTACCTTAAGTACAAAAATTAAGACTATTTTGAGGGAAAAAGTTCTAAAGAAATTCTTAAAAAAAGAAAATTAATGCAGAGGCTGTCATTCAAAGATTTCATCATATAATAGAACCAAACCCCTAAGAATATAAGATGAACGTTTTAAAGGAAGATGTAAAAAAAAAAAAAAGGAAAAAAATTAAAACCAATAATCTTTTTTCTTTTCACAAATATGTCCACTTTTGAAAATGGAATATAATATAGCTAAACCATTATCACTGTACTATCATCATTAGTATCAGAGAAAATAAATCACAGCATCCCAAACAGCAAAACTACCTTAAGTTTTTATAGCAATTAGTATTTTTTAATATAAAAAGTACTTTTATATATTATGGCAAGTGAGTGGCAAAAATATGAAATATCTCAAATGCCTTCACCTACAATATTTAATTTGGATTAAAATTTACTTTGTACTTTTTACAAACTATTTTTGAGTCCCTCATGAGTGCTTAAATTCACTACAGATTTTTTTTGGATGAGAAACAAAAGGCTAAAGAGAACAATCAGGAATGCAATGAGCAAATTCATTTTAAAAAACAAACTGGTCCTATAGCTTGGACAAAAATGTAAACAGTAAGAAAGAGAGCCATGAATTTTGTTGTGTACTTATGGGCAAATTCTAGTTCTTATCCTCTGAACCAAAGACAAACTGGAATAGAACAGATCAGAACAAGAATTAAACAGACTAGTGATTTAAGCAGATGATTTAAATAAGTCAAAATTTCATAGGATCACAATCAAACTCCTTTTATTCTAAAATAATTACTGGAAAACTAACTTAGAAAAACAATATACCTGTGGGCTATGAAGATCTGTTGTCAACATGATAATTGAGTAAGCCAAAACATAGGCAGTATCTGCACTAGCAAAAAGGGTTTGTCTGAAAAATAATGAAGAACCACATTACAAATTTTAGTTGATTTTATAATTTAATGTAATTATAAATCATGTCATCTTACTTACCCTTGGTTACATTCTAAGTATCGTGCAGCAAACTTTTCCATTAGTCGATCAATTTTCTGAGCCTCTCCTGGAAGACGAAATCCCTCCAAAAACATGCGGAGGGCTGAAACAAAGTCCTTTCCTGAAAAGTCATGTTGGTCCACATACGCATACATAACTTCTTTGTTAAATTTATCATTATCTCCCAGGAATTCACCCACTTGAGTCTAAAGAATAAACAAAAATAGAAGCCGGCATACTAAAATGTGACATTTGTCATAGTCATTTCTAATGTTTACATGCATGTTTAAAATAAAAGAAATATGTCTCACAAACTATTACAGTCAAGCATGAAAACAGCTGCTAGTCATATCCCCCCCCCCAAAAAAAGTTAACTGATATTCCAAAATATCAAGGGAAATATTCTGAAGTTAAAAATAAAAATGATTAATTATATTTGGGTTATTTTGGGATTACATATATTTAACTGCAAAAGTTGGTATTTTATTTTATTTAGTTGCTTTTGGGAGGGCAATTGGGGTTAAATGACTTGCCCAAAGTCACACGGCTAGTAAATGTGTCAAGTGTCTGAGGCCAGATTTGAACTCAGGTCCTCCTGACTCCAGGGCTGGTGGTCTATTCACTGCGCCACCTAGCCACCCCAAAAAGTTGGTATTTTAAAGCAGTTGTAGCATACTAAGTAAGCTTAATTTAAAATAAAGCTTCCTAAAACAAGTCAGAATAGAATGAAGTAAAATGTTGCTCTTACAGAATCTAATCGTTCCTCTTGATGTAAAAACTGAGCGATATCTTCAGGTGAAGTGCCAAGCATGCCTTGCTCCTGCAGATATTGTATTCCTCTCTTTGGTTTCTTATTAAATCTGGATGATGTTAATGGCAATAGGAACATGAAAATTAAGAAAACCTCACGCGTGCTGTGAACTACAGTAAATAACTTTTCCACAGGAACTCAGCCACACAAGGACTAGGTCACAATACCCAACAGTTACCCTTTAAAGGCGACTTCATCATATCAAATCACTTCTATTCCTTTCACAGGAACATGAACAGCCTCAAAATGTTACGCCAGAGTCATAAGCAGCATCTACAGGCAGACAATCATTACAACTGACACAGAAAATGTTCTGAGTAGTTTTTCTTTATACGCTACAGATTATTTTCTGGTCTTTGTGAAGAGGGAAACAATGTGGTTTACCAGTAACCTTAAATTTCCACAACATGTGCTACAATAAGGATATACAATTTATATGGTGTTTTTAGAATAGAAACAGTTTCCCTTGCCATTTAATTAATCTAAATTCCATTAATTCCACATAGCTATTGTCCTTTATTAACGAACTGTTTTTGGCTTACAAAGGAAAGACACTGAATTTATAGGAAGTATTTTATCAACACAGTTATTGCAGGTTGTTGTTCAGTCGTTTCAGTCACATCTGACTCTTGACGACTCCATTTGGTATTTTCTTGGTAAAGATACTAGGAATGGCTTGTCATTTCCTTTTCCAGCTCATTTTACAGATGAAGAGGTTTAAGTGACTGGTCCAGGCTCATACAGCTAGTAAAGTATCTGAGGCTAAATCTGAACTCAGGTCTTCATGACTCCAGATCCAGCAATCTATTCACTTCCATGGTTATACAAGCATGTTGTCATTAGCGACACTTAGCTACCCTATTGTAGGTTACCAAATTTGTTTTCTAAAAAAACTGTGGGGGATTTTGCATTTTTATTTTACTAAATCAAATTTATAGACTTTTTTTTACAAGAATATTTTCTTAATACTACCTACCAAAAAAAAAAAACCACAACTGAATCATTAAGAAGAAAGTGCAGAGATTGGAATAAAAGGTGGTATATATCGTAATTTTAGTGGCATAATGCCAGGGATTTATTATTATTTTTAAAATAATATCCCATTTTCCCCCCAATTACAAGTAAAAACAATTTTTAACATTAGTTGTTGTTTAAAGTTTTGAGTTCCAAATTCTACTTCTCCCTCCCTTCCTTCTGACCTCACTGCAGTAAGCAATCTGATATGGGTTATAATATACAGTCATATAAAACATTTCCATCTTAGTCATTTTGTATGCCAGGGATTTTAAAGATAGTGCAGTTTGGCCTTCAGAATATGTTCCCCTCCCAATAAAGCCCTCCTCCCTTCTTCCTTCAACCCCTGAACTATGAACATATCTGGTTGTAATATTAGCTGATAAAAGTTTTTTTTAGTGTACTGTACCTCACTTGGGGTTTTTGTATTTTAACAGGGTCTTCTAAACTATAAAGACTGAAATGAACTAAGAAACTGCATGCCTATTTCTGCAGCTTTATCTCTAGAGTTTTGAACTCCAGAGAGAATTGGGGAAATAATCATTTGTGAAATCTCCAAGTTTGATTTCTATGATTTTCCTACAAGAATAGAATTAGGCCCTTAGTATACTTTAGCTATGATACTCACACACTAACTAAAGGCCTCAGATGAAGAAATGATCCTAGAATAATTATCCTGAGTTATTCTATTAATCCACAAAGAATGAAAATTTAAAATTCTGGCAAGAGAAATGTGTGGTTTTACAGTACAAATATAAAAATATACTTATATGAGGCTTTAAGAGGAAGATATGTTTAATAATGAGTAAAAATAAAGCCCTTGCAAACTTTTGGGCCTACCCTACTTTTATAAAAACAGAAGGCAATGAAGATAAAATGTCCCATCCCCAAAAGATTTTAAACTATACCCAGGAAAGAGTTGAAAGTATCTTCATTAAATAAAAATGTGAGTTACTTTTAGACCTGTAGTCAAAATTAGTAAGAGTTGGTTCTGAAATACAAAAGTGTATTGTGAAACAAAGAAGGCCACAAATGACTGACAAAGTTGGGCTGGGACAGGCAATATGATGGAGGGCTCTTAAAAAAATGGAATGAAGCAGAACAAAAGGGTGGAGAATCTTCAAACAGGTATGTGTAAACAGAAAAAAGGCAACAGGATGAGCTCAAGATGGCAGAAAGGGTAGAGAGATTGGAACAACACAGGCAAGATAGAGGAGATAATGGGAAAGACTAGATTTCCTTGAGTGACGTATACATACTAGCTTCGCCAAACTGGGAGCTGGCCATAAGATCAATGCGTTAAAAAAAAAAAATGCAATGCCAAAAAAAAAATCAAAAGGGTTTGTGATCCAAATAGGGATACGAGGACTATTTCTGGAAAGAGAGCAATAGCTAACATCTAGAAGGTACTTCTACACACTTTAAAAAGTGAGCCTTCACTTGCATTCACAGTAATGTGTTGAATACTTTATCACATGATCTAAGCTAACTGAAAAATGTGAAAATGTACTAATAAATGACTATAAGGTACATACAGTTTATATCCCAGAATTCATTCACACATAGTCATACACTGAAATTATCTGTGTTAGACTATATGAGAGAGGGTATAGAAAACAAGAAAAAGCTGAAATCCAGACTAGTTTCCCTTTTACCTCTCCTGGGGTGTTTAAGAAGAGGGAAGGTGAGATCATTCAACACAAGCAGAATTCATAACTTCTCCAAGTGAGGTACTGTGGCCTGTCCTTCCCAAGACAATCAACATGTTCTCACATTAAATTTGACACTTACAAATCTATCCCTTGTTCTATGATTTCTTTTTGTTGCTTTAGGACTTCAAATTGTTCTGGATTGTCAGTGCCAGACATCTGTGTACTGTAGCTGCCAATTCCTGAGGATGCTGTAGAATCCAGAGAATTTAAGCTTCCATATCTGTTAATTGTCTCAGAGTGTTTGGTTTCATTTGTCTCTTGCTCTATGGGTTTTTCCTGACCTACAAAAATGAACAGTAAAACAGAAAAAATTCTGACAAAAATATGCTATGAAAACCTTTTAACTTTGTTACCATTTTTTCAACATCTTAATCATGTAAGTCACAGGATGTTGAAGCTAAAAGGGACCATTTACAGATAAGCTAATACTCACAGAAAAGTGAAGTGACTAGCTGGAGGTCACACAGCTTGTTAACCAAATGGTATCTGCTTGTTACAGCATTAGCATGAGTTAAAACTATCACTGTCATAATTACTACACTTCAAGTAATTAAGGTTTTATAAAAAGTTGTTTCAAGGAAGAAATTACAAGTGTGCCCCATCTGAGAACATACAACATATGAAATATAAAAATTTAAAAAAGTCAAAATATTCAAATTATTGTATTATAAAAGCATTATGTGCCTTACAAAAACATTTTCATAAGAATTATTTAAAATATCAGACTTCCTTATTGACCTTAAAAGAGGCATTTATTGTTAAGATATGTGCAATTTACATGAGCAAAATTTTAAGCTCAAAGGATCAACAAAGAAAATGCTTTTGCCGTCTGCTTTGTACTAACAAGCTTAGTGACCAACCATGGGAAGGAGATGCCCTTTGAGTGGGTGGATATCGGTCTGAACTGAACCACCCACATTCTTTTGATTCTCAACTTCTAATGACAGGCTTGAAACTAGTTAATATTATCACCACCATAACTATTGAGGGGAGGGGAGAATAGGGGGGAAAAAGGGAATCGCAGACATGAAGAATTTTTGGAAAGGACTTTAGAGATCATAGAGTCCAACTACCTAAAGCCTTAATCTCCTTATATAATTTCCCAAGTGTCTGCCTAGTCTAAAACTGAGTATCTGGCAATACCATCACATTTTTTTAAATAGCTCTAATTACTTGGAAGTCCTACCACATACTGAGGTGAAATGTGCCTCCTTGCAATTTCTCTCCATTGCTCCTAACCATGGGACCCCAGACAGCTAACCAAAATCAATCTAATTCCTCTTCCACATGACAGACACTCAGATATCTGTCCACTAACATGTCTCGGCAAACCTCCTCTTTTCCAGACTAGATATCCTTAGTTCCTTCAACTGATCTGATCAAATGGTTTCAAGTATTTCAACATCCTGCTTACTTACTCTCTTCTATATAAACTCCAGACTGTCAATATCCCTCCTAAATGTGGTATCCAAAACAAAACAAGGTATTCCAGAAGTGGTCTGACCAAGGTAAAGTACAATTAAGTATCACCTGTCCTATTCTAAATCTAAACAATTATTTCTATTGATGCAGTCTAAGATTACATTACCTTTCTGGCTGCCACATGGCATTGTAAGCATATAAAATTAGTATTTTTATATATTGTGATTTCTTAAAAAGGAGATACACCTTTTCCCAGAAGCAGAAGTTTCCGTAAATCTTTTAACTCCTTGAAAGCAACTTACTGAAAGAATCATTTTATAAATACAATATCAACTTTTGCTAATGCTACAACATTCGCACTGGCATATTACACAAGTCAATGGCTAATCTAAATAAAGTCAATTGGTCCACCCAAAGAAACACATTAGCAATATTTTAGGTCATTAATACTACCTAAAATGTCTGAGGTACTGCAATGTTTTTCCTAAGTTATAAAAAATGTCTCCATATTAACAAGGTAATCAAAGTAAGGGCAATTTAGGACAAATTAATTTAGATAATTAGTTAGAAGACATTTAATTTTTAAGTTAATGATGAGTCACACAAAGAAATAATTAGTGGAAATGTTTCTCTTAACAAGGTTAAAGACAGATACACTTTCACTGGAATGGATTGATGACAATTTCAACTACTCAGAAAATATTACTCAAAAATACAAAAAAATAGTAACTTAAATGTCACCTTACCAAGGGTTGTCTGAGAATTCGGATTCACATACTGATCTTTACTCCATTCAACCATACACTTCAAAATTGACACTAAACATTCCAAACCCTTTTTCCTCAGGCTTAACTCCTGTTAAAAAAAATAATAGATGAAAAAACTCTCTTAAAAAACAAAAAGGCAGACGTTATTCCTTTGAGGCAGTTAAAATCTGTAAACATTTTTCCGAGTTCCCACCTGAACGTGACTCATCCCGAGCTCCTGACTGCCCCGTCCTTGGGCTATTTTTGATAGATCATTAACTAATCTTTCAAATATATTTGCTGCATTCAGGTCACAGTCATAGTTTACATAAATGTCCACTACGCTCTGAGCATCTGTAAAAACATAACAGCATTAATTTTAACAAGAAAATTCCAAAACAATATTAATTTATTTGCAATTATTGCTTAACATTTAAGAATTCTTTTTAATACCTGCACAAATCCTCGTTAGTGTCTGGATAACCATCCATTTGTGGTCAAATGAGCTGGTAGAAGTTTCCAATATATATAAGAAAATTTCTTTAAAAAATACCTAACAAATAAGAAAGATAAACATTTAGGAACGCACCATAGCCAGTTCCTTCAAAAGGAGTCATTGCTTTAAAAAACAGATTTTTTTTTGATATTTACATTCTACATGGTAAGCCTGAATAATCAACACATGGTAAGCCTGAATAATCAACAATTAGCATGTAAGGTAATCCCAGACATGCAAAAGAAAAACAGGATTTCCAACTGTGATCATTAGGTTTCTATAGCCTCTAAGGCATATTAAAAAAAAATTGACAACAAAAGGATCCTACACTGGCATATTCCTCTAAAATAAGGCTAGCGAAGTAAGGTCCAAGAAATGAACACAGGTAGGATGATAAAGGAAGATGAGGGTGCAAGGAATGTACGACATAAGGTGGCTTTAAAATAGAGATACTTGGAATAATTAATCGAAAAGCTTTATTAAGCACCTACCTAGTGCCAGGCACAATGCGAGGTGCTGGGGACATAAAGATAAAAATGAAACAGTCTCTGTCCTCAAGGAGTTTACAATCTATTGGAAGAAACAACATGCATATACACACACATACACACACACACACACACACACACACACACACACACACACACACACACACACACACACACACACACACACACACACACACAAAGTAAACATAAGGTAATTTCATTAGGTACTACCAGCTAAGGGCATCAAGAAAAGCTTCTTATTAGAAGGCAGTGCCTGACCTGAGCTTTGAAGAAAGCTAGGGATCCTGAGAAAGGGAGGCAAAGAGCAACGAGGAATGGGGGCATATCGAGATATAGGCACAGCAGAGGAATGTCATGTGTGAGGAGCAGTAAGAAGAGCAATGTGACTGGACTGCAGAGTATATAATGCTGAGTAACATGTAATAAGCTTGGAAAGGTGGTTTGGAGCTAAGTTCTGAAGGGCTTCAAAAGCCAGGCAGAATTCTGAATTTGATCTGACAGACAGTAGGAGGCCACTGCAACTTGAATAAGAGAGCAAATGAAAACTGCATACAAGAAGATGTTATGGATGGTATATGCATTGATTAAGGGCATACTCATGCCAAAAGTAACACAATATATAAGAAGTAGAAACATTTATATCTCTATATAGCAGTAGATGATATAATTCTCAAATACAAACATTCATTTTTAGTGTTCTAATAAAATAAGAACACTTTGTAATAAGTTACTATCAGAAAAAAGGAAAACTGAAAATCAACATGAAGTGATATTACAGAATGTCTCAAAATCTATATCAAACTCTTACTGCAATTCATATAAAATGCTCCAAATAAAAAAGGTGTTGGCTACATAATGTACCAATTTTCAATTTTATAGGTAAGTGTTCTGTTGAAAACTAATTGTAGACAACTTGACTGAGACTTAAATAGGATAGCTAGGGGATGCACAATAATCCTAGGATATATGTAAAGAAAAAAAAAACTATAATTGAAAGGATCAATCATTTCTAAGCAACTGTTTAAATTATGAAAAATCATCACACAACACAAATTTGAGGAAATAAACGCCATAATCTCCCTGACAGTAAGCTTTCTTTATAGAGCCAGTTCCTAGCAGAGTGCTTTTCAAATAGTAGGCAATTAATAAATGTTTGCTGAATTTAACATTACTGTTGTTTAATGAATACCAAATTGTACTAACTGGTAAAGAATTGTTTCATGCAATAACATTGGGCTATTTCATCTACATACCAAAATCAAATTTAAAAAGATTTGCGTGCACAATGCGCAAGACACTTTGCTTAATACATGAGTATTATCATTAATTACTTTGTCTTATGCAATGAGTTCTGGAAAAGTTGTCTATTTTTGTATTTCTAGCACACATTAGAACATATGAATATTTAAAGAAACACTAAAGTTATTTGTTTCATGAAATTTTGGTCTTTGTGTAATACATAAAGTGGGAAAGAGGAATATTTAGGCCTGACATAAAGAAATATCTCTTAACTATTCAAGCTATCCAAAAGCAAAACAGGCTTCCTTTGGAAGTACTACATTTTTCTTCACAGAAAGTATTGGTCCAATGGTGGTTTGTTGGTGATATCATAGAAAAGATTCTTGGTTCAAGACAGGTTGAACTAGATGGATGTGGCTTCTCAGAAACCTTCCAACTCCTAGATTTTATAAAGAGTAACTTTCCTATTTCTGTTTCTTAAGTTCTGCAGTACCTTCCTTTCACAGAATCATAAATTTTAGAGATGAAGGAAATTTCTAACCTCTTCAATTTATAGATGAGGAAACTGAGGCCCAGAAAGGTAAACTACTTGTCAAGGAAACATAAAAGTAAAGCCCAGATTAAAAGTAGCAAAATCAAGATTTACATCTAGCTCCTCTGACTTCAAATTCAGTACTCTATCCACTATACCATGCAAACTCAGATCTATTGTTGTTCTTAAAACAAAATACAGCATGACTTTCACTAGACTGATACTTCTTGGGGAAGTATATGCATACCCACTATCTCATTTAATCCATTTATCAAACTCTGGAGGCCACAAATCTAAGCTGTTTTGTTGTTGTTAGTTGTGTCCAATTCCTTGAGACCCCATTTAGGCTTTTTTTTTTTGGCAAAGACACTGGAGTGGTTTGCCATTCCCTTCTCCAGCTCATTTTACAGATGAGTAAACAGAGGCAAACAGGAGTAAGTGACTTGCCCAGAGTCACTCAGACAGTAGTGTCTGAGGCCAGATTTAAACTCAGGAGGATGAGTCATCCTGACTCCAGACTTGGCATTCTATCTACAACTACCCCTAAGATGTTTAGAGGTTAACAAATAATAGGCATATAGCATATTGTAATTTAACAATGATGCACATTAGGGGACTGCTTAGCACTTTTCCTTATAAGTCTATGTTTATATTTGTGTACTTCCATACATTTTAACATGTATTTATCAGGCTACCAATGTAAACATTTTAATATTATGAATGACTACTTGTTATACTTATATTTCAAAAGAGGAAGAGGAAACATCTTAAGGCTAAATTTGAACCCAATTTCTCCCTGAAGTTAATTGTCCAAAGTGTATAAAAATCTTCATGTAAATTTTTTTTGAGGCAATTAAGGTTAAGTGACTTGTCCAGGGTCACACAGTTAGTAAGTGTCTGAAGTCTAAGTTGAATTCAGGTCTTCCTACGCCAGAGTCAGTGCTCTATCTACTGTGCTACCCAGCTGCCCCCATATAAATTATTTTTAAGAATTACAGAATACCTATGTTGGAACAGACCACAGGGCCAAGCTTTATTTTAATAAGAATACCCTCTTTCCATCTACAAAATCTTCAAAAAGTGGTCATCTTGTCTTTACTCAGGAATAAAACCTATTCTATCCCAAGGTAGTGTCAGTAAAAACCTTTGTCAGTCCCGCTAGGATTATTTAAATATGTGAAGGATCTCTGATTTGGTCCAAGTACAGAACTGCCTCTACCAAAGCAAATCACAATCCATTTAGAATCTGAAGTTCTGTAAAGTTGCCAAAGGCACAGAAAAGTGAAGTGACTTGCCTGATTTCAGTACTGGATATGAAACTATGTCTTTCTGACTCCAGTTTATATTGTGTACAAAATTATACACTAGTCTTCACTGCCCTGAAGCTTCTATTGGTGAAGGTAAGCCACAGCTCCAGGAGTAAAAGCGGTTCCTACAGAGCCAGTCTGAAAGGTCAAATGAATGTGTAGACTCCAACAGAGTCTTTAATTCAATAAACATAAAATACTTACTATGTGTGAGGTTCTAAGGCTAAAAGATAAAACAAATAAACAAAAATTACACTCAATCTGCTTGTAGCTCATATTCTGATGTTGTTATAGAAGAAACACAGATAAATAAAATAAAAAAATAAACTGAGAAAGGAGAGAGGACTAACAAGCAGGGGGGAACCCAAGATTTTTAAAGGCAGGGAATATATTCCAGGGGAAGAAGACATATATTCCAACACGAGGTACAGGTAGCCTATGAGTACTATGAATTAAGTCTGGAAAGGTAGGTGGGAACCCAGATAGTGGAAAGCTTTAAATGCAAGAATTGAGAGAGTTTTATTTTTATCCCATGAGCAACAGAAAACCACTGAAAGTTTCTGAATAGGGGAGAGATATGGTCAGACCTGAGCTATAGAAATATTAATCTGGCAGCTAAGTCAAGGACAGACTGTAAAAGAGACAGACTGGAAGCCAGGAGAACAATAAAGAAACCATTACTAAAGTCAGGGTGAAAAGGGATGACTATCTGAAGTAGGGTTCTGGCCATTTGAGTAG
Source organism: Pseudochirops cupreus (assembly GCA_028627135.1). Classification (NCBI taxonomy): domain Eukaryota; kingdom Metazoa; phylum Chordata; class Mammalia; order Diprotodontia; family Pseudocheiridae; genus Pseudochirops; species Pseudochirops cupreus. The sequence continues at coordinate 372,869,318 of CM053580.1, read as the reverse complement.
AGAGAAGGGGAACAATGTTATGTTATATATTAAGAATTAAAATAAAATATTTCTGAGATTCTATAGAGAAATGACCAAATGTATACCTCAAAGATACGCAGTTTGCATGAAAACACAATTCCAAAGATCCAGAAATAAGGCTCTTATTTTCAACTATCCATTATAAAATAATAATGAGTCTTAAAAAAATAATTGTGGTCATTTTTACTCACCACCTCCTCTTAACAGATATAGGAAGTATGCGAACTAGCTAATGTAGAAGATAACTAGAAACAATTTCTCTGAAATTGTCAAAAAAAAGTCTAAAATGTCCTGTAGTACATTTTAAATAGAAAGTACTGATTCTATTCTCATGTCCATGATAATGTACTAAATCCAAACTCACTGCGGAGTATTTAGAACTGAACTTTAATTTTTTTGCCCATCACCAAAAAATTCTTGAAAAATATGACCTCAATGCTTAATTACATGATCAACTATTAGGTTGTAACTTGATCTGTTGGTTTAAAAAAAATGCATATAATGAGCCAAACAGACAACAAAACAACATAACAAAAAAGACTCACGCGTGTACACTAATGTTAAGTGTTATTTAATGATAGAGAAAATGGAGCTTGATCTTAAGACAATATATAAGTATCATATCTTGACACCAGATGGTAGTCTAAGTGATATTCTTAAAGCACAGGTGTGACGAAGTCATTCTCCTATTTGATAAAGTCAAGTAGTTCCCTATTGCCTCTAGGGTCCAATATAAACTCTTCTTTATAGCACTACAAGACCATCACGATTTGGTTCCAACCTACTTTATTGAGTTTATATACTTATTCTTCTTGATACACTTGATAGTTCAGTGAAACCAGCCACCCTTGTTGTTGCTTAAATACAAAACTCCATCTCCTCTCACTATGCCTTTGCAAGATTCTCTGCTTAAGAAAACCTAAGTTCTTGCTCATATCAAGGGTTGCATTCTACATGAATGCCTTTCCTGATTTTCTCCTTGCTAGTTTTAATGACTTCCCCCCAAATTACACTGTACTGATTTTGTGTGCATCTTGTATATACTTATATATGTGCAAACTTTCTTGCATGCTCCAACATGAACTCTGTGAATGCATGGCCTCTTTCATTTTTGTGTTTGAATCTCCATAATCTATCACAGGGCCTGGCACAAAGTAGCCACTTAAGAAATGCTTGTTGATTGATTAAAAGGCAAATAAACTTCAAGAAATTTCTACCAAAGCAACCGAAGTTCTCTTTTAGAAAAACGAGATGGTTCTAATGCTTGCTTTGAAAATGCAAATTTGTTACAATGTGATTGATATATTAAAGGAACAATATGAATAATCCATCCACATTTGATGTGGTTTGCTTCAGATAAGCCCCCTTCTACCACTTCACAATAACTCCCAAAATGCGATCCTTCTGATGCCCACCTCCAGGTCCTCAGGTCTTTTTCAAGGTAAAGCGCTATATATTCTGGTGCAGTAGGAGCTGTGGGCAGAGGGCTGTTTCACACATGTACTTCTCCCCTCCCCCCATCTTCACCTTGGCTACAGCCAGGACCATTGTCCTTAAGTTACAACTTTGCCAAAGGACCCTGGTTGCAGGCCAAGTTGCAGCCTGATGCTGCAGGACACCGTAATTATTTATGTTTACATATTTCAACATTTATAAAACTGTGTTACCAGTTCCTATCTTTTTTCAATGTCATTGACAAAGTTTCCGTGTTGTGTCCCAACCTTATTTTACCCATAAGCCTTGTGGTTTTTGCAGAGCAATTTTGCATAGCTCAATGATTTTTAGCAATGCATATGTCATATCACAGCACAACTGACAGCATTTGGTTGTGAAAATAAATTAAGAAATAGTACATTAGACATTATAATAACAAATCTAAAAATTTTAAAAAAAGACAAAAATGAAAGATTTCCTGACATTTACATTTTCATCTATGAATAAAATTTAAATACATAATTAATATTATTTTTACACATATTTTGCATAAAAACTATGTGTGCCAAAGGTGGGAAATGGGAAGAGAATAAAAACAGATAAATAAAACTCAATCTGGTTTCATACACAATTTTTAAAATTATTAGGAACTGTAGCATAATTAAGATTTTTCTTTTAGGACAAATAAATTTACTACAGAGTAGTTCAAAGCTGCAAAACGGTTTTAAAGACCAGTCATCATGGTCATATATAAATATATGTATGTGTACACACACACACACGCACACATGAAATAAGAAAAGTAACAACTCAAACATACAAGAATTTCCATCAATAATTCTATTTTTAAAAAAATCAATATTGCTAAAAATGAGCAGCCACATAATATACCCTTAAGATGCAGCATGTATATGTCAGCAAACAGCAAGTTTAACCAAGACTTATCTGCAAAGCATACCTCAATCTGCATCTTCAGATGTGTCTTGAAGTTTGACAACAAGGTAAGAAATATAGAAAGAGAAAGTTCAAAAACCTCTGGAACAGATGACACTCCATTTTTAGAGAGTGCGACACAAAGATACTGCTTAATAGCATTAATGAACATCTCATTGGTCCTGAAAACAGGTCCTGCATTCTGTAGAATGGACAGAAGCAACTGCAATGAAAGGATCTTGGATCGCAATTCGTGAGACCTGAAATGTAAAGCAAAATGCACAATAGGTAACAAAACTGATCACAATTCTCTTGCAATGACTGCTGAATTGGAATGTTTTCTTCTATAGAAATTTCCTGGCTCTACCCAATTAAACAAACTTTCAAAATGGAGAAAAACAAACACAAATGTTAAGTGTCATTCTATCTAAAAAGAAATGGACTTAAAGACACATATTCTTCCAAGTTCTGAAAACATACGATAAAAATAAACTACTATATGAAAATGATGTTGAGTTTCTCAAGTTGAATGTGATCTATTACACAAAAGTTTTAACATTAGTTTCTCTATAGAAGATATTAATTAATAAACCACTATCTTAATACTCATTGATCTCTGTAGTAAAAATTTTACACTTCTTGATACTCTTTATTCCTATGTCTTTAAATTTATCCATCTTTCATCTGCACTGGCTTCTCTTCTTGACCCTTTAAGACAGGTGAGGGCTATGTGCTTGGGTTTCTTCTTTTCCATCAATCTCTCCTCTCCTCAACGTCACTGATTTCAAGCTGGAAGGACCCTGGAAGGACACCTAGGATATATCTTCTTTTTAAGATGCAGAAATTAAGGGGCAGAAAGGTCAAGTGACTCAAATAATTACCCACTGGCAGATGACTCAAAAATCTGTACCTTCTGTCTTGATCTCTCTCTTTTACACTACAGGCCTTTATCTCCAAATGCCTATAAGGTTTCCCTTCCTAGATGTCTAATCAGTCAGGCAGACACAGAAGACCATCTTTCAAACTAAACACTATCTCTCTGCTGCATAACAATTGATTGACTCCATCTTCCATGTTTGAGAGAAACCTTAGTGTTGTCCCCGAGCTTTCTGCTCCCTTCCCTCATGATATAATTTCCAAGACTTGCAGGTTCTGTGTTCACAATAATTCTCACATACGTAAGTGGGAGTCACTCCATTCATCTAGGTCCCATTTTCCTCATTTCTGAAATATTTTAATTTATGTTTCTATAATCCCAACCTCTCTATTCCTACTGTCTCTGCTTATTGCCACCGACCTACACTACTGGAGAAAGTGCATAACTAGGCTTACTACCTTCTATTCTTTCCAACATCCAATCTAACCATTACACTAATAGAAGACTCATCATCCTTATGCATTCATAGATCTATTCGTGTCTTATGTGACTCTTAAGAAAAGTTCAAACACTTTAACCTAACAATAAGGGTCCATCACAATCTAGCATCATGCTATCTTTTCACTTTTATATGAAACAATTTCCTTCCATATAATTTATGATCCAACCAAAAAAGACTTGTTTGCCATTTACCATACATCTCCTGCTACTATGTCTTTTTGGGTACTTTTTCCTATGCCTTATGTTAATTCCTTTCACTTCTTTGATTAATTCCTTATTCCCATTCTTTAAAATATAACTCAAATCACATCTCTTTTAAGAAACTTTCTTTGGTCTTCCAGGTCTAAATGAGAAGTCTGTCCATGGACCTTGCATAATATTTTGGTCATACTATACATTATATTATTGATTCTCATAACATGTTTTTTTTATGTTTAACAACCTCAACTCTTAACATTTATCTAGCACTTTCTATAAAGCAAATCTCTGTGCCAGGTAGTCCTGATATAAATACAAACATAGGGCAGTCCCAGGCCTGAAGGACAAAGACTATTGTACAACACACACCCACATACACACATACACACACACACACACCCCCACACACGAGGTAATTTTATACAACAAAAACCACTGATAATTGGGAAGAGCAGGAAAGGCTTTCTAAAGGAAAGGTTGTCTGAAATGAACAATGACAAAGGTGTATAAGGGCAGTAGTATAGAATATATATAATCCAGAGTAGGATTTGTCAAGGAATGAGAGGTGACATGACAAGAGGGCAAAAGCAGATGTACAACTAAACTGGTTCACAGATGCATAATCCTGTCAGCTAGATTATACACTCATCTTTGTAATAGTAGTAGCTGACAGTTACATATCACTTTAAAGTTTTTGCTCCAAATACATTGTCTCATTGAATGTTGCCCTGAGGTAGTGCTTCAGGTTGATGCCTATTTTACAGATTAAGAAACTGAGACTCAAAGAGGTTAAGGAACATATCTAATGTCACACAGAGACTGGTTTCCATGGAAGAATTCCAATCCAAGGTTTCCTGCTCTGAGTCTAGCACTATTCCACTATGCCATGCAGCCCCCAAGAGATTACAGAACTCCATTTTTTAAATTATCAAGCATCTTTTTATCATTCTGCAACTAATTCTACCAAATCTTCCTCTCATGAGCCGAAAAAACTCCCAGGCAAACAAAACACACCCCAAAATACAGCTCACAATACATAAGCTGTATAGCCCAGCAAAACAAATTCCTGCATTAGCTAACATTATCTCTCTATTAGGACATGAGTGTCATGTTTTCTTCTCACTTTTGGACTCACAGTTTATCACTGAGTTGATAGGAGTTCAAAGGCCCTTAAAAGTTGTTTTTCTTTTCTTTTCTTTTTTTTAACTTTGATTTGTTTATTTACTTTTAGTTTACAAGATTCAGTTCCATAGTCTCTTGAGTTTCAAATTTTCTCCCCTCTCTCCTCCCCACCCATGGCGGCATGCAGTCAAGTATAGGATCTGCAAATACCTTCACACTGTAAAATAGTCTGGCTGTATAGAAGGGTTGTAACCAATGGAGTGAACAATGAGAAAAACGAAAGAGAATCAAACATGAAAAAGAACGATAGCATGTAGGTTGCTTCAGTCTCCATTTAAACTCTAGTCTTTCTAGATCCTTCTCCGAATGTAGGTATCTCCTTCCACCCTGAGACTTGTAGATTTGTCTTTAGCTGTGCATTGCTGAGAAGAGTCCAGTTTATCAAGGTTGGTCATCACACA
>CM053580.1:372817890-372863271 GCA_028627135.1 Pseudochirops cupreus | reverse complement strand
ATTCTTATATATTTTAATTAATTCCCTGTATATTTTAGAAATGAGGCCTTTATCAGAGACACTGGTTGTAAAAATTCTTTCCCAATTTCCCACTTCCCTCTTAATCTTGGTTACATTGGCTTTGTTTGTACAGAAACTTTTCAACTTAATGTAATCAAGATTATCCATTTTCCATTTTATACTGCCCTCCAACCCTTCTTTGGTCATAAAGTCTTCCCTACTCCATAAATCTGACAGGTAACCTATTCCTTGCTTCCCCAGATTACTTACAGTATCAGCCTTTATACCTAGATCATGCACCCATTTAGACTTGACTTTGGTGTATAGCATGAGATGAGAAAGTTGTTTGTCTTTAGAGTGTTGTTATGATGGTACAGACTGTTCTCTTAATTTTGCTTACTTTTCTCTGTACTGGTTCATTCAGATCTTCTCAGGTTCCTCTAAAATTGTCCATTTCATTATTTATTATGGCACAATTAACATTCCATTACATTCATATGTGATGATTTATTTAGCTATTCCCCAACAGAAGGACATCCCCTAAGTTTCCAATTTTTGGCTACCACAAAAAGAGCTACTATAAATTTTTTTTAAATTTCTGTATTTATTTATTTATTTTTGCATGTATAAATTCTCTTTCTTGGATTTCTTTAGGGGTACATTCTTAGTGATAGTATAGCTAAGTCAACAGGTCTGAACAGTCTGGAGATAGTTTCAAATTGTTTGCTGGACCAATCCCACAACCCCTCCACCATTTGTCATTTTCTTCTTTTGCCACCTTTGCCCTGATGAGAAGTACAAGTTGAAACCTCAAAGTCATGTTAATTTTCATTTCCCTAATTATTAGTGATTTAGAACATTTTCTTCAAATGACTGCTGATAATTTGGATAGCTCCATGAGAAAACTATCTTTTCATAGCCTCTTACCATTGTCTATTGAGGAATGAATCTTAGCATTATAAATTTGAATCAGTCCTTTAGATATCTGAAATGTAAAATTTTTATTAGGGAAATATGTTGCAAAGATTTTTTTCCTAGTTATTTGCTTCCCTTCTGATTTTTACTACATTAGATCTGCGTGTTAAAAAAATCTTTTTAATTCAATATAATCAAAATTGTTTAGTTTACCTCTTGTGAACTTCTCTATCATGTGGTTATCACTCTTCCAATTTATTTACAATGTAATTTTATACACACACACACACACACACACACACACACACACACACACACAGAGTATCCATTTGGAGCTTATCATGGTATATGGTGTGAGGTATTTATTGAAATGTAATTTCTTCTAGACTCCTGTCCCAGTTTTCCCAGTTTATTTCAGTGAGTGCTTCCCTCAGGCAGGGATCCTTTCAACAGACTGCAGTTTTGAAGTGGATTTCTGGTGTTACATAATCTTTGTATCACCTCTAAACCCCAGAATAGAGGTATCAAAGTTGTGGCCCATGTGTGGCTTGAAATAGAATAAAATGTAACTGGGAATACTTAACTAACTAAAAAAACAATAAAACATAGATAATGTTAAGATGTGGTTTTCTAAGTCAATATATGGCCAGCAGAAAGCATTATATATGTATGGTTTAATGGAGGCTGGTCCCAGTTTCTGTTTAGTTTGACACCACTGCCCTGAAACACAGTACTAAGAACACTAGAGGAGACTAATAATTGTTTGCTAAAACTAATTAAAAGCTTTTAGTTATTCTACAAATCCACTAGTTTAACTGACAAATCACAACACTTTTCAATTTATTCAATGTTTTTCTCTTCAATTTTACATAAAGTCAGCCACAGAGACTTTTAGAGTATTATAAACATCATTTTTGTCTCCAAATGCCTTGTATTATTCTATATACACATACTCACACACATGCATACTTGTGCACACGCATACTTACATGTGTATGACCTGATAAAGAATATTTTCCTGGGTTTAATTTAATTTTCCAAGGTGAGGTAGTATAATAGTAGTTAAGAGTCAGAAGACCCGAGTTCAAGTGATCTTTCTGACACATACCAGCTGCATGACCTTGAATTAGTCACAACCTTTCAAAGTCTACAAACAACTCATTAAGAAAATTTTTAGGAATTTCCTTAACAGGAATTCCCTACACTGATATCAGAAATCACAGATTTAAACCCCAACTCCTCCTGCAATTCTTCCCCCCAAAGTCAGTGCAGCAGAGAAGTAAAAGTATTAGGCTGGGACCTGGGAGACCTGGGTTCTAGTCTCAATTTTACCACTTGCTCATGTGACTCTGAAAAAGCCAATCATTAACCATGGGGCTTCATCTCATCTAAAAAATGAGAATCATAATACTTATAATATTTACCTCAGAGGATAATAAAAAACTCCGTGAACTTTAAAAACATTGTACACATGAATTGTTATTTGTAAACTGAGGGGATTAAACTAGATAATTTTCTGATTCTTTCAGATTATTTTATAAATCATTATGCAAGACTGTTCTGGATTTCTGACTTGTGTTCAGTCTTCTGATAATTTCTGGTTCTCCTATTTTCTGATATTCAAAATGTATTTTTCTTCTAACAAAACATGCATTAGGTTGTCAACAATTTTCAAAAAACCTAACAAAACTATAGTGATCAAATCTAGGCATTATTCCAACTGTAGAATCCATCTAAGTATTCTAGTAGCTGTTTCTGGTTCTTTTAATCCTAAATGTTGCATTTAATCTAATTCATATAGTATAGGGGAACTTAATGTTCCTAATTTCCACATTATCAACTTCACAAATAAAGTTCAAAATAATTTACAGACTTCAGTTATCAATATGCTTCATTCCTCATAATTGGGTATAACATAAAATATTGCTTACCAACACAAACAGGGATCATTACTACATGGAGTAATGATTATAAGAAAGATACTGTTTATAAGAAAGCCTTCCTTGATTCTCCCCAACCCTGTTGGAAATTATATTCTCCCTTGGACCTCACATGGTACTATTTGCAGCTCTCTAATGCACACAGCATTTGATATTTCACTGACTCTTTATTAGGGGCAGTTAGGTAGAGCAGCAGATAAGAGCCCTGGACCTAGAATCAGGAAGACTCATCTGTCTAAGTCTCAGATACATCCTAGCTGTGTGACCCTGGGCAAGTCACTTAACCCTGTTTGTCTCAGTTCTTTATCTGTAAAATGAACTGGAGAAAAAAAGTGGTAAACCACTTCAGTATCTTTGCCAAGAAAACCCCAAATGAGGTCATGAAGAGTCAGACTCAACTGAAAATGACCAAACAACAAAAATATCATTGGTATCTTTGGGTCTTACAACAATAACAATAAAAAGAGCTAATGCTTGCATGACACTTGGAGCTTTGCAAAGTGCTTTATACACATGATCTCATTTTATCCCGAAAACTAACTATAAATTCCTTCAAGGAAAGGAACAGTATCTCATACTATATAAAACCAAGAAAACAAACATAAAGTGCGTGTCCTTTGCAACACAGTAGTTGAAGGGACCTGGCAAAAGCAGTAAAAGGTAAAATGCTACATGCTCCTTATACACAAGAACATGTATTAAAAATTCCTCAAAAGCACAACAAAGCCTCAAATCAACGCCAGGGCTGCCAGCCTTCTAACCAAAACATGAAACCAAAGGATGAACAGTAGCGCTAACACCCAAAGTATCAGCAAGCATTTAAGAAACAGTTGCTAACTTCTGGATATGCCATGAGTCAAAGAAAACCTCACATAAGTCTGCTCTCTATTTCTCTATCTATATTTTACAGTTGGTCCCAAAGGTGAATTTTAATTTGGAACCCAAGTACCATTATAAAAGAGTTCCAATATGCTACTACAATGGTTTAGACAGGATAATGTTAATTTGAAAATTAACACATCTGTAGTTATTTCAGATCTTTCCCTCTTTTCTCAGACCTCCCTGTAACAACTAAATTTATATCATACCTACTCTATGCCAGGCACTGTGCCTCGATTCCTACTGTTGTGAAAGTTCACTGTTGTCCTTGTCAGCAATGCCTGCCTGCTAAAGTACACAAACAACTGCTTCACAATGAGACTTGATACTTTTTTCCAAGAGAGTAACAGTAGAATTTTAAATCACTTTCTATAACAGTTTGGTAGTATTGATTCTTTTATGTATATATTTTAAACAAAGCTTAATATCACAACTGGCTGTTGTCTTTTCTTGAAGAGGATCAAAATAACATCACTAGGTTGGGTCAAGGTACAGTACGTCTGACTGGCTGATCAGACCATTATGAGCTTGGAAGGCTCTACCACAGGTTGGGCACAACTAGTCCATATGAACATGTGGAGTGGAGATGTCTCTAAATTTGTGCATCTAACATTTCTTTTGAGCTATTTCTATTGTGCTTTGCTCACACAGCTTAGTGCCTTCTTTGATGTAACCACACCATGCTAGACAGTCCTGTGCCAGAATCTCCCATGTCTCACAGTCAGTACCAGAGTTCTTCAGAAAGACCTTGGGAATGTCCTTTTATCTCTTCTTCTGGACTCCGTTTGAGTGTTTGCTTTGTGTGAGTTCTCCAGAAAATAGACTTTCAGACAAACTGGGTTTGACATTTAAACAATGTGGGCAGCCGAAAAGAATTGTGTTCCCTGAAGTGGAATTAGAATACTTGGCAGTTCAGCTCAAGAAAGCACCTCAGTGTCCAGTACCTTATCCTGCAGGTGATCTTCAGAATCTTCCCTAAGACAATTCAAATGGAAGTGATTCAGTTTCCTGGCATGGTGCTGGTAGACTGTCCTGGTTTCACAGGCATACAACAATGAGGTCAGCACAACAGCTGTGTAGACCCTTCAATTTGGTAGTCAGTCTAATACCTCTTCTCTCCCAAACTTTCTTTCTGAGCCTCTCAAACACAGAACTGCTCTAGTAATGCATATGTCAACCTTACCATCTATCCCTGGAAAATATACTGCCAAGGTTAAGTGAACTTATCCACAACATTCAAAATTTCTCCATTTGCCATAACCAATGGTTCCATGTATAGATGGTGTGGTGCTGATTGGTGGAGAACCTGTATTAAGTATTAGGCCCAAAATTAGCACAAGCGGAAGAGAACTGATACATATTCTGTTATAGGTCAGCCTCAGAGGCTGCTTTGAGTGGATAATCATCCACCAACAAAAAATCATGCACCAACTCTCCCTCCGCTTTAGTCTTGGTTTCTAGCCTTTTCAAGTTAAATAATTTATTGTCAGTGCAACAGCTGACCTTGATGCCATTTTTACTCTCACTGAAGGTGTCTGACAACACCGCTGAAAACATCATGCTAAAAAGCATGGGAACGAGCACATAACTCTGCTTCACTCTGTTGGTGACTCAGAAAGTGCAAGAACACTGTCCTTTATCCAGAACCTATGCAAATAAGCCAAACTGGCATACAGTACTGATGGACTTCTCTGGGCAACCAAATTTTGCCATGATTTTCCACAAGCCCTCGTGACTAATAGTATCAAAGGCGTTGGTCAGATAGATGATCATTACGTATAGACCTCTGTTTGCTTCCTGATTTCAAGTTCAACACTCTATCTTCTGTGCCACTTGGCTGCTTCAATTAGATAATGATGAATTCAAGATGCCTACAAAGCATATAGACAGAGATGCATGCTGGGGAATTGGTGATAAGTACAAAAGGTAAGGACAGAGATGAAATGGGGGTATATAAATTTGGGAATCATCTGCATAGAGAGAAAGTAAAAAAAGAAGGCCAAGGACAGAGCCCTGGGAAAAACTTAGGCCAGACATAAATAATGATACAGTAGGACAGACAAGTAGGAAAAGAATATCAGAGAACATCATTTTAAAAACCAACAAAACCAGGAAGAAGAGATAGCCAGAAGGAAGAGAGAAAGAATTGTCTCCTCTCTTCTTTCTCACAACATTCAGATGCCTTCTGCTACTATCTCTTTCTTCACCTTCACATGACATGAAGAGATAGCCTTTCCCCTTGCCAAGGCAAATTCCTTGCACAACCAATCCCACTCCATCCAACTTCTCCAGCAAACTGTTACCTCTATTATACCCACTCTCTGCCTACAATCACTCCTTGTCTACTGGTTGCTTCCCTACTGCCCACAAATATGACTATGTGTCCCCCATATACTCAAAAAACCCTCCTTTGATCCATCCATCCCCGTTAGCTTATCATCCTGGATCTCTCCTCCCTCCCTTTTGTGGATAAACTCCTTGAGAAAGCCATCTGTGATGCCTTTCTTCTTATTCTCTTCTTAACTCTTTGAAGTCCAGCTTCTGATTCCCATCATTCAACCAAAACTGCTCCTCCAGAGTTAGTAATGATTTCTTAATTGCCAAATCTAACAGCATTTTCTTCATCTTTATCCTCCTTGGACCTCTTTTTAGCCTTTAACACTGTCAGTCACCCTATTCTCCTTGATACTTTTCAGGTTTTCATAATACGGTCCTCTCTTGGTTCTCCTCCTGTCTGACTATTCCTTCTCAGTTTCCTTTACTGGACTTTTATCCATGTTGTTCCTGCTAAAAGTACTAGGCAATCCCCAAAAGCTCTATCCTGGACACTCTTCCATTTTCCCTCTACATAACTTCATTTGGTGACTTCATCAATGCCCATATTTATCACTGTTATGCAGATGACTCTCAGATCTATTTAACCTAAACTCTCTCCTGACTTCTAGTCTTGCATCTCCAAATGCCTTTTAGACAGTTCAAACTGGAAATCCCAAAGAAATCTTAAACTAAACATTTCTTGAAGGGATCTCTTTATGTTTTCCCCCAAACCTTCCTCTCTTCGTAATTCTCCTGTTACTGTCAAGAGTGCCATCCTCCCAGGTTGTGAACCTTGAACCTCACCTAGGTTCACAACCTAGTTGTCATCTGTGACTCCACTGCAACCGTCCTGGTGCAGGCATTTATCACCTCACACCTGGACTATTAGAATAACATGTTGGCTGGTTTCCCTAACTCAACTCAAGTATCTCCCTACTCCAGGGTTGGTAAACCTACAGCCTGAAGGTCACAAGTGGTCTTCTAGGTTCTTGGGTGTGGTCTTTTGACTGAGTCAAAGTTTTACAGAACAAATCCTTTTATTAAGGTGATTTGTTCTATGAAGTTTGGATTTAGTTGAAGGGCCGCACTTGAGGGCCTAGAGGGCCACATGTGGTCTCAGGGTCAAAGGTTCCCCACCCCCACCCTACTCTAATCTATTGTCTACTCAGCTGTCAAACTGATCTTCTTAAAATCCAAGTCTGATCATTTCAACCAATTCTTAGTGGCTCCCTATTGCATCCAGGTTCAAATGCAAAATCCTTTGTTTGGATTTCAAAGCTCTTCACAACCTGACTCTCCTACCTTTCACGTTTTATTACACCTTACTCCCTTCCACAGACTTTGCAATCCAGTATGGACTGGATCGTGTCCTTGATGTTGTTCACAATCCATCTTCGAACTCTGAGCATTTTCACTAGCTATACTCCATGACTGAAACAGAGGCCCTTCATCTTTATCTCAGCCTCCTATTTGCCTGGCTAAAGTCCCACTATCTACAAGAAGCCTTTCTTAGTCCTCCTAATCTTAGTATTTTTTTCTCCTGGATTACCACAAGTTACCCTGTACACATCTGCACATAGTTTTTGGCATGTTGTCTCCTTCATAAGACAGCGAGTTTCTTGGAGGCAGAATTGTTTTCTGCATTTCTTTGTATCCTCAGTATCTAACACAGCACTTGGTATACAATAGGCACTTAATATACTCTATCTGATTTACTAGGTGATGTTGTCAAAAAGTGGGTAAGGGTCAAAGAAAGATAAGTACTGAAAAAGGCACCTTGTAGTTGGCAAGGAAGAATCTGTTGGTGACTCAGGAGATAGAAGTTTCAGGAATAAAAACCTGATTGAAGAGGGCTAAGAAGTAAATGGGATATAAGGACAGAGTGTGGTCAGTTTTTTGGGGGAATTTGGCAGTGGAATGGATGAGAGATGAAGGGCAAATTGCTTGGGGCCAGAGTCAAGTGACTTTCAGTGAGAGATGGCATGTTTGTAGACAGTAGGGAGGAGTCAGTGGATAGAGAATGATCAAAAATTAAAGAGACAAAATGTTCAAATGGATGGTATCAATTCCTGGGGGCACTGGAAAAAAAAAGGGATTAATTTTAGGGTACACATCTCTACTCAAGGACTGCCCTTGGCAAGGAGAACTACCTCTTCCTAGAATTGGTAGCAAAGGAGGAAAAAATGGGAATGACATTGAGAAGATCTGAAGTAGGAGGTGATGAAAGCTGGCATCAGCTTTCTCAGTAATTTATGAAGTAAAGCCCCATTACTGGGCAGGCAGTGGAGGAGGTGCCATAGGTGGGGCCTGAGGAGAAAATGTTTGGAACAGATGGCATGACAAATCAAGTAGGGATTCTATCAAGGAAGATAAAAATTAATACATGCAGCAATGAGGACCCAAGTGAGATGATCTAATTTAAATAAATCTGTGGTGAATGCAGTTAGCATGGTTATGTGACTTTTTCTAGCATTGTAGAGCAGAAGAGGAAGACAGGTGGATGGGTTTGGGTTTAGAAAAGTTAAGCAGTAATAAATAGGACAAGGGATCAAAGGATTAGTGGGTTATGGAATCAAAAATTTAGTGCTGGAAGAGACCTCAGAAGTCATTTCCAGTAGAAAAAAACTGCTAGATGGAGTCTGAGGACCTGGATTCATAACCCTGCTCTTCTATTTATTGACTATGTAACACTGGGCCAATCATTTAACTTCAGCTTCCTGTCTGTAAAATGAGGAAGTTGAACTGACTTGAAGTGCCTTCCAGATCTAAATTTATGATGTTACAACAGTATAATGTGGTCCAGCCCCCTCATTTTTCATAGGTGAAGAAGAAACTGAGGTCTAGAGTTACACAGATAGCAAATGGCAAGGCAGGGTTTCAAAATAAGGTCCTCTTCTAATTCAGGTCTCTTCTCAAATATCACAGCAGGTAAAGGGCAACAATTGGGTAAATATAGCAGTAGTACTTATACTTGAGTTTTTGGAATCTAATCTTATTGTCTGAAGCTTACTTTCCCCACCCAATTCTCCCCAGGGGGTAGAAAGCTGGGTTTGCTGAGACTTCTTTTCCCTCTAATTTTACTGGGCCCCAGTGAGAACAAAATGAAATCTAGCAGTTTAACTCGTCTAAATAAATTTAAAATTTAAGAAAACAACATTTTTTAATCGGGAAAACAGGTAATGACTCACTTTGGGTCTGGCGGTCCATCTGACAGTGGTTTCATCGACAATTTACATAATGACCTGAATACTAGAAAGGCATCCTTTTGTAAAATGTGGGAAAACTTAGCACCAGGTGAAGGTCCTGAAGAATTTCCAGATTCCTATATATGGTGACATATCATTAAAATACAGATAATTACAATGCAAAATCATCTTTTAAAGGCTAGTGAGATGTGACTTTATTCCCAATATAAAGAAAATACTGTACTACCAGAATATTTCTTTTTTAACATTTTAAGGTTTTTATCCCCCTCCACACTAAATAACTACAGCCACTGACTTCCCCTTTGAGATTCTCTTCTTAGGCACTAAAGAAAATCTTTAAGTCTACTCACTTGACCTCATCATTTAACAAACCCCAGGTAGGTCATTACATTCATTCCCATAACTTATATTGTATTTTAGGCTGTTTGCATTATTCCAGTTTTTACCTACTCTTGAGCAAGTGTGGCAGCTGGCATGATCATTTCTTTCTTGACGAATATATTAGCTGATTTCTGGGTAGAATTCTTTAAAGGGGTAGTAAATAAAGGACTAAGAGGATCTTTCACCAGTATATAATGAAAATAACTCTGCTTGGAGGTAGGAAGTTTTATACTCCTAAGTCACTAAGGACCCTTATACTCCTATGGGCTGGTTTAAAATCTGTGGACTAAGAGGATCTTTCACCAGTATATAATGAAAATAACTCTGCTTGGAGGTAGGAAGTTTTATACTCCTAAGTCACTAAGGACCCTTATACTCCTATGGGTTGGTCTAAATCTGTGATGAGGCACTTTTCCCAAACACATTACATTTTATAATTTAGAATATTTGACAAATTAGTTGATAACATATCACAGAAGCTAATGGGTAAAATTTATACTAAATAGCAAAAACTTTTATATTAATAAAATAAATTTTAAAACATTTATTATATTAAATGACAAAAATTCCTCAAATGACATATCAGGTATCATTTAATTAAATTCAACAAATATCTGTTAAGTCCCTACAATGTGCAGGAGCCTATGCTAGGAACTAGGGGGAAAAAAACGAAGCAGGCCCTTGCCAGTGAGAAACTTAAAGAGTCTACTAAAAATATTTCTTATAGGCATCATTCAACATAAGAACTGTGAGACCAATAGCTCAAAGTGATTCTTCAATTTATACCTGAGTATCATTGGAAGAGACAGACAATCTGTCATCAGGTAAGGATGGTGTATATGCAACAGAAATTGGAGTCCCTGGAATCCCATTTGCTTGGATATTTTCACTATCACTACCGTCCTCCAAAGTTCCAATGGTGCCATCTGCACTTGTATTTTCAGCAGTCCCTTCTCCCATATCTAAAAAGTTAAAATGAACAGAAATGTATAAAATACATTGAATTTGAAAACTGTTTGAAGAATAGAATTTTTAAAAGTAGCACATTCTTAAAGAAACAGCAAGAAAGCAGTATTAAATAAATGATAGTTGCCGTCCAATCCAAAAGGTTCTACAATAGATTATGATTATTAGGAAAAAAATTGGAAAAAAAAAGATTATCTTTCACCACTATTTTAACTTGTTCTAGAAATTAATATTACTTTACTGACAAATGGTCTTAGAAAGCTAATCAGCTTTTGCAAGGCAATGCAACCTTTAAATATGCAGTATTATCTATTATAAATATGTTACAAATAGATTCATTTTGACAAACCAAATATCAAGAAAAGTAAATCATTTTAGGAAGAGCAAAGATAATTCATATATCTTGTTACGTTGCTTTATCAGCTACCTGGTAAAAAAACAAAACAAAACACTATATGTTCTGATAACTGAAAGCAACCATAATATCAGCTACCTGGTAAAAAAACAAAACAAAACACTATATGTTCTGATAACTGAAAGCAACCATAATATCAGATAAGTTAGCAAATGAAAATATTCTCAGTAGCATATTCAAACGGTCCTTTACTTAAAAATGACTCACATAGAGGGATTAGCAGTAAATTCTCAAACCCTGACTCCAAAAAAGCATTATTCCTCACATCAAAACCAGAAGTAAATGCAAATCAAAGCGGCACCAGGACTACACACTTTCCAACCCTGAAAATTGAGGGGGCCCGTCAGTGCAACACTGGCTCTTTTAAAGGCAACAGTCAGAAGTGTTCTTATGGTCTGGAACTCTGAAGGTGCAGTTTCAAAGAAATAGTATTATAAATAATGGTTAAAGAAAGTCAAAATAGTTTTATACCTTATTTTTCAGGAATATTACTCACTCAATAAATATTTATTGATGGAAAACTATGAGCAAGGTAAGCTGGTAAGTATACTAAGTGAAATATGGTTGCATGTACTGGCCTGTGAATCAAATAATCATTCATAATATTATCTCCATTGAAAAATGCATTTAGGGTGGGACATGGTAGCACAGGCCTCTAATCTCTGCTGCTGGGGAAGCTGAAGCTAATGGATTACTCAACCTCACAAATTCTAAGCTATATTAGGGCTAAAGCCATTTGGGTTTTTGCACTGAATGACACCAAAACAGTAAGCTCCCAGGCAAACCAGCTTTGGTCAGAAACATAAAAAGTTAAAGACTGTGTTGCGATCATCAGTGAAACTGCGCCATGAGTGGCCACCACCTTTTCATCCTGGGTGAGATAAAAAGATCCAGTCTCCAAAAAAAGGAGGAAAAAAAATATAATTAAGAGTCTCAAATATCTGCCTTAAAGGTACAACTGTACCTATGCATCAACTATATGAATTGAAAGGCTGAGTAGACTGAGTATCAGGATGACCTAGGTTCAAATCCTACCTCTGATATTTAATAGCTATATGAACATGGGCAAGTCACTTAACCCGAGTCTCAGTGTTCTTGTCTGTAAAATGGGGATAACAATAGCACCTACCTCACAGGGTATGCTCAAATGAGATAATGTATTGAAGGTCCTTGCAAATCTTAAAGTGCTACAGAAACATCAGTTATTACTATTATACCTTAGTCCTTGATAAAAATGAACAAAAGCAGAATAAATCAAGTTTACATTTATTAAAAAGAATATCTCATATGAGTGATTTCTTATCAGTTTTGCAACTGCCAGGAATGTTTCTAGTAATCTTAACAGGTACAATGAAATTCTCAAAACAAACAAACAAAATTTACTCTTAATTTCAAGAGATTGTTAATTTTTTGTAGAACATCTAAGAGGAGAAAGTTTCAGACTTTAAAAAATTACAAATTGAAAATGGTTGAGAATCATAGATTTATATAAACTATTAACATTTAAGAATCACTGAATGGGTGTTGCCTCAGACAAACTGAGACCTGGGAAAGACCTTAGTTTAAAAAGACCAAGCTCTCCCCCTGTATCTGGGGCCAACTCCAGTATTCCTGACCTACATCTTGCCACTGAACTCAGATGATCTGGAGGAGAAAGTGAGGGTGGATAACTGTGCACAGACCTGCCTCACTTAAATCCAATTGACCTGCAAGACATCATCCTCCTGATGTCACTGATCCTCTTCAAGAATGAAGGACAAACAACAACAACAACATGTAAGAGGAGAAAAGGATGAGATGTTCAAAGATGTGTGATTCACTTCGCCTTGATGGATCAACGATTATCATCAGAATACAAAACTGGAATATTTTAATTTTTACAGTTCTAATAATTATAAAAATATTTTTTCTAATCAAATGAAGTTCCACATAGATAACTTATATAAAAGCTAGTTTAAAGTACAATACCTCCAACAACTATATTCACCATTTCTTGCACAATACTCTGCACAATATCTTGAGCCTTATCTTCATAGTCATTGTTTTCTCCATCATATAATCCATCACTTTTAGATAACGCTTTAAAACAAAAAAATTCAAAAGATATTACTTTAAGTATTAGAAATTGATTTTCAGTCATATTACATATCAGAAAGAGCAGTTTTAAATCGTAGCTATCCTTTGAAAGATATAATCTAAAGGAGGCAAAACAAAAAATAGGCACAGAAAAAGGATGTAACTAATACTTAACAACAGAAAGAATACTAACTTCAAATTACAGTAAGTTAAATTAATTAAAATTATGGACTTTAAGGTTTTAAATTTTTTTTCCTCTCCAATTCTGCTACAGTAAGGCCTAATATCTAATTTCTAAGACAGACTCAGAACACTGAATTTTCTTGTTAAATGCTTTCTGAATAAGTTAAGTGAATTAATTTATATCTATCATTGTAGGAAGATTTTTTCCCAAACCAAACTGTAATTTAATTTTATCTCTATAAGAATCAAAACATTTTAAAAAATACTTGGAGTGTGACTTGGTAAAATCAATTACAATTTTCTTCCTTATAAAACAGAATACAGGGGCCAACTTTTAACCTTTCCTGGATGATGCATATAGGTCACTTATAATAACACTATTATATTGGACTATAATGTGCCCTCAGGGGCTTTGAGGTATGTTGTATTATTAGTTCTTAACATTAAATGACTTTACTATTTATTCATTCAGTTGCTTCATCTATCAAAGTCCTTTATATATATATATATATATATATATATATATATATATATATACATACACATATACACATATATATACACACATATAGATCAGCTACAATTTATTCCCTATATAAATTCCAACAGTTCTTTCCCCCGCCTTCATCTACCTTCCCTTATTGCTTAACTCACCTAACTACTGCCTGTAGTAAGCAAGAATGAAATGATGCTAGCCAGAGGAAAGCAGATAACTAAGTCAAAGAGAGCTTATTCTACACCAGTGGTTCTCAACCTTCCTAATGCCACGACCCTTTAATACTCGTATAAGGGCGTATCTGCATGTGGGCAGACCCACCTGGAGACGGATAGAGAAGCGGTGTCTCAGTTCCTAAGACCATCAGAAATATGTGTTTTCCAATGGTCTTAGGCGACCCCTGTGACCCCTGTGAGAGGGTTGTTCGACCCCCAAAAGGGTTGCAACCCACAGGTTGAGAACCGCTGTTCTACACCCAGTTCCAAATTAATAAGCCTTAGAAGAGTAGGTTTTTCAATAGCTATTTTCTTCATCACTTTGAAGTCTTCTTCTCCTGCCACATTCCAGGTGGCTGAAGTTGCCAAAGGTCTGATAAGTGAAAAATTAATGTAATTTTATGGAAAAGGTTATTGTATAATGTTACAGTATAGCTAAAAGAATTGTTGTCAACTATTGATCATATATGGGTGGAATATTCACTTTGCAGACTAACATAGTAAATATTACTTTAAAGTTATGACATCATCTACTCCAAGAGTTACAGGGATAAACTGAATTTTTATTTTATATTAGGTCCTGGAAGCAAAAATCTTCAGTCATAATAATAATCTTCATCCCCCAGGTAGTCATGTCTTCTATAACTCTGTATCCCACATAGCCCCTTGCACATAAGAGAGGTACAATAACTATTTCCTAAATTAATTAAAATTTGCATGGAGAACCCAGCTCTAATAAAGGCTGGCCCTTCAAATCAATGGGTGGGATGATACAGTCCATTTTCAAAATGTGTTTGGCTTATGGAAGGGGATGATTAGGAATAAACTAAGGAAGTCAAACATTATATACAAAGCTATTTAGCTATAAGAAGTGTGAATTCCCAGAATTATATTTAAATACAACCATTTTCAATAAGCAATAAAAAATTATTTTGATATGTCAGTTTGAAATAGCCATATTATTGCTCTGACTCACAGAAAAGATTAAGCATACAATCCACAGTTGATAGCAAAATTTTGTGAGGTTAGGACCAGTGATATCATTGGATTAATGAATTCTCTGTGAGAACTCTGCTCCCTCCCTCCTTAGCAGATCCTTACAACTGTGTTTCAATTTATAGCTGGGGGTAGGGGGTGGGGAGAAGGCATTGAGAGATAAAGTAACTTGCCCAAGGTCACACAGTCAGTATTTGTCATCCACAGGACTTGCAATCAGGTTCTTCTGATTCTACGGAAAGCTCTCTAGCCACTACACAACACTCTCTCTATACCACATAGTATGGCATAGAAGCTGACCTTTTAACTATAGAACTAGGTAAAATCTGCTAAGAGCAAATGTTTATGCAATCAAAGATAAAAGCTAATCTTCTATCCAAGCACACAGGTCAAAATATCAATGTCTACAGAGAAAAATTAGAATCAAGTTATATATGAGGTAGACCATTCATGCAGTAAGATACTTGATCTGATTCTAGATTAGAAGGTCTCAAGAATAAAAATGGAAATTTTCCTTAGGCAGAACAGCTGCATTAACTAAAGAAAAATTTTAAAATTAACTAAATCCCATCATATATCTGTAATGAGCATTTCCTGATTTTTACTTTTTTCCCCTCAACATGCTATTTATATTTCCCATAAATGTAGTGATTCATGACAACTATACTCAATTCTCAGAAATGATGGTCAAAAGTTACTATCATTTGACTATTTGTAGTGAATCCATTCCAGCACAGTAAAAGTTCCACACAACCTAGTAAGTATTTGTAGCCTTCTTTAGAGAGGTGCATAAATCCCTTAGGAATTATTACATAGCACGTAATAATTTCTTTGCCTGGGATCAAATTTGCCTTATTTTGTACTTAATACCATCTTACAGTCTTATTTTTTCCATAAAATCTCTTCACCATTTCCAAGTGTGAGAAGTGTTTTCTATTTATGAAACACACTCTAACCCCTCCCCGCATGCTTCCCTCAAATTCCCTTTCACAACAAGATTACTTTCTGCAGCAGTAGCCTGATCAGCTTCAGTTTGTTCATTCTCTGCACTGGAAATGTCAGATCCATTTTCTGGCTCTGTATCATCATGAAGGCTCTTATCCACATCATTTGTGTGGGGGTCAAGTTCCCCTTCATGTTCTTGGGGCAAAGTATCAACAGTCCCAGGTGGCAGATGTCTCAGCTGAGGTGATTCAGGTTCATGATGGCTTACAGGGGATTGTAACAGATGATGATGTTGACGATGTCTTTCTTTCTCCATTTGTTTGGCTTCCTGCAGCTGAAAACATGAAGTATGAAAAAGTGCCATGCACTGTCTAAAGTACTGTTAAAATTAAATTATTTAGAATTTGGAGGAAACAAAGTTTGGTCAATGGTAAACTTTAGCAGATGATAAATTTCTACATTGGCTCATAAATCGTAAACTAAAATTATGTTGACTATCAGCATAACAGCAAAATATTTAAAATATGCCACAGGAATAACTGAATTAGTGCTCCCACTACATTTTGTTTTTTCTTAAACTTCAAGCAAATATGGAATTATTTTTTTATTTTTTATTATTTTTTATTATTTTTTATTTTTTATTATTCTACTTAACAGGTAAGTAGAAAGAGCCCTAGACTTAAAATTAGAAGACTTGGATTTGAGTCCCAGGACTAAAACTTACTGACTAGGCATCATAGGGCAAATCATTACCTCTCTGAACCTGTTTCTAAAGGAACAATGAGAGAGTTGAACTAGATAATTTCTAAGATCTAGCTCCTGCTATAATATAAACAAATTATAAGAATCTGGGAAGGACCCTGACTTAAAATCTTTACTCATACCAGAATTCCCTCCACAAACATTTAGTTCCTGGCTGAATGTATGAATTTCACGTAATATTATTGTGCTGTGAGGAAGAAAGAAGGTGATGGTTTCAGGAAAAACCTGGGAAGATTTGTATTAACTGATGCAGAATGAAGTGAGCAGAACAAGGAGAATATTTTATACAATAGCACAGTATTATTGTAATAACAACCAACTCTGAAAGATTTAGGAATTTTGATAAATACAATGACCAATTATTCCAGTCTCCCAGGTTCATAATCTTGGCCATATCCTCAATTCCTTACCCTTTCTCACCCTATATATAAAATCAGTTGTTAAATCCTGCTTTCTACCTTCACAATATCTCAAGAATCTGACTCTCTTTCCATTCACACAGCCATCACCTTAATTCAAAGCTTCATCACCTCTCACTTATATTATTACAATGCTCTCATTCCATCCTACTCCTTCCTGAACACTACTGCCAAAAGCAATTTTCCTTAAGTATAGATCTGACCAAGTGATTCCCTTATGCAACTAACACAACTGGATTCCTATTGCCTCTAGAATAAAACATAAAAACTTCTCTATTTAGCTTCCAAAATCCTCCACGACCTGGCCTGTTATTTATCTTTCCAGCCTAAAAGGCCATTACCTTACCTCTCCTCCCACACTATGTGATTCAGTCAAACTATTGGACTTCTCTCTAAGTCCTTCATCAATAGTCTTCCATTTGTCTCCCTAGGCCTTTACACTAGCTGTCCCAAATATCTGCAATGACCTCCCTCCTTATCTCTGCCTCAGAGAGTCCCTCTACTTTAAAAAATGAAGCTTTTTCTCTTCCTTCCACAATGCTAGTGAACTCCCTCACCATAGTACCTGGCATATATTTGCATTTCTTAACTTTATATTTATACTGTATATCTTTATATACATATCTGTTATCTCCCCCAATAGAATATAATTTCCTTGTCAAGTGGGTACTGTTTCTTTCTTTGTTACTCGAATCCCTAGAGCCTAGCACGATGTCTAGCATATTAACTGGTGCTTAATAAACACATACTGATTTACTGATTGGGATGTGATACCAAAGTGAGACAGTCATTCCCCTCAAAGGATTAATATTCTATTAGGGTAAACAACATATTCATATACACAAATGAAAAATATGCACACAGTAAAATACAAAATAATTTTGTCTGGGAGGGATATGATGTCTTCCTCTTTTTTCTTTTGATCTCCAATTTCACTCTTTAACACCGTTAAGATGATTGGGATCAACTGGTTACCTCCAGAAGCTGTCTATAATTGTGTTTTTTCCCTTTCCACTGCTTATTCTTTTGTTGATCTGGGAATTCTATAATTTTGTAAGCAATTACTCATTTTTTAAAAAGATTTTCAAGTCTATTAGTATGGGGCTATATAATAAATCAGACTCTGAGGGTTTTCTTGTTTTTCCCTTGTGATGTCCCTTTGCTCATGTCTAATTTTGGTTATTTAGCTTTCTTCTGTTTTTATCTTATTAAGTTAGCTATGCTGTTCATTTTTTCTTTTGTTTTCGGTTGGATCTGTGATTTTATTGCAGGGAATCATGATAATAAAGAGGGAAGGGAGAAAAACTCAAACACACACAGCTTCTCTATTAACACATAATGAGTAAGCTCTATCTACCAATGCATGTTGGTATCTGCTCTACAACTTAAGACTGTTAGAGAGGTGTCTGGGAAATGAAATGACTTCACCAGTGTCACGTATCCAACAGGTCTTTCTGGCTAGCTTACCAGTGCCACTGTACCATTTTTCCTCTAAATTTTATTAGTCTTTTAAAAGAATAATGGTTGCTTTTCTTTACCATTTCCTTATTTTCTTGTCATCTGCTCTTTTATTATCATTATTATTATTAGTTCTTCTTTCGGTTATTTCTATTTTTCTGGTCTTTTGCTTTATACATTTTCTAAGTTAAGTGAAAGTTCAACTCAAGTTTGTCTCTTTTTCACCTCTCCATCCTGGTTTTATCATCTGCAAATATGACTAGCATGTTTTCTATGGTTTCATCCAAGTTACTGATAAAAATGTTGAAATGCATATTCCTAAGGCACTTTACTGGAGACTTTCTTCCAAGGTGACATCAATCACTGCTGGTTGTGCACTGGAGTCATAGTCATTCAACCAATTCTGAATCTCCTTGACTGTACTATTTTTAAAAATTTCTCTTTTTTAAAAAAACTAGGTATTGAATTGATACCTATAAGTATTAACATTTCCATATACAAATAGGAAAATAAAAGAGGTTTGTATATGAAACTGTGAATCTACATACAGCTTGGGTTTTTTAAACTATGCATAATACTATTGATATTGCTTCTCTATTTTCTCTTCTAATATTCCTCTTGCTCTTCTTCTCTGTATATTTTTTTAAATCTTTCACTGAAAATTCTTTCTTTTTGGGGTGTGAGGGGTAGAGGAGGGCATCACTATCACTATTCTTCCACTCTCCTCCCCACAACTCTCCACCCTCACAATTCTACCACCCAAATAGAGGTTCTCCTTTTTAACAAGTATAATAAAGCAATACAGATTCATACGATGGCTCTTTAAAAATGTTTATTCTGTATCACTAGCTACCACCTTTCTGCCAAAAACGCATTTCCTCATCACTCTTCTGGAGTCATGATGGATCACTGCCTAACTGTACTATTATTTAGCTTGATATCCCTATGTCCACTAGGACAGCATGGGAGATTTTGTCAAAGGCTTTCATGGAATACAAGTATATCCTATCTACAACATTTTCTTGATTTGCCAATCTAATTAGTTACCCAAACACAAAAATTAAATGAGGGTTGACCCTGTTTTTTATGATTCCATGTTGGTTTTTACTGTTATTTAACATTCTAACTGTGAAGTATTATTAATTTCTTTTTATTCTATATGTTCACATTAACTTAAAAAGTTCTACTTCAGGATATTTGCAATATGTACAACTTAGTAGTGTGCCTGACATCAGGAATTTGTACCTTTTCACAATTAAAATATCATGGAAATTCCCTCATATAAACAGAATTAGATATTTAATAAACACAAAGATTCACTAGGACATAAGGTATTTGGAATAAGAAACCATACTCAGGAAAATTAGAAATTTACATTAGAGAACTGGGCAGATTAATTTTAACACATTTATGTAAATTCCATCTGTAAATTAAAAATCCAGCACACTTATAATCACTAAAATTATTAACAATAATGATAAACCTCATTATACTCTGTATTTGTATAGCATTTTATACTTTCCAGCTGTTTTTAAAGGTTTGATCTCATTTGATTTTTACATAAAAGTTAATCTACAAAGATAAAAATACTGCCAGTATTATATGGTTACAAAGAAAAATGTTTTTAAAGTATAAAAAACTGTTTTAAAATGAACTATTATTGTTTTTAAATAGCATATGTAGGCATCATACTCTCAATAAATTTGGGGCAACTGGAACTCATTAAAAATTACTTTTTTCAATAAAAAATCAAAATGGTGCTACAGAAATTTTCTGGATCAATGGTCCACTAAAAACTAAATATAAAGCTCAATTTAACAAGGTCTGTGCTTCCAAATTTTAGACAGAAATGTAAATACTGTTACTGAGAAGTTCTGACAACATTTAGCCATTTATTAATTTTCTATTTAATAGATTTCATTTATTGTTAAGAATATTAGAAAACGAATTACATCTTTGCCTTAAAAAACTTTGACCAATATGTAAATTAACTCTGTCTCCAACTTTTTTCCCTCCTTCCCATTTCCATTTGTAAAAACTGACTGTAATTTAAGTATAGATTTTCATCATTTATTCTACTTATAGGTTCATGTATACTGTTCTTAAAATTCACATTCCTGTGAATGAATGGAATGTCTGTTTCTTTCTTCTCATAATACTAAGTTAGATTGCTTCACTGATTCTTCATTTTCCCCATCGTGAGTAAACATACATGAGGTAAAAAAAGATATATCTTTAAACTTGGGTACTACACACACTATAAAATTTGAAAAATGTTTTTAAATGGTATAATGTATACTGAAAATAAAATGTTCCATTAATTTTAGATGAAACATCACTATAGAAATGTATCTTTTTTGAAAAGGCAGCATAATGTAGTATTAAAAACACAAGACCTACATTCAGGTCTTGGCTCCAAGATTAAGTAAGCTGTGTAACTATAGACAAGTCATTTTACCTCTCTGAGGAAGTAAATGTTTTCTTATCTTTAAAATGGGGGTTATCTACCTCACGAGGCATTTTAATTTGAGTTATTACTGGTTCACGTTTTATTGTTATGATTTATAAGAATCAAAGAATAGCTCATTTATAATAAAAACAGTAAAAATAAAAGTGTCACTACTATTATTAAGAATAATGGCTAGCATTTAGAGTGCAAAATAAACATGCTTTCTATGTGTTATTTCATTTTATCCTCACAACAACCCTGTTATAACCACATTTACTTGTTTACAAAATGCTTTCTATGTGTTATTTCATTTTATCCTCACAATAATCCTGTTATACTCACATTTACTTGTTCATGGACCTCAAAGTTAGCCATACTATGAGGAACATAAAATAAAATTCCCATTTTATTTTCAGTTCAACAGAAAACAAGATTTATCCAAAGTCATGAGTTAGTCAACCATTAAATTATAAATGACAGATTATCTCTATGAATATATATGAAGCTAATAAGGAATAACAGGTATGTATCACTTTTATTTATTGCCTATATTTG
Organism: Pseudochirops cupreus; assembly: GCA_028627135.1. Taxonomy (NCBI): domain Eukaryota; kingdom Metazoa; phylum Chordata; class Mammalia; order Diprotodontia; family Pseudocheiridae; genus Pseudochirops; species Pseudochirops cupreus. The sequence continues at coordinate 372,841,699 of CM053580.1, read as the reverse complement.
GCATGTGGATCATATTGTACGTTTATAAAATTATCTTAATAAAATTTCAATACTTACTGCTTGGTTTTCCATACGTGCAAATATAACATTTAACATTTGAGTAAGAGTAGCTTTGGCTGTTGTCTGATTGATTAGATTTTTGCTTGCTAGATATATATTGTAACATGTTCTTACAGCTTGCAACACAGTTCCTTCATGAATTTCTATGTGCTGTGATGTTACTGCGGTAAGCAAAGCCTAAAAAAATAAAGTATATCATTAAAACAATGGTTTTCTTCCTCTAAAGTTACCACATAAAACAATTTACATATAATATTTTTGTATGAAAATTAAGCTTTAAAATACTGCAGTAGATCTAATTTTGAAAAGTAGAAGGAAATCAATTGTAGTATAATGAATTTGGGAAATTTTTCAATAAAATAATCATTAGCCTATTTTACCCACTGTAAAATGGATATATTAAGTTCTTTTAAATCAAGGTATACATGCTATGTTTTCAACGGAAAGGACTCTCACAAAGCTTTCTCTTCCAAAAGTACAATACTTTGTACTCTGAAGACACAACCTATGAGGCAAAAAGGAAGGACTGCCAAAATTGAAGTGTCCATAAAAAATGACTATGTTTCTAAGCAATTGGAAACTTTTCACACACTCACTATTTGGGAGAGAAGAGTAGCTTGAATTAAGCCTTTTCCACCACACACCTTAACTGCCATCCACAGTCAGTGTTAGACAATGTGATGTGAGATATTGATTTAATTACTCATGACAAGATAAGCTTAAAGCAAAGGGTGACAAGATCCATAAGGTTTTATTTTCCTTACCACATTACCCCAAGAAAATAACCTCAGACTTCTGTGTGTATGTGACACAGAATAATACTGTATTACCCTATGACATTGTGACTAGGCCTCTTGAGGTACTTATGTTCAGGCTAGTGTTATAATTGTGAAGCTTTCTTTTCCACTACCAGCCCACAAGCATCTCGAGTATACTTAGTACAGTGCCAGCACACATTTAGCATTTAACAAATGCTTGACCATCTTCTTTATTTTTAATCCCCCAGAATGCCTACATTGATGTCACACTCATCAGTATTCAACAAAGATTGCACTAATTTATTACACACATTAATATATATTATAAATGAAAATCACAGCAGGAAAAAATTAATTATGACATGCAATAAAGACCTAATGTAAGTCTTTTCCACAGGTGCTAAATCTTTTTGCAGCAATGTAGCATGCTGGAAAAAAGTACTTGAATAGGAATCAGAATACTTGGGGTCTCAGTCCTTGACTTGTCATAACTATGAGACCACAGACAAATATTAATGTCTGTGAATCATAGTTTATACGCTAATAAAGAGAGATATGTCCGGTCATCAGGATTATTAAAAAGATCAAATGAGATGACAAAGAATCTGATATGTGTGCAAACTATGAAACACCATTCAAATATAAACTATTATGTTCATTAAATTTTGCCTTTGTTTACTATATCTTTTAATTTTTTGCCTGTAGGTGTTTGCTTCAGATTTCAAGCTGATAGAGAAATAGGCTCAGGTCTCTATCACCCTATTGGTACACAATATATAACACAGTTAAGTACACAAAGACATAATATGTATTTTTGGTGCATGAAGTTAGTCTTGATGCAGATAAGGAAGGAATACCGGCAAAAATTAGTTTTCTTAATAGCAGTTAGATGAGAATGTCTTTTTTTTTTTTTTTTAAGGCAGGGCAATTGGGGTTAAGGGACTTGCCCAAGGTCTCACAGCTAGTGTTAAGTGTCTGAGGGCTGATTTTAGATGAGAATGTCTTAACCTGGAGTATGTGAACTTAAAATTTTTTTCTATAATTATAATTCAATATAAATGGTTTCCTTTGTAATCCTGTGTATTCTATTTTAGGCATTTAAAAACATCATTCTGAGGAGGCCATGAGTTTCACCAGACTTCCAAAAAGGTCCATGACACAAAAGAGGTTAAAAACCCATGAGTTAAAATGAATAATTACATGATTCTCAAGACTAGAAATTCTGTTTATGAAAAATGCTCAAGGTTTAAACTGAGTGGCATATATATGCCAGATGGGCTTGGTTTACATAACTGATGCTTAAGACCATTTACTGATACATTCCCAAAAAGCTATGTTATTTTTGTAGAAAGCTACTTCTATAAAGTAATCCAATCTTCTCCAATAGTTTAGTGGAACACTTTTGACAAGGAAAAGATTTTACTAAATTAACTAAAAGCAAGTTAACCTCCCTCTGAAGTTTCATTAATAACATGGTAGCTATACTTTCTGCATGCTGGCTAGTACAAAACTGGGAGCACTTCGGTTGTATTTTTTTTAAACTCCAAGGTGTCTATACATTCATTTATTAAGCATTTATCTAATACCTGCAATACATAAGTAATTAAACTAAAGTAGTTCACTATTACAGATTCCTAAATGTAGAGACCTCTTTTAATATAACTGCAGCTAGTCCCCAACAATACCAAAGGATTGTATTCCAAAAGTTAGTCTGGAAATCAGTTATTTGGGAGCTAGAATTTATTTTTCCAAAGAAACTATGTTATATATTGCTAACGGCATTTCTAGGCTAGTATATAAGAGACCATTTAATCCAAAATATAAAAAGGAAGCATGGAAAAGTGGTTAGAACACTGGACTTAAGAGTCAGATGACCTGAGTTTGGTTCCTGACTCTCTTAACTCACTAGCTGTGCAATCTTGGGCAAGTCACAACCTCTTTTTGTCTCATTTTGATAGTCAAAATGGAGATAATATGCCTACAACATGTACATTACCCCAAGTGACTCAGAGGGATTAAAAAAAATAAAAGTTTCTATCATTTTAATCTCTTACAGCCAGCAACTGGAAATTACATTGCTTTAGGGAGGGCCTAGTATGGAAACTCCCTCTCCCATTACAGATCCTTTCGACTGCCTGGGGCACTAAGAAGTTAAGCAACTTCCCCAGGATCACAGGGAAAGTGTTTATGTGTCAGAGGCAGGGCTTTAACCCAAGACTGGCTCTGCCCACTATGCCTCTTGTTGATTATAAGAAAGCATTTGATTTTGTAAAGAATTTCAGATTTCTTTTTAAATTTAGTATTTTAGTTTTCTCCAGTTACATGTAAAAACAATTTTTAACATTCTTTTTTAAACTTTGAGTTCCAAATTCTCTCCCTTCCTCCCTCCTCACCTCCCTCATTGAGAAGGCAAGCAATTTGGTATAGGTTATACACGTGTAGTCTGCAAAACACATCCACAACAGTCATGTTGTGAAAGAAAACATAAACAAAAAAAAACCCTCAATAAAAATAAAGAAAATAAAACCGGTACGCTTCAATCTGTATTCAGACACTATCACTTCTTTCTCTGGGTACAGATGGCATCCTTCATCCTAAATCCTTCAGAGCTGTCTTGGATCTTTGTGCTGCTGAGAATAGCCAAGTCCTTCACAGCTGATCATCTTACAATACCGCTGTTACTTTGTACACAGTACATTTCACTTTGCATCCTCACTCCATGTAAGTCTTTCCAGGTTCTTCTGAGAGCATCCTGAGCATCATTTCCAACAGTACAGTAGTATTCCATCATAATCACACACCACAACTCGTTCAGCCATTACCCAACTGGGCATCCCCCTCAATTTCTAATTCTTTGCCCCCAGAGACATGCTGCTATAAATATTTTTATACATAGAGGTCCTTTTCTTTTTTGGCTTTTTCTTTCTTTCGGAATACCGACCTTATAGTAATACTGCTTGTTCAAAGAATATTATGCATGGATTTATAGCCCTTTGGGCATAGTTCCAAATTGCTCTACAGAATGTTTCAATCAGTTCACTGTTCCACTAACAATGCATGAAAGTCTCTTTTTTCCACATCCCCTTCAATATTTGTTATTTACTCTTTCTGTACTATTAGTCGATCTAAAAGATATGAGGTAGTACCTCAGAATTGTTTTAATTTGCATTTCTCCAATCAATATTGAGTTAGAATATTTTTTCATATGGTTACAGATAGCTTTGATTACTTCATCTGAAAAATTTTATCTTTTAACCATTTATCAAGTGGGAAATGGTTCTCATTTTTATGAATTTGACTCAGTTCTCTGTACGTTTAAGAAATGAGGTAAATTATCAGGTAAATTTGCTTCAAAATTTTTTTCACAATTACCATTGCTAACTGCATTTCCCTCCATCCTATTCCCCTCATTTATTCTATTCTCTTTCACTCCATCCATCAAGTATTTTGCTTCCAACTACCTCCTCCCCCAATCTGCCCTCCCAGCCATCATCCTTCCCCTCCTTTTCCTGTAGGGTAAGATAAGATTTCTATTCCTAACTGAGTGTGTATATTATTCCCTCTTTGAGCCAATTCTGATGACAGTAAGGTTCACTCACTCCTCCTTCCCCTTCCCCTTCTTCCCCTCCACTGTAAAATTTTTCCTTTCCTCTTTTCCGTGAGATAATTTACTCATTTCACCCTCCCTTTCTCCTTCTCCCAGTACATTCCTCCCTCATCACCTAATTTCATTTTTTCAGCTATCCTAATGATTCTTAAATTACACCTCGGTGGCCCGTTTCCTAAATAAAACATGTTTTATAACAGATCTTAGATTTTATTTTGTGCCATCTCACGGCATTACTGGTGCGATCTCTTCTAGTTTTCAGGAAGTACATTTCTTGAGTAAGGTCTAAAACTTTCATTTCTAAGCTATTTATTTTCCTATCAGAATGTCCTTCCTCATGAATTTTGATTTCACTTGCTATTTCTTGCTTCATTTCTTTTAGGTGTTCATATAATTCTTGTATAAAGATCATTTTTTTCATTAAGTCACTATTTAAATAACAGTGCTACGTGATCACTTCTTGGCAATCTCTAGTGTTACAGTAATTTTTAATACTGGTTGATGTTTTGATTTATTCATCTCTCCAGCTTAAGTTCCTGAAGTAGGGGTTCTGTGTCAGGGCCGGCTCAGCTCTCCACTATGCATCTGCTCAGATTGCTCCTTTTTGCTTGTCCTTTCCTTAGATTCCTGTGCTGACATCCATCTTGAGGGGTTGGCCCCTACCCACCAAACCTCCAGATTGCTGAGGTTCAGCGTACTAGATCTTCAGGGTACTCTCTTGCCTTTCAGGTCAGTTAGGAATCTAGGTACCCCAGAACCCCTGGGCCATCAGGGTCTGAGTAATGCTGCCATTCCTTGAGAGGTCAAAGATTCCCATCTTGGGACTTTTTTTAGGGGCCTTTTCTATCTCCGCAAGACACATTCTATAGTTTCTAGCAACTGACAGCCTTTCTTGACAACAGAATCTGCATGCTAACCTTCTCATGTGCCTGGAGTACCATGGTTCCAGGTTCCAGCATGACATGTTGACCATTAAGAAACACTTCAATCAAGTTGCTGGCTGCTGTGGTAGTTGTTCGCATGCATCCTTTAGGACACTGAGCATGGTCAGCTAAGGCCCTGCATACAGGTAATTGTAACATCTTGCTTCTGGGAGGAAGCGCTGGCCACTGTTGGGCCGCCTGGACCCTAGGAGATTTCTTTCCAAGTTTTGTCTTTTTTAAAAAACCAGTATTTTATTTTTTCCCAATTACATGTAAAGACAATTTTTAACATTCATTTTTATTTCTAATTCCAAATTTTCTCCCTTCCTCATCTCCTCCTTCCCCAAGATGTAAGCAATTTGATATAGGTTGTATATGTGTAATCATGTAAAACATATGTCCATAAGTCACGTTATAAAAGAAGAAACAGACTAAAAGAAAAAAAACCATACACACAAAAAAGTGAAAAACAGTATGTTTTGATCTGCATTCAGATTTCATCAGTTCTTTCTCTGGGTCTGGACAACATTTTCATCACAAGTCCTTCAGAAATATCTTGTATCACTGTATTGCTGAGAATAGCTAAGTCATTCACAGCTGATCATTGCACAGTGTTCCTATTACTGTGTACAATGTTCTCCTGGTTCTGCTCACTTCACTTTCCATCAGTTTGTGTAGATCTTTCTAGGTTTTTCTGAAATCTGCCTGCTTACCATTTCTTATAGTACAATAGTATTCCATTACATTCATATACCACAAATTGTTCAGCCATCTCCTTCTGAAGGACATCCCCTCAATTTCCAGTCTTTTCCAAACTACTGTACAATGTGAAAGTATTTGCAGATTCTATACATGATTGCATGCCACCATGGGGGGGCGGGGGAAGGGAGGGGAGAAAATCTGAAACTCAAGTGATTGTGGAACTGAATCTTGTAAATTAAAAGTAAATGAGTAAATAAAAAAAAATTAAAAAAAAATTTCCAGTCTTTTGCCACAACTGAAAAAGAGCTGTTATAAATATTTTTGTACATATAGGTCCTTTACATTTTAAAAAATCTCTTGTGGGATACAGACCTAGTTGTAATATTGCCGTGTCAATGGGCATACACAGCTTGACTGCCTTTGGGACATAGGTCCATACTGCTCTCCAGAACAGCTGGATCAGTTCACAACTCCACCAAAAGGGCATCAGATACTTTCCAATTTTCCCACATCCCCTCCCACAATTTATCATTTTCCTTTTCTGTCTGTCATACTAGTCAATCTGATAAGTGTGAGGTAGTACTTCAGAGTTGTTTTAATTTGCATTTTTCTAATCAATAATAATTTAGAGCATTTTTCATGATTATAGACAGTTTTGATTTCTTCCTCCAAAACATATCTTTTAACTACTTATCAACCAGGGAATGACTTGTATTCTTATAAATTTGACTCAGTTGTCTGTATACTTGAGAAACGAGGCCCTAATCAGAGACACCTTCTATAAAAAGTGTTTCCCAACTTTCTCCTTTCCTTCTAATATTGTATGCATTGGTTTTGTTTATGCTCTCGTAATTTGCTTAAGGCATCACCCTTTATGTCTAAATCAGGTACCCATTTTGACTTTATCTTGGTATACAGTGGTCTATATCTAGTTTTTGCCATAGTATTTTTCTAGTTTTCCCAGCAGTTTTTGTCAAAAAGTGAGTTCTTGTCCCAAAAGCTGGAGTCTTTGGGTCAAACACTAATCAAATACTAGATTATGATGGTCATTTGCTACTGTCTTGTGTACCTAATCCACTCCACTGATCCACCTGTCTCTCTATTTCTTAGCCACTATCAGACAGTTTTGATGATTATCACTTTATGATATAGTTTGAGATAGCTGGCACAGATAGGCCACCTTCACATTTTTTTCCCATTAATTCTCTTGATATTCTTGTCCTTTTGTTCTTCCAGATGAAGTCTGTTCTTATTTTTTCTAGCTCTACAAAATAATTTTTCATAGTTTTTACTGTTAGGGCCCTGAATAAATAACTTACTTTAGGTAGAATTGTCATTTTTCTTATTTGGCATGGTCTACCCATGAGCAATCAGTATTATTCCCATTGTTTAGATCTGACTTTTATTATTTACAGTAATTTTAAATGAAATTTCTTTTCCTATCTCTTGCTGCTGAACTTTGTCAGTAATATACAGAAACGTCGATGACTTACGTGGGTTTATTTTATATTCTGCAACTTTGCTAAAGCTGTTCATTATTTCAACTAGTTCTTCAGTTGATTCTCTAAATATACTATCATATCATCTGCAAAGAGTAATAGTTTTATTTCTTCATTGTTTATTTTAAGTCTTTCAATTTCTTTTTCTTCTCTTATTGCTATAACTAACATTTCAAGTACAATATTGAATAATAATGGTGATAATGGGCATCCTTGATTCACTCTTGACCTTACTGGGAAGACTTCTAGCTTTATCAATAACCCATTACAGATGATAATTGCTGAAGGTTTTATATAGATACTGCTTATCATAATGCTTTGTATTCCATGAATCTATAAGGTCACACAAATTCCTGGGGTAGACACAGCCACAGAGATGATGTCATTTGAAGATTCTCTGAGTATTCAGTAAGACATAAAGCAAGAAGACTGCCAAACATGTTCACCAATATCACTTTTTGAAGGTACTAACAAATGAAAGATGTCTTGAATAAAGTGCAAGTAGAAGAAAAGTTTCCTACAGATGACAAGGTTTTCCAGAAATTCTGAACTGTATTTATTTACAACTGATTATACCAAGTTGCAGACTGACTCCATCAAATCCCAAAAATACTATAGGTCTTCCTTAATGAAAGTCAGAGCCATTCAAAAGACTGAATTATCCAGACAGGAAAAAAAGAAAATAGATATATAGTATTGTTTTTCCTTCTAAGATTATGACAATTTGGATGAGCAACTCATAGAGTTGGTTCAGCACACATTTATTTATGTCCTGAGTCATAGACAATGAACTGAGCCCAGAACTGAGCAGGTTGGATGAATATGAGAGATTATAAAACACTTTTAATGGTGTCAAGTTACGCTGTTTTAATATCAAGATTATCCAGGTAAGTGTACACAGTTACAAATCACGAAATACTACAATTTTAGATGAACCAAACTATCTGTGAAACATTTAAAGAACAAAAGGAACATGAATAACTCATTGGATGGATCTTCTATGGAACTCCTGTATCATCAAAATGTGTGGTATTAATTATTTCTTGCTTAAAATGCTATCTCAATGTAGTATGGAAGTTATCTTGGGGTCTTGAAGGATATACTAGTGAACTTAGTCCAGTAATCCTGAGTCATCACTGAATGCACTAGCCACCATTTCCTCCTTTCCCCACCATGACCCCTTGTTGAACAGTTCAACTCCATATTGTTTCTTCTCTTCAATCTCCTGCTCCATTATCATTATCACCAACCGTGCCATGTCTCAGCCTTGGATCACTCCCACTATGTTTCCTTTGCTCCTAAATACATACTGATGAATGAAGACAGAGAAAAATTTCACAGCTGTTTTGCCTGGGACAACAAATATATGTTACACAACCTCAGCTTGGTCCTTACTGTGGCTAGGCAATCCTTTTATACCTCCCAATTAACCCACTATCCCTCTCAGCACACTGGCTTTTCCAAACCTTTTCATCACTTCTGGAACCTCTCATGGTTCCCTTTACCCTCTCAGATGAGAACTGTGCCTTATATTTTACAGAAAAACATTGAGTCATCTGCTGTGAGAGCCTTCTTCACTCATCTAATATCACTCAGAAGCTTTCTTTCGCTATTTCTACCTCCTCCCTTCTTTCACATGAACTAGCCTTTCTCTTTGCCAAAACCAAATTTTCTACATGCACGACTGCTCCCATTTTATCCCATCTCCTCCAGCAAAATACCTCCTCCATCAGTTCCACTTTCTCATTTATCTCCCTATCCACAACCTGCTTCTCCACTCCTACAAACATGCCGAGGTCTCCCACGTATGAAAAAGACCCTTAACTGATCTATTCATTCCCATTATCATTGAATATATCTCCTATGTTTTGTGGTACCTCTACTGTCTCTCCCTTTATTCTCTTCCTCATGCTCATCACTGAACCAAAACTGTTCTCTCCAAAGTTCTTAATAATTAATTCTAAAATCAACTGGCCTTTTCTCAATTCTCATCATTCTTGACCTCTTTGCAGCCACTGACACTGTCGATCATTTCTTCCTTGATACTCCCTTCACTCTGGGTTTTCAGGACAACACTTTTTCCTGGTTTTCCTCCTACCTATTTGCCTGGTCCTTACTATCTTTTGCTGGATTTTCACACAAGTCACATCCACTAACTGCATCAGTGTCCCACAGGGCTCTGCCCTGGGCCCTCTTTTTTTCTTCCTCTATATTATTTCCCTTGGTGATCACATCAGTTCCCATGGATTCCTTTATTATTTCTACACTGATGATTCCGAAATCTAACTACCCAGCTCTAAACCTCTCTGCTGGATGCCCCATAGACATCGTAAACTCTACATGTCCAAAACTGAACTAATTTCTTTCTCCTCCAATTCTCCCTTCTTCCAAAACTTATTATTGTAGAAGGTACCACCATCTTTCCAGTCACTAGGACTTTCAACCTATATGTCATCTTTGATTCCTCATTCTCTCTCACCACTCCCTTGCCATATATGATCTGCTGCCAAGACCCGTCAATTTCACCTTTGTAACATTTCTCCAATATGCTACCTTCTGTCCTCAGATACTACTACCATCCTAGTACAGGCCTTCATCTCCTTACCCCTAGACTACTACATAATCTACTGGTTAGTTTACCTACCACAAGTCTCTCCCCACTCCAATCCACACTCTACTTACTCAGTTGCCAAAGTGATTTTCCTAAAATGCAGGTCCAACTATGTTATATCCCCCATTAATAAACTCCAGTGCCTCCCTATCACATTCAGGACCAAATAGAAATTCTCTGTTCAAAGTAATTGATAACTAACTTCCTCCCCCCCATCCCAATCTTCTTAAATCTTATATCACTACTTACTTCTTCCTCCCCCAGCCTCTTATTCTTTGAGCTAATAACACCGGCCTCTCTGCCCTTCCTCAAACAAGGTATTCCATTTCCCAGTTTCATTAGCTGTCTCCTATGCCTGGAATGCACCACTTCTTCATCTCTGTATCATGGTTTCCTTGACTTCCTTCAAGTTACAGAAAAGTTTCTTCAGGAACCCTTTCTCAATCCCCCTTAATGTTACGGCCTTCTCTACGTTGATTACTTCCTCTTTACCCCCCACACAGCTGGTTCATGTGTGGCTATTCGCATGTTGACCCCTCCATTAGATTATGAGCTCCTCAAGGGCAGAGACCTCCTTTTGCTTTTCTTTGTATTCCCAGCACTTAGTGAAGGGCAGGAACCATAATAGGTGCTTAATAAACGTTCATTTGCTGACCAACTTTGTTCTTAGAACAAAGGTCAAAGTAAATCTAAAAATTAAAAGAAAGGATAAAAATGAAAAGGTATTATGGGTGATTACAGCAGCTTCAACTCATCCTGTTTAAACATTTTTAAAAATAAGGATCAGAATTCAAGAGAAGCTTAACTGGGGCCAAGTAGTTACCACAAAAGAAGCTAAAACACCAAAATCATGCTAAAGAGAAAAAGATAGCAGTCAAAGGCAAGACTGCTACATTTGTAAAAAAACAACAACAACAACAACAACAAAAAACCATAAGTAAGTCAGTATGATAAAGTGGTAACAGCAAGAGATTTGAAATAAGTAGGTCTGGATCTGTGATTTTATGGGTATGTGGAATTCTTGATGTGGAAACCCCCCTGACCAAGGCCAACTGAAATTTCTGACCCCAGAGAATGGCCTAGGGTATTGAAGCTATTTAAATGACTTGCCCATGGTGATACTGTTAAGAATATGTCAGAGGTAAGATTTGAATAGAAATCTTCTTGAATCCAAGGCCAGCTTTCTCTCAACTACCTAATAGTTTCTCTCATGAGGTAGATAATGCAAATAATACTTTCTGTTTTACAGATGTGGAAAATGAGGCTCAGAGAAGTTAGTGTTCATAGTCACAAAATTGTGTAGATATCAAAGTTGAGATATAACCCCCACCTCCTTGACTCTGAGTCCGGAGTTCTACATACACTATGGTAGCTACCTCTAAGCTTCAAAGTGTTATTAATTACTATAAGTAGGTAACTCATAATCTCTTGGAGCCTCAATTTTCTTTATCTATGAAATCAAGATGATGATACCTATCAAATCTACCTCTACAGCAGGAAGTTTAAGTCTCTGGACTTATTTTTAAAAATACTGTCCTGGCTAACATGGCAAAAAAGGAAAATGATAAATGTTGGAGAAGATGTGGGAATGTTGGAACATTAATTCACTGTTGGTGAAGCTGTGAGCTTCAACCATTCTGGAGAGCAATCTGGAACTATGCCCAAAGGGCTATAAAAATGTACATACTTTTTGATGCAGCAATACTACTTCTAGGGCTGTATCCCAAAGAGATCATACAAATAGGAAAAGGACCTACATGTACAAAAAAAATTTATAGCAGCACTTTTTGTGGTGGTCAAGAACTGGAAATCGAGGGATGCCCATCAATTGGGGAATGGCTAAACAAGTTGTGGTATATGAATGTAATGTAATACTATTGTGCTATAAGAAATGATGAACTGGAAAACTTCAGAGAAACCTGGAAAGACTTATATGAACTGATGTTGAGTGAGGGGAGCAGAATAAAGAGGACACTGTACATAGTAACTGCCACAGTATGCAACGACTGATTTTGATAGATTTAGTTCTTCTTTGCAATGAAGGACCTAAAACAATTCCAGTGGACACATGACAGAAAATGCCAGTCACATCCAGAGAAAGAATTATGGAGTTGGAATGCAGAGCAAAGCAGTCTATTTTCTTTTTTGTTTTGTTTTATTTGTTTTTTCTTTCTAATGGTTTTCCCCATTTGTTATAATTCTTCTATGCAACATGACTGGTGTGAAAAGGTGTTTAACAGGAATTTATGTGTAGAGCCCATATCAGATTGCAAGTTGTCTTGGGAAGGAAGGGGGGAAGGAGGGGGAGAAAATTTAAAACTTACGGAAGTGAACGCTGAAAACTAAAAATTTAATAAATTGGGGGGAAAAATTTAAAAATATTTTCTCAAAAATCTCAGTGCATTTCTAAACTCTTAATAGAATTACTCACCAAGACTTTTGGGATAGACTCCTTATATTTAAATATAATTTATTTATTTATCAAAATTTATGTATTTTATTTGATACATTTAGAAGCATTATTTTGAATAAGCATTGCCAGAATGGCAATTGCTCTAAGGGTTAAGTTCAAATAAGATAAATGTATTTGAGTGCTCTATAAACTATTAAGGTTCTATTATAATTTGAAATAATACACAAATAGAAATACTGAATTTAACCATCATTTACTACTAGGAACATATTTTTGCGTAAGAACAAGAGTGCTACCAATTCTGGATGCCAAAAATATATTTCACTTAACTATAGGCACTGGTAGTAAGACTAGTTAGTCAATTAACTTGCACTTATTGAGCACTTACTATGTGGGAGGCATTGTGCTAAGCACTGGACCAGGAATTTGCCAATTATGTTTTATTTTAGGCAGTGGGAATGAAACTTTCATTGGTGATAGCCTGTATAGCCTAGATCACAGGCTCTAAGAGTAGAAATATGGGAGTAAGTGAAAATGGAGTATATATGGTTCTCAAGTGGGGAGTAGGATGGAAGCTGGGGAAGGGGAAAAGGTGTCGACAGACAGAGATGAGAAGATGAGAACCAAGAGATATAGAAACTGGGCTGAGTGATGGGGGCATCTCTGACACTTCAGTTCTGAAGAGAAATGTCACCCATACCAAAGTGTTATTAGAGTGCTAAGGGCCTTAAAAGTGAGACTACCTTGTACTAAGTACTTCTTGGTACTAGATTAACTAAATGGTGCAAGAATGGGTTGAAGGCTGCCTAAAAAGAAGCTAACATACTGAAATCTTATCTATAATGCATAGCATTACAGTAAGATTCCAATATAGTAATCCTCAAATGTAAGTATTAACTTTTCAATTAACGTTATATAACCAATTACCTTTATTATTTGCAACTGGACCCCTTCATCTGTTTGAGGACCTTGGAAACAGGCACATATTGTCTCAATAATTCTATCAATTAATTTTTTGCCAGGAGTAGTATTATCTGGAGCATTGCCAGTTAAGTGTCCATAAGCAATAAGTTTCTGGAGAAGGAAAAAAGACAATTATCAGGCCTCAATAAGGAGTTAAAATACTTATTAATTACATACATATATCCTCACTACTATTACTATCCTCATTCTACTTTGAGGTGCTATGTTCTAGAAGGATCTGTGATTTCTCATCATGGGGCATTTCAGCCACAAGCAAATATCTATCTATAACTTAGCTGATAAGTCCCAGGGAACTGCCGAAGTTAAGTGATGTTCTTAGCTTCCCATAACCAGTAAGGATAGGAGGTAGGATGTTTTGAGATACTTTGGCAAAAGATAGCATTATTTACAAAATTTTTATCTTCATCATGGTATTTACTGAAATGTCAATATATTTTGAAAGAAATATTTCTACTGGTAGTATACATATAAAAGTAACTCCATTTGCGAGAATTACAATAAATAATGGTTAAAACCCAGAAGAAGGTACTCTGAAAACTTGGATCTGAACCAGAAGGGCAAAGATAGTAGAATGAGTTTCCATTTAAGCAAATTTTATTTTTCCTATTTAAATTGAAATCCATCATATTTTAAGAGATTTAATAGGCCTAAATTTGGGCTGAGCATTTCCTGAGAGACTGATTTCTACACAAGGGCTACAGCATGTTACATATTAATCAATTTTTGGGGTCTGGACGTTGGGGTCTAGATTTTGTCACTGTGGGGGTAACTCTCAGTACACAAAGTCCCTCTATCAATGTAGATCTACATCTCATCATCTTATGGAGTTACCTGAAGCACTGAGAGGTTATGCCAGGCTACTATACCATTCTCAAAAATAAAAGTTCCAGATACTACATCTTTATTTGAACCATTACTATCTTCGAGTAAATATGTTCTGAATTTTACAACTGTTCAATTTCTTACTGTGCTTTATAGATGTGTTGTAGGTTGAGGCAATACTTTTTATTAGAGATATCAGTAATCAAGTTTTTGTCTTATTTCAGTTAATCGATGGGTTATTTGGAGTTATAAATGGAATTCTGCTGTTGCTACTGAAAATGTGCTAATTGTCCTCTCCAGCAAATGAAAGCAGTATGAACCATCAGTTGTGGTTGGTGTTTTGGACACACAATTAAAACTGATAAGACTCTAGGTAACGTTATTTTATACAAACCTGTAAACAATCTAGGGATGTACTAACTATCCGGGGACATTTGGACTGGCATGCCAGCTCAAATGGTAGGAAGTATTTATCTGCTTCAATAAAACTAGTCTTCGATTTCACCGGAGGAAGAGTACTTGAACCAGCTTTTGCTTCTCCATGAGGGGGACTAAACAAAAAAGAATATTCTGATTAGATATAGGTATTAAACTGAGTTAGTGATTATCTACCATTTTACAGATGAGAAGATCATATAACAAGTTAAGAGGTAAATCCATGTCTAGAACCACATTTCTGGCTCCTGTGTTTTTGTCTTTTCTCCAAAATTCAAGTTTTCCTCGTAGAAAATGATTCTCTTACATTTAACCAGCTCTATGTCAGAATGCTTTAAGAAATATACATTACCTTACTTGTCCTTAGATAAATTAGTAAGCCTTTGAGAAACTGTAACACTAACAGATATAGGTCACTAGTAGCAAAGAAATCTAATATATTTTCTAAGTACGGCTCAAACACTTTGAGGAAGAAAAATTCTCAAGATGTGACTACAGAAGTGTAAAAATAAGCTTATACAGAGTTATGTAAGTCTATTGCTGGCAATATTAATATAAAGGTTTTTTAAAATTTTACTATGGCACAATTACTTCTTTAAAAAGACAATCATATAATTGCTATAGGGATCATATATAGAAACCATGCTAGCTTAGGTAAATCATGCAAATTTTTTACAAAATAGTTAATAATTTAGCTAAGATTTACCAAAAAAATTATGTTTACTAAGTAAAAAAAAAAAATCACTAACCTTTGTTTTTCCGTTTCAGCCTTTATTTCCTCTGCAAATATATATATATAAAAAAACACAAGTTAGATTTCTAAGTACATGGCTAAAGTAAACAGACCTGAAAAACTTATAATTTAAATTCTTACAAAAAATGGAAATGGTAGCTCAGTCACACAAACATCAACTATGATTCAATATGAGTTGACAAGTAGATAAGCTAAAATGTACGCTACTTAGGATATTACACACAAGCAACTATGAATACTGCAAATGTAAATTTTAAAATTGTTAAAAAGTGTTAAAACAGCTTAAAAATAAAAATTATAGAGCTGAGAAAAAAAGAAAATCAAGGAAGCAAAGGTAGGCAGCTCTGGAAACAATGTGTGGTATTTTATTACATAGTTTTTCTTAAATGGAAATTTATTATTTTATGTTGAATCCTCTCTTATGGTCTGCTGTGTATAGGGTAAAGTTCTTTTTTTCTTTCTCATTCTGTATCTAAGTTTAAAATAAAAAAAAAATTACCAAAAAACCCCCCAAACAACAGACTTTAGAGAACTGTGTAAAATTTGAGTTTCCTGGCTCTACAAACAGATAGTTATTAATACCTTAAAAATGCTAAATAAGCATCATAACTCCTCTGTATCCCCTTCTCAGAGCATAATGGGTACACTGTACATAGAAAAGCATCACATTTAAAGCCTGGGAGGGCCTCAGTGATTAGTCCAAGTATTTTTTTAAAGATTAAAAAACAGGCTCACTTGTGGTCTGACTGATAAATCAGGGCAGGGATTTTATATTCTTGCTCACTGATTGATAAAGGCTACTTCTTGTTTTATTGAGATGATAATGATTGGTACAAGCAACAGCTGTTCTGTTTCAATAAGGTAAAGCTCAGAAACAAGACATTTTAAAAAGACTTGCAACCATAAAAATAGATTATTTGAATAAAGTCAAATGTTTTAAAAATGTTCAAAAATATATCAATAAAATAGTTATTAATCTTTTAATATTGTATATACTAAAATAAAACATAAGATAAACATCTGAAGTAAGCTGCTGTCTATTATCAAAGTTCTCTTAAAGTTAACTAGTTTTTTGTGATGGAAAAGGACATGTGTGATGAGTATTTTTTTCTCTTCAATTCCAAATTCAGCAAACGTATTAAGTAACTACCATATCTAAGGCATTGTGCATCGTGTTTGGTTTGTTTTGGTACAAAGTACCAAGATATAAAAGTAGTATGAACTATATTGCTTCCCAATCACAAAAAAATGTAGAAATTAAATCTAACACCTACATTTTTCTTAGTTACAAACACATATTTGTATGTTATATATAAATTATATAACCTTTCTAAAGAAATAGAAAGTTTAGAGTTTTAAAGTACAAATCACAAATCTAATGCAGAAAACTTTTCTTTAAAGATTGACATTCAGCACATTAGAAAAGTCTAAGAAATAAATGAAGAAGGCACAAATTAGAATTCCAGAGTTTTCAATCTCATGAGAAAAGAAGAAGAAGCTTTATGATATTTTTGGACATTTTTCCTGCCAAACAGTGCAAAATATGTTCCAATAACAGTAATGGTGAATAAATATGGTCACAGGGATTTGGGTTTTACTTAAGTTACAAAGAAAAAAGGGAGAGGTAAACAAAAGAATGGCAATAGCAGAATGAAAGATTAAACAAAGCAGAGAATAATATTTCTATAAAGTCAGATGGCAGAGATAAGGACACTATGGTAGTAGACACATAGGTAGTAGATTTAGATATCACTCTAGGCATAGGCAAAATGAGATAAAAGTCTTAAACTGGCTATGGATTATGCAAAACTGAGACCAATCTAAAGATAGCAATCCTTTTATTTGGAGGGAAAAGCAGTGGCTTTGATCAGTATTTAGTTCACTGCAATGGCAAATAATCTATCTGGTTGTTTCAGTTGTATCTGACTCTGTGATTCCATTTTGGGGATTTCCTGGCAAAGATACTAGAGTGCCATTTCCTTCTCCAGTTCATTTTACAGATGAGGCAAACAGGGTTTAGTGTCTTGTTGAGGGTCACAATGCTATTGTCTGAGCCCAAATTTGAACCCCGATCTTTCTAACTCCAGACATGGAGCTTTACCCACTTCACCATCCTAGATGCCCCAAATGTCCCCAATATTAGTATAGTATTATGATCTTTAAAATTTTATTTTTAAAATTTTCATAACTTCAATGCTTCAATATTTTAAGTTCTACCTTTCAAAGATGTGGTTCATACAAAGCTTTTAAGTATAAAAACTTTGTCATCTTTTACTGAAAGGTGTTAGCTACATACAATTACTGTAAAAACAAAAGAAAAGTATTAAATACTACTGAGGGTATTTTGTCTAACAGAGATAAAGAGCTTTCCTTAAATTATCTCATCTGAACCTCAGAAGACCTTAGTAAAATAGCAGGTAGTAGATTTAAACCACTCTAGTGCTAAGTTGGCACTGGCAAAATGAGATAAAAGTCTTCATACAATTCTCACTTGAGATTGTCCACTTCATAGACAAATTTTGCTTTTATTTAGTAGATAAGTTATTCTTTCAGTCTATATTAGACTGTGAGCTCCTTCCTAAAGAGGAAAGACTTTTTTTTCTGTCTTTGTAGCCAGACTGCCTAGCCTCCCCATTGCTAGGTGACAAATTTTGGGAAGTGGTGAAAACTAACATCAGATTTCTAATCTTCATGAAAAAAAAGGAATGGGTATTTCAAGACCTTTGCTCTCCATTTATTTAAAATGAACCCGAACCATGAACATTTTAATAGAGTAAGATATGCTTGATGATAGAATTTTTATGTACTCAAAATGCTCCAGGTTATAATAAATGGAGAGTTCAATCTACATTAGAGAAAAATATTTTTCTTTTACAAGAAAGTCTTCTGTATCTTATAACAATATTTAAAAATCAAACACCTCAAGTTAAATACAATATATTTTAAACAAATGACCCCATCATAAAACAAAAAGGATTAAGGAATCTTAGCTATCTTGATCTAACCTTTTCTGTGTGTCATGGACCCCTTTGGCAGTCTAGTGAACCATTAGATTTCTTCTCAGAAGAATGTTTTAAATAATTGAAGGAAATGTTAAATTTCAGTTAGAGATTACTGAAAATAAAGATGCAATTTCCCCCCATGTCTGAATTCTCTCCTTTCTCAATTCTGCTTCCTGGCTTCCTTCAAGTCCCAAAAAAAACCCAACCTTCTCCAAAAACAATGAAATTTCTTCCCCTTCGAGATAATTTCCAATTTATCCTTTATTTTCCTTGTTTGTACAAAGTTTTTGCATGTTCTCTTCCCCATTAGAATGTGGGCTCCTTGAGGACAGGGACTATATTCCCTTCTAAACTATTTACTTTGTATATATTTGTACTTACTAACTTTATGTTTATGCTGTATCTATATTTGTATATACTTACTATATCCTCTATTAGAATGTAAACCCACTAAATGGGATTTGTTTCATTTTTTGTATTTGCACTCATAACACCTAACCTTGTGCCTGGCACATACTAAGATCTTAATAAATATATATATGGAAGGACTGACTGATTTAAAGCCACATTTCCTAGATAAGTAATATTTTTTTCCACAATGGAGTGTCTATAAATTAATGAATTTTCCTTTCAGCCTCAATGGAGCCTGTGAAGAAAATTTCAGAATATTATAAGCAATAGCAGCATCACTTAAGTAAATGTAATATCTGCAAAAGTTACTACTTTGAAGAACATTCACTTGGATGTACACCTGAAATTTAAAAACAAAAATAAAACCTGTGTTACAAAGGCTCTAGCTACCCTATATCAGCGAACATTCAAGGCCAAGAAACCAGGTTATTCTGTGGTATTCTCCTTCCCTATCATCATAACCATCCCTAGCTAAACATAGACACCATTGAGAAGAGAGCACTTTGGCAGTCCTCTGGTACTTCCCCTTGAGTCCCTCACCCAGTCCCATTTTCATTACTCTCAAATGCATTTTTTTGGGGTTTAGGTGAATAGAAAAAGAGGACAATATATGTGTGATGCCAAAGTGCAGTCTAAGAAAGGGTGCTCCATGCTTTTGGTTTAGGCTCTGGAAAGACAAAGGAACAAGTATAGGAACTAGAAACTAGGATGTTTGACTCTCAGTCCTAAGTTCTTTTCAGCAAGGTTGCTGACATTTGGCCTTCTGAGACAACACCAAGGTTCATTATCAGGCACCAGGTGTTCTATCTAGACCAGTGGTTCTCAACCTTCCTAATGCCGTGATCCTTTAATACTCATATGTGGGCGTATCTGCATGTGGGCGGACCCACCTGGAGACAGAGGAGTGGTGTGTCGGTTCCTAAGACCATCGGAAATGTGTGTTTTCTGATGGTCTTAGGCAACCCCTGTGAAAGGGTCGTTCCACCCCAAAGGGATCATCACCCACAGATTGAGAACTGCTGATCTAGACTATTGGCTCCTAGCTTTATGACTTGGGAAAAGTGGTTAAGTAGGAAAGTGAAGGAACCCTGGTTATAAAGCAGCCTTTTCCAATGGTTCCTGGCCTGGGCCTGATCCAGCCTGAAGCTGGGTAGAATGTAAGTAGCAAAATTATAACTCCTATATAGACCAGCACTGAAGGAATATAGCTCAACAGGACAAGTTTCATCCCCAGTCTTTGGCTAGGCCACAGTACCAACTCAACCAGTCAGGTAACCATATTCTCTCACACTTTACCTGCAGAATTTCACAGGATTGAATCAAAGCCATTCATGTCCCTGTCCCCCTCCCCATCATCTCACCATTCAATCATCTCTTCTGAGTCTAAGTACTGCACCCCTCACCCTTACTTTCTTCCTTAGAGGAGTACATACATTGACAAACCTCTAAATTTCTCATGCAGGGTCTCAGGCTAGTTCTTCTTTCATCCTCTACCTGCTGTCCCAGTTGGTCACTGTTTGGGTTTTGATGTGAGTATAAATAGCAACTATTTCAGTTCTGACCAGAAACTCTAAAGGTCTTCCCCTCTCAAATTGACTTTTTTTTGAATAGGCAAATGAGGCCATCTTTTGCCTTATTTCTTACCCAACCTTCAGTCACTGAATGGTTATTGCTTCAGACAAACTGAGACTCCGGAAAGACTTAGTTTAAAAAGGTCAAGGTCTCTCAGTGCATCCAAGGCCATTTCCAGTTGCCCTGATGTATGTCTTGGCACTGAAGCCAGATGGCTCCAGAGGAGAGAGTGAGACTGGTGACTCTGCACAGCCAGCCTCCCTTAAATACAATTCACTTGCAAGTTAAGGCATCACCTTCCTGATATCACTGGTCCTCTTCCAGAATGAAGGACAAACAACTTAATCTCCTATATTACAGTGACTTATCAGTACCTTCACTTCTACCCTCTTTCTTCTTTTCTTTCCTCCAACCCACTACTTGCCCAATGTGTTATAAGATACTTAAGATTCTAAGTATTTTCTAAAAGCTAAAAGATACCTTCAAAAGTAGTCAATGTTGGAGAGGTTGTAGGAAGACAGGCATACCAATACATTGACTGTTGGTGGAGCTATGAATCGGCACAGATATAGTACAGAGTACTTCAGAATCATTCATATACAGTGACTGAAAACATCCACACACTTTGGCCCAAAGATTCTGTTGAAAGTACATAATTCAAGGCGGTCAATGACAAAAAAAAAGGGCCTATATAAACCAAAATAATTATAGAAGCTCTTTTTCTGGTTGCCAAGAATTAGAAGCAAAGTACATGTCCACTGACTAGGGAACGGTTAATTAAATTGTGGTTCATAATGTAATGGAATATTACTGTGCTATAAGATACAAAAAAAGTTACTATAGAGAAGCATGGAAAGATTTATATGAACTGATAGAAAGTGACATATGGCAAGCCAAGAAAACAATATACACAAAAATTACAATACTATAAATTGAAAGAACCACCATAAAGTAACACTTAATATTGCAAAATTACAAGAACAAGCATATCCCCAAAGAAGAGATATGAGAAGACCTCTAACTACTCCCTTGTAGAGGTGGGAGGCAGGGTGTATGTAGAAATTTCATATAACGACCTTTTCAATAACCTGGTAGGTTTTGATGATTTTTTTCTTTCATTCTTTTCTTTTTTCACTTTAATATAAAATCTTAAATTTAGAAATACAAGTAAAGATGGAAAAAATTAAAGCCTCCTCCTCTGTTAATTTCTTTCTTCTTACATCCCGATTTTGCTTATTTTTTCTAGTACCTTTCCTGTTTTTTGTTCTTAGGATCCTCTAGGAGAAAAAAATGCTTTGGAGAATGAGTACCTGACCAAACTGGAGAGTGAGTATTCTGTAATCTTTGGATTTTGTTTTTTAAGAAATCCAGTAAAAAAGACCAAAGATTAGTCTTGTTCACTGGATACCATATATTTAGATCATATATTCAGATTTAGATATTTAGAGCTGAAAGATCATATATTTCTAATCCAACCTCATCTTACAAATTAGAAAACTGAGGCCCAGGGAGATTAAATGACTTGCCCAAGATGACAGGCAGTACAGGATAATCAAGATTTGAACCAGGCCTTTTGACTCCAAAGTCAGTGCTTTTTCTTACTGTACCATGCTGTTTTAATCAGAAATGTCCCCAATTGCCTATTAAACCATTTTAGCACGCAAATATTACTGGAATGGCAAAGCCTAAGAGAAAAGCCATGATAAGATGTGCCCTGGTCACCATAATCAGAATGGTACAATTCCCTCCAATAAACTCTCATGCACTTCTTTAGATTATTTGGTTTTCTTTATTTCTAGAATTGGTAAATAAGGAGGAAATGAACTGACTACAAAGTGCACTTATGTGAGGCAGTCCACTGTGAAAACTTATTTTTCTATTTAAAGTAAAATTATGGCTGTACCTGCAGTTTGACTTAAGAACAAGGTAATGAGACTGATCTAGAGACCACACAAATACCAGTCTCACTTCTTTGTAGTCACGTCTGTTATTTTTTTCAGTTGAGATTATCTGGACACAGACAGACCTAAAGAACCTGTTTGAAGGATGAATCTACAAAGATAAGACAGTGTGATATGTAGGGGAAGGAAAGACCAGTGGACTTGGGGTCGAGAGACCAGGATGCTCGTCCCATCTCCTACACTTCATAGCTGCTCGACCTTTGTCAAGTCATTTAATATTCTGAGCTCCAAACTTTAGAGAGCTCCAGAATGCACAAAATGACAGAGAAACAAAGCCCGTGCTGAAGGCGGCCTGGTAGGCAGACAGGAAGGGTTCATCAAAGCCTGCTGGGAGCCGAGACGTGTAGTGGCTTTAGCCCCAGGGTGGCCAGGACAAGCCATGGCTGGAGCATTCAGGAAAGTGGATCACCAGAAGCTGTGGCAGTTTCCAGAATTCTCAATCCATAAAAACCAAGGACAAAGTGAAAGGTCAGTGGAACTTGGCTAACTTTTGGGGAGAGAAGCAGGTTAGGCCGTCTGCCCCCACGGCAAGAAAGCAGTGGCCCTGCAGTCACCTCCACATGGCTGCTTGAGAGCTTGTGGCCTGCAAACTGCAGGTGGGCCAAGCAATCATTCAGAGGCTAAGTGCTCTTGACTTAACCTGCCTGGATCGGGATTGTGGTCTTGGGTGGTGGTCCTGAGGTGTGTGACCAGTGAGCCAAAGCTGGTAGGGGCTGCAGAGACCGTGGCCTCCTAACAGCTCCAGCAGCTGCAAAAATCCCAGCGATTTGGGACAAAGCACTCCTCTCTAGAAGCAGAGTTCTACTGAGCCCAAAAGTCAAGTAATTGACTGGCAACATGAGCAGGCAAAGGAAGCAAACCAAGCTCAGCAGTCCAGGTTTAGATTCCTTTTTTGGAGACAAAAAGGATCAAAGCATGGAACGGGAGGAAGACAACACTGTCAGAACTCCCACACCAAAAGCTTCCAGGAAAAATGTACACTGGTTACAAGCCATAGAAGAGCTTAAGAAGGATTTTGAAAACCAAATAAGAGAAGTGGAGGAAAAACTGGGGAGAGAAATGAGAATGATGCAAGAAAATCATGAAAAGAGAGTCAACAACCTGATTTAAGAAAATAACACCTTAAAAAATAGACTAACTCAAATGGCAAAAGAGGCCCAAAAAGCCAATGGGGACAAGAACTCCTTAAAAAGTCAAATTTGCCAGATGGAAAAAGAATCTCAAAATCTTTCTGAAGAGAATAATTCCTTCAGAATTAGAGTGGAGCAAATGGAAGCAAATGACTTTATGAGAAA
>CM053580.1:372805856-372817790 GCA_028627135.1 Pseudochirops cupreus | reverse complement strand
CACTGACCTGGAAATTAGATCCAGGAGAGACAATTTAAAAATTATTGGACTACCTGAAAGCCATGATCAAAAAAAGAACTTAGAAAGCATCCTTCAAGAAATTCTCAAAGAAAATTGCCCAGATATTTTAGAACCAGGGGGCAAAATAGAACTTGAAAGAATTTACCAATCACCTCCTGAAAAAGATCCCAAAAAGAAACACATAGGAACGTTATAGCCAGGTTCCAGAGTTCCCAGATCAAGGAGAAAATATTACAAGCTGCCAAGAAGAAACAATTTGAATATTGTGGAAACACAATCAGGATAACACAAGATCTGGCAGCTTCTACATTAAGGGATTGAAGGGCTTGGAATATTATATTCCGGAGGTCAATGGAGCTAGGATTAAAACCAATAATCACCTACTCAGCAAAACTGAGTATACTGTTTCAGGAGAAAATATGGTCATTCAGTGAAACAGAGGACTTTCAAGATTTCTTGATGAAAAAACCAGAGTTGAATACAAAATTTGACATTCAGATACAAGAAGCAAGAGAAGCATGAGAAGGTAAACAGGGTAAAGAAATTATACGGAACTTATCAAAGTTGAACTATTTACTTTCCTATATGGAAAAATGAGAATTGTAACTTATGAAACTTTTCTCAGTATGAGGAGAGGTGAAGGGAATATAAATGTATATATACGTATACATACCTATATGTCTATATAGGAGGATATATGGGTGTATGAATACATACGTGAGTGTGTCTATATATGTGTACAGGTACACATAGAGGGCACAGGATCAACTGATTAGGAAGGGATGATACTTAAAAGGTGAAATTGAGAGATAAGAGAGGAATATAATGAGAGGAGATGGGGAAAGACAGAATGGGGTAAATTATCTCATACAGAAGAGGCAAGACGCTGTTGTGATGGAGGGGAAGAACAGAAAGGCAAAAAGGAATGGGTCAACTTTAATCTCATTGAATATGGCTTGGGGGGGGGAATGACATACACACTAAATAGGGTATCTCGCCCTACAGGACAGTAGGGGGGAAGGGGATGAGAGGGAGGATGATGGAGGGCAGGGCAGGGTACTTAGAAACACACACTCTTGAAATGGGAAAGGGTCAAAGTAGAAAATAGAACAAGTGGGGGGCGGGATAGGATGGACGGAAATATAGTCAGTCTTTCACAATAAATCCACTATGGAAATGTTTTGCGTAGCTACTCACATACAACCTATATTGAATTGTTTATCTTCCCAGTAAGGGTGGGTGACGAGGGAGGAAGGGAAAGAATCTGGAATCCAAAGTTTTAAAATAAAATGTTTAAAAATATATATTATTATTATTATTATTTTTACACATAACTGGGAAATAAGATAAACAGGCAGTGAGGTAAGGAGATCCATCTTGCCCTACCAGAAAATGGGAGGAGAGATGGAGGGGGATATAGGACAGAGCAGATTGGAGGAGGGGGTATACAGTAGGATCGCTGTTTTGGGGTGGTGGGTAGGGGAAAGATGGGGAGAAAATTTGTAACTCACAATCTTGTTGAAATGAATGATGTAAATTGAAAATAAACATAAAACTTAATTTAAAAAAATAAACAAAAAAACCACAAACAAACAGGAATGAACTGAATTATTTCTAGGAAGAGTAAAGAAACTGGCTTGTACGAAAAAGTCATTTTAGTGTACATTAACTTAAGGTCTGTGTGTCAAGCACTTTGACTACATTACCTCCTTTTGTGCCCAAACTACCGTAAGAAGGTAAAAAGTATAATCTAAAGGTGTTACTCCTATTTTATAAATAAGCAAATAAATATAAAAAGTATATCTATCTATACGTATGTGTGTATACATATGTATGTTTGTGGGTATGGGTATGTACACACACACAGACCCACAGAAGAACACATAAGAAAATAGTTACAGAAGGACCTTCAATGATGAGACTGGGAATTACTCTTAGGTTAGGGGTTGGTAAACTTCTTCTATGAAGGGCTGTACAGTAAATATTTTATGCTTTGTGGGTCAAGGGGCAAAACTGAGGATATTCTGCAGAAACGTATGCAACAAGAGAGAAAAGTAATTACCATGAATTTTGTATTGACAAAACTCAAAATAATAACTGAACATAATCTTTTTTGTTTTTATAATACAAGTCCACCAAAGAAAAGAATGGTATTTCTTTTTATTGTTCAAATCATCAAAATCGAAAGCAAATGTTCACCTGGTTAATGCTAATCTGTTATAAGATTTTACATATTTCATCTCTGAAAAATGTCTTTTCACATGGATAAGTAATGCCAAATACTCATGTCAATTGAGAAGTACGGGAATTTACCTGGGCATATTCATTACTTGGAAGGCATTTACAGAATTCCATTAGATTCTTCTCAATAGTTGCATTTTAGCATGGCATTACAGATTAATCATTTCCAAATGAAGGTTACTAGAAGCTCCTTGACTGCACAGTTAAATAAATGGATTTTGAAATATGAGTATTTCTTTTGCACTTGCATCAAGATCAGAAAAGCACTACCAGAACTGTATAGTTTTAGCTTTGAAAATATATCTGCTGCAAATATTTTTGAAAATGGAGATGTTACTTTTTGTTTTAACTTTTGACATGGGAACTATATAATAATTCAGCTGGACGTTACATGTGATTCAAATGTGTTGCTGGCTTGACGTAAATCAAGAATAAATTTAGCACATAAACAATGTTTTGCCTTGTAAGTTTAGATTGGATTCATTAAGAAACACTATCAAGTCAGGAAAAGCTAATTTCCAAAGCCATTCAGTATTTAATAATAGTGGGTGAAGGTAGTTCTCATTCAGAAAAATTTCAATCTTGGCCTTGAGTTAAAAATTTTTTTTCCTTTTTTCTTTTCTTGTTTTGACATAATGGGCATGCACTGATAATAAAAACAAAATAAAATGTCTCTGTATAGTGATACCTGTGGCACTCAAAACACTGTCAAGTTATAACTGCATCACTGTAATTGAGAAAAAAAGCAATGAAGAGCGATAAGAGCACTACATATGGTTTCTGCCACAATTTCACTCTGCAATTGTAACCCAAAAGCAGTCACAAACAATATGTAAATGAACAAGCATGGCTGTATTCCAATAAAACTTTATTTATGGACACTGAAGTTCAAATTTCATATAATTTTCATGTCACAAAATATCAGTCTCCTTTTAATTTTTTCAACCATTTAAAAAATGTAAAAACCATTTCCAGCTTGCAAACTGTACAACAGGTGGCAGAGTGTAGATCAGATTATGCTTACCCCTGCTCTGGAAGAACAGTTATACTGACAACTATATTGAATATGGATTGTACAAACAATAGAGGGCATGCAGGAGAGAGACTGACGAGGAGGAGAAGGAGGACAATGATGATGATGATCTTGCAACAAAATAATGCGAAAACATTTGTAAAGTGCTTAGCACAGTGCCTAGCACACAGCAGGTACTCAAAAAAATGCTTAGTCCCTTTTCCTCTTTTCCTGGTTTGGGGTGTTAATAACTGCTTTAGAAACATGGTAAATTGATTGACTGCATATATCTCACAATGACAAATACTTTTGGGTTAACTGAAATACTCTATCATGAAAATTCAAGTAGGCATATAAATTACTTAAGAAAAATAAATGGTCAATGAAACAGCCTGATATGTTAAAAAAAAAAAAAAAGAGCCCAGGATTTGGAGTCAAAGGATCTAATCTGAAATGATATATTCTACAACTTAAGCTTTCTGGACAGCAATTTCCAAACCTAGTTTCTCTAGAAAAACTCTAAGTCCATGATTCTACAATTATTCCAAACATCCCAGTTACTTTCCAGTGAAACTATTTCTCCAAAAGCATAAAGTTCCTTGGTGGGTACATTAACATACCATTGACAGAGTTGTGAACTGGCTGGGCAATTGTGGAAAACAATTTGGAACTGTGAAAACTGTGCACATCCACAGAATCAGAGATAACACTATTAGGTTTATATCCCAAAAAGATAAAAGAGGAAAAAACCTATATGTACAAAAATATTTGTAGCAACTCATGCTTCAGTGACAAAGCACTGGAAATCAGTTGGGGAATGGCTAAATAAGGAATGGTATATGAATGTAATGGAATATTATTGTGCTGTAAGAAATGCTAAAAGGGGTGGTTAAAGCAAAATCTGGGGAGACTTATATGAACTGATGCAGAGTGAGGTGAGTAGAACTAGAAGAACAATTAATATAATATCAATAATATTGTAAAATCAATTTTGAAAGACTGGTCAATGCACTGACCAACCATAATTCCAGAAGACTCATCAAGAAACATGCTAACCACCTCCAGACAGAATGGTAAAGGACTCACAGTACAGGAAGAGACATTTTTTTAGACACAGCCAATATGGGAATTTGTTTTGCTTCACTACATATTTGTAACAAGTTCTCCCCATCCCCAGCTTGCTTTCTTAATAGGGGTGGGGGAAAAGGAAGGAGACAGAGCAGATTTCTGTTAATTTCAGAAACAAAATTTAATTTTTTAAAAGAGATTAAACTGATTACCTTAGGGAAGCCAAGTGGTGATTTTAATGACTGTAAAGCCACGCACAAGCAGCTTTCCAGAAGAATGCTACTGTAAATCTTTTAAGGTTCTGATTACACAGTATAGTGAACACTATTTATTCCATAACAAATCAGAGCAAAACATTCACAGTAAATCAAGGTACAGCACTCACAATGTTACAACTTATCACAGAAAGTCAAAATACAGCATTCAAACAACTTATCACTAAGAGGGCCGCATAGTTTTCACCATAGTGGTCACAAAGGTTTGAACAAAGAACAATCATTTATTAACTCAAGCATTCAATCATCTCAATCATTCAATCATCCTTAAGGAAGTTTGCCTCCCCAAAGAACACAAAGCACAATAGTCAAAGTTCTCCACTCATGAGGTACACTAAGTTAACTCAATCAGTCACTTATTTAGTCATCAATCACTAAGTACAATCATTTAGTCAATCAATCATTCAATCATCAGAAAACACACAAGCCCTCCACCCCTAGGTCACTAGTAAATTACAATTAGTCAGTACACAGTATCCAAGAAAAGTCTTCTTTCAGCTTGACTCAAGGTAGTCTCTCGGGTTCCCTAGATCCCCTTCCATGGTCCCAGATCCTACCTGGATTCACCAAACTGTCACCTGGGTTCAAAGGCAGACAGCCCTCAGGTCCTTGCCTAGCTCTCTGTGCAGTTCCTGCTCCACATTGGAACTCAGTGTCCAGTCCATCTCAAATCCTTCACAGTCTCTGTTCCTGGGAAGACAAGGCTTAACAAAGCTACCAACAGGTTCATACAAAGTACCAGCATCACAGTCATGCTTCCTCAGTCTTCAGCAGCTCTGGCTGGCCTTTGGAATCCTCAGCTGCCTCCTCAGCAGCTCCGGCTGGCCCTCAGCTCTGACTGGCTCTCAGAAATCCTCAGCTGCTCTAGCTGGCCCTCAGACTCAGCAGAAGTTTTAGGTGGTTCCCAGAATCAAAATCATTTCATCCAGGTTCTCCAAATCAAAATCATTTTCTCCAGTGGGGTGGGGACTGAGGGT
The DNA here is from genome assembly GCA_028627135.1 of Pseudochirops cupreus. Classification (NCBI taxonomy): domain Eukaryota; kingdom Metazoa; phylum Chordata; class Mammalia; order Diprotodontia; family Pseudocheiridae; genus Pseudochirops; species Pseudochirops cupreus. The sequence goes on along the minus strand of CM053580.1, from coordinate 372,812,196 downwards.
GGAGGCTTTCCTCTTTAGCCTCCCTGATGGCAGCAGCTTCTGCCTCCATGGAGCTTGCTCCAAGAAGACCTCACTTTCCCAGCCAGGGTCTTTCCTTATATACAGACAGCATTAGCTTCCTATTTCAGCCAACCCCTTCCTGTTACATCAGCAACAGGGATTCATTGGTTCTGTCTCTTTAATAGAGGCTTGATTAATTACTAAGTGCTAAGTACCTGTTACCTTTGCTAATACAAAGGGGATCTTCAAATTCAAATCACATTACCTTTACAATGATCCTTATTCCTTAAAACAAAAGTCCATCTTTTTAACATGTTGCAATGATGCTATGTGGCTGGGAATCAAGAACAGTCTCTGGAGAATTAAAGTTGTAAGCCACCCAAAGATCAATACAGAGAAACATGGTCGTTGTGAATAGTTTACACTGTATAGCACATAATGAAGAATAATACGCAAAAAAAAAAAGGATAAAGGAGATGATGAGAAAGAGGTATGCCTGGGAAATAAGGGTTAGTCATGATGTGAAAGCAAGGTTTAACTTGAGGACAGCCCATCTGCTCATATCAGCAAAATGCCAAGAGGAATGTGCCCAGCATACTAGATGGACCCTACTGTGGAATATTTATAGAAGATATTACAAAAGTTGCATAGGTTGAAAAGGAATGGATAATTTGCTACGTATACTTTTGTATGAAGTACCCACATTGATGAGGTCACAGAACTATCCAAATATTATGTGTAAGGTACTGTAGGTAAATGCAAAAGAAGGATACATTACAGAATAAAATATCCCCTGCTCAAGGAGCCTGTAAAGGGTGAGGAATAAAACCTGTACAGAAATAAACACAAAATACTATCAATTAATCAAATATTTATTAAGGGCCTACAGTGTACCAGGCATTATGCTAGCTGCTGGGAATATAAATATAACGAATGAAAAAATCCCTACTCACAAGAAGCTTATGTTCTAAAAGACAGATATGTGTGTATGTGTGTATACATACATATATAATGTTTATATATGTGTGTATATACAGAATATATATAAAGAAAATAAATACAAAGTAATAATTTTCAAGGGAGTTTAGAAAGGACACTAGCACTTTGGGGACATCAGAAATAGCTTCATGTAGAAGATGGTGTTTGAAATACATCTTTAAGAAAAAAGAATTCATTAAGGTAAAGGTGAGGAGTGAGTATATTCCAGGGCAATAGGGAACAGCCAGTGCAAAGACAGGAAGATCAGAGACAGAGTCATGTATAAGAAACAGAGAAAAGGCAATCTAGCTGGAGTGAAAACTTTAGGAGCAGGAGTAATATATGATGAGGCTAAAAAGATGAGTTGGGGCAAGGCTGTGTGAAATTTCAAGAAAATTTAAAAAATTAGAGAGATATTTGTTTTTGATACTTCTATGAAAGTTCAAAAGAGGGTGGGATCACTTCTAGCTGAAGAGGTGGTTGTCATGAAAAGCTACCAATGGGAAGATGTGACTTTTGAGCCACTTCTGAATTTGGAGTCAAAGAACCACAGCTAGAAACCTTACACCCTACCACTTAACTACCTGCATAACCTTGGGAAAGTTTCCTTAACCTCTTCTGGCTATAGTTTTTTCATCTTTAAAATGAAGGAAATGTATTGCATGTCCTCTAAGGACCCTTCCAGCTCTTAAATCTATGATCTTACAAAGAGATGTGTTAATCAGCTAATCAGGCCTATTGGAAACCTGATCATTCTATTGGGTTACAACCCAGGAACTGCTGTTCAACTTATATGAATCATAGGCATAACTAAAAAAAAGCAACATATCAATTCTGGCAAACCAAACCTACAAAGTAAGGGCAAGAGTTAAGAGAAGCATTTCACAAAGGTACAAAAAAAGAATTGCCCAATTAAATCAACTCTGAAGTATTATCTTATACCTACAAGATTGGCTAATATGACAAAAAGTGAAAATTTTAAATTTTGGAGAGGATGTGGGAAAACTGGGACAGTAAATGTACTGTTGGTGGAGTTGTAACCTGATCCAACCATTCTGGAGAGTAATTTGGAACAAAGCTATAAAAACTTTGATCAAATAATACTACTACTAGGTCTACATCCCAAAGGGAAAAGGACATACATGTAAAAAAACATTAATAGGAGCTCTTTTAGTGGTGGACCTTTGTAGATGAAAATATTTATAACAGCTATTTTAGTGGCGGCAAAGAATTTGGAAATTGAGGGGACGCCCATCAATTGGGGAATGGTTGACAGGTTGTTGTATTATGATTGTGATGGAATACCTACTGTGCTTTAAGAAATGATGAGCAGGTTGCACACAGAAAAACCTAGAAAGACGTACATGAATTGCTGCAAAGTGAAATGAGCAGAACCAGGAGAACATTATACATAGTAACAGCAATGCTGTATAATGATCAACTACGAAAGATTTAGCTATTCTCTACAATACAAAGATCCAAGACAATTCTCAAAGACTTATAATGAAAAATGCTATCCATCTCCCAAAAAAAGAACTGATGCAGATCAAAGCATACTTTTTCTTTATTTTCCTTGTTTTCTTTTGTCTGTGTTTTCTTTCACAACATGACTAACATGGAAATGTTCTGCATGACTATGATTGCATATGTATAACCTATATCAAATTCCTTGCCTTTTCAATGAGGGGGGAGGGAAGGAAGAGAGTAAGTGAATTTGGAATTCAAAAAAATTTAAAAACAAATGTTAAAAATGGTTTTTAACGTGTAAATGGGGGAAAATATTAAATTTTAAAAAAGAATTGCTGTATACTAGAGATTTAAAGTATTTCTTCAACTTTATTAGTAGTAGTTTTTGTCTTCATGGTACTCCTTTTGTTGTTCAGTTGTTTTCAGTCATGTCCAACTCTCTGTGACCCCGTTTGGGGTTTTCTTGGTAGGGGTAGGGAAGCTGTGGCCTTTAGGCCACATGTGGCCCTCTAGGTTCTTAAATGTGGCCCTTTGACTGAATCCAAACTTCAGAGAGCAAATCCTCTTAATAAAAGTATTTGTTCCGTAAAACTTGGACTCAGTCAAAAGGCCACACAACAAACGACCTAGAAGGCCATATGTGGCCTCGAGGTCACGGGTTCCCCACTCCTGCATAATAGTTTGCTATTTCCTTCTCCAGCTCATTTTACAGATGAGGAAGCCAAGGCAAATATATATAATAATTCTACATAGTCTAACAATCTTTCCTCTAACCAACTGGCTCAACTCAGCCCAACTTTTTGACATCAAAATTTTTATTATAGTATAATTTGTTAAATTCAGTTGAACATAAATTCCTTTCATTTTTATTAAATAACTGGCAACACTAAGGGTTTTGCATAACATCATATTTAGGATTGTTAATTGGTATAAAGCTTTGTAGTAGTAGCTAGAATGTGGAATTATTATAAAGGGAATTATTCAGTCTCCTACCCCCTTAGTACAGCTACTATGATAAAATGAGGAAGCACAGGGAAAGCAGAATCTTTAAGAAGAGATTAATGTGGATATATATAACCAACAGGAAAACTGATAATGAGAATTTTACAGTAATACAAGGAAGCCCTCAAATTAAGCAAAAATTCAACTGCCAAGTATAAATTAGATTTGAAAAAGATAAGATGTAAAATCCAGTTTCTAAGATGTGCCAAATTTCAAAATTCTTAAGATTCCAATAAAATACAATACAAAACTACAGTCAGATGTTTTGTTAGATAATGATGTACCTATCAAAGATGCAGAGGAAATTCAGAATCAAGTGGACTACATCAGAGTTGGACAAATAATGCTTTGAATCTGGATCAACTCCAAAATTTGGGATCCATATTTCACAGAATTTCAAAATAGTAAAGTAGATAAGCCTTTAAAAAATCACTTAGGTTTGATTCCCTCATCTTGTAGCCTAGGAAAATGAGGTCACTTGTCTACAGTCACCCAACCCAAAATTCTCATAATTCAGTGATCCCAATTCAAACTGTACCACATCACACTGGGATCTGCCAAGCTCTAAAGTCCCTTATGACACAAAGATGCCACAATTGATTAATGGATAAATGCAAAATGGCGGTCAGAATAAGTCATCTTTTCCCCATTCAAAATAAGCATTCAGATATAAATGGAACAAAGCAAAAATTATTAGGGATTTTTAGGTGTGGTGTTTCATAAAACTTTTTTTTTCATAAATGAGTATACTGGCCACAGCAATTTATTTTAAATCAGTTTAACTATTTAAAGTAGAATGGGGTGCTTTTAAAATACATAATTAATCTCATCTAGAAACTTTGTACTGTATTTAGGTAACCCAATAGTGAGAAACAACATGTATCTGACAAAATTCTGAGTTACTGTTAATGTGATTTTCCTGTAGAAAAGAACAGTCTGTGATTTCACTACTATGAATTGGGTTTACCATTCAGTTTTTTAAGATTCATTATGCATTGTACTGATCTTCACTTTCCAAAAATACTTACACTTTGGCTTATTCAAAACATAGCTGGACTGGGAAGTGAAAAAAACCTGATCTCAAACGCTGCCTTGAATACCTACAAGCTGTGTGACCACAGACAAATCACTTAAACATTCTCTGCCTCATTTTCTTCATCTGTAAAATGATGAGAACAACACTTATCTCAAAGGATTGTGATAATTCCATGAGATGAACACACTTTGCAAAAACCTTAAAGTATTACATAAGAACCAGTTTTCTCATCAACAAAATGAGGATACTATTACTTTGCACTAGGTACCGCAAAGGGTTGTGATGAGAAAAATATCTTTCAAACCTTACAAAATAATGACATATGTATGCTATTTGGAAGCAGCTGCGTGAAACAGTAGCTAGAGTATTGTACTTAAAATCACAGACTTGAGCAAAATCCTGTCTCAGACACTTATTAGCTATGTGCTTCACACACTTAACCTCTCAGTCTCAGTTTCTTCTATAAATTTGGGAAAATAATAGCACCTACCTCATAAAGTTACTTATAAGAAACAAGTGAAATCACACGTGTACTTTTCAAACTTTAAAGGACCCATGTAAATGCTAGCTATCTTCATTTATTTTTAAATTTACATGTATTTAAGTTACTCTTTTTATTATTATAGCTGGGAAAATTGAGAATGGAGATTTCAAGTATATAAAATCATCAAAAAATTTTCCTGGTAACAACATGGAGTCACCTTGTTCTGAAACAATTTGGATCTTCTACATATCCAAGTAATCCTGATATCATTTGAAGTTTACCAGCTGATATAACTGTTTACTTTTGGGAGAAAATTACTCTTACTGTAATGTTCTAAACGACCTAAGGAAAAATAAAAAGTGAAAAGTAACTGTGTGAAAAATACAAACTGGAAAGAAAGTAAATATTTTTATGCAGTACAGAAACAAATTATAAATTCATGGTAGAAATAGTAAATAGCCAGCTTTGCAAAAAGTCAACGACTTCCATACCCTGAGTAAGTAACAAGTAGATTTTGATGCAATTTAATGATTGATGTATGATAGGAAGATTTAAAAGAAAAAAACAAACAAACCATGTGTAAGCCCAAAAAAAACCTCAGAAAATATCAAGCTGTTCAAAGTGTTACAGATACTAGAAATATTTCAAATGCAACAGATGTGCTTCTTAAAGGTATATGCGAGCTGGATTTTCACAAAGGATTTTAAAATCTTTTAAAAGATCCTTATTTAAAGAATATATTCATGAATCATACCGTAATTAAAATCAGTCTGTTTAGTAAGTTTAAATTTTATACCACATGTTCTTTAAGAGTTAAATCAACAGAGGAAAATAACATATTTTTACGATGGTAATTTTATTTTAATTTTCTATCAAGCAATAATTTGTGATTAATTTGGCAATAAATGAATATTTGTTATGTGCCTACTGTGGACCTAGAACTATAAAAATAACAACTCAAATTATTTGAATATAAATTTTTTTTCAATTAACACACTTCTCTGCCTCCCCTCTCACATTCCCCCCCCCCAAATAGGAAAAAGAAGAAAAGAAAAAGAGAACTCTTGTAACAAATATTCATAGTCAAGCAAAACAAATTTCCTAATTGGTCTTGTCCAATCACTTGCACCCTTAGTCTACCATCTTTGTGTCAGCGGGTGGCTAGCATTCTTCATCACGGTCCTCTGAAATCATGGTTTGTCACTGGTAACTCACATTTACAAAGAATTTTGCTCATAGCAATCTCTGAAATATAGGAAGGACAAGGGCTCAGTTTTGCAAGGGAGAAAAATGATGTTCAAAGAGATCTAGTGACTTGTCCATGGTCATAAAATTAAGAAGTAACAGAACTTAGGTTTAAACCTAGGTCCCCC
>CM053580.1:372789896-372805356 GCA_028627135.1 Pseudochirops cupreus | reverse complement strand
TTAATTAATTTTAGAAAAAGAAATAGAGATTGACCCTCTCATTTCATTAGTATATGGAACTCCTAGAGGCAGAACTTGAATCCCGGACAAGAACTCACATCTAATTCATCTGAGTTAATAAGTAATTCCATTTTTAGTAATATTGCATAAATCTTCATTCAAATTTGACCTACATACATTCCAAAGTTGAATATTTGGTGGATGTAGTTTTCATCTTTGATCTCAGCAACATTGTATAATGTTAGTTTTACTTTCTAATTAATTGTAAATGCCAATGTTACTCCTTTTTTTTTTTAATGTAACTACTTTAGGCTTGTGAAACAGATATATTTTATACTATTTAAAGAATCTCTTTAGGGGCAACTAGGTGGCGCAATGAATAGAGCACCAGCCTTGGAGTCAGGAGAACCTGAGTTCAAATGTGGCCTCAGACACTTTGACACATTTACTAGCTGTATGATCTTGGGCAAGTCACTTAACCCCAATTTCCTTGCCTTCCCCCTTCAAAAAAACAAACAAACCCCTAAAGAATCCCTTTAAAAACATGAAATTGTTGATGACAGATTTCTAAATGATTACATTCCACTCAATATATTAATCTATGATTTACATAATTCAGATTCCTTTAACTGAAAACAAAAATGGTTTTAATGTTAAGCACAATGAATTTTGACCCCAAACCCATTTATTTCTATTAACAGGTCAGTATATTAAAAACAAGAAAAAAAAATCTTAAAAAGTAACAAGGGTTAGCATTCATATTTGCTATTTAGAAGTGTTCTTAATTAATGTTGAGAATAAGTAAAACATTTTTTGAAAAATAAAGGAGAAACATGGGAAAAGAAGGTTTAAAAAAGGAATGGAAAGATGTTTTTGGTAGGTGTTAAAAAGAGAATAGGTAAAAGTAAAGAAAAAAGGGAAGAATTAAGTAGATCTTACTCTTTAATTGGGCATAAAGAGAAAGTGACTTCATTTACTATCTACCATTAGGAATATTTTAATTTTTTATGTATCCCCTTTTTTTCCTCCTTGAGAAAGACTGCCTTATTGGAAGGGATAGCTCATGGTAAAATACTTGGGGAATTTAATTTGCTGAATCAACAGAGCTTTTATGTTATGGAGCTTGAATCAAGGCTGAATGAAGCATGAGAGATGCCTTATTCACAGAACATTCCATTAGCTATGCACAAATAGCAAAATCAAACAAAGCTCCTTATTTGTTATTACTGCAAGATTCTCTCACTATTGTAAAAGATGGAAAACTACAATATTAACAATAGGCATGGGATGGTACAACCCTCTTGAGGGACAATGGGTAAAAATATAAGGCATCCATTTTTAACGAAACAAATTAGATTGTAAGTATAATCCTTAAGGACACAGAAATGAATTTTGTTCATAGGGCTCAATAAAGTGTAAAAACAGAACAGCCAGTTATTCTGAAATATAGCACTCTATTATGCAACATTTAAGGAGAAGCCTCTGAAATTTCATTATTTATGCATATATAAAGACAAGATACACTCAAACAGATCAGTTTTAAAAGTTACCAATTTTATCAAGTATGACTTTTGAAATAGAGAGACAAGTTATTAAACAAATAAATTACCTCAGATTTTACAAGAGAAAATAACTCAAGAAACACAGCTGAAGTCAGCTTTTTGGTATACATGCTGGGTTTCCAGGAATATAATATATAAGCTTTTTGCCTATACCAGTGGTATAAACCTCAATAGAAACAGAGGCCACTAAACCATACATAAGGATCCCTGTGTGCCCCATGCTGACTTAATTTTTAAATGTATTATTATTTATGCTTTATTGTACTTTTATAAAATTTTGTCAAATATTTCCCAAATTCCTTTTAATCTTGTTTGGGTCATACTTGGCATTGTTGTGACCCGCATGCAGCCTGTGGGCCACATGTCTGACTTCTCTGGCCTAGTTACACACTGGCCTTCCACTAGAAAAACATGCTTGCCATAAAAATTTTTTTCCAAAGGAACAAAAGAGGCAAAGAATAGAATATATCTGGTATACATATTTTTACTCTGAAGTACTGTGACACTGGACACTGATGGGCTCTAACAACCCAGTAACTGATGTGTTGCATAAAGAAGTAGAAATGGCACTAAAGAAAAAAGAAGAATGGCTAGTCTAGAAAAACTATTAATGGAGGAGTGGTCCATGTTATAGTTAACACAATTATGAGAGCTCTGAGGAATGAATACTCAAGGCATCTGGAAGAGATCAAGATGCCAAAGGTTAGGAAAAAGCTTGCACTTTATTGCTGATTAAAAAAAATAACCAAGTATTAACAGTTACTGACCTATACTTTTTTCTTTCATCTTCAGCAAGTCATTCTTGAGCCAAAGTCAAAACAGTAAGATTCACAGAAAGTCTGAAGCACAGAAATAACTTGACCCTCTGAATAAAGTTTAATGAGTCAGTCAAGAAACATCTATTAAGCATCTATGTTCCAGCCACTAGACTAAGCATATTGGCAAAAGCCTGTCTCTGCTCTCAACGAGCTCATGGTCTAACGTGAGGTAATATGCAAAAAGTTATGTACAATCAAGCTACATACAGGACAAACTGGAAATAATCAACAGAGGGAAGGCATTAGAATTAAGGAGAACCAGGCAAGGCTTTCTATACAAAGTGGGATTTGAGAAAGACAGGGAAACCAAAAGATAGAGAAGAGGAAGGAAAGCATTCCAAGAACAGAGGACAGCCAGTGGAAATGCTCAGATTTGAGATGGAGTGTCTTTTTCAAAGAACAGAAAGTCATCCAGTGTCATGGGATCCCAGGGTATTGGGGGTGAAAGGCTAACAAGGTGTAAGAAGACTGAGAAGGTTTGGAAGGGGAAGAAGAGCTAAGAAGGTCTTTGAATGCCAAACAGAACTCTTACATTATATTTGATGCTGGAGATGATAGAAGGCCACTGGAGTTTACTGAGGGGGAGGGAGGGGCAACATGGTCGGACCTTCAGTTGAAGAAGATCATTTTGATAGCTGAGTGGAAGATGGACTAGCATAGAGAATTAAAGCAGGGAGAGCTCTCAGCAGGCTACTGCAACGGGTGTGAGGCAATGAGGGCTGGTACCAAGGTGGAGACAGTAGCACAGAACGAGAAGGGAACACAGGAGAAGAGATGGTACAAAGGTAAAATGAACAAGCCTTAGCAATGATTGGATATGGGGAATGAGAGTGAGGAGTTGTAGATGACACATAGGTTGTGAGCCTAGGTGACTAGGAGGATGGTGGTATGCTAGACAATAATAGGGAAGTTAGAAAAAGAGGACGGCTGGGGAAGAAAAGATGATTATTTGATACTGTTGAGTTTAAAATGTCTATAGGACTTATAGTTCAAGATATCAGGCAAGCAGTTGGGGATGACTGGAAAAGACCCTCCAAAAGAGGTTAGGATTAGACAAGTAGATCTGAGAAGCAACCACACAGATCTGATAATTGAATCCATGGCAGCTGATGTGATCACCAAGTAAAATAGTACAGAAGAGAAAAGTGCCCAGGACAGAACCCTGTGGGACACCCATGCTTAGCAGGAGTAATCTGTGTGAAGATCCAGCAAAAGAGATTGAGAAGTCAGATAGGAAGGAAGATAACAGTGTTCTGAAAACCCAGAGAGAATAGAGTATCAAGAAGGGGGATAATTCACAATGTCAAAGGCAGCAGAGAGGTCAAGAAGGATGAGGACTGATAAAAGGCCACTGGGTTTGTCAATGAAATCATTAGTAGCTTTTGAGAGAGTAGTTTTGACTGTCATGTGGTAAATAAACTGTATATAGTTAAGAAGAGGGTGAGAAGAAAAAGAAGGTACCTATTATTAACAGTCTTCTCAAGAAGCTTAGCCACAAAAGGCAGGAGGAAAACGAGACAATAGGTAGAGAAGATGGATAGACCATGTGAAGGTTTTTTGAGGCTGGGGGAGACATGGAGACATTGGCATATTTGTGGGCAGAAGGAAAGCAGTCAAAAGACAGAGATGCTGAAAATAAGTAAGAGAGTGGGAATAATAGAGGGGTAAATCTGCTGGAGAATATGGCACATAATGAGATCATCTGTGCATAAAGTAGCTTTGCCCTTGGCAAGAATACTTCTTCAAATGAAACAGGGGTGAAGTTGGAGAAAGTGGCAGAAGGCACTGGGTGATATTAGATGAAAAGAAGGGAAGAAGATGGAATTCACAGCAAATGGTATCAATTTTTAAAAATAAAATATGAGGCACTTAAAAGGGAAGAGAGAAGGGGAGCCATGGGAGGTTCTGTGGATGAAAAGGTTTGGAAGAGCCATTGTGATAAGGGGTATAGTGTGTTGATTTAGGAGGTGTAAAAGGATTACCTAGCAATAGTGAGGGCCCAGCTGCATTTAAATGTAATTTAAATCTCTAGTGGATCCAGGCAGGACACCTGTGATTTTTTAAATCTTCATTCATCAACACATGTATAAGACAGAAGGTATGGACGGTGGGAGTAATCCAAGGCTGAGGCTTTGTAGATCAAGTCTACCAATACAATAAGACAGAGAGAAGAGGGTATTGGATAGGATGTGATGGTAAACCCATTATATGGAGACATGGCATAGATGAAGATACAGGAAAGGTCACCGAGAAAGAGCAGTTAGACCAGCAGAAGGAAAACCAGGATAAAATTGTTACAAAAATCCAAAAAAGAGAGAGTATCCAGGAAAAGACTTTGTTTAGCAGTGTCAAATGCTGCCAGAGGTAAAATACACACACACACACACACACACACACACACACACACACACACACACACACACACACACACACACACACACACAAGGATTGAGAAAAGGCCACTGGATTTGGCATATAGAAATAATTTATAACTCTGGAGAAACCATTTTCAAGGAATGATGAGACTGAAAGCCAGATTGTAGCTGGTTTAGAATTGAGTCAGAGGAAAAGAAACAGGGGCACACACGAGTTTTTCAATTTTAGTTAAAGAGAAGAGAAATATAGGACAATAGCTAGTAGAGATAGTAAGAGCAAGTGAAAGTTTTCTAAAGATGCAGGAAACAAAGGTAGGTTTGTAAGAAGTAGCAACCCTCCCCCCCCCCCACAGGAAGAGAATGATGATTAAAAAGAGAGCAGGGATCATAATGGGGGCAATCTGCTGGACAGGTTTATTAGAAGCAATGGGAGCAAAGGTGTGATGTGAAAGGCCTGTCCTTGGCCAAGAGGACCACATCTTTATCAGAGACTAGAGTGAAAGAGATAATGGTGAGTGACAAAGACATTGTGAATGATGAGAAAAAGAGAAAAGAGGGAGCTTTCATGAAATGGCCTCAATTTGGTCTTTCCTTCAATTTGTCTTCCACACAGCTGCCATATTGATTTTCCTAAAGTAGCCAAACCAGGTCACTCTCTTGCTCAAGAAACTTCAGGGTCTTTTCATTGTCTCTAGGATAAAATACAAATGCCTTTCTTTGGCATTTAAAGCCCTTTATAATCAGACTCAAGTTAATCTTTCCAAGCTTATTACATATTATTTCCCTTTATATTCTCAACATTCCAATTAAATTGGTCCACTTGCTCTTCCTCTTACATGACACTCTTTCCTGCCTCTGTGCCTTTGTACATAGGTTATCTACTCCTAGAATGCCAGCCTTCCTCATTCATTTCTTGGAACGCTCATCCCCCTTCAGAGCTCAGCTCAGGTGCTACCTTCTTCAAGAGACAGTGCCTGATCCCCCCTGTTATCCCTCAGAATAACTTTGTAACTATTTGATGTGGGGGTGCAGGCATAGTGCCTACACACAGCAAACATTTAACAAATATTTATTTATTGATTGAATAAGGCTTGTATTTCTCAGAAGACGAGAGAAAAAAATAGATGCTCGATAAATTCTCTTAAAGTCGGATTTCCCCCCTACCTAGTCCCATTTTTTAAATAACTTTGTTTTTTAGGTCCCACATTCAACATACCTTATTTTTTTCTTTTAAAAAAATTTTTTTTTATTGATTTCTTTGTTTACTTTTAGTTTACAAGATTCAGTTCCACAATCCCTTGAGTTTCCAATTTTCTCCCCTCTGCCCCACCATGGCGGCATGCAATCAAGTACAGGGTCTGCAAATACTTTCACATTAGACATTAGTCAGGTTGTAAAGAAGGGTTGAATGAACAACAGGAAAAAGGAAACAAAACCAAATAAGAAAAAGAAAGAGAGCAGGTAGTTTGCTTCAGTCTGCATTTAAACTCTGTTCTTTCTAGATCTTTCTCTGGATGTAGACATCTCCTTCCATCCTGAGTCTTTTAGAGATGTCTTATAACCTTGTGTTGCTGAGAAGGGTCCAGTCTATCAAAGCTGGTCATCACACCTGTGTTGTGTCTGTAATTGCACACAAGTTTCTCCTGGTTCTGCTCTTCTTACTCAGCATCAGTCTGCATAAGTCTCTTCCAGGTAAATATGAAGTCCGTCTGCTCCTCATTTCTTATAGTACAATAGTATTCCATTACATTAATATGCCACAACTTGTTTAGCCATTCCCTAATTAAGGGCATCCCCTTAATTTCCAATTTTTTGCCACCACACACTATGGGTCTTCCTCACACTTCTATGATCTCTTTGGGATACAACCCTAGAAGTGATACCTTATCTTTTTCTTTCCTGCCTAGGCACTGTTGACATTTTTTTACTATACCACTGAGAGGGTACCACATTTCTTTCCCCAATACTACCATTCCTAGAAAATGATCAATTTCCCTAATTCCATTCCCTAACTTGATTCAACATCACTCTACCTGCCCAGGAAAAATCAACCCTCCCTCTAAATGTGTTTTCTTCCACCTTTACAATGCAAGCTCCTTGAGGACAGGGGCTATCTTTTTGTATTTATATCTCCAATACTTAGCACAGTGCTGACACATAGCTATAGCTTAACAGATGCATTTTTTACATTCCTTTGTTCATTAATTCTTGAAGGTATTATTGTCAGAAGAGTTATTTAAGTATCTCTTTACATCATTAATTATATTTAGTAAAAACAAATTTCAAAACAGTATATGTATGAAGAAATTATTTTTTTCTCCAGACTTTTAGAAAATACATACAATAATATCTCTTTTTATCTGGGAAACAGCCAATAACCTGAAAATAAACACACACAAAAAGCCTCTTGGCAGCAAAAATAGAGGTCCCATATGCAGGAATGCATTCTACTCATAAGAGTCCCATTAATACCTCACCCAGAACTTATTTTATGTACAGTCCAAAATTTTTTTTCTTGTTTCCTGGGGATAGAGATTAGATCTATGATTTCACTGGTATAGAGAACTCCTAGAATAGATGATGAAATTTCCTCTGTCAACGTAGGCTGGCATTTTCTTATCACAAAGAGGCTTAGGTTTTGCCTAAGGCACTGGAAGGAAGTTACTTTTCCAGGATCACAGAGTGATTATGGGTCAGTGGCAGGACTTAAACTTAAGTCTTTTTGGTTTGAAGGTAAATTCCCTGTACATCAAGTCATGCTGGTTTCCAAGCCCTCAACAAATCAGTGGGGAAGAAAGAGGCTGCAAACATAGTGACATCAGCAAGAAGTCAAAGCTGGGAAAGCCAGAAAAATGATGGAAAACAGACATGAGAACCTGAAAAGTCTGGTAATCCATGTTTATTTCATGTAGAACAAACAGTTCTATTACACAGGCCCTAGAGGGTTTCACTGGACTACAGTATAATATGATATTGTATGCTAATAGTCATCAAGAAAAAGTTAAGTTATGTTTAGGTATCTTAATACTCTGAGGAGCTGTGATTTCTCTAGTGTGGGTACTTTCCTCACCAACCTGGATTCTCTAACTTTGTAAATAGTCTTTGAAAATTGCTATGGCCCTGCAGCTAAGCTGAAGTTGACAGGCTGGTACTTGGAAAACATGGCTGCTTACCAGTCGCATACCAGAAGCCTTTTCAGCCTTGTAGGACCTAACAGGGCCCACGCTCTGTTGGTACAGTCTGGAGAATTTAAAGTCATCTCCATACTACAATGAAGTATCAAAGTAGAACTTTAGTAGATGTATATGTTCAATCACTTTTATTTTTAAAGATAAGGAAGTAGGCAATATATTTTGGAGTGACTTCCAAATTATTTTGGAGTAAAAACAAACGGGATGACCCTTAACTGTCCAGAAAACTCTGCCAGCTAGATCCACTTATTCCCAAAGAATGAATGACTTTTTAATCTCAACATTTTAATACCATTTCAAATTTTGTAACAAGTTAATAAATGCTACTCAATCATTCTTAGCCCAGCAATTTAGACTCGGTGCTTAATGCAACCCCAAGAGAGATGTATTTAATTCTTGATGCACTATTATTTCTTAAAGATACTGATAAAAAATATGCTAATAATTTAAGAATTCTACTGTTGAACTGGAGTAGACTGCAGATTAGAGTTTGGAACACAGTAGGTAGCCTTTGTAGTTTCTTTGTTTAAAATGTTCTTGAAATTTGTGTGCTTGAATTGAGGAAAAGCTTGATAGTAAATACCATCTCTGCTTTCTGTTATATAGCTGTTACACTAATAATTTATGAGTGGAGCAAAGAAAATGATGCTTCTAGCATAAACTGAATTTGATTCATGCATATCATTACTTGACTGGATTTGTTATCTTATCAATTTAAGTTCTCCTTCAAGTGACGCAGATCACAACTCACATATCTTTTTATCTTAATTAACTTATCCTTGTGCCCCTGTAAATCCTTCAAAGAAGGGCATGTTGGAGGCCTTCCACTAGATCTCTTAAAATTCTGAGGACACCAATGTGGCACACAGGTTCTCCTTCATTATTTCACCACGACAGACTTCCATCATCTTATTATATATCTCTCTGATGACATCTTTTACATTGCTTCAATTAAGCAATTCTTAGCTGGTAATGTGTTGTAGCCTCCTCAATTCCTTGAAGAAAATAGGATGGTGTGGCTTACAGCCAGCCATACAACATCACCAGGAGAATATTTTTGTTAAAAAAAAAAGTCCCTTTTCTTATGGAGGAGCTTGAGGATCGTTAAAAGCCCCATACAGTTTTCCAAAGGCCACAGAAGACCACTCTCCTCCTGTTCAATTCTGGGCGCAGCACCTTTTCCAGGATACATTTACTGACACACATTTGCTTTACAGACTGCGTATCTAACTTCGGATAATAATTTGGATAACAGGTGTTCTTCCCCCTCTTGATTTTTATTTTTGTTGACAGTTAAGACTGAACTCTTAAATAACTGTGGAACCCAGTCGCTAGATGTCATAGCCATTGAACACTGGTCAGGAGTCAAAAAGACCTGAATGAAATCCTGCCTCAGACACTTATCTGATATATGGTACTGGTCATGTCACTTAACCTCTTTCAGTTTCTTCATCTATAAAATGGGAAAGAGGAAGAAAGGCATACTTTGTAACTAAGTTAAGGCTTAGGTATAGAATTTAGCACAGAGAACAAAGCATCATTAGGAAATAAAGTCAAGGTGCTACTTTACATGAATTCAGTCTATCTTTTGCTGCGATTCAATTCTGAATGTTACAATTATTGTATAACACTCCTATTTTTCCTTGTAGATGCTCATTATAAGTAGAAAGTAAAATCATTAAATTAAGATACCTTAATATTCTTAAGTTCAATGTTGTCAAAAATATTTTAGCCATTATATTGTCAATAGTAATCAAAGCAATAGTAAGGATTGGTTCCCTAACAAACAACAAAAATTACTTAAAAAAAAAACTTACAAACTCATGTTGGCAATTAATTTAACTATAGCCCATTCTATGTAAAAACTGTTCTATAATTATGTTGCTGACAATACCCTAGCCCAGGAAAATTTTAAAGTGCATACAAAAAAGTGAACTAAAAAAAATGTAAACATATAATAGTTCACATTTGACATTTATAGTAACACATTTTCCCTGTCATAGATTCTTTCCACTTTATAAGGGATACATCCCCTATCCCCCAGCCCCTAAAAATAATGACCCAATACTTTTTTTCCTGCTTTGAAAAGACTCTCTCCCCAAAGACACTTTCCTGTCAGGAAAAACAAAGGGTTAAGTGAAAGAAAACGCCAATCATCAGCCTGTCCCACTTCTCCACCTCCTTATTTCTATCTGTTCTCTTTTATAAGCTGGTGTTGCAAGACCCTGGTTTCCCAGTACTGCACAACCAATCTCATAAAGAGACACTGTAGATTTATAGGTGAATAAGCCCAAATCCAAAAAGTTGAAAGGAAAAGGAACCCTTAACATAAATACTGTCTTTTAATTACTAAATCATTAGACAATCTGCCTTGCAGAATCCCTCTCTTCCTTCAAGCCAGGGCTCAAGCACCGTCTTACTCTACAAGAAGTTTTTTCTAATCGCTTCATTTGGTAGTGTCTTCCCTCTGAAGTACTTTTTAGCTAACTGTTTCATATTACATGTATACTTTTATATGTCCTTGTGTTTCTTCCATTAGAAAGTAAGTTCTTTGCAAGCAGGAACTTTTTCATTTATTATATTTGTATTCCTAGGACCTAGCATACTTGCTGGTACATAACAGGTGCTTAATAAATGCTTACTGATTGGTCGATTGATGATAATAGCTAGCATTTAAATGAGGTTTCAAGGTTTGCAGAGCACCTTAAAAGTATTTCATATCGTCTATAAAACAATCCTGAAGTTTGCTATTATTTTACAGATGAAGAAACTGAGTGGCTTGCCCAAGGGTTGCACAACTGTTAAGTATCTGGGGTCACATTTGAATTCAGGTCTTCCTGACTCCAAATCTAACACTGTGTAGGAGATTAAAGTGGAGAGAGCCTGGAATCTGAAATCAGAGGACCTAGGTTTGAATCTCAGTCTCTGCAGTCTGGGCTCCACTTCGTTCTCTGGACTTCTTTCTCTATTCAGCCCTTGCAACCCTTTTCTCTGATGGGTTAGTTCCTCCTGGCAACTCCATTTTAAGTGAAGTGCCCAAGCAAACTCTGTTCACTCCTTCATTCCTTTAAGGCTCAGCTCCTGGCTCTCCAGACTTCTTTCTCCACCATGCCCCCATGCAAGTATCTTTTTTTCCCCATTTCTCCACCATGCCCCCATGCAAGTATCTTTTTTTCCCCATTTCTCCTCAGCTTGCTTTAATATGCTGTCTTCTCTCATTAAAATGTAAGCTCCTTGAAGGGAGATACTATCTTTTTGCTTGTACTGTATTCCCATAGTAAATGCTTAATAAATCGTTATTACTTTGATTTCAATAGTCTTGATATTTATTTCTTCATTTGTAACATGAGAGATGCTCAATAACCTCCAATGCCTGCCTATTACCTACAGGATCAAAAACAAACTTGTCTGGCATTTAAAGTACTTCATGACCTGGCTGGCACAGTACTTGTCCCATAGTAAGCTTAATAAATACCATATCTATCTGTTATGAGAATCTGAAGATCTTCCCTGCCCCTAGGCCATTTGCTAAAGTGGCTATGTGACTCTGAGAACCTTCCCCTATTTGAAAGTATACTCTGCTCCTTAATAGGCTGAATGTGGTCATGGGGAGCCTGTGGTCATGGGGAGCCTGTGGCAGGAGGCTTGTTCTTCGGGAATGCCTGCGCCTTGTAGCTTTGTGATTGGGCAGCGGGTCAAGAGGGCTGTGACATTCTCCAAGCCAGAAGAAGCCTATATATACGCCCTGATGTGAGGTTTTGCTCTGGGGCTCACTTTGAGAAGAGTTGTGTGGTTTGGCCAGAGGAGACTCTGGGAAGCCGTTGAGCCCCTGACTTTGAAAAACCCAGATGCTGATGCTTCCCTCTCTGGTAACTGAATAGGTAACTGATGTAATAATGGTCAGGTGCTGGAAGCCATCTGCTGATCTGTTTTTCTGTTTGTTTGTAACTTGTGTTTGTAACTTGTGTTTGCATTCTCTGAAGTTCAGGGTGTTGACTTTTCCCCCTGAACTAGGTAAATGATATATGTTTGATTGATTAAAGTAAGACTGTTAATCCATTTTGAGTTGCTTTCCTTTAGAAAAGCAGATCTAAGAACCTGTGCTAGCAGCGGCCCTAGGTATGCTAGGGTGCTTGCTGATACACTATCTTTCCATCCTTATACAATTCTTCTCTTCACATATTCTACGGTACAGCCAAACTGGCTGGCTCTTCACACATAACATATTATCTCCTGCCTCCACACCTTTTAACAGGTAAGTTGCCCATGCTTAGAATTCTTCCTTATACCGCCTTAGAATCCCCAATTTCTTTCAAAGATCAAACATTCCCACATACACGAGGCCTTTCCTACTTCCACCCCATCAAAATTACCTTTTATTTACTATGTGTATACTTATAGGTATCTCCTCCTTTAGAATGCCTATTCCTTGAGGGTAGAGACAAAGATATAATTTGTTTTTGGATCCAGAGTGCTTTACTCAGTGCTTGGCACATGATAGGCACTTAACAAATATATACTGATCTAATGTCTAGATCTTTAAGGTTCCTGCTACTATAGCTCTAAATTTTATGACCATGTTTTCCCTTCCCTATCTTTCTTTTACTCTAAGGAAATGCAAAAAAGAAAAATGTTCTAAAGTAGATCCAGATTACAATTTGCTTTGCTTCTGATGCCTATGAACTTCTGGAAGAGTCACTGTTCTTTTGATTAATGGAGGTTGCCAGGGGTAGTAACACATCATGACTCAGATGCTCATGTAACTTCTTTTCTACCCCACTACCCCCATCGTCTGTCCTTTTTTAGAGAAGAAAAATTAAAGGGAAGACAGGGAATCACATAAATAAATACAGTATTTCCATTTTTAGGCATATTATAGTTTCAGGTAATTAGACTATCACATTCCATATATACAGAAAGTAAGTCAACAGAATCATGTTGGAAAAAAGCCTTTTAGAAAGTAATGCAATAAATAATTCAAATTTGTATTTCACTTTAATCACAATAACCCTGTGAGAGAAATATAACCAACATAATAATTCCTTTTTTACAGTTACGGAAACCAGAGGCAAAAATGGCTGGCCTGTGGTCACACAGCTAATAAATGTTAAGAGTAGAAGATCTGAATCCAGGCCTTTCCTGATTCCAAATCTACCACTCCTTCAACTGCACCAACCAGTTTATATAGAGATTTTTTTTCTCTCAATCTCTCATTTTGACCTCCTTTCTAACTTATTTTGAATAAAACCTTCTCACCCCCTTCAATCACTGTTCTTATATATCATACATCTCTCTCAAAACTTTTTTTCTAGTCACCCTCTTCCCTATAACCTAATCCTTTTATTCTCTTTCAATGTTAGCGCTTTCTTCTGTCTCCACACTCCAAAACTTGTTACAGTATCTTCCACTCATCTCCACCTAAAACGTACTGCTGAATATAAAGAAAGTTGCTGAGCTAAAGACAAACTTACAGACTTAAAAAAAAAATCTCACGAGGAGTCACATACTTGAGGTTGCAAGCTAGAGACTGGGGAAGATTCCTGGTGTTTTCAATATTAAAGGGAAGTTCTGTCAAATGGTTCAACATTAGAAATGGATATGACTTCCATTGGAAAGAGTATTAAATGATGATGTTACTATTTGCTTCGGCTCCATACCCTAAGGACCAAGAGGACTCCAATAAGCATTCTATCTCCCTATTATGATGAATGTGAGCTTCTTGAAAGCACAGATTGTTCTTTTTCTTTTTGTATCCTCAGCACTTAATATAATTCTCTGCACATTTAATAATTTTTTTTATTAAAAAAAAAATCTCATGATACTTTAAAGGTCTAAGGGAGACTCACCATCCACCCCCAACTCTCTTCCACCTTCCCATGAAGGGAAACAATGCCATCTTCAAGCCCAAAGTAGCAGTGCTCCTAAATTCTCTGAAACTAAAAATAGCTCTGCTGCTGCCTCATCTGCCAGCAGATGGCCAGACTATTTTTAATTCAGGCTTTTAGGGAGCAGGAATGGATTAAGCTGAGTTCAATGGCCAAGGTTCATCCTCTGGCTCAAGGATGAACAGAGGAAAGTTGTAGTGGAGTAGGAAACCACCAGAGGGCAACATGCATGCACTCAAAGCAGTTCCAGCCTTCCATACAAATTTACACTAAATGTTACAAGTAGATTTCTAGTATCTTATATTTTAAATAAGTTTCCTGAAACCAAAGAATCAAACCAATAATATATCTTTTAATAACACTGTAGGAACATAGGTTCTTTAGCATTTCTTCTTTCTTTCTTTTTTTTTCACATAGGTTTAAAGGTTTCTAAACCTTGACACACCAAAGACAAGCTACATTTTTTTTACAGGTAAACTCATTTTCAAATCTAGATCTATGTGATTTTTCTAAAAGTTCCAAACTTTAGGAAATGTGTAGTTTTACTAAGAATAGAGTAGGTATATTTTATTTTAGTAAGATGGTTATCAAAATCTTATTTATAGTTGTATATTCTGTCAATAGTTTGCGGAATGAATTTTGAATACCATTGCTTTTCACCTAATCCTCACCTCAAGCTAAACAAAAATTTAATAAAGCAGTTTCTCTACACATTCTCATTCTTCAATATATGTCATATATGATTTAATTTACTAAGATATTTTCTAATACAGAAAATTTAAGACCCAAAACGACTAAACCAGTTAAAAATGGTTAATTCTGTCAAATTTACAAAAACCTCTGAAGATATCATAAAATAAAGCCTCATACAAACATCAAAATAATTATAATTTCTTTTCCCTTACTTTCTAATTTCATGGTTATTTCTGCCAAAGCCCTGATGCTAACTCAATTTTTATGCTACTAAAACCATTCATATACACACAACAAACACCCTACAAAAAGTGTGCCAATAAATGGCTAACTTCCATCAAGTGGAAAGAAAAAAAAAGTTAACTGTGTATCCTCAGAAGCAAAATATTTTAAGCTTTTCAAATGCCATCTACTTCAAGATCAAAAAGAAAAAAAACAACATGGGACAACAAATTAATGTTATTTTAACAATTTGCAAAATTAATTTTACAACCTCCTGGTAACTGGCAGCGAAATAACATTCCATGGGCTTTTTTAATTAATGTAAATCTTTTGGGGGCTTACTTTTTACAACAATGCTGCTTTTCAAAGGTCTGTGGTCCAATATACATATTTTATAAGAAGCGCCTTTTTTCTTCCCATCAATTTTACTTAAATCTATTTCTAACAGCACAAAGCCTAAGCATTGGGCATTGGGCATTCATCTCTGTGTTAAAACTACACGTCTGTGTTACAAACCTCTCCCACCTTTAATAAATACAATATAAGAAGAATCTCCCCCTCTACCTCCTGGCTTCGGTTGTTTGTTTTCACTCTGAGCAATTCCAGTCCTTAGGTATTGTTTAGATTTGCGCCAGCTATTGGGCTTCAATATACTGGCTTTCTTCGATGAACTACAAATCATAATTCAAGCTTTAGAGCAGTGGCCACTTAAGG
>CM053580.1:372734624-372789796 GCA_028627135.1 Pseudochirops cupreus | reverse complement strand
CTCTCTCACACTTAAAGAAACAACAACCACCTTCAGTCTACTTCCAGGTCAGCACCACTGGTGACAACGCTACTACATCTTCCCAGTAGTATTGCAGGCAGAGACATGTCAGGACTGCATCAACGAGGGAACAACTTCTAGTCGCCTTCCCAGTCGAACATCCCCAAAACAATAAACTTAAGTGCCAGGACAACAGACAGTCCACTGCACACCCGAGCTTGACCCATCATTTCCACCTCCATTACCAGGCTAATAAAACAGTGCTCACCGTCAGCTTCATCACAAAGGGTGGTATCCTGCCCTCATGGTTCTCGGCTCCTTCCAACCAAAAACAAAAACCAAACCAAACCAAACCAAACCCCCTCTCCTTTAGGCAGCCCAGGCCATCCCTCCCTCCCAGCCTCGCGAGCCGGGGCTGCAATTCCTCGATCCACTTTGGTTCCCCCTCCCCCTCTTTGCCCCCCATTCAGCCGAGTTGTCAACTCCAATGAGGAAGCAGAAAGAAGGGGAAAGGGGTTCGGCAGGCGGTCAGGGCGGCTCGGGGTGGGGGTCCTACACACAGACACACACACTCCTCCAGGTGTGTTCACCCTCCCACAGGCTCCGTCCCCCCCCCCTCACCTAAGGCCACCTCGCAGGCTTTGCGCAGCTGAGAGTGATGCGCCTTCTTCACTTCCTTATCGGCCAAAATCTTCTCCAGGGCCCGGGTCAGGAACATGTTCTTCGTCTTCTTCCCTTCATACATGGACGCGGAAAAAGGAAGCGGCGGCGGCAGCAGCGGCTCCGGACCGGCGGCCCAAGGAGGAGGAGGAGGAGGAGGAAGAAGAGGAGCAAAAGAAGGGAGAAAGAGCAGCAGAAGGAGGAGGGTGGGGGCGGGGAAGGCGAGAAGGGCAGGGGCAGGAGCAGGAAGGGGCGGAGGGAGAAAGGGCAGAGCGGGGCGGTCGGACCGGGGTGGGGTGCGGTGGGGAAAGAGCCGGCTCCCGGCCGCCCCGTTCCGGCACCTGGGGCCTCGGGCACCGCCGCCGTCGCCGCCGCCGCTGCTTCCTCGTGGGAAGGAGGAGGCTGACAGCCGAGGCCGGTGCGGGACGCTGGGGAACCCGGGCCTGGGGGTGGGGGACGCCGGCCACTCAGAGGTCCGGTCTTGGTGGGGTCTCCCTGGCTACTGTGGGGATCCGCGCCCGCTGCTGCCGCGGACCCGCCTCCATCACCACCGACCCGTTCCGGCCGCCATGTTGGGAGGAAACGACGCGTCACGCAGCGGTTGAACGGAACGGCAGCAGAGGAGGAAGCGGCGGCGGCGGCGGCGCTGCCCAGCCCCAGAGCAGCCGCGGTGGCAGCGGCAGCGGTAGCGGCGGCGGCAGGAGCCGGGAGCTGGGGGGTGCGGGGGCAGGCCGAGCCGCAGAGCTACGGTGGCTCAGCTGGGACTCCCCGCCCCTCCCAGCGCGCGTTCCGGGGCTGGGAGTTGGTGTGCGGAGGGTGTCGGGAACCTGCCGGCCGGCCCCGAGGCGGCGCGGTGCTGCGTCCTCTCTGCGTCTCAGTGATTCACGGGCACTAACGCCCTGCCCGGGAAAAGGAACCGCGTGTAGGCATCAGGGCCGCTCTCCCTGGCCGCCTGTTTAGCTCCGCTGCAGTCTGGGCCGCTCAGCACGTGGAGGGGTCACCCCCACAGCCACTGCCATCCACACGGAGGTCCCGCCAGCTGCGCGCCTCCCTTCACCCCACCCCACCCAAGGTCTGACCACCTCAGCTGGTGCGCGTCCTTGGGAAGGGCAAAGTAAATCAAATTAACATGGATCCAGGAAGACTAGCCTTCCCCTCCTCTCGCCTTTTTAATCCGTGGGGTGAAACGCAGCTCTGGAAATCCGCTCCGCGAGACTGTGGGTCCCCTCCCATTCCAGTCTTAAGTTCGACAGAAGCTTGGGTCGTTTCTGGTGGATGATTCCCATGATAGTTTTGTGATTCTGGCCTTTTTAATAGACGAGAAAGTCGTTCTAGACAAGATTTCAAGGCAATGCCGTGTTTTGCAAGAGTACGGGATGTCGATTGAAACAGCACCTGCTGGAAGGAAATCAGAATATCCTTCTACTGTCTGGAGTTGGTGGAAACAAGTAAATAAGTCAAACTGCAAACTATTACAGGGTTATTTTCTGGAAAATGAATTGTAAAAAAATATTACAAGAAAAATGTATATAAGCAACTTACATGATAGTTTACTGGCAAGATTCTTCCTTGAAGTCCCATGCTGCTACTGGTCTATTACCCTAAGGCTCCCTATTGTTAAGAAGTCACTTCATTCCATTTCTTTTTAATTCTAATCCAGTGCCTTAATTTGTCAATTGTGTGGATTGATTTCTGGGTTAAGTCTCAAGCAACCATACAAACTCAAGATGACCCGGGTATAGTCCACAAGGAATTAGATCTTTAAAGCCGGGGAAGTGACAGATATAGTGCAGTCGGGATATTGGAGTAGGAGTGGGGGGGAAGAGATTGGAAAAAAAAAAGTTGAAGGTGACCTTGAATTAGGGACCGGTGATGTTCCAGAAAACATTCTCTAAATAGAATACTAAGAAAAAAAAGTTGTAGGCATAAGTGAGAAAGTTTGTGACACAGAAAATACATCAGCAACAACTCTGAGAATGACTGCCTAAATGATGATTTTTTTATAACATAAAGTGGATAAATCTGAGTGAAACAATGTTTAAGTAATTTTGTGCATATATTTGATGAAAATGGTTCTCAAAGATAATATGATGTGCTCATTCAACTAAAGTAAATGAGAAAGCTTTCCAAGATGAATATTTAGATTATTCTGTTATTGTTGTTAAGCCCCACAAGTGAGTTTATAAATAAGTATCTGTCTCTCTAGGTTTCTTAAGGCTACCAAAACAACTGCCTCCAAGGTTGGATGTAACAATATTGATCTCTAATATGATATAAAATTAAATTTATTTATTTTGAGATACTATAATATATTCTCTTTCAGATTGTTCTTTTTTCTATCCTACCCCATCTGTCTAAATAAGAAGCATGATCCTGGTGTCTACTTATATCTGAATCTTTACTGTTTTCAAAATACACAAAATCTGCAGATATGAAATCACCACCTTCTGTTTTTTAAATTATTTTTTCCTTGCTTTGGTTATTTTGATTAGCCTTTTAGTTACTGATTCTATTTTGGGTTTCAGCATTCTCAACCTTCTATCATTAAATATATCTTAATTCTTCCTTTCATTTTCAGCTGTGATTATATGCAGTCTCAGTTTTTCTTTTCTGATGTTTCTCTTTTTTTGGTCCCTACTGCTCAAAGAATATACAGTGTTGTAAAAAGGAAGCTTTAGGCTTGATTTAAGGGGAAAAATGCAACAATTACAGCTAATCCACAGTGGAATGAGTTGCTGATATAGATAGTAGGTTCCCCCTCAGTGTAGATCTTCGAGCAAAGGCTTGAAGGCTGGATTAACTGCCAGTGTCTGACTATGTCCCAAAGGCACCTTAAACTAAACGTGTAAATTCTTTCCCCCAACACTTACCCCTCTTCCTAACTTCTCTGTTTCTGTTGAGAGCACCAGTAAGGTACCATTCTCTTCTGGTTACCTGAATTCAAAACCTTTAAGTCATTCTTGATTATTCTCTTATCTCACCTTCCATATCCAATCAAACATGAATTCTGTCTCCACAACATCCCTTACCTTTCCTTCCTTCTTCCCTCCCTTTTCCTTTTTTCCTTCCTTTCTGTTTTTTCCTCACTTTTCTTTCTTTTTCTCCATCCCTTTCTTCCTCTTCCTTCTTTCCTCCCTCCCTCCCTCTTTTCCTTCTTTCCTTCCTTTCTCCCTTCCTTCTTTTTTCTTCAGTTTATTTCTTCCTCAATTTTGCTTTCTTTTCTTTCCCTAACTGATAAGTGGTCAAAGAATGTAAACTGGCAGTTTTCAGATAAAGAAACCAAAGCTATCTATATTCATATTAAAAAAATGCTCCAAATCACTATTGATTAGAGAAATGCAAATTAAAACAAACTGATGTACTACTTCATACCTATCAGACTGGCTAATATGACAAAAAAAGGAAAATGACAAATGATGGAGGGGATATGGGAAAATTTGAGCATTAATACACAGTTGGTAGAGTTGTGAATTGATTCCATTATAGAGAACATTTTGGAACTATGCCCAAAGGGCTAGAAAACTGTATACCCTTTGATCCAAGAATACCACTACTAGTTCTGTATCCCAAAGAGATCATAAGAAAAGGAAAGGGACCTACATGTACAAAAACAGCAGTTCTTTTTGTGGTGGCAAAGAATTGGAAATTGAGGGGATGACCATCAATTGGGGAATGGCTGAACAAGTTGTGGTATATGAATATGATGGAATACTGTTGTGCTATAAGAAATGATGAGCAGGATGCTTTCAGAAAAACCTGGAAAGACCCACATGAACTGATGCAAAGTGAAGTGAGCAGAACCAAGAGCACATTATATGCAGTAACACAACACTATGTGATGATCAACTATGACTGACTAAGCTTTTCTCAGCAAAACAGTGTTCCAAGACAATTCTGAAATAAATTATGTCCATATCTAGAGAAAGGACTGATGGAGTGTGAATGTAGATCAAAGCATACTATTTTCACTTTATTTTGTGTGTGTATGTTTTTCCTTTTGTTCTGTTTCTTCTTTCACTATGACATGTTTTACGTGATTGCACATGTTTAACCTGTATCAAATTGTTTACCATCTTGGGGCAGAGGAGAAAATTTAGAGCTTAAATTTTTATAAGAAATGAATGTTAAAAATTGTCTTTATATGTAATTGGGAAAAAATGAAATACTATTTAAACTTTTTTTCTTTCTCCCTCTCTTATTTTTTCCCCTTCCTTCTTTCCTCCCTCCCTCCCTCCCTTCTGTTTCAGGCACATGTCTACCAGAAACAATTTTTTAAATTTAACATTCTAAATTTAAGTATTTCTATACTGTTGAGTGAAGCAGCTAGGCAGCACAGTGGATAAAATACTGAGCTAAATCTGTCATAGTTGATCGTCACACAATATTGCTGTTATTGTGTACAATGTTCTTTGGTTCTGCTCACTTCACTTTGCATCAGTTCATGTAGGTCTTTCCAGGTTTTTCAAAGAGCATCCTGCTCATCATTTCTTATAGCACAATACTATTCTCTCATGTTCATATACCACAACTTGTTCAGCCATTCCCTAATTGGTGGCCTGATCCACTCTCTTGACACCAGCTGCATGACCTTGGGCAAATCACTCAGTCTTTTTCTGCCTCAGTTTTTTCAACTGTAAAATTACTATAATAGTACCTACCTTCTAGCGTTGTTCTTAGGATCAAATGAGACAATATTTTAAATTACTTAACAAGTTCCTGGCACATAATAAGAACCTGATAAATGCTTACTGCCTCCCCCTAATGAGATAAATATTCAAACTGATACGGTCCTCTCATTCTCTCCTTTCTTTACACTGATATGCCACCTTCTTCATCACTTCTCACCTGGAATATTGTAACAGCTTCCTAATAGGTATTTGATATGCCTAAAATACAGGTCTGACCATCTTACTCCCCTATCAGGAATCTCTAATGGCTCCTTAATGTGTTTAGGATGAAATATAAACACCACCAACTTGGTATTTAAAGCCCTTCACAATCACATCATAGCTTAACGTATCTTTCCAGACTGATTTCATGTTACTTCCCCTTACATATTCCATTTCCAAAGAAATCAGCCTACTTGACATCACCCATATATGACATTCCATCTCCTCCATAAAGTGTTTCTAATGCCTGGAATGCATTCCTTACTTACCTGTACCACTTAGAATCCCTAGCTTCCTTCAAGGCTCAGCTCAAGTACCATTAGAAAGTACTTTAAGTCCTTCGTAATACCCCCAGGTTCACTTAACCCTTTCTGGGCCTCAGTTTCCTTATCCACAAAATAGAATTGAGCTAGACATCGTCGAAGGTTCCTTTTAGCTCTAAGAACCTATGACTCTTTATGCTAAGTGCATAAGAAATGTGTCATTGTGGCACATAGTTCCCAAATTCTGTGCCAACAGAACACCACAAGGTCTGGCAGGTCCTCACCAACATCAAAGACTTCAAGTACAAAACCAGCAATGAACTATGTATCTGTCATCTTAGTACCAGCCTAGCTAAGTTCAGAGATACTTTTTAAATCAAATGATAATCATTTTGGCTGCAGAAAATTGTAAAAGTTCCCTAGCTGCCTGGGAGAAGAATGTCCATTTCCCAGACTTTGATATGCATCTGGCAGACAACCTGTCAAGCTCATCTATCAATATGTATGTATATGTGTGTTCCCATATATACATATATACACACATACGGACATATACATAGGTATACCTATATGTGCATATGTACACTGATACAAAAGCATGTGTGTATGTATACATATATATGTAAAATATGTTTGTGTGTGTGTGTGTGTGTATCCTGAACAAACACTGCAAATAAACAATGAATTGGGCCTAGAATTTAGCAGGAGAAGAACAAACCAGATTGCCTTTGGAAAATTCTAAAGTATTTTTTTTCCTATATTCCCAAGTTCTTCCCTGAAATGAAAGCCCATCTTTTTGATACTGATATAGTACAGGTAAATCCATATCATTGAAATGTGGTTCCATTCGACCGCTGGACTATGCTAGCTGTACTTCCATAAAATCATTAATAAAAGTATTGAGCACAATCAAGCCAAGTCAGTGAATCAGCCTGAAAGACTGTCTCCCTCCCCAACTCCTTTTGACTTTGGTCAACACGATCAACCCCATTTGATTCTAGCTAGTCAAACAGTTTTCTACTAACTATACTACCATGAACTCTGTATCTTTCTGTCTTCTGCCCAAAACCAACATAAGACTTTTTTGTCAAATGCTTTGTTGAAATCTTGATATATGACATCTCCAGCAATTTCCTGATCTACCACTCTATTAGCTTTGTCAAAAAAGAAATTAACTTGACACAACCTGTATTAATGAGCCAATACTGACTTGGCATGAGTGCTTCCTTTTCTAAGTCCCCTAAAAGCATTTTAAAATTAGTCTGCTCTAGAATTTTACCAAAAATGCATATGTTTATGAGTGTATAGTTTAAAGTATCCATCTTTCCCTTCCTGAAAAGTCAGCATGTAGTAGACCAGACTTTCATGCTTCCCCTCTTCTATGAGGCAGGTATGCAGAAAGAGTATAATCTTGTTGGGTGGATGCTTTCACTGGATCTATGAATGACTAAAGAAAGTTTCAGAGTAGTTAATCTGCAAGTCTTGTTTGTGACTCCCTGTTTGTTTGTGCCTCCAGACATGGTCCTAGGATGAAGTCTTAATGTATAATAGCCTTGGGTTAGGGCAAGGAGTGGTTAGGACTAAAGAAGGGTCCTGGCATTTCAATTACTTCAGAGTCTCTGCTATAAGGTATATAAACTCTGTGATTTTCTTGTACTTTGGCTCTGTATGAAATGGTTCTGTAATAAACAGACTATCGAATATATCCCTGTCTCTGTCCTTTATTCAGCTGGTTGCTGGGCCATATTTCTGCGCTGGTCACAGCATCAGTTAATATTGGTTTCTCTGCAGTTATAGCAACTCTCCTTTTCTCCATGATTCCTCAAAGATGTAAGGTTACTTATAGTACCCATGGATGTAGTTTGCACTGGCCAAGTGACCTGAATTCACTTAGGATAGTTAAGTGCTGGTTTTCTATTTCATCACTTATTTGGGCTTCAATTCATTATTAATCATATTTGTTCTATCCTTCCTCTCTTATCATAACAATCCTGGATTCAAATTTTCAGTGGCTGTCTGTTATCTATCAAATTAATCATAAATTCTTGAACTTGGCATCAAAAACCTCTGCAAGCTATTTCTACCATCTTTTTTTACAAGTTTATCTCATACGACTTCCCTTTACATACTCTATTCTAGCCCAACTATACTACTGTTTAGGCTGTATTCCATTTCTGTGCATTTGCTCTTACCAGTTTTTATACCTGGCATCAACTCCTTCCAAACTCTCTGAAGAGCTACCCCTCCACGAAACCTATACCAGCCCACTCCTCTTCAGATTTCTCATAGATCTTGGCTTGGACCTTTCATTTGTACTTATCCTCTCATATCATATTTATTTGTGTACTACTCAATTAGATTTTAAGCACAATACCTTGCATATAATGGATGCTTAATATATGTTTATTGAGTTTTAATTTGAATTCCCAAAGATCATTCTTGTTAAAGGTAACAGAAAGAGAATATGAATTGCTGATTGTTTCTTTTCCTTGCACTATTATCTTTTCTCATCTACTGTAAACATGGGTCTTAGCCTTTTCATTAATCTTGCTCTACACATTGATTTTAAAAAGCCCTTTTAATTGTACTCAGCATTTTTAATTTTTGCAAGCCTTAGTTCATAACATGATTTTTACCTTTCTGACGTACCTTGGCTCTTGCAGGACCTTGTTTTCAAAAGTCTTACCTCCTTCCTTGGTAGGTCAAACTGCCAGCTAATTTAAAATGTTGATATCTATAAATGCCAAAATGTCAATCCTTCATCTTTGAGAAGTTCCTCTACATGGG
Source organism: Pseudochirops cupreus (assembly GCA_028627135.1). Lineage (NCBI taxonomy): Eukaryota > Metazoa > Chordata > Mammalia > Diprotodontia > Pseudocheiridae > Pseudochirops > Pseudochirops cupreus. The sequence goes on along the minus strand of CM053580.1, from coordinate 372,781,197 downwards.
GTATAGTGCCAACACGATAGTCACACTACCAACAGCAACTATGAATATGCTGACATAATTCTGAATTGTAAAATATAACAGACTCTCCATATAGAAGAAAGAAGCAAAATATTTATTCAGACACCAGAAAGTCAAATCCTAACACCAGGAAACCAAATTCATCATAGCAGCCAAGAAATCTATACACAATAACACGGCAGAGAGCAATACCATCCCAAAGCCTTCCCACAAACAGCATTCACAAGCCTGTCTCCTTGCTTGTGTCTTCTCTCCTTCCTCTATTCTAACTGTGCTGACTCCCAGCTTCCTCTCAGCTCTGCTCCACCCTTCCTGCTCTACCTGTTCAGCAAACTCCTCCCACCATAGGTTCCATGTGATTACATTTGGCCTATTAAGAGGCAGGCAAGATCTTCGAATTACCACTACCATTACATGGGGCAAAAAACATGGTGCCCTCTCTTCTAGCCGGGGATGTACAAAGAAGCTCCAAAGTGGGTTACAGGGAAGGAGACCCTATTGTTACTAGATGATTTTCATATAACAATTTAGAATCTTAAAATGTTTTGTATGTTTAGCTTCATTTGATTTTCACAGAAATTCTGTAATGGAAGTGATGGACTTTCATTATTATCCCCATTTTATAGTTAAGGAAACCGAACCTTATAGATCAGCAATTCTCAACCTGTGGGTTGCGACCCCTTTGGGATTGAACGACCCTTTCACAGGGGTTACAGGGGTTGCCTAAGACCATCGTAAAACACATACTTCCGATGGTCTTAGGAACCAAGACACCGCTCCTCTATCCATCTCCAGGTGGATCTGCCCACATGCAGACACACCCACATACAACTATTAAAGGGTCACGGCATTAAGAAGGTTGAGAACCACTGTTATAGACAGTAAATGTCTTGCGAAGGCCACGCAGTGGCAAAACTGAGATATAAATTCAGGTCTTCTGACTCCAAGTCTCATATTTATTCCACGATGCTCTACCTTTCACTTAGACTAATTTGGAACTCCTTGATAGAATATATGATAAAATGGGGACCATCTCTAGTTGTCCTTATTTTTATCTTGAACTGAACCAAGATGGCTCCAGAGGAGAAAGTGAGGCTGGTGACTCTGCATAGCCCCCACTCACTTAAATCCAATTCACTTGCAAGTCATAGCATCAACTTCCTGATGTTGTGGTCCTCTTCCAGAATGAAGGACAATTGGCAGCAAATCACAGAATAATAGGATGTAGAATCACAGGATTTAAAGCTAAGAGCCACCTCAGTGGTCACCGACTTCATCCCGTCATTTTACAGATGAATAAATTGGGGCTAAGAAAAGTTAAGTGAATTCAGAAGTCATAAATCTTGTAAGCAACAGTCAGGATTCAAACTTAGATCCTATGACCTTAAGTTCTATTTACACTGTACTACGGTATCTTCTCATGAAAATGAGAGCAGTTAATAAACGACATTCTGATTCTCTATTTTCATTTTGAAATTGTAGTGTTTTTAAGCAATACTGTTTTCTTTTGATTTTTTTTGGCAAATATTTTGTAAATCTTCAGGAGCAGTCTGACAACTGGGTAAAATATTCTGTATAATAAACTTATAAATGTAGAATAACCCGTGAAATAAAAACTTCTGTATGGTCCTCATTTCCACAGAAGAGAATATAGTTGTATTTTCATTGCTTTATATAATTTTTGTTGGAAGTTTATGGTATTATTTACACATATTAGTTACTAACTAGTTACTCACCATTAAGATTCAACAAATAAAAATCCCTATTAATAATGCTTCTAGTTTATTTCTTTTCCACAGGAAAATGTGAGGAATATTATAGGGGAAGGCAGAGGATTCCTATAAGCTTATAGTTAATAATTATAACAAGTAGAAATAAAATATAGAAGAAATAGAAATAGAACAAAGAAGAAACAGAAAGAAATAAAATAGAGGTTTCAAGTCACAAAGTGGGTAATTTGTATCCCAAAGCTAATGTTTTGGATGATGTCTTGCCTTTTGCTCCTCCACTGACCCTTAGGATTGCTGAGTCTTTATGTCTGTCCTGCAATTTGACTTTCTTTTATATATTGTCTCCCCCAATTAGAATGGGAGCTCCTTGAAAGCAGTATTGTTTCATTTTTTCTTAATTTTATCTTCCACACAGGGCTTGTGATGAGTGTTTAACCAATGTTGGTTGTATTTAAGGAAAACTCAACAAATACCAAAATATCCATAGCAAAACCCTATGGTAATAATGAATTATATGACTCTGAGGTCCATTTCCCCAAAGATGAATGGGCAAAATATATGAACATTCATAAAAAGAATCACAAATTATGATTTGCTATTTGAAAATATGTCCAAATCGCTAATACTAAGAGAAACACGAATTGAAATCTTTCTAAAGCTTCATATCCTGAAAACTGGCAAAGATGACAAAAAACAGGAACATTTGAAGGGCTTTGGAAATAGGGGCAAGCTAATATTTATATCTGAAGGGGCAACTAGGTGGTGCAGTGGATCAAATGCCAGGCCTGAAGTCAGCAAGACTCATCTTCCTGAATTCAAATCTGACCTCAAACCCTTGCTAACTGTGTGACCCTGGGCAAGTCACCTAACCCTGTTTTCCTGTTTCCTCATCTGTAAAATGAGCTAGAGAAGGAAATGGCAAACCACTCCAGTATTTTTGCCAAGAAAACCTGGAAAGGGGTCACAAAAAGTTGGACATAACAACATGACTGAAACAACTAAACCACACACACACACACACAGACACACACACACAGACACACACACACAGACACACACATCCCCTATCCAGAGCACATAGGCAAGAATAGCTGAAAATAGGGGCATCCTTCCTTGTCCCTCTTCCCACATCCTCTGATCTAGTGTATCAGCAAGCACCCTGGCATATCCAGGATGGCTGCTACCACAGGTTCTTAGATCTGCTTTACTGGTTAAAATAGCTGTTTAAGGGGTCAGTCTTTTTAAATTACATTCACTAGTTCAGGGAAAAAGTCAGCACCCTAAACTTTAGAGAAAATACAAGTAGAGAAATAAAGGTCAACAGACTGGGCTTCTGCCTGAGAAATTAGCACAGATCAAGAGATAGATCCAACTGTCTGACCAAGGCAATACATACAAAGTTACTAGAGAGAGAGAAGCACCACCACCAGGGTCTCATCTGGTCAAATCACAAGAACACTCTTCCAGTGAGTGAGCCCGAAAGCAAAATGCTAACCTCAGAATATATATACTCTTTTTAGAGCCAGAGGGCATCACAACCCTCCATGACTCAGTGCCTAATTAGAAATTAACAAAAGGTGTGAAAGCCTTCATACAAGCAATCCTCTCTTAAGCAAGCTTCCCTTAATGGGCTCCATGTGAAGCCTATTAATGGGCAGGGAAGATCATAAATCCCACTAACATTATACCCAGGCCACCCATAATCTATCTGGCCTAGCTGGGCAAGAGTTACTACCAAGGTCAAGTCCTCCTTTCTTACCTTCCTCCCCATGCAAACTCCATGGGGTACAGAGTGAGAAAGAGAGCCATGGATAAAGCCCCTTATTCCATAACCTTCCAACCAATGTCTGTCTCACTCTCATACCTCCTGAGTACTAATCCTATCCCCATTTCTACCTATATGGGAGGGAACCTAAAATCCCCAATGTACTTGGATCCTCAGGCCTCCTCCCCACTATCAAGTGGTAATTGTCTGAGCTCTTTCAGTTCCCCCATCCTCTACCAGACATGGTAGTTCATACTGTTTGGGTGAGCTGAGTCACCAAATACAATTTTTCTGGTGAGATATAAGACTATTAGGCTTACCATTTGCCCTTCCAGTACCTCATTACATTCCCTGGGCCTTATCATCTACCTTTCTGATGTCCTTCAGATCCCTAAACACTATCATTTGGCCTGCCAATATACCTTAATGACCTGTAGACCTTGCCATCTTCCCCCATTCTTTACTCTTTTTTGCTTTGGGGCCTTTCTATCCACTTTGCAGCTGATTTCTTGTATGTATTTATGTTATCTTCTCCAATTAGCATCTGAAATCATTGGGAGCAAGAAATGTCCTGTTCTTCCTCCTATTTCTATCCCCAGCACAGTGCATGGACAAAGCAAATGCTTAATAAATGCTTTCCCTTTCCTTCCTTCCTTCCTTCCTTCCTTCCTTCCTTCCTTCCTTCCTTCCTTCCTTCCTTCCTTCTTTCCTTCCTTCCTTTTTTCCTTCTTTCCTTCCTTTGTCTTTCCTTCCTTCCTTCCTTCCTTCCTTCCTTCCTTTTTTCCCTTCTGTATATAATATATGCATTATGCATAGGATTGTGTATACACACATACACTAGTATATAATATGTGTGTCTGTATATATGTATATATGTGTATATATATATATATATATATATATATACAGACACACATATAAACACACACACACACACACACATATACACATATACATATATACTGGTATGGGTAGGTAGGTGGTACAGTGGATAGAGTGTCAGGCTTGGAGTAAGGAAGACTACTTTTCCCAAGTTCAAATCTGACCTCAGATACTTATTAGCCGTTGACCCTGGGCAAGTCACTTTACCCTATTTGCCTCTGTTGCCTCAATTGTAAAGTGAGCTGGAAAAGGAAATGGCAAACTACATTAGTACCATTGCCAAGAAACCCCAAATGAGGTTGGACATGACTGAAGAAAAAGCATAATTATAAGCACACACACAAGTGGTATATACAGAATAGTGTGTGTGTGTGTGTGTGTGTGTGTGTGTGTGTGTGTGTCTGTGTGTACAATAGTATATGGAGCTGTGAATTAGTCCAACCATCTGGATATCAATGTAAAATAATGAAAGAAATGTGACTTCCCTGCTCATATTTCTTGACTCATGTCATGAGGCAGTAAAAAACAGAAATGAAAGTTCAATAAATACCAAAATATTCATAGCAAAACTGTGTTGTAATAATGAATTGGTAACAGAGTTGGTATGCATTAATTGAAGAATAACTAAAAAAAACATGGTATACACACATAAGGTAAAGTAATGGAATATTTCTATGTGTTAAGTAATGATGGGTTTCATGGAGAATCAGGAGACAATATGAAAGACATATATCATGTTGGGTGGATCTCCCTGTGAAATTGTGGGAGTACATAGAAGAGTATGGCATAAGATGGGAAGATATGGATGGGTTGCTTTGGAGGGAAATTCCAAATCAATGAGATCACACGTTCATTGGAGCATATGATAAAGAAATTGTAATTATGAGGAATTTAGAGAAATATAGGAAGATTTGTAGGAAATGATGCAGAAGAAAACAGCTGAACAAAAAGAACAGTATCCACGTTATCTATCACAATGTAAGTGAAAAGATCACTGAGAATTAGATGGATTCTGAGTAACTGAAAAACCAGTGATGGTCCTAGAGAATAGATAAGTAAATTGAAGAGATTTACTACAATGACAGAATGTTGTGTATTGTCAGATACGTTAACTGTGTCTCATTCTATCCAGTATTCTTGTTTAATTGTTTTCCTTTGTTACATGGGATAGGGTTGAGGGTGAGGGTCTTTTTTTTCCCAAAGGAATTATGGTGCTGTATAGATAAAAGACATCACTAAAACAGTTACTTCTTATGTAAGAGAAACAAATCAGTATTTAATATTAAAATTTAATGTAGACCAGCCATTATTATAGCATAGTCTTGACTCACCAGTTTAGTAATCCTGTCAAAGAAGGAAATACAGTCAGTCTGTCATGAACTGTCCTTGAAGAAGCCATGCTGGCTTTTTGTGATCACTAATTCTTTTTCTAGGAGTTGTTTTCTAATCATTTCTTTAATGGTACATTCTAGAATTTTCTCTGGCATTGAAAACAAGCTCATTGGCCTATAGCTTTGAATTAACTCTTTCATAAAATTCTCTGTCATTTGTGCCCTTGGAGGCCATTTTTTTTTTTAGTAAAATGCAAGCATTCTCGAAACATTTGTATGTTATTGTGGATGCTAAATATAGTCAGTGGTGAATTAAAACTGCCACATAGTCAGTCCTAGGATATTGGGTTGGTTGCTGGTGTTTTATTTTGGGATGAGTAAGGGAGAAGCATGGGAAATAACTGGAATTTATATAAGACCTCAAGGGGATGAATCGCAAAGATTCTCTGGAAATAAAGATCAGAGGGAATTTAGGATTTTAAAGCTATATGGCACCTTAGATCAAATGTAGCCCAATCTTCTCATTTTATAGATGAAGAAACCCAGACCCAGAGAGATGAAGTGATTTTGATAACAATAAATGGAAGAGTCAGAATTCAAAGCCCGATCTGATTCCAAATATCTTTCTGTTGCACCATGCTAGATTCTCAGTGAATATTGTCTTACTTATTTTTGTTTCTGCAGCACCTGGCACTCTCTTACACATAAGAGATACTTGATAAATACATGTTGAATTGAATAAACATTTGCCCTACAATTAGTTTAATAATAGAGATGGACGTAGGACACTACAAATCAGAATGGTTCCTCTAGGTTGAAGCCGCTGGTAATCTCTATTACCAGTGCTGCTATACAACCTCTCTCCATGCCACCAGTTAGGTAATAAATCCCCTGGGAAAGTAGACAGGAGAGGGCAAGGAGGTATCTCTACATATTACATATATACATATGTACATACATAGATACCTACAATGCATCCAACCATGCCAATATCCATTTGCCAAAGCAAAAAGGTCCTTGCTCATACCCCTTAGACTAGATGGTATATTTTGTGAGACCTTTTCCTTTTTAAGGATCCTTTGATGTTTATTTAAACCTGATTTCAACCCTATTAAAATGTTGGTTGAGGAGGTAGATTAGGAAGGGGGAGCACATTGTGATTGCTTTGGGCCTCAAACTTTGGTATGTTCTTGACAAACAATATGCTCTGGACTATAAAATCTGTCAAATAGTTGAATCTGTTTCTGGAGTCTTAGGAAGCAAAATTCGGGAGCTATAATTAATACTCAGCTCTATATCTTGTTTATAATGTAATTTGTGTAAAATATTACTTGATACAATGTAAAGTAATTACAACTGTTATGAAATTCTGCATGTTGAAACCACAGACTTGTATAGAAATATTTCCTGTTTTTCCAACTATCTACTCAATAGGGGAAGTATTGGTAATAATGTGTGTAAAACAGCAAAATTCAAACAAACTTTATTATTGTCTTGGTGATATAAATCCCCTCAAAATAGAGATTAAATAGTATGTAATCTCTGAGGATATTGCTTTCTTATGCTTGACTTGAAGAATGTGGAATCATGTAGAGAAAACGAACAAGAATATTGTATTTGAGATTTTTGCTCACGTTTTCCAGCAATATTTTTACTCTAAGAGAAGAGGCAAGGGGCTCCTGTCCCACTGATACTCCTGGAAATATTTATTGATCTTTGAGATTTTAATCTTTATTTGGTAAACAGAAATGGCAATGCTAATGACCATCTAGGCATTTTAAAATATATTCCTTTTTTAGAAATTCATTGCTACCAAAAAGGGCTGCTCAAAAACAAAAGACTTTAAGACTAGTTATATGTAAGTGTTTGAAAAGTGTTATCCAGATTTAGGATTTCATTTTCTTTCAAGTTTCAGGTTTTAGACTTAAGCACTCTAATTTTCAAAGGTAGAAGAATAAGGTACTTTTGTGCCAGTTTTATAGCTGGCATTTCTCTAGGCTTTTGAAGGGACATTATGGACACCAATAGCCTGATAATACTGGCTATGAGGGTGGGAACAAGGGATTCTATCCAAGAGTTCTTAAGTGGACTCTGAGGGTAGTGGGAAAGAGAGAGAGGGAGTGAGCAAACAATTATTAAGTGCTTAAAATGTGCCAGGCACAGTTCTAAGCCACACCACTTACAGTGGTAATGGTTCTGGTTATGAAGTACTGGAAATCGGCAGTATAAAAGGGATGATTTTCACGAAGTAGTAAGTCCGTGGGGACCAGAGGCAGCAGAGGAAAGAAAAGTTTGGAATCATGGGTCAATAGAAGGAGCTTAGTAGGATACATAGAGAATCATAGGAAGATTTGTATAAACTGATGCAGAGAGAAATAAACAGAACCAAAAGTACAATATTCATAAAGACTATATAGAATTTGGATATTCAAATGGGTTTGAGCCCATAAAAAAGGGATATGACTCAGCATAGTAAATATGCCGATATTCTTTTGAGTGTAAGAACTTGGAGCTAACCCTTTCTTTTCCAGTCTTTTGTGGACGGCTACCCACTTCAGGTAGCACTTTATGTAGGGGAAACTAACTCCTTTAAGCACTAGACATTCATTCACTCAATCTAGGAAAAGTAAGATGGTAAGAGGTATCTGGGTAGGGAAAGAAGAGTGAGTATACATATACCACTCTCCCTGTTACTATTCTAGAAAGTGGTCAAAAGATAGTTTCACCTTTAAAAAGAAAAGAAAAAAAATCTTTATTAAAAAAAAATACCTGTTCACAGAATGGTTGCTACAATCAGATAATAAAAATAAGTGAAGGGTGGAATTTTATTTTTGGAGAGGGGAAAGGAAGGCAGTTGGGTTTAAGTGACTTGCTCAAGGTCACACAGCTAGTGTCAAGTATCTGAAGCTGGATTTGGACTCAGGTCCTCCTGACTCCAGAACTGGTATTCTATTCACTGTGCCACCTACCTACCTCGGGAGGAATTATTTAAGGAAAGTATTGTTATTGATTTCCTTCTCAAAAGCTTTGTGTTTCATTGTGCAATATATGATTATACACAGGAGGTAATACATCAGTGCCACAGGTCACAAAGCTAGATAACATCCTAGGGGAATTTGAAAGCAGAGTAAGCAAGGCTAAACTACAGATCTGGGAGTATTCTGCCTGGATAGAAAGTTAGGGGCTTAGAATTTTATCTGGAAAGCGCTCAAATTGACAGTAAACTAAGTTAAAAGTAAAGAATAATAACGAAAGAAATACCCTGTCAAGTTAAAGGGCGTATGACCTTTCGATCAATCTGTGAAGATGATTTTCTCAAACATCTTCTTTGTAGAACAAATAGTCCAATTGACTTTCTAGTTCATTGACAAAGTTCGCTTTCATTTCCATCACATAATTCCCAGCCTCCAAATGGACTCTGAAACATTTCAGTAACTTGATAAATTTCAGGACCCCTGGTACTTCCTGGGTTAAGGAATCTCAGTTGTTTCATTAGCAACTATTTAAATGTAAAAACGGACAAGTTAAACCAGTTCAGTAGATGCTATTTCCCAGATGATTTCCACAGTGCAGGTGAGTTTGTCTAGGGAGACAGGTGGTGGTCTTTGCTTTATTTGTCAAAGAAGCTAAGTGAGTATTTCTCAGTGTTGTCTTTCAAACAACATCATTAAGCTAACTTATTTATGCTCCCTATCACTATCCACCTCGCCTCAAAGTCATGGAGTTGTTTCTACAAGTTCCATTTCTCCACTTTATTTTGTAACTTACATTGCTAGTGATTGTGATAAAATAGTGGGCAGCTGCAAGAGCAGCTGCAACAATTGCTAGAGAAATATTTCCTAATTTTTTTTCAATCTGCAACATCCCTCTGAGTTTTCCAAAGTAGATTGCAGTTGTGGAGGTTGGAGGGAGAAGTGACACCCCACTGTTTCATCTCTAATAATTTACCACTCTAGCTATCCAAATGAGAGCAGGGGTAGGGGTATGTGGGGGGAGGGAGAGACAGAGAGACAGAGACAGAGGGACAGAGAGAAACAGAGAGAGGTAAAGACAGAGAGAGACACAGGGAGAGACACAGAGAGAGGGAAAGACAGAGATAGAGAGACAGAAACAGAGAGAGACACACCCACATACATACACAGACACAGACATAAAGACACAGAGACAGACATAGATACAGAGAGACACACAGGAAGACAAACAGAGACAGAGAGACAGAGAGAGAGATAAAGACATAGAGATGCAGAGAGATACAGAGTGGGAATGGAGAAGATATAGAAAGATAATTAAAAATGGCCACTGTTATCATGAAGCTCACAATATAGAGGTAGATAAGTCAGAGTTAAGGAAAGTTACGTTGATGAATAATCAATAACTATAGTTTATGATGAAAGACCAAGTGGTCAAGTGGATTGAAGGTCTCCTTTGGGAGTAGAGACTATGTCCAAGCCCTGTACCAGCTGTGTGGCCAAAGGCACTTGTTTAGTGCCCCTCAGGACCCTCAGACAACTCTCTAACACCATAAGTTACAGATGAGTTAACAATCTGCATTGGTGGAGATTTTCAAGCTGATAAAATCACAGGAACAGGCCAAAAAAAGTGAAATAGTACAAGATAAAACCTGAGAGCTACAAAACAAGGTCATTTTGTTGCAATAAAACACACATACACATATGCATATGTATCTATCACCACCCTTCCTCTCATCAGTACCATCCACCATCCACCTAACCAAAACTTGACAAAGAAGTGAGTAAATCTATGTTGCTCATCCATTCAAAAATCATTCATTACATGTGAGCTAGACACTTTCTTGTTGTTCAGTCATTTTCCAGTGGTACCCGACTCTTTGTGACCCCATTAGGGTTTTCTTGAGGACAAAGATACTGGAGTGGTTTACCATTTTCTTATCCAACTCATTTTACAGATGAGGAAACTGAGGCCAACAGAGTTAAGTGACTTGCCCAGGGTCACACAGCTAGTAAATGTCTGAGGCCAGATTTGAATTCGGGAAAATGAGTCTTTCTGATGTCAGGCCCAGAATTCTATCCACTGTACTATTTAGCTGCCCTGTCTAGGCTCCAAAGCAGTGGTTCTCAACCTTCCTAATGCCGCGACCCTTTAATACAGTTCTTCATGTTGTGGTGACCCCCAACGATAAAATTATTTTCGTTGCTACTTCATAACTGTAATTTTGCTACTGTTATGAATCATAATGTAAATATCTGATATGCAGGATGTATTTTCATTGTTACAAACTGAGAACCGCTACTCTAAAGGGAGATTAAAAGAATTAAAACATGGCCATCACAACACTCACAATTAGTGGGAAATGTGTGTGGGAATGGTGCACTCACATATATGTAATAACTATATAGTTATGATAATTCAGAAAAAAGTACAAGATGTACATCAGGACAGAGTACAAAAGGAGGTCCTTTTGTTACCATAAAAGAAAGGTGTCTTTGCGATGTACCTGAAAAGTCCTGAAGAGTTTGTTGGAAAACAGTTGACCCCCTTTCCCTGCTGCTACTTCCATTACCACCAAAAGCAAGGGCAGATCAACAAAGAAGAGTCTCAGGAAAAAAGGCCACATAATATCACAACAGGAAATGTAGCTACTTTTGCAAGAAAATCAAGGAGTTCTATGAGATAATGTTGAGAAGGTAAGAATAGGTATGGAAAAGTCTAATTGGTAGCACAGAAAAATTACTGAAAGTACCATATTTTTATTTTATCTCTCTACCTCATCCTTTAAAAGTCAAGAATAAACTTCCCTGCATAGTTCCCATTTTTTTATTCTTTTTGAAATAGCAATCATGGCTGCCAACAAAGGCTTCTATAAACTGAACTTAGTTTGTTCTTGCCAGGCAGACACAGGGTTAAATTAAAGGCACAGACTCCTACTTGTCACTGGCTGGGGGTGCAGTTAATATAATTTCTCTTTTATATACTTTTAACCACCTCTTACTTCTCTCGCTCTTTATCTTAGCCTCTCCTTTTCTGTCTGGGGACAGGGTGTTGGTAAATCCTCTAAGTATTTTCCTTGGGGGTGGGTGGGAATGATGTGGAAAGATAACAGCAAAGACCTAGAACTTTCTGGTCATATATATAGCTTTCTGGTCCTACTTTCCTGTGAATCCAGAAAGTTTAAATACCAAACTTAAAACTCTGAGGGAAAGGAAATTCTAAATATAAATCTTATCTTTCAATCACTTTCAAATTACCTGCCTTTCACCAACACAATTTTTAACACTAAGAATTGAAGAATGTTAAAAGCAAAGGGCAAAGAAGCAGCTAGTTGATGTGGTGGCTAGAGAGTGCTGATCTGAAGTCTGGAAGAACTGAATCTGAATCTACCCTTAGGTTTTTACTAGCTGTACGATCCTAGGCTGGGCACTTCCGTTAGACTCAGTTTCCTCATTTGTACAATGGGGAAAATAATAGTACCTACCTCACAAGGCTGTCGTGAGGGTCAAATGAAATGTTTTGTAAACCTTAAAAAAAATTTAAAGAATAAAGGTTCAGAGTTTTAGATTCTAGTTAAGCATTGCCACTTAACTGCTATGTAGGTATACCCTACCTAATTTTTTTTCGTTTCAGGAAACTAGGTTGTTAAATGAAATAGTATTAGAGGGAGCAATTAGTTCCAAAAGGACAGTATCCCAAATATTGAGAAGATAACTAATTTTACAGCAGAGCTTCATTACCTTACCAAGGATTTGATTATAATGTGTCAGCAACTTGATTGTGAAATATCTGACAAGGGGGACTTTATTCAGGGTAAGTCTATAAGTCTTAATTCATTATTCTTTAGCTCTAGTCAGTTAGGGTAAGAACCTCACAGATGGCAGATTTAGAACTGGGAAGGACCTTAGAGATCATCTGATCTTGCCTCCTTGTTTTATAAAATGACTTAGCAGCCTGGGTTTGGAGCTCCATCCTTTGACACCACATTCAGTGTTTTTCCTACATATTTCCAGTGAAACTATCTTGAAATAATTTTCCTATCACAAAAGATCAAATGAAAAGCACTTAGCACAGTGCTAGGCACATACCAGGTACTCAATAAATGCTCCTTTCCCTTCTCCTCCCTCTTCCTTTCCCCTTCCTTTCCCATTTCTTATCCTTCTTCTCTCCTTTCCTTCCCTCCCCCCATCCCTCTCCGTTTTCCCTTCCCTCCTCCTACCTTCCTTGCCCTGACCATCCAAATTCTCTCATTTCTATCAATACATTGCTCTACCACCCCCTTCTGTCTACGCAAAGCCTTTCCAGATTGCCCCAAGCTCCTAGAGCCCTTTTCCTGATACATTTACTTTGCATTTATTCTGTAAATGCTTATTCACATATATGTTGTCTCTTCTGAAAAAATGTAAGCTCCTTGAAGGCAGGGACTGTTTCATTTTTGTTTTGGTATTCCCAACATGTAGCTCAGTGCCTGGAATGTGGTAGGGTGCTTAATAAATGTTTAATTTTTAGAGCAAACATATGAGAATGTGTATGAAGTTATATATGTAAATATTATTGCTCTTGCCGTCTGTCAATAAACAATAATACTAATTTGGAGAAAATAAAACTCATATCATCATCAAAGATTTGTCCATTGACTTTTTTTTTCCAGGCAAGTGAAATGAGCAAATTGGATTGTGTTTTCTGATCATTTGCCTGAACATGGTCCAAAGGAGAGAAAACTCTCCTTATGGGAAAGATATGGGATGTCCCAAACAAAACAGTGGCTGATGGAAAGAGTAAGCTAGGATATGCCTACACTTGCACCTGCAACCTTCTAATAAGCACCCTTCTCCTACTGAGCATTCTGTGAAAAATAAAAGAGTTGTATATCTTGTAAAAATTTATATCTGCCTGTACAACCCTCTCATTCCTCCCAGCAGGATTCTTTCTTAGGATACACAGATGTAAAGTACAGTCTACTTAATGTCAGGTTTTTTTCTTCTTCTTCTTGGCAGGTCACCCATGATTCATCATCAAAGATTTTTATAGCATTGTCCCCACATAATATTTTCTTGGTAGGGAGATAGCAGCAGTATACCAATCTCTACATCTGAGGAATTTTCAAAATGACAACTCTATTACAGTAATGAAGTAAAACCAAGAAAATAATTTCTATTTGACTTCTTAGCAACTTGCTAATTATAGTTAGAGCAGTAATATAGTAATGCTTTCTATTTCTCTAATACTTCCCCATTCTCAGACACTTTCCTTTGCAAAGAACCTCAAGCACTTCATGTGTCATCCCATTCTTATAACATCCCCAAGTACAGGGGGTTTGGTGTAGGCACAAGGGAGCAGTGCTCTCACTTTTCTTTTAGTGGTTCAGACCTGTACCTCTAGTCTTAACATTTCTTGATAATTCCTTATGGTATCCCCTTTGAAAGGGAATTGGATTTAGAAACAGAGGAATTGGGTTTGAATTCCAGCTATGTTGTTTACTCCCTGAATAATTTTGTTGTTGTTGTTTAGTCATTTTTCAGTCTCTTCATGATCCCATTTGAGGTTTTCTTGGCAAAGATACAAGAGTGGTTTGTCATTTCTTTCTCAAGCTCATTTTATAGATGAGGTGTATGGGATGTTCAGGGAGGACTAGGTTCTCTGGTGTGAGGGTTTGCCCAGCTCTTCCCAGGGCTACTCATTTACCTTTGGTGCACACCTATCACCTAACTTATCTGTGGCTCCAAGAAGCCATAGCATGCACATGGCCACACCTCAGTAAAACCATCTTACCAGAGGGGCTAAACCGGGTTGAGGGCAATCAATGATCCTCAAATCCATTTGTGAGTTAACAGAGTATCTACCCCCAAGTGTGTAAAGACTTCCCCCAGAGGAATGGGTGGATGAGAACAATTTATTTCCACAGCTGCCATGAAGGTGGCTGAAGCAGGTGCCATGGAGTGCTTAGAGACTGCATCCCAAGACATCACCAGTGGTCCTTACTTTTATCTTGCCACTGGACTTTGATGACTCTGGAAGAGTGAGGCTGATGACTTTGTATAACTTGCTTCACTTAAATCCAGTTCATGTGCAAATCAACATATCACCCTGGTCCTCTTCAGAATGAAGGATAAACAACAACAACAACAACAACATACGAAGAAACTAAGCAAATAGGATTAAGTGATTTCCCCAGGGTCACAGTGTCTGAGGCCAGATTTGGGAAGATGAGTCTTTCTGATTCTCTAGCTCTCAGTCTCTTCATCTGTAAAATGTACCTTTTATGTACATTCTAGTCCTAAATCTGTGATTCCACAAAATCTCTAAATTTCTCTGTGTTTTAAATTGTTCAATCTCAACTAAACTGTTACCCAGCCTTGAATTCAATAATCAGATCGATTAGAAACAATACTTTGTTGTATCAAATATGTGCTAAATAGCTTCCATAGCATGAAACCTCTCCTCTAGACTCCTTAGCTATTCTTATGGAAATATTCCCTCTCAAGAGATCATCAAAATAAAGACAGACTCATATGTACAAACATATTTATAGCTGCACTTTTGTAGTAGCTGAGAACTGTCCCTGGACTGGGGAATGGTTAAAGAGATTTTGGTATATGAATGAAAATGATAAAAGAGCAATTGAGAGAAACTTGGGAATATTTGTATGAATTGAGGCAGAATCTTTTGTGGTGGTAAAAGAAACTTCTGGAGCTTCTCCATGGCTTTTTTTATTTCTCAGGTGACCAGGAAGCCACATTAATTGTTGGAACCTTAATCTCTTGAAGCAGCTTCAGACCTTAATCTGTATGGAGCAGGACTGTGTGCTATTGTTTAGACCACAGCAGGCATTAAAAAAAGAAATGACTCTGGTATAATAAATCAATCTACAAACAATCTAATTAATTGCTATAATCTAATTAAGTATCCACTAAGTGCTAAGACACAAAGACAAATTTGTGAAACATTCCTTGCCCTCAATGAACTTACATTCTGTAGGTGAAGATAGTATACACATCTATAAGCATATATATATGTGTGTGTGTGTGTATAATATTTATAAAACATGTGCAAAAAAAATAAGGTGATTTTTTTTGAGGGGGAAGAAACACTAGGATGAGGGGACATCAAGAAAGATCTCAAGAAGCAGGTGATGTCTGAGCTGACTTTCGAAGGAAAATAGGGATTTTAAGAGGCAGATGTGAGGAGGAAGTACATTTTACACATGTGGGGTAGCCTGTGCAAAGGAATAGATATGGGAGAGGGAAATTTTGTGTGAGAAACAATGAAAAGTTCAATTTGGCAAAATGATAACAAGTAAATGAATGGAAAGTAATGTGTAATAAACCTTAAAAGGTAGCCTGGAGTCAGGATGTGAAGAGTTGTGAATGTCAAACACAAGGTTTTGTATTTAATAGTAGGTAGAGGTAATAGGGAACCAATGGAATTTACTTAGTAGGGGAGGTGTGCTTTAAGATAATTTTGACAGCAAGGTGAAGAAGAATTATAGAAAGGAGAGGTTTGAGGCAGAGAAATCAATCAATAGGCTACTTTAACAATCCAGGCAAAAGATGAGGTTCTGAAATAATAGGATTATGATCGTGTCAGTGGAGAGAAGTGAAAGATGTTAGGGAGATGACCCTGTAGTGTGAATGCATTATTTACAGCACTGACCATGAACATAAATATTCCCTCATGGTGTTTGATCACAAAATATATCAGACTCTCCATATAGAAGATAGAAGTGAAACATTTATTCAGATACCAGAAAACCAAATCCCCAAACCAGTTAGCCTATTCTATCATAGTAGTAAAGAAGTTAATAAGCCATAACAACACAGAGAACCACAGTATCCTTTAGTCTTTCCACAAACCAATATAGGATCAATATTTACTCACAAACCTAACTCCTTGCCTGAGAGTCTTCTCTCTCTTACCATCTCTCTAGGTCTGACTCCCAGCTTCCTGTGGGTTCTGCTCCACCCTTCAGCAAACTCCTCCCACCACAGGCTCCATGTGACCACATTCAGCCTATTAGGGGGCAAAGTTTACTTTCAAAGGAGGGGAGGTCTTCAAATTTCCCTAGGCTTATTAAGGGATGAGGAAGATCTTCAAATTCCCATTCCCATTACAGACCCCTGATTGGATATACAGAAGAAGAAAGAATGAGGAACCAAAGATGACACAGTAGCAATAAAACTGAAAAGGACAGACAATAACAACAGAAAGGGGGGACATTCACATCCATATAGAGATTCTGGTATGAATTAGAGTATAATAATTAGCTAAAATGAATTCTTTAGAACTGAATATTAAATGACCATAAGTAAGAAATATTTCCAAAAAATATTTGCAGTTCCCCTTCTGGACTACTTCACATTACTTTCACAGGTTAGAGGTATGCTCTGGGTCTGCACACCTAAAAAAATGATTCATGAGTCCCACTGGTATTTTTGCCTTTAATAGTCAGATGGCACAATCAGATCAAAATAAGTCATTTACTGAGATAGTATTATAAGAACAGTACCTACAATATTCCCCCAATAAAACTAGGATAAATACGTATATATTATGTGTTTATATCTATCTACCTATCTATCTATCTGTCTATCTATCTACACATATACATATGCTTGTATGTATATCTGTATCTTACAAATATATGTATGTATATATGTATGTATCAGTGTATCTATCTATATCCATATCAATCAATCAATAAACATTTATTATGTGTCTACTACATGACAGGCATTGTGTTAAACTCATCTATATCTATATCTAATCTCTATCTATCTATCTATCTATCTATCTATCTATCTATCTATCTATCTATCTAGTATAAATGGAGAAGATTGAGTGAGCACAACACAGAGAACACTAGAATAGAAGCCCACCCTTAGGGAACACATATGGCCAAGACAATTTTCACCTTGGGTGCTATAGAACCCTCATGTCCTTTCTCTTTTTGCATTATCCTCATGCTACTAGTGATTCTGTTGGACAGGGTATTCAGATGGGCTCCCAGAGTCTATTCTTTTCTATAGCTTGACTCCTGATAATTAGAGTTAACTTTCCCTTAACCCAAAAAACTTTTCCTTCCTTGTGCCTTGAGTGCCTCAGATTGCTCTAAGCTAGATGCAGTGCTTACTGTTAGGTGAGTAGCTCTGAGTTTCTCAACAATAATAGTTTTGTTGTAAGTTTTTCTCAAGTATATTTTCAAGTCTTTAATAAATGCTTTCAATATTCAAAGGTGAATCTGTTTGTTACTTTTGGTAGCGTAAGCCTGTATAGGAGTCAAAAAAGTGAGATGCAGGTGACCAAAGTGTCATTTGGGAAAATGTGTCATTGGTTTGTAAGTAGGCTGCAATATATTTCTACATATACAAGGCAGCATTAAAGAGAAACTACATACTCAAATCAATATGCAATCTCATTTGCATAGATATTCTCTATAGTGATACAGATTTCAATACCTCTATGCCCATACATCCTACGGTCTTTATCGTGATCATGAGTGCTGTAAATATTGCATTGCACTACAATCTTCCTATAAGTTTCCAGCAGAGAGAGTCTACTCAAAATACTGGGGGCTTTACTTACTTTCTCATCTTCCTGTGAATGATGATAGAGCACAAAGGCTATCTACTTGTTATTCCTTGCTCTGATTAAGTGAATCAACAATGCAGTATTCACAATGCCTACAGTAACTATAAGTATGCTGATATGGTTATTAATCACAAAATGTAACAGGCTCTCTACATGGGGAATATACCTAGAACATTTATTCAAATATCAGGAAACTGAGTCCCAAAACCAGAAAGTCAAAGCCATCACAGTAGTTATGAAGTTGGCACATGTAGTTAATGTAGTAAACACCCACATTCTCAAGCCTTCAAAACAGGACAGGCTACCAGAGACAAAGATCCTCCTCTCCTCACTCACGCAACCACTCAGTGTCCAGGCAGCTTGCTCCCAGCAGCTCCCCCCACTTCCTGTCCCTGGCAGTCCTCAGCAGGAGTCCTTAGCAAAGATTCTGGCTGGCTCAAAAAAAAGGGGTTTGCTGCAACCACAGCCACTGCTGCTGCTTCCAGTCACCACCATATAGACTCTAGTGTGGCTCTGGCTTTTTCTTGCTCCACCCTTTCCTGCTACATCAGCAAGTTCAAGGGGCATGGAAGATATTCAGATCGCATTATCATTACATTAAGTGAACATGCCATCTTAATTTTTGTGTATTCACTTCTTTGATAACAGCCTTTCTTTTTCTCTTCTTTTGTTTCTATAAACAAAGTAGTATAGAAAACTAGGATTGTACATAAAATTCCAAATCTTTATTATGGAAACCTTTCTTTCCTTTTCAAGTGTGTGATGAATTCCAAATGTAACTTTAAAAGTTTTCTTTTTCACCTGTGATTCCTTCTGATCTTCTTTATGTTAACTTCTGTGCGTTTAAAAATAATCCTTCAATGAAGTATTATTGAAGCATTTAAAATTTCTTTTCTTCTTTCTTCATTCTTTTTTTGGCAATCCTACTTTAGCTCTTCTGTCACTCCCTCTCACAGCATCCCCCTCCTCCAACCCCAAACTGAAAAAAAAAAAGGAAGACAAAAACGCAACTATTATAATAAGTATGCATAGTTAAGCAAAACAAATATTGGCCTTGTCTGAAAGTCTTAATTTTATCCTGCATTTTGAGTCCATTACCTTTTTTATAGGAAATGAGTAGCATGCTTCTTCATTGATTCTCTGGAATTATGGTTGATCAAGGTTTTAAAATCAGAATTCTTAAGTCTTTAAAAGTGTTTATCTCTACAATATTTTTGTGATTGAATATAACACTCCTCTGATTCTGCTCACTTCACTTTCTATCAGTTTACTAAAATATTCCTAAATTTCTCTGAAACCATCCTTTTCATCATTTTTCATGGAGTTATTATTACTTAATTAATATTGCTATATTCTGTTACATTCCTATGCCATAATTTTTTTTAGCCATTTCCCAATTGATAGGCATTTCTTCTACTTTCTAATTCTTTGCTGTGCTACAGAAAGAGATCTTATGAATATTTTTGTATATATGGGTTCTTCTAACGTCTTATCCCTCTGGAATTTTGGAGTGTGGAAGTATACCTGGATAACAAGTTATGCACAAAATAGTGATTTTGGGGCATAATTTCAAAGAGTGAATTCATGTTTCTGTTTTCCCAAAACCCCTACAACAATTGTCTTTTTTCCTTTGTCTAAATCATGTTTGCCAAATGGAGAGGTTTAAGGTAGAACCTCCAAGCTGTCTTAGTTTACATTTCTCTAATTATTGGTGATTTGGAATATTTTTTTCATATGTTTGTTGCTAGCTTGGATTTCTTGTTTTGAGAATCATTTGCTCATATCCTATGACCATTTCTTATTTGGGGAAATGACTTTTATTCTTATAGATTTGAACCAGTTCCTTATGTGCTTTGGAAATGTGACCTTTACTAGAGAAACTTGCTGCAAAGGCTTTTCCCCCTTGGTTAACTGTTTCTCTTCTAATCTTAATTGCATTAGTTTTGCTTGTGCAAAAAGCTTAAAATTTATTTAAGCAAAAATATCTATTTTATCCCCTGTGATCCTATCATTTGTTTGGTCATAAATTCTTTCTCTCTTTATGGTTTATAGTAAAAGGTTTTTTCTCCCTTGATCCTCTATGTTATAATGTGATGAAATCGTATGTCCATTTGGAACTTGTTTTGGCATATAGAATGTGTACCTGATTCATTCCAATTTTTCTACTTTTTAACCTCTACCAAATAGTTTTGATGGTTGCTCCTTTTTAGTATAGCTTGAGATCTGGTAGTTTTAGGGCCCCTTTCTTCCCATGTCTGTTTCCATTATTTCCCTTGAGATTCTTGGCCTTTTTTCCTCCAATTTAATTTTGTTATTATTTTTTCAAATTCTCTAGAGGAGTCCTTTGATAAAGCGATTGGTATGTAAGGGAAAATAAGTAAATTAATTTAGGTAATGTCGGCAATTTTATTATATTGGCTAACATTCTACATTATGTACCAAACCATGAGCATTTTAATAACTTCAGTTATTTTGGTGTATATTCTTATAAAACATGTTTTGTAGTTCTTTTGATGTAGCTCCTATTTAATACAAATATTTTATACAGTCTATAGTTATTTGGAATAGAGTTTCAATTTGTACATCTTCCTGCTGGGTTTTGTTCAAACAAAGTCAACAAGAATAAATTATGTGCTAAGCACGGAGGATACAAAGAAAAAAATAGCCACTGATCTCTAGAAGCTTACAGTCTAATGGAAGTTGTTGTTTGGTGTTTCAGTCATGTCCTATTCTTTGTGACCCCATTTGGGGTTTTCTTGGCAAAGAAACTGGAGTGTTTTGCAATTATCTTCTCTAGCTCATTTTGCAGGTTGAATACAGGATAAATTGAAGACAATCAACAGAAAGAAGGTACTAACATTAAGGGGAAATTGGGAGAGGTTTTTGTGGAAGATGGGATTTTAGATAGTTGAAGGAGGCTAGCGAAGGCAGGAGATAGAAATGCAGAAGGGGAAAATTCCAGTCATGGGAGAGAGTCAGTGAAAAGGCTTGGAGTCTAGAGATGATGTGTGTCTTATTTGAGAAATAGTAAGGAGGACTGTATCACAATGTATGTGGAAGGAAGGGGTCAGGTTATTAAGGAATTTAAAAACCAATGGAGGATTTTATATTTAATTCTGGAGCTAATAGGGAACCTCTGAAGTTGGTTGAATTGGTGCAGGTGACATGGTCAGACTTGTGTTTTAGGAAGATCAGTTTGACAGCTGTTTGTAGGACGAACTGGAGTGGGGAGAGACCTGAATCAGACAGACCAAGAAATCAGTAGGCTATTCGTTTCTCTAGTATGAGGTAATGAGGTGTACTAGAATGGTGGTGTCAGAGGAGAGAAGAGTGTGTGTATTAGAGATATTTGAAGGGAGAAATGCCAGGATTTGTAACAGACTGGATATGGAGGCTGAGAGATTGAGCGATAGAGAGTACATCTTGATTGTGAGCCTGGGTGATTGGGAGGATGGTAGTACCCTGAATAGTAATAGGAAAGTTAGGGAGACAAAAGAGGTTGGAGGAAAAGAGTTTAGTTTGGTACAGGCACCTAGGTGGTGCAGTGGATAGAGTATGGGCCTGGAGCCAGGAAGACTCATCTTTCTGAGTTCAAATCCAGCCTCAGATACTTAAGAATTGTGTGACTTTGATCAAGTCACTTAACCCTGTTTGTCTCAGTTTCCTCATCTGTAAAATTACCTGGAGAAGGAAATGGTAAACCACATCTCTTTCAAGAAAACCCCAAATGAGGTCATGAAGAATCAACTGTGACTGAAATGACTGAACAACAATGAAATTAGTGCATGGTACACAGAAAATAAATGACCAGCGAACCACATTATTAATAGCCACTGATGATTAACTCTGAAAATACCAAAGAGCTCCCAGAGGTTATACACCAGCTGTTATACTCTAAAAAAAATAAAATAAAACCAAAGAGCTAACAGAGGTTATAAGCAAAAAGCTTTCTTTATTCCACCAGAGGAGGAAAACTAGACATGCATACTAGACTCTCCAAAACAGCAAGGCTAAGTTTTGATACGTATAGTTGTGGCTAATGGGGCTCTGAGGTATAACCACAGCAATGAGAAGGTAATAGCAACAATACTATTCATCGCAGGGCTTCATAACCAGAACATGGTTCATGCAGGTACTTGTCCAAGCTCAGGAACCACCTGGGGCTGACTTGAGCCAATTCTGTGATTTAGTTGTAGTGAGGGCATCCAGAGGGTGAGCGACTGTTGGTTTTGCCAAGCTCAGGGCACAGCTTGCTTGCTGGGCCTTGGCTCTGGAAAGCAGAATATCTCCTAATAGTAAAAAGAGAGGGGCAAAAAGAGAGGAGTGGTCTTGACATGGGCATCCTGACAAGATCTACAAGACAATAGGCAGTTGGAGATATTAAGACTAAAGGTCAAGAAAGAGATTAGGGCTGGATAAATTGATCTTTTTCTTTTTTTAAAATTTATTTTATTTTGGTTTATTTCTGCTTTCTTTTAGAGGGGGCAGGCAAGGCAATGGGGGTTAAGTGACTTGCCCAAGATCACATGGCTAGTAAGGAGATATATATATATATATATATATATATATATATATATATATATTTGATTTTTGGATAAATTGATCTTAAAATCATCTACATATAGTAGAGAATTGAATCCATAGATGCTGATTAGAACACTAAGTGAAATAATATAGAAGAAAATGAGGACAGGGTCCAGGAGATTCTTGGCATTCTTTTATCGAAAGCACTTAGGTCAGTGGTTCTCAACCTTCCTAAAGCGGTGACCCTTTAATACTTGTATGTGGGCGTGTCTGCATGTGGGCAGACCTGCCTGGAGACCGATAGAAGAGAGGTGTCTCGGTTCCTAAGACCATCAGAAATATGTGTTTTCCAATGGTCTTAGGTGATCCCCAAAAGGGTCTTGACCCACAGGTTGAGAACCACTGACTTAGGTGGCTGGAACAATGGACTTGGAATCAAGAATACTTGAGCCCAAATCCTGCGTCAGATACTGACTAAGCTGTGTGACTGTGGACAACTCCCTTAACTTCTCTCAGTCTATGTTTTCTTATCTGTAAAATGGGTCATAATAGCATCTACCACAAGGGGTTGTTGTAATAATTAAATGAGAAAACATATGTAAAGAACTTTTAAACCTTAAAACACTGCATAATTGTAAGCTATGGTGATTATTAGAATTAAACACAATACTTAAGGTATAATTTAAAGGGTCATAATATTATTATTTATAACAATTGTATCATATGAAGATAAATTGTGAACTACGCCAGTTGAGAGAGCATTCATATCAATGAGATTGTAGAATCATTGAAATACTAATATAGTGAAAGAAGAGATAGGCTCATGAGTAAATAATCAAAAGATCAATGATATCACATTGCGACTATTTTGAGCTTAATGAGGCAGTATTTTTTTAAGCTAAGAGTAATAATTATGACCTATTCTATAATATAAAATTTAAAGGCACATTTCAAACAATATTTAATAAAATATATATTAAAAATTGAGAATGTAATAACATTATATAGACCTTTTGTTTACATTAAAGTTTGCCATTTTCCCTTTTGGTTCTATTGTGTATTTGCATTTTTGCATCATATATTTTCTCAAAGAAAATGCAAAATTCTCATGAATACACCTTAGAAAGTGGTTCTAATTGTATAAAATTATGTCAGTTCTTTAAAAGATTGTTTAGATCTTTTTATAGATATTGTCTTTTTGAGACACTTTGTTAAAATCAGTTTAGAGTGGGGAAAGAAGAAGGCTCAGAACCATTTATTTGAGCTTTGCTATTTTTTTTCCTTATGGAATTTTTTTTCTATTTTATCCCAAATACATTACATACTTCTAGGATTGCATATTAATCCTTTTCTTTCAAGCTTTACACAATGGAATGAAATTTTAAGTCACTCTTCAGTCTTTGCCAAACTGCATTTTATAAGGAGACTTCTTGGGACCATGCATGTGGACATATTTCTGACAGAAACAGTGTTGGCTTAGGTGATTTACAATCTCAATCTTTTTGAGTTCCATTTATTGACTTAGAAGCATTTTTTTTATCTTCAGTTTCATCACATTTTATAATATGTTGCCACAAATAGCCTTCCAGTTAGATTTGAGGGTTTTTTTCTTTGTTTATTCTGATTAAATTGAAATTACCATCTGTCCCTGTTGTAGGAAATAGCTTGGTTTTTCTTGATTCTCTTTTAATTTTGCCCATATTAATTTCAAATACTATGCATAAAACCTAACATAATTATAACGATTCTCACTCATGTGGTGCTTAAGGTTACTTACACCCCAATAGTCCTGTAATATTTGTGGTTCAGTCATTTTTCAGTCATGTTCAACTTTTTGTGACCCCATTTGTGTTTTTCTTGGCAAGACACTGAAGTGGTTTGTCATTTCCTTCTCCAGCTCATTTTACAAATGAGGAAACTGAGGCAAATGTAAAGTGACTTGCCCAGGGTCATACAGCTAGCAAGTGTCTGAGGCCAGATTTGAACTCAGGAAGAGGAGTCTTTCCGACTTCGGGCCCAGCACTCTATGCACTGTACCACCTAGCTGCCCTCTCTCTATTATAGGTACTGTAAACATTATTGTTGATATTTGACACAACAGAAAATTGAGGCTCAGGAGGTCAACTGACTTGTCTGAGGTTAAACACTTAGTGAATGTTGGAATCAGAACCTTTAGCCAAGAACTTTTACTTCCAAGTTCAATCTTCTTCCCATTATGCCATTCTGTCTCTCTCTAAGGAGAAATAATTAGGATTAGCCCAAGAGTAAAACCTAGTCTGAATTAGAGTACATTTGGAGAGATATGCAGTTCTATGTGTAGATCATATGTGTACATCATACACATACATATGTATATGTGTATATGTGCATATGTGCATGTGTGTTACGTGTATATATGTATTTCTTTCTATACTTTAATTCCCAGGAAGCTAAAAAAGTACTGGCAAAAAATAATTCTTGGTACTTGCTTTAGTGAACAAATGACTATCAGAACAAACACATACACAATTTTTATATACATGGGTATTCTTAATATTTAAATACTTTCATCTTATTTTTTTTGGAGGCAATTGGGGTTAGCTGACTTGTCCAGGGTCACACAACTGGTAAGTGTCTAAGGAACAAGCTTAAAGGAAAGCTTCAGCCTGACCCTTCCTGTCAATTCTGAATTTAGAAGAGGATGACTTCATGAAATTTTATTCATTGTATTTTATACCTTCCCCTCTCCCCTACAAATAACTACAATATGGAAATATTTTGGTTGGGGTCTGTGATTTCATCAACATCAGAGATTTCTGGTGGAGAAACTCTTTCTACCAATGATTTGGCAATTCCTCTGTAATCTAGGGAATAACCTGGGCCTACAGGGGAGGGGGTAGCTAGGTGGTCCAGTGGATAGAGTGCCAGGCCTGGAGTCAGGAGAGCCTGAGTTCAAAAACAATCTGACCTCAGATACTTACTAGACCTGTCAAATGGCTTAATCTTGTTTGCCTCAGTTTTCTCACGTATAAAATGGCAAACCACTCTAGTATCTTTGCCAAGAAAACCCTGAATGGAGTCACAAAGAATGAGAAATTAAATGTTTTGCTATGGTCATATGCCCAGGAAGTATGTAACAGAGGCAGGACTTTAACCTGGGTTTCTCTGATTCTAAAACTGGCTTTCCAATACTATTTTGCCTCTTATCAAGGAAATGAGGCATCTATTCACTTAGAAAGGATAGGAATTACTTTGGGTTTGCCAAAACTTTGGTGGTGAATGGTTACAAATATTTAAATTATTATAATAATTGATCTAGTCACACCTCTTCAGGGCTACAGGCTACTCTGAGGATGTTGCAATATAAACACTATTTCCTTTTGTTTCCTCCAGTAAAAGGGGCTGTACAGACTTTATGAGGAACAAGAGAATACTATGTAGGATGTGATGCTAATATAATGGGACTGATTTTTTAAACAAACATAGCAAAATTCTTTTATTTAAATAAGTGTTACCCATAAAAGTTGTAACCCTGGGGGGCTGTATGCTTATTCCAAAAATGATGCTATTGTTTGAAATTTCGTTTAGAACAGTCTTCTTAACTGGTTTAGGTCGCCTACTTGCACACAGATACTTGCTCATGTTACTTTAAGATCAAACTTTATATTCTCGTTAGCTTGCCAGTCAGCTCCAGATACTGATGGTGCATATGATGATGATGATTTGCTTTTTGGAGGTGGGAAGGCAGGACAATTGGCGTTAAGTGACTTGCCCAAAGTCACACGGCTAGTAAGCGTGTCAAGCGTCTGAGGCCGAATTTGTGTCTCCAGGGCTAGTGCTCTATTCACTGCGCCACCTAGCCGCCCCTCATGGAACGCATTATTGTGAGTAAAGTGAGTTTGTATATTCAAAGGTTGTATCAGATGATTACAAATTCTGGCAGTTCCTCTGTTAGTGGTCAGGCTATTGCAGTAATAACAATGATAATAATAGTAAATTGAACAATGTCTATTGTGTGCCAGGCACGCTGCTAAATGTTTTACAAATGCCATCTCGTTTGATCCTCTCTACAGCTTGGAGAAGTACGGGCTATTTTGCTCCTTATTTTACAAATATTTTACAAAAAAAAAATTTTACAAAAAAAAGTTTTTACAAAAAAGAGGTTAGGTGGCTTGTAAGGGTCACGCAGCTAGTAAGTGCCCAAAGCTGGATTTGAACTCAGGTCCAATGCTCTATTCACTCTGCCATCTCTCTGCTCTGCTAATGACAATGATACTAATATAATGTACTTCCTCTTTAATATTTGTTGCTGAGTTGAGCTTACTCAGTTATAAGAGAAATCTTGTAACTCAGAGAAATCTCTCAGAGATAGTTGCTGAGGGTTGAGGCTGAATTTTGAGACGAGGTTGGTAAGCTTTAAATGTGAAAAGCTGTGACTTATTGGAAAGACATGGATACCAGAACAATGGTATGGTTGTGGGGCAAATATAATTTATCTCACTATGGACAAAAGAATGAGAATTTGATTATTACTCATAAGTTAAAATAATTCCCAGTGATGATTTTCAATCTAAAACCAGAATGACAAGAAAAGAGCAAGAGATGAAAGTACAGATTTCAGAACTGTATCAACTGAGACTGAAGCTAGAAATAATACACACTAGAATTGTTAATGAGTAGGTCCATATGAAGAGAAGAAAAGATTTAAATTCCCCTCTCCCCAGACAAAGATTCTGACATCTTTCACAAGGAATTAATTGCTCCTTCTCCCTCAAAGAGATGTACCCAATTCTCCTTCTACAACTAGACCTTTGGGGATATATCACTGAACTGTAATACCCACTTACTTCACATTGCATGTGTTCTACCCTTCATTTTCATCAGATACCAAAGGAACAGAAAACTTGAATGAAAAGACTTGTCTACTGAAAGGGTCCAGGACCAAATATATAGATGTCATGAAGTTCAGGTGGTAATTTTACAAAAAAGTGATGTTTCCATGTTCTGTTTGTGTTTCTTTCTTTCCTGAGTGGCTTCAGGTCGTATCTGACAATGTACAAACTACTAGGAAGTCATAGCTGCCTGGATATAAGAAAATCAGACCAAAAGAATCCAAGGCATACACCCAGAAAACTTACCTGTGATACATCATGGACGATCAGTTTGCATTGTGAATTTATGGGACCCTGGGCCTCAGGGAAGGCACAGGATGATTCTGGAAATGTCAGAGAGACCATTCAGTGACCTGAAAATTGCAGTTTTTCTTAGTAAGAAATATTTGCTATATCTTCAAGAAATTGTACTATGCCCCATTAGATTACTCCTGCAGTATGATAAACAGGATAGGGCATCACCATCTGCCATGTGGTGAGACTGCTCCCTTTCACCTCTTTTTGACTCTGATATTGAAGGGATAGTTGTTAGTCAACCTTTGCAAATGGTGTCTAGGTACAGATATTCCTTTGGAGAAGATGCAACTGAGATCTCAGATCCTAATAGGGGTAGCTTTAACCACTGGAGACTTGATATTTCACACTTTCCTAGAACCAGCAGGCTGCCAGCTTTTTAAGAATTTTAATGTCATATCTTTCATTTTCTTTTTTTATTCAATACATATACTCTATAATGTACATATATAGTCCTTCAGGCCATTCATAATTGGGTTGGAGATAGGAATCTTAAAAGCTATAGCTATATTTATAAACATTGTCATCGATAGTCTTCAAATTTTCTACCATTGATCAAATGAGAAAAAATAGAACCTGAGATGACTTCCAAGGCACTTGGGTCATAGAACTGAGGAGAATCCAGGCTAGTCAGTTCCTAGTTACAGGCAGTGCACATCTGTTTGTGTGAGAGGTACTGAAAAGGACTGGGGAGCTGGAGCAGCTTTAGCTCAGCCTGCCACCTAGTGTTGAATGCTGTGCTTGTACTTTGAGTAGATATAACTGGCTTTCTTAGTGCCCAAGTAAGACAGGTGCTCTTATACTTTACACATTAATTTAACTAAGGCTTTTTTGAACAAAGCTAACTCTATTTTGAAAAATAGACTTTAATCGTATACTTGCCCAGCCCCCTCAGACTTGACTTTTCCTTTTCAATAGCCTGGAGGCTGTGTGGTACAGGGAAAAGAACACTGTCTCTAGAGTCAGAAGATGTGAATTCAAATGCTACCTCTGACCCTTACTACCTGTCTGACCTTGGACAAGTCACTTAAATTTCCCTGGGACTCAATTTCCTCAACTATAAAATGAGGGACTGGACTAGATGGCCTCTGAGATTCTTTCTAGCTCTAGGTCTAGGATTCCTATGAGTTAGGTGGAACAAATGTTACTATTCACGTTTTACTCATGAGGAAATGAAAGATGTTAAGTGACTTTCCCGTGGTCATGCAACTAGTGAGTGTTAGAGGCAGGATTTGAAACCAAGTCTGATTGCATGCCTAGAGCTTTTCATGGAGTGGGCCAAAGGCCAGTGACATGACAGTTGCCACAAGCAAAGCAGATGGTTATTACTAGATTTTCTTTTGATTTTTGAGGTCCTTCATCATATGTAGCTGCCTTTTTCCAACCTTTTGCCTGTGATGTGAACCTCTCTGAGGCTTCTTGTTTGGTCAGGCCAACAGCCACCTGTCTTACCCTTACCTGGCCTCTGAGGATCTCTTCTATCTGCTCCCTTAATCTTCTTTAGTTCTGTACACCATCTCAGGTCCTATACGTGCTTACTGTCTTTCTGCTGACATCTCTGTTATCAAAATTGAGTTAAGATTCTTCATCAGCTAATATCTGGTGGCACGGGGGTAGTAGGAGAGGAAAGCATCTGCTGACCTCTACTGTCACCAGTGAAAGCTGAGGGTCATTCCTTCTTAATTTTGTCACTTCTGGTTCCCTTCCTGGGGTATAGCATATTCTTACCAAGAGCACATTTTCCTAGAGTAAATGATTTCAACCTTACTAAAGAACTGCTTGATATGAAAACTCTACACTTATTCAACTAAAAACTAACTCAAACATCAGAGCTATTGATGGTCAGTAGCATGTACATGTTTGCATCCCTAGCATGGAGAATAGTATTTTGAATGTGACAGGTACTTAAATAAATGTTGGTTGAAATAACTGTTGAACTGAACTAGAGATGTGGCCTCAGGCATATAAGTCACTTAGCCTTTCTGAGTGTAAGCTTCTGCCCACTGTCAAATGAGGAAGCTGGATTAGATGTTATATGAGCTCTGTTTTTGCACTAAATCACGAATGAATGAATGAAAAAGCATTTATTAGGTATGTACTATGTGCTAAGCACTGAGGGTACAAATAGTAAAGAAATGCTATTCCTGCTCTCAAGGAGCTCCAATTCTAATTGGGGAAAGCAACATATATGGGAGGTTTCAGCCTACAACCCAGGTAGTTCCATGGGCCTTAGGGTGCATCAGCAGAGTACATGGTAATGCATCTTCTTTAATGCCATTTCCAAAGATAAAACCATATACATTCTGGATGAAAGTACCACTGTGTGTGTGTGTGTGTGTGTGTGTGTGTGTGTTGGGTAGGGGAGGCGTAGTTGGGAAATATGAGTGGCAGGCAGGGGATGATGATGGTCGAGTTGAATCCAAAGAATACAGTTGGGGGAAGCGAAAAGTTGTCTGAATTTCTGAGCCCTCTTTAAATGAAGACTTTGGGAGGGTTTTTTCCCCCACCTTTCAGCCTTCAAGTAGATGGGCAGAGGCTATTGAGGGTCCTTATGAGGTGTGAGTACCAAAGTTGATGCAAACTGTGATAATGAGTTTGAAGATGAGTTTCCTGATGATAAGCTTTTCCAGGGCAGGAGGAGTTGATAATAATTGGTGAAGTGGATTCCAAGGAGTACAGCTGATGGGAAATGAAGAAGGGAATGAAGCTAGACTTTTCCAAGTCTAACTTTGATTACAGTCCATAGATTTTCTTTATATACATTTGTGTTTATACAAACAGTTATATATGTATTTAACTACATACTTATATTTAAATCCTAAATTTGGTGAATACCAAATAAAACAAGCATTTCAATATATCTATATCTATATCAGAACAGAAAAAAAGTATTGTACATGAAATTGTGATCCATCATGTATGATTTGCTCTTCTCTTTAAACATGTACCAAATTCAACAAGTAACTTTCAAGCTGTCCTACTTTTCTATGATTCTTTCTAGACTTTTGCTCTCAGCCTGTAAATTGAAAAAAAGACTTCAGTGAACTTCTTCTATTTCTTTTTTTTTTGGGGGGGGGGGGGGAACTCTATTCCTAGCTTCTCTCTTGTGACCAATATGTACAGCTAAACAAAACAATTACTTACTTTGGATGTGTCTGAAAATGTATGTCTTATTCTGCATTGAGTCCAACCTCTCTTTTAGGAGGAAATTTATCTGGAGTTGGGGTTGATCATTGTGCTGATCAGAGATTGTAAGTCTTTCAAAGTTGCTTATCTTTACAATTTGTTGTTATTATAGAAATTGTTCCTTTTGTCCTTTTCACTTTATACTATACCAGGTAATATATGTCTTCTCAAGTTTCTCTGAGCCATCCCTTTAATTATTTCTTATGGTACGATAGCATTCCATTCAATTCATATACATAATTTATTTAGCTATTTCCTAATTGATAGGTACCCCCTTTAGTTTCTAATTCTTTGCTATAATAAGAGAGCTGCCATAAATATTTTTGTACATATAGATCTTTCTTCTCTTTGATCTCTTTAGGGCATAAGCTTAGTAGTAGTACTATGAGCATCTGCCTTCTCAAAGTTGGCTCAAAGAACAAGATTGATAAATGGAAGGATAAATGTGCCACATCTAAGGAGTTGGTTATAGGGCATATGGATCACAGAGTATGCACAAGTTAGTAGTTTGGGAAATATAGTTTCAAAGTGGAATGAGCTGCTGGACCAATTCATAGCTCCACCAACAATGCTATAATATGACTGATTTCTGATAGCAGGTCCATTCTTCACTGGGGTCGCTCCCATCAGTAATATCTTTGGTTTCTAGGCTGGAAGCTGGGCCAGTAATCTAGGAGGCACTGGTATTCCCAAGGCCCTTATAAGCCTATGCTTGACTGGGTTTTAAATTTAACAAAATACATTATTCTGTTAGCCATCTCTGTGGGCATGCAGGAATTGCTTTTTTTCCATACTTAACTCATTAATAGGACTAACCTCTAATCATTCAAGATCAGCTTCGGGTTGTACCTTGAGATGCTGACCTTTTATCATTAGCTAGAAAGATGTCTGTGTTCCTGTTAATTCCTTACCTTGGATGCTTTCCAATGGTTACTTCTGTAAACTACTTACCATATCCCTTCACATTTTTACAAATGAGTAAGATTTTATTTATTCATTTATTTTTCAGTTTATTAATAAATTGCCATGCTCGTGGCTGCAAAAATATGAAAAAGAAACCAGTGGGGGAAAATCAGCTCAATAATTAATGAGCTCCTTTTATTGCCAGCATAGAACACTTGGAAAAAGGCTGACTCAAAAACAGGACTTGACACTAGTACCCTGAGGGCCAGGAAATGTGAATTCTTTTGGACTAATGGGAAGAACACTATAAAAACGGAGTCCTTAAAGTTTAAGGATTGTTAACAGGATTGCCCTGTCCTAATTTAATGCTCAGAAAGGAGTTGTCATTACATGGTTTCCCAAAGGTTTTCAAAGCACTTGTAAACTGAGTAAACTCTATTAGGGATAAGTAGGTAGTTAGATAGATAGAAAGAGCAGTTATTAAGTGTTTACTCTGTTCCAGGGATGGTGCTAGATGCTGAGTATGTTAATACAAGAAAACAAAATGGCTCCTCTTTTTATTCCAATGAGGAAGACAAAACATAAAAGAGAGTCAGTAAGTGTTGGTGGGGTGGATGATACCTGCAAGGGACAAGGCTGATGTTAAGAAGATGGGGTAAGCAGAACCAGGAGAACATCGTATACAATTACAGACAGATCATATCTGTGGTGACTGACTTTGATAGACTGGGCTCATCTCAGCAATGCAAGGTTATAAGACAGCTCCAAAGGACTCATGATGGAAAGGGATATCCACATCCAGAGAAAGAATTATGGAGTCTGAATGCAGAATGAAGCAAACTGCTTGCTCTCTCTCTTTTTTGTTTTGTTTTGTTCCTTCTTTTTCATTGTTCCTTCCTTTGGTTATAATCCTTCTTTTAAACTTGACTAATATTTAATGTGAAGGTATTTGTAGAATCTATATTGAATTGCATGCCATGGTGGGGAGGGAAGAGAAGAGAGAGGGGGAAAAATTTGGAACTCAAAAGCTTGTGGAACTGAGTCTTGTTAACTGAAAGTAAATAACTAACTGAATTAAATTAAAGATGGGGTAGTCTAGAAAGTGCACTGAGTTGGGAGTGAACCCAATATGGGACCCTCATGAAATGGTCATTCCTACTAGAGATTCACTAATAAGGAAAGTTGGTTACCAGAGTGATAGAATCTCTAGGTGGGGAAGGAGCCAGTTTAGTAGTCTGAAGAGTTGTGCAGAAGGCTCTATTTCTTCCTTTTTAGTGGGAGAAATAAAATAAGTATACCATAATTGTTGTACTTGAGAAGATAGAGTAGTATGGGATTTCACTCACCTGCACATCTACTGGAAATCTTATTCTATTAAAAGTAGCATATCCCTTTCTTGCTGATCATTTTATCACTCAGAAGGTTGAGGGCAAAATTAGGTGGAGGGATTATTATTATAAATTTCATTCTGACCATCAAAGAAAAATTGGTTGCTGAAAGGAATGTCTTGGGAATCTTGGTGAAAAGTCACCTTGGAATTACTGGACATAGATATGATAGAAACCTGGGGCCAGTGTAGAGAGCAGAGTGATAATTATGTTTTTTGAAATATATTGTTTGATGTTGTAGTTATAAGTGATAAAACTACAATATGGTGTCATTTAGGCTAAGTGATCCTAATGACCATAAACATATAAGCAATAGCAGGTAGCCTATACTTTTCTCCTGTCCTGACTCGTTCTGACCCAGTGTCAAATGTATAAATCATGGCTTCTGACTAGATGAGGCTCTTGTTCCACTGCAGTGATTGTGAGTCAACATCCATTTCTGGGGTACCCATTATGAACTCAAATTCTCACCCAATTTCTAGTCCTGATTAGGAAAATCCCTCACCTGAGTTTGGTATTGATCAGTAACCTTAGAGAATTTCCCTACCACATTTGATTAAGAAAACCCCTTCCTATATCTGGTTTCAATCACCTCTTTTCAATCAAGCCCACCTTCAAGATATAAACTTCCCTACTCAGACCTTACCCTGAGAATGTGTTCTCTTACCAAGTCTTTTAAAAAAATTTTATTTAGTACTTTATTTTCCCACAGTTACATATAAAAACAATTTTTAAAATTCATTTTTAAAACTTTGAATTCCAAATTCTCTCCCTTCCTTCCTCCCCATCTTCCCTCATAGAGAAGGCAAGTAATTAGATATAGGTTCTACATGTGTAGTCATGCAAAATATTTCCATATTCATCATGTTGTGAAAGAAAACATAGACCAAAAAACCCCCAAAAAACCAAAACCAAAAACCAGACCAAAACCCAAGAAAAATAAAGAAAGTAAAAAAAAGTGTGCTTCAATCTGTATTCAGATAACACCAATTCTTTCTTTGGGGAAGGATAGCATTTTTCATCTTAAGTCCTTCAAAGTTGTCTTGGATCATTGTATTGTGGAAAATAGCTAATCAATGTATTTCCCTCCATCCTATTTCCCCCTGCCCCATTTATTCTATTCTCTCTCTCCTTTTACCCTGTCCTTCCTCAAAAGTTTTTTGCTTCTGACTACCCCCTCCTCTAGTCTGCCCTCTTTTCTATCACCTCCTCCTCTTATCCCCTTCCCCATCTATTTTCCTGTAGGGTAAGATAGATTTCTATATCTAATTGATTGTCTTTGTTATTCTCTTGTTGAGCCAACTCTGATGAGAGTAGGGTTCACTCACTCCCTGTCACCTCCTTCCTCTTCCCCTCCACTGCAAAAGCTTTTTCTTGCCTCTTTCATTCGAGATAGTTTACCCTATTCTACCTTTCCCTTTCCCTTTCTCCCAATACATTCCTCTCTCACCCCTTAACTTTATTTTTTAGATATCATCTATTCATAATCAACTCATATCTGTGACCTCCATCTATATATAATTTTATCTGCCCTGATAATGAGAAACTTCTTATGAGTTGGAAGTATCATCTTCCCATGTAGGAATATAAACAGTTTAACTTGTTAAGTCCCTCATGATTTCCCTTCCTTGATTACCATTCTTTTACTTCTCTATATTTTAATGCTTCTCTTGAGTCTTGTATTTGGAAGTCAAATTTTCTATTCATCTCTGGTGTTTTCATCAGGAATGCTTGAAAGTCTTCTATTTCATTGAATACACATTTTCTCTCCTGAAAGAGTATATTCAGTTTTGCTGGTTGCAATTCTTGGTTGCAGTCCTAGACATCTTGCCCTCTGGAATACCATATTCCAAGCCCTCCAATCCTCTAATGCAGAAGCTGCTAAATCTTGTGTTATCCTGAGTGTGACTCCATGATATTTGAATTGTTTCTTTTTGACTGTGTGCAGTCTTTTCTTCTTGTTCTTGGGGTGGGGGGATGTTTTTGGATATTTGTCTATAATATTCCTGGGAGTTTTCATTTTGGGATATCTTTTAGTAGATTCTTTCAATTTCTATTTTACCCTCTGGTTCTAGAATATCAGGGCAATTTTCCTTGATAATTTCTTGAAAGATAATGTCTAGGTTTTTTTTTATCATGGCTTTTAGGTAGTTCTATAATTTTAAAATAATCTCTCCTGGATCTATTTTCTAGGTCTGTTGTTTTTCCAATGAGATATTTCATGTTGCCTTCTACTTTTTCATTATTTTGGTTTTATTTTATTGTTTCTTGATTTCTCACAAAATCATTAGCTTCCATCTGCTAAATTCTAATTTTTAAGGAGTTTTTTCCTTCCATGAATTTTTTTACTTCCTTTTCCATTTGGCCAATTCTGTTTTTTTCAGGCATTCTTCTCATTGACTTTTTATATCTTTACCATTTGGCCTATTCTGTTTTTAAAGTTGTTATTTTCTTCAGTACTTTTTGTGTCTTTTATCAAGCTGTTGACTCTTTTTTTCATGATTTTCTTGCATCATTTTCATTTCTCTTCCAAATTCTTTCCTTTACCTCTCTTCCTTGATTTTCAAAATTCTTTTTGAGCTCTTCCATGGCCCAGGACCAATTCATACTTTTCTTGGAGGCTTTGAATGTAGGAGTTTTGACTTTATCTTCTGAGTGTGTGTTTTGATCTTCCTTGTCACCATAGTACCTTTCTAGGATCAGAATTTTTTCTGTTGTTTGCACATTTTTCTAGCCTATTTCTTTACTTTTAAACTCTGTTAAAATAGGGCCCTACTTTGGGGGAACTGCAAGCTTTCAGTTCTTCCGAGGTGGTATGATCTAAGGAGAGGTGTGTTTACTACTCTCGTGGCCTGTGCTATGGTTTGTGAGTGACCACAAACACTCTTTTCTGCCCTGGAATTGTGATGAAGGTCCCTGTTCCACGGTAGCCACAAGTTCTGGTGTGTTGGCGCTCCTCCTCACCCTGGGATTGCCACCCAGGACTGCAACAAGAATCCAAGTATGGGCAAAGGAACAGAGTCCTGCCAAAGTGCTAGTAAAGAGACTTCTGTAATTTCCTTATGAACAGTTGTTTAACCCCATTACAATCTGTGAGCTGAGAGCTCTGAAAGTAGCAGCAGCTGCTGTTGATTTAGTGGCTCCCAAGACCTGCTCCTGGTTTGCTGGGGCTGAGTCTATGCTGGTGCAGCCTGTGCTGGACTGTGCTCCACTATCACCCCTGTGTGACAGACCTTTCCTGCTGATCTTCCAAGTTATCTTTGGCTGGAAAATTATTTCACCCCATTCTTTTGTGGATTCTGCTGCTCCAGGAATTATTTCATGGCATTACTTAAAGGTGTTTGGAGGGGTTTTGGAGAGAGCTCAGGTGAGTTGCTGCCTTTTCTCCTCCATATTGACTTCACACCCTCTCCTACCAAGATCTTGTCACTGTAGTCTCCCTCAAGTGAGTGACCCTGGCTCTGCACGGCAGAATCTCTGTCTGTGATCCCATAACATTTGTATATGTGCTGTTTTCTCCTGTTTATTGTGCCACGTGGTAATAAAGCTTATGTTTGTACTAACTTTCCAAATACTAATTTTCTGAAAATCTTTGAACTTAGGTCTTTGCTATAACCTGATCCTTGAGACCAAGTAAAGCAAACAGGAATCATACTTTATCTGGAGTCAGGGGACTAGGATTTCAGTCCTGGCTTCATCACTGATTGTATAGCTAAAATACACAGCTAACCTTTTGTCTAAATTTAAGCTACTTCCTAGAAATGTGGATCTTTAGACTTGTATACCCTACCCAGGTTAACACTGAGACCTAAATGGTTCTGAGAAGGATCTCACTGCTTCTTACTGATCAAAAGAGGAAATATTTTCAAAGTACTTTGAATAGTGCTGGGCACAGAGTAGGCACTTAATAAATGCATGTTCCCTTCTCTCCCCCCTTCTTATTGACTTAGCCATGCCAGTGACTTGTGGGCTGCTAGAAAAGATTATTGAGCAAGTGACTCCTCAATGTATTTGCAGTACTTTTGGAAGCTTTCTTTTAAAGATCATAGTATTGTAACCCTCTTATATCAAATAGGTAGATGGAACCTAGAATAACCTCAGCTAAATCACAGTCTACTATTGATTATTGGAGACAAATGGGAAGAGCAGATATCTGGAGAGAGCATCCAGAAGAGGGAAAGTAGATTGGTCAAAGGCCTAGACTTCATTTGAGGTTAGATTGAAGGAACTGGGGATATTTATCTTGGAACAGAGAAGACAAGAAAGGGTTCATGATAGCTTTCTTCAAAGGTGGTCCTGGGGAAGACTGGTTCTGTTTGGCTTTGAAGGGCAAAATTGGAAGCAACAGGTAGAAGTTGTAAGGCAGAAAATCGAGGCTTAATGTAACAACCAAACCAAACCAAAACTTCCTAACAACTAGAGTTGTCTGTAAATGTAATATGGTGTCTTAAGAGGGATGAGGTTTCTTCTCCCTAGAGGTCTTTAAGCAAAAGATGCACGACCATTTGTTAGATTTGTTTTAGAGGGGATTTTTTTCAGGCGTGAGTTGGACTAGTCCTCTGAGATCCTTCCCAACTTTGTGATTCTGTGTGAGTTTACAAAGTACTTTCTTCCTAAGAGCTCAGTGAGGTAGGTAATAATAATATGTGGTATTTATATAATGCTTAATGATTTACTAGGGGAAACCCAGCCAAAAGCCCGCTGAAAGTCTGCATAAAGGTTACATTGGAGAACCTACTCCACAAATTAACTCCTTCTATTTCCCCTAATGAACTCCATTTAATATTGAAGGTTGTTGTGCAAACACAGAAAGGCTTAGTGTATTATGGGAAATGCTAAATTTGAGACACTTGTGGGTATTTGCAGGATGAGAAGAGTGGTTGGTTAGTAAAGAGTTTCATAGGAAGGGAAGATTTAATCTTTTCTGCCTCCTCTTGGTACAGAGATGGGGGAATAAGGTCAGTGCAATGTTTAATTCACTGTGAGATAGGGATGCTGTGTCTGCTGGTTTAGTTTTAACTGTTTTGCTTTATTATATGGGAAGGTTCAATGGGGATGTGGATGTAGACTGGGTAGAGTATATTGATGAATGATGATGATATAAAATCAAAAGTATCAATAAAGCATTTTATAAAAGGAAGAAAAAGAGCCAAGCTGAGGAGTTTGCACTTTATTGTAGATTATTTTGGCAGTTACATGGAAATGTACCTGTACCTATGCCTCTCTTAATGAACATAAAATTGCATTAAGTTTTTTTTGACTGCCATGTCATTTTGTTGACTTATACTGAATTTTTAGTCTATCAAAATGCCCAGATTTTTTCATATTGATTGCTATCCATTCACACCTCCCCATTTTGTGCTTGTGAAATTAATTTTTTGGACCCAAATATAAGACCTTCTTTAAGGAAACCAGGGATTACAGGAAACAGAAATGGGAAGAACATTCTTGTCATGGAGGACAAGTGCAAAAGCACAGAGATGGAAAATGGAGTGTTGTGCATCAGGAATAGCAAAGAAGTTGGATTAAATAACCTTTAAGTTCTTTTCCAACTCTAACCCTATGATCCTATGACTCTTGGAGTAGAAGATTGGATTAGATCCAAAATATTTACCTAGGCTCATGGACCAGAGCCATGGACAGATTTGTTTTTTGGAGGGGTGGGAGGAGGGGGAAAATGTGTCTATGAATTTGAATGGGAAAATTACATCTTTACTTGCACTAAGTTTAGTATTTTCTTCAATTGTGGAATATTTGACTTCATCAGGTTGTTGGAGTGGTCCATGATATGCAAAAAAATTAAGACTGTGTAGATTAAATCATAGCCAAAATGATTTTTTTTTCATGAACAAATCATGAGTTTATTTTAGGTCAACAATTACTTGTTGGTTTCCTCCCCCACTCCATCCCTCCTTAATAGTATTTTATTTTTTCCAATTACATGTAAAGATAGTTTTCAACATTCACTTTTATAAGATTTTGAGTTCCATTTTTTCCTCTCCCTCCTCCTCAAGATGGTATGCAATCTGATATAGGCTATACGTGTACAATTATATTAAACATACTTCCACATTAGGCATGTTGTGAAAGAAGAATCAAAACAAAAGGAAAAAACCAGGAGATAGGAAAAAAAATTTAAAAAAAGAGAAAATAGTATGCTTTGATCTGCATTCAGATTTCATAGTTCTTTCTCTTGATGTGGATAACATTTTCTATCATGAGTCTTGCCAAAATGAATTTTAAGATTCCATGATAACAGAATGCAGGGACTTCTATTGGGCTAGAAAGTTCTACTGGGCCAGAAAAACACTATGTAGATGTGAATTGTTATTAACATGGAATGTCTGTTCTTCTTTGTCTTTTTACCTTTAGTCTTTTCCATTTGTTTAAGACAGACTGACTCACTTTTCTAATTTTTTTTTTCTGAATCAAACCCCTTTAGTCTCTAAGGAGCCTTTCACACTTCATCTTGTGCCCTCCTTCTTTTGCTCACTTAGCCTTTTCTATTCCACCATTCAAACCCTTGGGATTCAGTTCATGAAAACTATTCCAAATGACTATTTGCCTATTGACTGATTTGCCTATTGATTCTGTCTAGTTTCATTATGCAACTTCTATGACTTAATTCTTTGTCATCTTAAATGCACTTGTTTACTTGCATGCTCATAATGTGAACGTGGCTATTTATCTAAGGTATTGAATTCCTATTCATAGTCAAATGCAGCTGTGTGCATTTCTTCTCTTTCTAGATATTTATGCTATTATTTACCTCTTTTGGAATGCAAGGTACTTGAGGGCAAGAGCTCCACAGTTTTTTCCTTCTTCATATGAAACCCCTTCTTCCTTTAATTTAATTGATTGGCTTTTTCTTGAGTGTAACCGGGGTGGGTGGTTAGGGCTTACTGTTCTCAAAAATACCTCAACCCAACTGGATCAGGTCAAATGTGGTGGAAAAAGTCAGGTCCTGCTTAGTTCCTAGCTTGAAGAAGAATGGAAAATTTCTTGGGGTTTGCAGTGTGGCATGATGTGCAAAGAATGATAGATTTGGAGTAAGAGACCCGGCAAGTCAATTAATCTCTTGGAGCCTCAGTTTCCTCATCTGTAAAATGAGAGGTTGGAAATAGACGATCTCTACATTCATTTCCTTCTCTAAATCTATGAAGTATCAAAGTAAAAAAAAAATTACTTTTTAAATCAATACTAATCATCAATCCCTTTTGAGTATCATCATGATCTGTACTTCAAAGGGCTTCTTGGATGTCATGGAAACTTGTAGTTAGAAAAGACTATGAAGGTGTCAGGAGCTTGCTGTAAGTCCAGTTCATAACATCATAGATTTAGGACTGTAAGTACCTAACAGGTCATGTAATACAATCCCTTCATTTTACAGATGAGAAAACGGATTACCTGAGTGTGTGACTTACACAGTCATACCGGCGACCTCTATACAAATTCATGATTTGAATCTAGGTCATTTGACTCCAAATCCAGGGCTCAAGAGTCACAGCTGGCTCCAGTTTACCTTTCCAGGCTTCTTCTTCTCTGTGATTTCCCTTCCTGAGTGCCACAGTCCAGCCAAATTGGTCTCTTTGTCCTATTCTCCATACATGACATTCCATCTGTTGTCTCAATGACTTTGCTGACCTCCATACTTGGCATACAGCTCCTCCTCACCTCTGTGCCTCTTAGAATCCAGAGCTCTCTCCAAATCTCAGCTTAAATATCACCTTCTACAGGAGACCTTTCCTGATTCCCTTAATCACAGCAAATTACCATTTATTTATTTTTCATATGCTTACATTTATACATGTCTCACCCAATAGAATGTCAACTCCTTGAGGACAAGAACTAACATCACACCTAGTGTCTATCTCATAATTAATAAATACTTGGTAATTGACTAAGAAATCTTACAAAGATGAGAAAGTAGGTATGTGAGTCAGTAGTTTTAAATATCCTCTCTGCTTTTATTTTTTTAGGGGGGCAGTGAGGATAATAATATCATCTACAATTTTCCCTCCTTCATTCACATGTTTTTCAATACCCTGTTATATGTTTTCTTTCCCCCTTAGAATGTAACCTTCTTGAGGCTATGTACTTTCTGACTTTTTGCTTGAATTTGTATTTCCAACACTTAAACACCAAGTTGAATTTTGGACATGTTGACTTTGATATACCAATGGGACATCCAGGTGTATATGTCTAGTAAGTCTTTTTTAATCTGGGACTGGAGTTTAGGAGACAGACGAAATCTGGATATATAATTTTGGGCATCATTAGGAGAGTAATGATAATTGAGCATATGGGAAATGATGAGACTGCTGAGAGAGAAAGTATATATAGGGAGCCCAGAAAAAGAAGAGAAGGGGGACTAGGACAGAACCCTGGGGTATACTTCCACATAGACAGGACATGTATGAAGATCCAGCAATGATTACCTGTAAGACAGGTAGGAAGAGAGCCTGGAAAGAGCAATGTCCCCTGGAAATCTAGGGGAGTTTAGGAGTGAATCAAAGTTTGGAAGGAAGGAGAGGGGATTAGGATTAGAGAAGAGAATTGCAGAGTCCATGGAGGGGGAATGGTTATAGATGATGAGATTTAAGATTCCTCTATCTTTTCCTCTTGAATGACTGAAGTAGAGTTGTTGTGGTGGGAGCTCTGTCCACCCAAAAACTGTTGAGCTTTCATGATGTGTTGTGATGGAACCATCTCCAAGAATTTGGAGTCAGAGCACCTCTAATCCAAGTATAGGCATTTATTGAGATTGATGCCTCTCATGATGTGGGCTAAATTCCAGGAGGAACTAGCAACTTCAGAGAAAGCAAGATAGATTTTTATAGTGTAAAGATGCAATTACATAACAGAAATTTACATAGAATATAGGAATATGATTAATATTAAAAAGGCAGCAGGATTTTGTTAAGGGATTAGGTAATGGAGGAGGGATCTTATCTATGGTTCAGTGGCTAAACATTCTGGTCATGTTGCTCTCCAATTGGCTAGCTATTGTGGTCCTATCTGGTCAAGATAGATAGGTATTGTGGTCATGTCTTGGACTAGATGGATGATGTGACTGTGATTGAGTACAAGAACATACCTGGTTCTGTGGGAGTGGGTCTGGGGACAGTAACTAGGTAGATGCAGTAGCTGGGTTCCCATCACATGCTGTTTCTGTGGAAACTAAGAGTTCAGGGACACTCTTTTGTTCTAGTGAGCAGTGAGGCATATATGAAAAAGGACATTGGCAGGGGGGCTAGATAGGTACAGTAGGCCTGCTGTTCAGTGGGGCAGGCCTACAATGAAGTTAGAGCATTGGGGTTGGGCACAGTTTTATCAGAATTCCATCAGAGTGATATTTCAACTCATATAAGATGATAGGATCATAGATTTAGAGTTGAAAGCAACCTTGGAGGTCACCTACTCCAACTATTTTATTTTACATTTAAAGAAACTGAGGCTTAGAGACAAAATTACTTGCCCAAGGCCACCAGTCTCTAGTCCATGAGAGTTGTGGAGGTTGATGAAATGAAGGCCTGGGATATTCAAGGGAGGGAAAATAAAAATTTATATTACACTCTTCAGGATAAAAACTGGGGGTGAAACAAATACTGGACAAGAATTCTGAGTTCTCTGAGACCTCTGAGACCTCTTCTCATCCTGGAGAATTCTCTCCACTTTGGCCCCTTTTTTTCACTGGTAAGTTCCTTCCTGGGTCTAAATTTTGGGAAGGGGTCAAGTTCAACCACTCTTTATCCCCCTTCAGCTGTGCTTTTGATTTTCTGGATTTCATTTGCCTTGCTCCCTTCCTCCCCCTTCAATTCCTTTTTTATGCGTTGTCTTTCCCCATTAGAATGTAAACACATTGAGGGCAGAGGATAGCTTTATTTTATTTTTTTTTGTATTTATGTCCCCAGAAATTAGCACACTGCCTGGCATATATTAAGTGCTTAAGAAATGCTTATCACTTACTTATATGATATCTAGGGAAAGCTTTATACTCTGGGGATTTAAACAAATATGAACAAATAGTGAATGAATCTCATATCACCCCTTATTCACTTATATGGCTTTGACCAATGGTTAAATACTTTTACTATATATATTTTTTTGTGTTTTTAATCACAAGGTGTGATTAATTGTTCTGAGTAAAATATGCAGAAGACTATAAGATCAATGTTTGGAAAATGTTGATTATGATTCAATGTGCCTTCTATCTGAAGACATCTTAGTAAAGGTAATAAATAAAAAAGGAAAAGCTCTAAGCAATTGCTAAGGTATGGTAAATGTTTAGAAAGTTTGTATTTGTGAGTATAAAAAGAACATTAATCTGATTTCAGCTCCTTAGCAGAAAATTACATTTTAAAATAACTTTTCTTATATTCTACTCAAAGCTTCAATTATTATCAAAGATAATTAGAAAGCCTTTTAAAAGATCTGAGATCAGTGCTGCTTCTATAGGTTACCATTCTCTCTTCAATATGTTTCTCTCTCCTCTCCTCTCCTCTCCTCTCCTCTCCTCTCCTCTCCTCTTTTCTCTCTCTCTCTCTCTCTCTCTCTCTCTCTCTCTCTTCCCCTCTCTCCTTCTCCCATTCCCTTCCTCCCTCCCTCTTCCATTCTCTTCCTCTCCCCCTCTCTCATTGTCTCTCTGTCCCCCTCTATCTCTTTCTCTCTCTGAATATGAGTGTGTATGTTTGTGAGACAAGTACAGCAATGTTTACTTCAAATATCCACTCTTTTATGAGATTCTTCTTGACCCTGATAAAACCCATTAAACTGCCCTCTTATGCTTGATGCTCTATCAAATGAAGACACTATGCAATATTTCAGAGAACTATCACCTGATCCATACATCAGAAACTGCCTGAAACGTAATTTTCATAGTTCTTAATTTTGAGTCTACCACAAATATTAGATATTTCTTTCAGAAAATCTTCAGCACATCTTTAGATCTATGAATAAAAATATTTCTGTGTTAGAGGACTCCAGCATTTTTGTGTCAAAATATCAGCCCAAGTTGAAATTCAGGGGCTGCTTCAAAACATAGATGACTATCATTTAGGGTGAAGGAATAAATGGGAATAGGATACTCATCCAGCTCTAGAGTGGTTTGGTACCCCTTTTAATTTCTAGTTCTGTCTCATAAGGGGAGAGTTTACATCAATTGCTGAGGACTAAAAATGCTCTCCTACCAGAGACACTGTATTGGTTTTATGTTAGGCAGCAAGGTTCCTAAACTGGCCCATGAAAGCCCACAATGTATCAAGACTGAGAGGTGGCAAAGGAGACTAAAAATAAGCATCACGCTCTTAGGTGGAGAACTGGGAGGGAGCAATGTCATAAAAACTAAGTGAAGAGAGAATATTTGGGGGGGGTGGTCAAGAGCATGACTTTCATAGGCATTTCTTGTTATGAGGAGAGGGCAGGTTGTAATGGCAAGCAAAGT
The DNA here is from genome assembly GCA_028627135.1 of Pseudochirops cupreus. Lineage (NCBI taxonomy): Eukaryota > Metazoa > Chordata > Mammalia > Diprotodontia > Pseudocheiridae > Pseudochirops > Pseudochirops cupreus. The sequence goes on along the minus strand of CM053580.1, from coordinate 372,736,304 downwards.
AGTACTTTGCTCCTAGTTTGAGTTATTCAAGTGCCTTTGAGCCTCATGACTGTGTCAAGTCTTTGTTGGAAACAGTATACATTGTGTTGCCCTTAATAGGCCTAAGGTCATCACATGGAGCCCATGATGGGAGGAGCTTGCCAAAAGAGGGAAATAGGAAGGGTGGACCAGGAAAGAACAGAGCAAATGAAAGTTGGAGCATGAGCTAGAACCAAGCAGAACTAAGAGAGAGAATATTTGTGATGTTGGCACTCTCTGTCGTTCTGTGTTGGTGTTGCTTTGTCAGACAGAAGCACTCTGTCTGTTGATTTGTGTTGATTTCTCAGATAGAAAGTGAATTGAGATGATAGTGCTGACAATGTGTGTAAATATTGTTGTAGCCCTGTTGAACTTTGTTTTCCTAGAAACAGAAATTGTGAAGAGCTTGGGGTGGAGCAGTCCCTGTGAGCTGTGAGTTAGAACAGGAACAGAGAGCTGCCTAACTGTGAATCCAGGCAACAGTTGGGTCAATCCAGCCAGCCTCTAGTCAAGATGAAAGAGAACTTTACTTGGGTACTCAGTGCTGATTGATGAGATTGTGACTTACTGTGACCTAGGGGTGGATGGCCTTGTACTTTCCACTACCCCTTAAGGATGATTAGCTTAAGGATGATTACCCCTTAATGACTGACTTAAGGATAATTGGAAACCAGCCTCCAATCAAGATGAAAGAAGACTTTAAATGGGCACTTTATATCCATTGAGGAGATTGTGACTTATTGAATGATAAATTTTGTTTAAGACTATGTGGCCACCTTAGCAATGTTATTATGTTATGTTCTTGTGAATGTGAATGTTGTGCTTTAGTTTCCTGAATAAATGGAGAGTTCCTTATACTATGCAATTAGATCCTTAAAATTATTCATAGCAGCAGTCTGCAGGAGAGCTGCTCATGCTTAACTTTATGCAGGGTGCTAGTAGAAACAGGAGGGGAAACTACAGAGGCCATGGAAGCAAGCCCTGGCTACAGTGTTGTGAGCACAGACACCTGGAGGGATGGTGGGGGCCTACATGAATTGAGGCTCTGGCATAATCCCTGTAGCTGAAGCAGGTGTTTCAACAGTGGTGGATGGCAGCAGGTGACTTAGTTAGGTGCCCACAAGTAGGGACCCACAGATAGAAAGTCTAGGAGACAATATAATTTTATTTTTCACTTTTGCTCTTATGCATATTATTAAGTTGTGTTCATGTCTCTTACTGAAGTGGGTTTTGTGCAGTGCATCTGGTAAGTTTTATCATATAGGGCTCTGATTGTCCTTATGAAAATATTCTGTCAGATGCAATTGCTGGTGTAATTATTGGACCTAATCTATGGCATGTTTTAATTAACATAACACAGAATCCTGATTTAATCAATTAGGCTTGATTTATTATATTTCAACCATAAATCCCTAGATGTAACATACAAAAATAAAATATGCCCAAGACAAATGTAGCCATAGCAAAAATGTATACATTTCAGTGTGGTTTGAATTAGAATGTTTTGTTTTATAAATTAAACTATGAAGACAAGCACAGACAATTCTATTTCTGACCAAATTATTGCTTGTATACACTAGAGACTGTTAATTCTTATAAAAGGATATTAGCACACCAAAATAATGCTGAAAAAAATTAACACCCCTATAGTTATTCTTACTA
>CM053580.1:372699086-372734124 GCA_028627135.1 Pseudochirops cupreus | reverse complement strand
ACAGAATAAATAGGAAATAATAACAGAGGGAAAGTACTGAATTCAGAGGTGTTGGGGGAAGGCTTCCTGTAGAAGGTGGGCTTTTAGTTGGCACTTAACAGAAGCCAGGGAGGTTAGTATTCAGAAAGAAGGGAGAGCAGTCTAGACATGGGTGACAGTCAGAGAAAATGCCTGGCAAGGGTGTGTCTTGTTCATGGAACAGTCAGGAGGCTAGTGTCACTGGATTGAAGATTGTTGGTATAAGGTATAAGAAGACTGGAAAGGTAAGAGGGGGCTAGGTTATGAAGGGCTTTGAAAGCCAAACACAGCATTTTGTATTTGCTCCTAGAGACAATAGGAAACCACTGGAGCTTATTAAAACCTAGAGAGATGAGAGTGGAGGAGAGAATGATTAAGAGTATTAATAAAAATGTGGCTAACTGTCAAAATATTCAAGGATTGAAATACTCAATTTAGGGATTGAGTCATTTGCTCCTACCTTTCTTCCCCAGCTTTACCAGGCTTTGAGGAATCTATTTTGCAGTAGATAGTGTAGTGAAGAAAGGAAAAGAGAAAATCTAAACTAATCAATTTCAGCAATTGATTATTAATCCTTGCCATCCCTCACACTAGTTTTGGAAAATGTTGTATCACTTTTCTGTATTAAGAGCAAAAATTGTTCCTCTTTGTTGCTTGGTTTGATTTGGGCTCTTCAAAAGTGTTTTCCATTGTCTATGTGCATGGTTTGGAAATAGTTTCTGCCAGCATATTCAGGATCAGTTAGTATGCAAAATAAATAGTATATCCATTTATCTTTCATTGTAACAACTGCTGTGAATAGGTGTATAATTTTCTAATTATCTGAAATTTGAGGTAATTCATTCTAGGTTTTGAATATTGACTCTATTGAGAAAATCTAAATGAATCAAAAACTGAAAGAAAGAATTGAGGGAATTATCAGCTGAGACTGTAGCTGAAGCAAAAGCCCAAAGTGGAAATATATATCAATGAGATAGATAAGCTCAGTAGAGAAGGAAAACCAAATGGAAGCTAGAGAGTTCAATGCAACATGATAGGGAGAGTTTACTCTTTTGTTTAAAGAGTGTAACTTTACACATACATCATTAGCTGCTAGAGTTACTTAGCTAATACTGTTAATTAGTGAAAGGGGAATGGTGGGGATGCATAGGATTGATAATGTAGTCTTTAAGCTCCTAGTTCCCACCTGCTGGAGACAGATGACAATTTTGATCTGACAAATTTGGGGCAGACAGAGTAATGGAAAGAAAACTGAACTTGGGTCAAGGCATCTGGATTTGAGTTCTGACTCTGCTCCTTACTAACCTGGTTATCTTGGCCAAGACATTTATACTCTATAAACTTCAGTTTCCCCACCTGTAAAACTTAGATAATGATACTTGTGCTCCTTTCAGATATTCTGTTATAGCTGAAATTGCCTGGTTTGCACTCCAAGATTCATTGCGCTTGAAAGGAAGGATGATGATGGTTGATGCAGAAATGTGTGGGGGCTTAAAAAAAAGACTAAGTTGAACATGATGGGGAGAAGAGTGGAAATGATGCCTTGTTAGCAAAGTTAGGCAGTTGCCCTCTCCAACTGCTCCAATAAACTGCTCCAAGGCAGTATATTCCCTGCCTTGATGAGAGAAACATCCTGTTCCAACTTGTCCCTGTGAAAGGGACAGAGAAACAATTGAGGGAGTAGGACTTGAGAAATCAGTTATAGTCACCTGGGAGCAAAACCCAGTACTAGACTGTCTGCTTGAGTCTAGTTCCTTTTATTCTCCAGGATGGACTTGCTGGGTCTGAGCCTGAGCTTCTAAGTCACCCCATACTAACCTACTAAGGAGCTTTTGCCCTGAATAGAAAACCTTAGGTAATTTCCCATTCTGTCATTATAATGTCATTCTCATCATAATCTTTTTGAGGTAGGAATGGAGGTCCCTTTACATTTCAGAAAGGAATCAGAAAGGAAGCTGAAAGCATGGAGGGTGAAAGGAGATTGACTTTATCCTAGAAATATTGCTTTCTGTATACATAAGTTTAAGCACTCTGACAAAGGAACATATCTATCCTTTATGTATCTTATGAAAAAACAGAGGACACAACCTTCTGAAAACTTCTTCAGACCTGACAAAGGAAGGTGATATTTTCAAATTAGTGTGTGGAACATTAATTATGGTCTGAATTTTATGGAGCCAAATCTGTTTTCCATAAGAGAATTCAGGTTCAGACTGAAGCTAGGTATTCTGATTGATTTCACTTGGGTAACCTATCCTCTGGAGGCAGCTAGTTGGCACAGTAGATAGAGTTTCAAAACCTAGAGTCAGGAAGACTCATCTTCATGAGTTCAAATTTGGCCTTAGACATTTACTAATTGTGTGACCCTGGGCAAATAACTAAACTCTGTTTGTTTCAGTTTCCTCATCTGTAAAATGAAATGGAAGAGGAAATGACAAACCACTCCAGTATCTGTCAAGAAAACCCAAAATGGGGTCATGAAGAGTCAGTCACAACTGAAAAATGACCAAACAACAATCTTCTCAGGTCACCAGGCCATGTATAATTTTGGAAGTCCAATATATGCAAGATTCTTTACCATTCTCAAGGTTTTATTAGAATCAAGAGGTCTAAAAAAAAAAAAACCTGAATATAGCCAATAGCACAAGAGAATAATATTGTGAATGGCAGAATGGTGTCAGGATAAGAGTGTTGCGCTTGGCAGGAAGTCCTTGCTCTGACAATTACCAGACAAGGGATTATGGGCAATTCTCTCCATAAAATGTGAGCTTCTGGAGGGTTGGGATTTTATTTTTGTTTTCATATTTCCAGCACCCACCACAGTGCCTTGCACAGTGCAGGCACCTAATAAATGTTGGGTCAATTGAACTGCACCGATGATCATCAGTGTTTTCGTTTGCAAACTGGATATGATAAAGCTTGTACCACCTGCCTCAAAGGGTTGTGGGAAAAGCTCTTTGTAAAATGCAAACTGTTATATAAATGGGAGTTATTATATTAGTAACAATAATACATCAAAGGCACGCTTCCTGAATATACCATCAAAAATAAGACGTTAAGATAGCCACAATTTCTGCTTTAGTTCTCTGTAGTTCTTAAGGACATGGGTTATTAGTAGCAATAACTCATACTTATGTAGTGCTTTATAGTGCCATATAAATCAGTGATATCTAAGACCAGAAGAGATGATAGGTCAGTCATGTATTCAGAGTAAAGGGTAACATATGGATAGTTCAAGTGCTACATTTGTATCCATAAAATATTTTAAAAAATAAACAAAAAAACTCCCCACAAAGGACAGTCTTTAAAAGCACATTCAGAAGCACTAGTGACTTTATGAAAAGACATGGTAAGAAACTGCCAAAGAGTGAGAAGGTACGGAGAGGTTGTGATCTGCACTGCTGGAAGAAGCCAGGAGGCTATTTACTTATCAATACTTTACAAAAAAAGTACCTAGATTGTTTCTTTCACCTATTAACTAATTTGTTCTTTCTCCTCACCTAAAATTTTGGGTTGACTTTTGGAATAAGTGGCTCATATGTGGACAGGAGTAGTTCTGAAAGCAAAAATAGTTCTGGCAAGCAAAAGTGGACGTGTTTTTACAAGGTCTCCTTGCTTCTCTTCTGGCCTCAAATATGATACTATTCATAAGTTTTTCTCCACTTTTTATGTATTTGATTTTCCTAACTTTAAGACATGCATATATGAACTTTCCACATGTTTTCTACCTCCCTTTAAAAGTTATTTTAAAAGTCTTTTTTAGAAAAGTCAGACAGGCTATGATCCATTGGTGGAAGGGTCTTTATATGGTTGAGACCATGGGCCCATCAAAGCATAATGAGAAACCAGAAAGCTATTTCTTTATTAATAGGAGTAAGGGTTTCATTAGAAATGGAGGCAAAAAATAAAATTATCTGTATAAAATTGTTAATAAATATACCCTGACTGACTGGTTGACTATAACTAGAAAGAAAGGTTTGGCAGCTTTCATCAGTGTGGCAGTATAAACATGGTTGGGGTGAGGATGATAAAATTACTCAACCAGATTTAAATCACAAATTAGTTCCTGCTCTAGTTATTTCTATGACACATATACATCATTCCTCCTACCTTTTATATCTAAGTTTAAATGATCAATTTTCAGAATTTGGCTGGCAGATTTAAATTCTTAGTCCTAAAATACGTAACACACACATACATCTATTCTTATTTCCTTTGAGACTCGTGACAGAGACCCCATGTCTGTGCTTTTCTGTATCAGTCTTGCATAGACTAGAAAAGCAGCAGAGGCTCCTGCTGGATTGCTAATGGGCTCGTCACTCTGAAGTGTGAAACCTATGGGCACCCTTGTGATCCAATTTCCAATTATTTCCCAACTTACCACACCAGTTCACCTTCCAGTTACGATTAGCATCTACTCCACGGCAACGGAACCTTGAGTTCCTTGACCTTGTTTTCCTCCAAAATCGATCCTAACCTCAATTAAGAAAATAGATGAAGAAAAAGAAAATCTATAGGTTAGTCACATGTACAATAATTGATCAACTACTCAATTAATTTAAGTACTTATGCGTGATTTTTTTTTGAGCAGCTAAGAAAGGAGATAGTGGAGGCAGTTAATAGAGAGAATATTGGATTGATAATCAAGGGACGGAGGTTCTAGTCCTGGCTCTGCTACTAACTATCTGTGTGACTCTGGACAAGTCACTTTGCCTATCTCAGCCTTCTCTTTCAGAAAGTTGGGACTAAATTCCTAAAGGCCCTTCCAGCTCTAATATTCTATGTCCTCTGGTTTATCCAGTGTCTAGTGGAAAGACAAAATGGCTTACATTGGTCCAGCTAAAATGGTATCCATCAACATTAAAAACAGGCATGATGTAAAAATAGAGGTGATTTAACATTTTCCTCATGGCAGGATCACTCCGATATGTCTGAAGAGCCTAAAAGACAAAGAATGAATTTCTTTTACAGTTCAGCACAAAAGAAACATCTGTATGACAACTAAAAAAATATATTATAAGAAACTATATGGGGAAAAGTCTAATACATTCAAAAGAAATACAACCGTAACACCAGTGGGTTCAGGTATCACTGAGGAGGGTGGAGGTGATCACACCAGATGTATTTATCAACATATCTAACCCTTTGTCTCTGAAGATGTAACCAACCACACCTTGTTATAATAATTAGCTGCTTTGACTCCTAAGGGCAATATAATGTATCTTCAGGTCCACATGTTACCTTCATCTGCTGCTTTGAGGGATTTATATTAAATGAAAAATGAGAAATATAATCCCAGTTGCTCTGAGCTCCCAATTAGGAGGCTCCTAACATTTAGGCAGAGGTTTGGCTCTTTGCTTTAATTTTCATTTCTATATATTGCTAGCTATCTACTGGTCTCTTTTGTGGTTGAAACAAAATTCAAGTTACTGGAAACATTTAGGTGATGAAGTGGCAGAGTATATCATAGTGTCTATTAATAGATAAGCACTGGAAGGGGAAGTTGGGGAAAGATCAGAACTTTTCTTGGAACTTTCTTCAGTCACTGAGGATGGGTACAGCTGGTGACTTCAGCCTGAGTTTTCTGAGCTGAGTTGCCTTGATGGCCCTTCTCAGTCTCTCCCTTCTCAGCTGCAGCTCATTTTTTCCCCCCTCTTTCCTTTTGCCTGTTGTCCCTATGCTAACAATTCTTTACAGTTTAGCTCTTGAGGTGCTGATTCGTTCTTTGCTCTCCAACATTTTCTCTCTGTCTTCAACTCTCTTCTCTGTTTCCCTCTCAGAGTCTTTGGCTGGAATGGCCCTCTGTCCTTTCCACTGTCAGATGTTCAGATCCCTGGGTTCTGAATTGGCATGCTGTTTTTTTTTAAACTGACAGGGCTGGGTGGGTTTTTTCCTAGCAACCTGAACAGAATTCCTGTGTGGTCTCATCTCACTTCAAGCAATGGTGTTAAAGGACTCCTAAATTGGTCAAAGATTTTTAATACTCTTATTTAAAATGCATTTGTTTGGTTCAAAAGAGATATCTAGGCTTTGTTCACACTTAATTTATAACTGCTTTATTGACTCAATGGAGAGTTCTGGGCTCTCTATAATTATTGAGGTAGGGATATGGGATACCTCTCTTGAAGTATCTGATTATAAAAATATAAACCAACAAAAGAATTATTCACTTCACTCATTCTGCCTTGAGACTTTTGTCTCATACACAAACTATTCTGCTTTTGCACCTGCCGATCTGATTGGTTTCAATACCATGGAACAAGATGCTCCTACACTAGGTACCATCGGGTATCTTCCCTCCAGTCCACATTTTCCTGTCTCTTTTTACGTGTTGTCTCCCTTCATTAGATTGTAAGCTCCTTGAAGGCAGGGACTGTCTTTTTTTAATTAATTGTATCCCTAGCACTTTTCATAGTGCCTGGCACATGGTAGGCACTTAATAAATGTTTATTGGATTTAACTAACCACATGTATGTAAAACATATTAAAACAGAAGAGTTAATTGAGAGATCTTAGAACTTTTGAAAGTGTGTGCAGAAGTAAAGTAGGATTATTTTGGAGATAATACACTTATTTGACAATCTTCAAACCTGAGAGAGGAAGTGTGCTGTAGGGTATTTTAGTAAGAATTTGAGAACTGAGGAAGAAATGGAGGCAATTACTGTGAAACTACAACATAGATCACATAAACAGAGGGAGAATACTGTTGATGCTTTTCTAATGCAGATGGCCAAAATGAAATAGAAGAAAGGTATAATGGTGATATAGCATCTAAATTACCTTGCTCAAATTTTCTTCTTGGATGAAAGAAGCAACACACAAAACTGCTGCTTTAGAAGTTATTATTATTATTATTATTTTTCACCAAGAAAACATTTATTAATGAGAAGATAAAGTGACTATATTAAGTTTGTAATAGGCAAGGAAAGGAATCCTAATGATCAGATAGGAATGTTAAATGTCAAAGAAGTAGATTTTTTCAAATTCAGAAAGATAATGGTATAAGTGTATGACTAGAGATTCTAAAAGAGAAGATGGCTTAATGCCAGTCCCTTGTCCTATGCTTTCTATCTTGCTCCTTCCTGAATTCTCTAGATCTTTGCATTGGCGATTATCATTCATGAATCTTCCATCTCTCTCTCTTTCTCTGAGTCTCACTTCTTAATTTTGGGCCCTGAACTCATTTCCATCTGTAATATATAGCAGAATGATATTATACACAAATCCTAGTACCTAGAAGATATCATCATCTACAGACTAGACATCACTCATCTTTCTACATTTGGACCTCATATAAGACCTTTTCCATTACAATGGTGAACAGTATTAGAAATTATTTATTTTTTATTTTTCAATTGATGTTAATAAACTAAGAGTCAGTCTTAGGTCACCGAGCCAAGTTATCTCTGTCATTACATTTATCAAGGAATCTTGAATGATTTTGTAGGGGACTTTATCTAGGTCATATAGTAAATCCCTCTTATTTACATGTGATCAGAATGAGGAATTATCCAACAGAACTGCAGAACAGTGGAAAATTTACTGTATGGGACATCAAGATTATAAAATAAGGCAGTGGGAGAGGTCAGAGATACAGTCACATGGAGCTTATTGAGGTCCAGCATTTAATAAAGGATTCACAAGGAGGGGCAGTTACGTGGTGCAGTGGAAAAAGCACCAGGCCTGGAGTCTGGAAGACTCCTATTCCTGAGTTCAAATCTGGCCTGCTTGCCTCAGTTTCCTCATCTATAAAAAGAACCAGAGAAGGAAATGACAAGCACTCCAGTGTCTTTGCCAAGAAAACCACAAATGGGATCACGAAGAGTCAGATATGACTGAAATGATCAAATAACATCAGCAATCACAAAGAGAGGGATAATTGCACTTCTGACCTGGAATGACCCTCATCATCAATCTGCTAGCTGATGCTATCATCTTTATCTTTTGGGATCACTTCCAACCCTTATTTAGCGATGAATTCTCTTGCCGCAGTTGTGAGAGTCATCTCCTTTCATTTTCCTCTGATTTAAAAAAAAAGACTTGATCTTTTATATTTAGGTCATATATTCTTTAGGAACTTAATATGGTATGTGGTATAAGATGCAGGTCTGAACACACACATACACACACACGTGTAGCCATGTATATATACACACATATTACCAAACTGCTTGCCAAGTTTTTCAGCTTTGTTTTTGTTCGATCATTTTCAGTTGTGTCCGACTCTTTGTGATTCCATTTGGGATTTTCTTGGCAAAGATACTGGAAGGGTTGGCCATTTCCTTCTCTAACTCATTTTACAGATGAGAAAACTGAGGCAGACAGGGTTAAGTGACTTGCCCAGGGTCACACAGCTATTAAGTGTCTGAGAGAAGATATGAACTCAAGAAGAGGAGTCTTCCTGACTCTTGTCCTGTCACTCTATCACTGTACCACCTAGCTGCCCTAGCAGCTCTTTTTAATGGGGAGTCCTCCTAGAAGCAGTTTATAGTCTTAGATTTATCAAATACTAGGCAATTGAGTTGCATTGTTTCTATTTCTTGTTTTTATAGTAAGTTCCATGGATCTACTCTTCCGTTTTTTAGCCAGGACTAAAAAGTTTTTGTAACTAATACTTTATAATGTAATTTGATATCAACAAGTATTATTTCTCCTTACTCCTACTTTATTTCAGGATTTCTTTTGAATTTCTAGACCTTTTGTGCTTCCAAATGAATCCTTTATCAGAGGTATTGTTGAGGGAGATTTCTGTTTGGGTATAGGTTGGATGAGATGATCTCTGAGATCCCTTCCAATTCTGTGATTCTGTGACAAAGATCTCAGAAGAATCGCAATTGCCACTGATCTATCAGGCAATTGAAAGATGCATAGTGAATAGAAGCAGGCTGCAGCATAATGGCTCATGCCCAAGAAATGAATGAAAAGACATCATCAAGGATGACTGGAAAAATAGGTGAGGAGGTTATCTAATGAAGGCTAGAGATAACAAGTCAATGGCACAAGTCCTGGACTTCCATCTATGAATTATTAATGATCCAAAGGAAAGTCTATGGTATGTTAAATAGTATTCTTTAGAGGATTTGTCAATGAAAATGGATAGGAAATGAACAGGTTGAGAAAGTACAGAGGGATAGTGATCTTCACTGGTGGAGGGAACTCCCACGCTGATGAGTCACATATCCTTTGAAGATTCTTAGAATATAACTCATAAGAACAGCATTAATATATGTGTGATAAGTCATTTGATGCCATAGCTATATTTTACAGCAACTTCATTTGCATTTATTTGTGCTTCTGTTAAGCTTACTTTAATTTATACAAATTAATACAATAAAGATTCAAATAATAATGGTTTAAAGGTAAGTAATAAGAATAGTATGGAAGTAAATATGTATTACATATTGCATCATTTATGGAAACATATCTGATCAATGTTTCCTGTGTGGGGTAGGATATTCCCCTATAGGGTTGGTGAGTCATTGCTTGAAATACTAAATTCATCTTGGCATTAATAAGATGAGACAACACACAGGTACATTCACTAAATTGGACTAAGAGCTACATTTATATACTTAAATATATACCATGCGACTGTGAAACTATTGGCTGACAATCCCAAATTTTATAGATTTTTATATACCGAATCCTTCAGGTCAGTCTGGGTTCTGGTCTCCTACCTGATTTTCACAATAGGATATCATTTCAAATAATACAGCAATGGGCAGTTGTACCAACACTGGCATTTGCTTTTTTGTTTGTTTGTTAATGATTGAGCATCAGTCCTCTATGAAACCTTGAAAAGGGAAAATGTTCTAATAGGGATAGAGTAGGACAGAGCTGCTCTAACTGATCACTTTCCTCATTTCTTTTCAGCCAGACGGTTAGAATGTGGCTTCCTAACTTTTCCATGGAAGGGAAGAGAAGGAAGCAATGTAGCTAGCCTACAGTTTCTAAGTCCTTTTCCATTCTAGCTGGATGGTTCACACGTCTCTCAATGATGGTTCCTGTCCAGGATTCACAAGATCTACCAGCACCTACCTGGAGCACAGGGTCATATGGAAACTTCTTCTTTAGAGGCAAGTAGTGATCCAGTGTATATAGCATTGCACTTGGAGTCAGGAAGACCTAAGTTCAAATCCATTCTGCAAAATGGGGATAATAGTAGTATCTACTTTCTAGGGTTGTTCTGAGGATCAAATGAGATAATATTTGTAGAAAGGGCTCAGCACATAGCAGGACCTAGCACATAGTAGGTCCTATAAAAATGCTTATTCATTTCCTCTTAATGTCTATTTTTGACCTGCTGTTGGGCCTTCACCCATTATAATTAAAAAGATTAACTTTGCCATAAATAACCTTTGTTTCTAGAGGATTAGTTAGTGGGAGTATGCATCAGTTCATTGTATCAGATCTTCCATTCTTACCAGGACTGGGATGTATTCACCCTATGTCCAATGTATGGTATAAACATAACCATATTATATACTACATTTATTTTTATCAGTTTATAACTATTCTAGCTTGAAATGAAAACAGAATGGGAAAAATGAACTTAAAAACTACCATATGCAGGATAATCTCTAAGGTTTTTCCCAGCTCTAAAATTCTGTGACCCTGTGAGATTTAGATTAGAGAAAGTAAGCAAGTTCTAATGAGAGTGGGTGGTGGAGACATTGGAATGCATAGCTAAGGTCACTGGTGTGAATGCCTTGTCTGCATATCTTTAATTAAAAATATTTCATCTTTCAGAGATGACATTATGTGTGGATTCTGGCTAGATAAAATAGAAGACCATAGGTTTTTGTTTGCTTTGCTTCTTTTGTATAATAAAGAACCTTAGAAGCATTTCCCTTCTGATGGAGAAGACACTTTTTAGTACTCAACACACATACTGTACATGTTCATATGGAAGAAGAGATGACAAGGAGTCAAAATATATTTGTTTGTAAGTTTCAATCATGGGTAGTTTCTCACATGGAAATCTTAAGTTCTAGTGTTTTAAAGGTCACTGTAAAACAATGCATTACATGCCTCAGTGTGGCAGTCATAAGGAACTGCACTCATATTACTTTATCAAGTTATTTCAAATTTTTATTTCAGGGATGGAGCCAAGATGGTGGAATAAAGGCAGGGACTCACCTGAGCTCTCCCAAATTTTCCAACAAACAACTTTAAAATAAGAACTTAAAACAAATTCTGGATGGAGAAAACTAGTAAAAGAGTAGGTGAAACAATTTTCTAGCCCAAGACAACTTAGAAGGTCAATAGAAAAGGTCTCACTGGGGTGAGAGTGGAGTGCACAGTCAGGATAATACAGGATCCAGCAGCTTCTACATTGAGGATTGGGAACACTTGGAATATGATATTCTGCAGGGCAAGAGAGCTAGGATTACAACAAAGAATCACCTACCCAATAAAACTGAATATAATCCTTCAGGGAAAAAAGTGGATATTTAGTGAAATAGAGGACTTTCAATCATTCCTGATGAAAAGACCAGAGTGGAACAGAAAATTTGATTCTTAAGTGCAAGACTCAAGAGAAGGTAAACAGGAAAGAGAAAGTATAAGGGATTCAACAAAGTTAAACTGTTATATTCCTAGTTGGGAAGATGATACTTGAAACTCCTAAGAAATTTATCATTATTAGGGCAGTTAGAAAGAGTATATATAGACAGAATGCGCAGCTGTGAGTTGACTATGATGGAATGACATAAAAAATTAAGGGGTGAGAAAGAGGAATGCACTGGGAGAAGGGAGAAAGGAGAGGCAAAATGGGGTGCATTATCTCACAAAAAAGAGGAAAAAAGGAACTTTTACAGAGGAGAGGAAGATGAGATGGTGGTCACAGGCAATGCTTGAACCTCACTTTCATCAGAACTGGCTAAAAGAGGAAATAACATACAGTTGGGTATAGAAATCTATCTTACTCTACAGAGAAGGAGGAGGGGAGGGGATATAAGAGAAGATGGTAGGGCTGATAGAAGGGAGTGAGGATTAGGGGAAACAATGATCAGAAGCAAAATACTTTAAAGGAGGGCCAGGGTAAAAGGAAAAAGAGAGAGAGAGAGAGACAGAGAGAGAAACAGAGAGACAGAGACGAAGACAGAGAAACAGAGAGATAAACAGAGACAGAGAAACAGAGACAGAGAGAGACAGAGACAGAGAGATAGACAAAGACAGAGAGAGAGAGAGAGAGAGAGAGAGAGAGAGAGAGAGAGAGAAGGATAAATGGGAGAAAAATAGGATGGAGGGAAATACGCAGTAATCATAACTGTGAATGTAAATAGGATGAACTAACCCATAAAATGGAAGTGGAGAGCAAGAGTGGATTAAAAACCAGAATTCAATATTGTACTGGAAATGCTAGCTTTAGTAATAGAGAAAAAAAAGAAATTGAAGGACTTAGAATAGGCAATGAGGACACAAAACTATCACTCTTTGCAGATAATGGTATACTTAGAGAATCCTAGAAAATTGATTAAAAAACTAGTTGAAATAATTAACAACTTTAGTAAAGTTGCAGTATAGAAAATAAACCCACATAAATCACTAGTACTTCTGTGTATTATTAACAAAGTCCAACAGCAAGAGACAAAAAAGAGAGATTCCATTTAAAATAACTGTAGACAATATAAACTACTTGGGAGTCTGCCTGCCAAGACAAACTCAGGAACTCTATGAACACAATTCCACAACTTTTTTTTTTTTGCTTTTTGGAGGGAGGAAGCCAGGGAAATTGAGGTTAAGTGACTTGCCCAAGGTCACATGGCTAGTAAGTAGTAAGTGTCTGAGACCAGATTTAAACTCAGGTCCTCCTGACTCCAGAGCTGGTGCTCTGTTCACTGCACCACCTAGCTGCCCTCCAATTACACAATATTTTCCACACAAATTCAGACCTGAACAATTGGAAAAATATTAATCACTCATGAGTTGCCTGAGCCAATATAATAAAAGTGAAAATTCTATCAGACCACTGTATAGCAATATTGTAATTACAATCAACTGTGAATGACTTAGCTATTCTCAGAAATACAATGCTCCAAGACAGTCTCAAAGGACTTATGTGAAAAATACTATCCACCCCCAGAGAAAGAACTGATGGATTCTGAATGCAAATCAAAATATTTACTTTATTTTTTGTTTATTTTTGTCTGTTTTCTTTAAAATGACTAATATAGAAATAAGTTTTGCATGAGTGCACATCTAATATCAAATTGCCTGCCTTCTCAATAAGGAAGGTGGAGAGGGAGGAGGAGAATTCGGAACTCAAAAAAAATGTTAAAAATATTTTTACATGTAATTAGAAAAAAATAAAATATTTAATAAAAATGAAATTTTATTTCACCTAAAAATGTTGCTATTTTAAGCCAAGGGCTATTATAGAAGAGTCTGAGTATTGTTTTGGGCTAGCTCCTTGGTAAGTCTTCAGGGAATCAGATGGATTTAATTGTGATGTTAATTAACATATAGAAAGAAAAAAAGCCATAATAAATTCCATCAATAAGTCTATCTTAGTTTTCTAATGACCCAGTGGAAAATATTTGTGAATATGCAAAAGACTTGTGTTTTTGTCAACATGAGAAACTATTGGTATAGGAACTTTCTACACCAGAACAGACATCTATTAAGTCGTCAAATGGTTGCTGTGTTGTAGAGTGTTGCCTGAGGAACAAAAATGTTAAGCATGTTCCCCTAGATCAGTAAGGGTGAGAGGTGGGATTTGGAGCTGTCTTCCTAACTCTAAGCCCAGGCTTCTATTTACTACCTCATACTTATAACCAAAAACATGGTAAGGAGAAAGAATAATATTCTCTAAGCAGTCCTTTGTTAAAATGAAAGAACAATATGGAATTCAGGCTGTGAACCTTGACCTATAGAAGTCTAAGGAGTTAGAAAAAGACAAAAATCTCTTCCCTTTTTTCATCATTTATGTTATTTTCTTCTGAGAAAAAGAGGGAAATTACTACCTTAGAGTCAAGGTCAGACTCTGGAATATTAGGGCACCTAATGTTGATATGGAAACAAAATAAATGTCATCTAAAAGCAGTTTGGAGAACAGAGATGCAACTCTTTGAAAGGGCAGCTTTGGAAAGCCTTCCCCTCCTCCAAACCTATCCTCCCCTTCTCCACCAACAAACAAGCACACAGGATATGATCTAAGAGACTAAGAAAATAATTCTGTGCTGTTCACTGAAGGGCACACTAGAGGAAGAAAACATATTCTAGTGATAACCATCAGAAGAGACACAAATTTCAAGGGTAACAGTAGTCTGCATTTGTGAAATTATTTAGGACACAAATTGTATATTCTTTTTTCCCCCTTTTTTTGGAGGGCAGACAGGGCAATTGAAGTTAAGTGACTTGCCCAAGGTCACACAGCTAGTAAGTGTTAAGTGTCTAAGGCTGGATTTGAACTCCTGATTCCAGGGCCGGTGCTCTATTCACTGTGCTACCTAGCTGTCCCTAAATGGTATACTCTTGAGAGTATTCAGGCTTATAACATACTAAGGAGAGGATTTAAAATTGAATACAAGAAAAATTACTTTGGGACAGGAAGGAGACTTTCCAAAGGAATAGAGGGATAGATCTCAAATCTGTAAGATGTTTATCACCCTGTGAAAAGCTCAGTGAATACTAAATGATAGCAAAATCATCACTTGACAATACCATGGAAAGAGCCAGGGGGAACCTTGTATGAAGGGAAAACAGAAGACCTAGAAATTTTCTATTTCAGATAAAATTTCTACTTTCAGTGTATCACACGTAGGGCAGGGAAACCAAGAACCAGAGGGAAAAAAACCCTAGTAACTCCAAATATCCACGTAAGTAACACAGATCAGAAGAGTGAAGATAAAGGGGCTCTTTGTTCTCTGTTCTGAATAGAATAAAGACAGAGTTGGTGGGATAATAATGAATAAACGAGAAATTATTAAGTACTTTCTGTAATATCATCAGACACTGTACTAGGAGCTAGGTATATAAGGACAAAAATAAGGCACTTCCTGCCCTTAATGAGCTTATGTTCTAATAAGAGAAGATACATAGTATAAGTGGTATCTAGGGAAGGGAGTTTTTCTAGGGAGTCATAGTAATGATGAGTGAAGCCATATGGCAGTTAATTGTCATGATCTTTGCAAAAGCAATAGTGGCATTGCTTTGGTTTTGATTAATCTCCCCAGGGTATTGTCTTTCCCTATTAGAAAGTAAGTTCCTAGAAGGCAGGGATTGTCTTATTTTTATCTTTGTATACTCAGTGAAGGCCTGACTCAGAGTAGGTGCTTAAATGTTCCTCCCCCCCTCCCCGCCACGATTGAAGGTGATAGGTTGAGGGGTGGATAGAAGGGACCCTGTGGACAGGAGGGTACATATAGCAACAGAGTGAATGGCAAGGTGTTCTAATATGTTTGGGGTAGACAGATATCAAACATAGTTTGGGACCAAGTAGGTATAGTCAACTAAGCAACATTGTATTCCCTAACTGGCCAATAAAAGACCAGGGAAGGATTCTAAATGGGGGGAAGAAGTCATATTTCTGGTCTGAAAAGTGCTCTTTCAGCTGGGGAAGGAGGGCAATAGCAGAGTAGATGGCAATATGTCCTAAGATATCTAGGGTGTATGGAAACTAAATCTTATTCTGATAAACTAACATTTCTCTCAGGTATTTAACAGTGAGAAGTCACATTTATATAAAACTGTGGTTGGAAAGGGCTCTGCTTATATTATCTCATTTGTTACACTAATTCTGAGCATATCATAGGATTTAGAGCTAGCAGACACTTTGGAAGTCATTAAGTTCAATCTCTTCATTTCATAGATAAGGAAACTGAGGCATAGAAAGATTCATTGACTTGCCTGGAATCACACAACTAATGAATGTCTAAGGGGAATTCAAATTCAGGTCTTCCTGTCTCATTGTTCAGCTTTCTATCTGCTGCTCTACATAGCCACTAGGAACTCAGATGGTAAACAGATTTTTGTTAGGAAATGTAAAATAAGATCAAAAGACAAATGAAAAAGAAGTAAGACTTGATCATTTTCAGTGTTTAGAAAATGTTTCCTTTCTCCTTAGGAGGCACAGTGATGGCAGCCCCTGACTCAGTCTGTGTTCCATACCCTCCTAGGATAAAAGCCAGAGGCATACATTTCCAGATCCACCCTAAATTGGATCCACTGTTCTCTCTAGGTGGAAGGTTGTGTAAATATTAGTTTCATTTTTACAGATGTGGAAACTGTTAAATGACATATGCAAGGTCATGTGATTTGTAGGAGGCTAAGTCAAAGCTTCAAGCTAGTTTTTGATGCCATGTCCTATTCTTTTTCTCCCCTCACTAACATTAAAATTGAAGCTAGGGCAGGAGTTAAGAAAAGGCTCTCACAGAAGGTGCTCAGCTTTTGACTCAGTCCCTTACAAAGTCTATCTTTTGCAAAAGTTTTGTTTTAAATATCTTTTTGTTGTTGTTTTTTTTTTTTTGCTTTTTGGAGGGGGGAGGGCAAGGCATTTGGGGTTAAGTGACTTGCCCAAGGTCACACGACTAGTAAGTGTTAAGTGAGGTTGGATTTGAACTCAGGTCCTCCTGACTCTGGGGCTGGTGCTCTATTCATTGAGTCACTTGGCCACCCCTAAATATCTTATTTTTGAGGGCCAAAGTATAATGAAAGTGGTTACTGGCCACTCATATAGACTCCCTAACCTATATTCCTATATGCAGCTAGGTGGTACAGTGGAGAGGGTGATGGGCTTAGAGTCAGAAGACTCATCTTCCTTGAGTTCAAATCTGGTCTCAGACCCTTTCTAGCTGTGTGACCCTGAGCAAGTCACTTAACCCTGTTTGGCTCCATTTCCTCATCTGTAAAATGAGCTGGAGAAGGAAACAACAAACCACTCCAGTATCTATGCCAAGAAAACCCCAAATTGGATCACAAAGAATAAGACGTGACTGAAATGACTAAACAACAGGAATAGCAACATATTCCTGTTTGAAGGCAGACCATCAGAAATCAGGATTTCTGGACTGTGTTATCTTAGCTGCTACACGAGTGTCTTTGTCAAGTTGCAATGTAGCCTTAGGCCCCCAGCTCCGAAGGAGCGTCAGAAAGTCCATGTGAACGACATTTATGTTTCTTTTGCTAAACCAGTCTGTTTTATATAAGTGCCCACGTAATCAGTTCCTACTGAACTCAGTACTTGGGTACCCCAATGGTCCTGTGATCTCATTGATGTGAGGATGCCCTCCAGTGATGGAGACGGCCTCATAGTCATGCCTGCTCATCCTGTTTGACTTCTTCATGGCCTCCTGGAAATCCACCACGAGGGCAAATAGGTGGCGCGGTAGAGCGCTGGGCCTGAAGTCAGGAAAACTATTTGAGAAGTTCAAACCTGGCCTCACTTATTAGCTGTGTGGCACTGGGCAAATCACTTAACCCTGACTCAGTTTCCTCATCTGTAAAATTAGCTGGAGAAGAAAATGTCAAAACCCTCTAGTCTCTACCAAGGACATTCCAAATGGCATCATCAAGAGTTGGGCATGACTGAAAAACTACAACAATAATAACAAATCTACCATAGGTGGTCCAATATGGTACTGTGGAAAGAACTGCTAGAATGAGTGGACCTTAGTTTGGATTCCAGCTCTGTCAACTACTACACATGTTACCTTGGCCAAGTCACTTAGCTTCTATCTAAGTTTGCTCAGCTATAAAAAAGGGAGTTGGGGTAGGTGACTGTCGTATTCCTTTCTGACTCTAAATTTATGACCCTACGATCCTGCCAGGGGACTTTTTTTGTGTTGTCTTGACACTGTGTGGATACCAATGGAGTGTGAGGGCTGTCCATTGATTATCTCTTGCTCTTGTTACAGGGGTGGTGCATCTTTCTTTCCAGACTGCCTAATAAATTCCTGTTGATTGATTTATTGATTCTCTGGCAGCTTTTATTTCACTTCTGTGTTATTTCTCATTGCTGTGTTGCATCCTGCTAATAGTGACCATGTACTTCTCTACTGCCTTGAATGCAGTTCCAGGAAATAGTTACTTATTTGTAAACAAATTTATATGCTGACTTTTAATAACAATGAGAATGACGTAATCAACATATTTTTCTTTTTGTCTTGGCTTCCAATGTATA
Organism: Pseudochirops cupreus; assembly: GCA_028627135.1. Classification (NCBI taxonomy): domain Eukaryota; kingdom Metazoa; phylum Chordata; class Mammalia; order Diprotodontia; family Pseudocheiridae; genus Pseudochirops; species Pseudochirops cupreus. The sequence goes on along the minus strand of CM053580.1, from coordinate 372,715,982 downwards.
GTTAAATTCAATACACAGTGGTATTAAACTTATGCCTTGGTACTTGGGTCCATAGTGACATGGAATCCTCAGGTCCTCTGAACCGATTTTTGCATGGTTTTCCCCTTAATTGTTCTGCTTCATATCTGTTTTTGTTTTGAATTGTTTTGCCTCACATTGCATTTAATTTTGTGAGTCTCCTCAAATCCTTTCTGGAAGTAGATTAGATATAAAACTTAAATAAAATATGTAACTAAAAAACTTTAAGAAATCTGCAGTTTCTGGCAAAAGATAGAGATTGGAAGCATCTAGCTCCAAAAGGAGATGTCCAGAAACCAGCATTCCTTGTTCTTGCATATTAAATTCACATCATATCCGATAATCACTTTTCATCTTTAAATCAGGTACATATCAAAACCACAACAAAAGAATGAAAATAGAAAATGCTTTCAAGGTTCAAGAAAAGACAATATATATCTTAGTTCTCTGCTTAAATGATACTACAAATGAAGATAACCTTATAGTAAGAGATCAAAGATTTTAAAAGGGTGAGAAAAATTATCTCAAAGCATAATTTTTTTCACTAGCTTCATCTTTTAACCACATGCTTAAGAAAAAGACCACAAGTACTTTGAAAGGCGAACATTTACCTTGCCACTCCCAAACACTCAGTTAGTTGCCAAGTATTACTGATTCTACCTCTCTCATTTATCCTCTTCTCTCCATTCATATTGCCAGCCTAAAAGATCAGTGTTTCAGTTTCTTTCATCTGGCCTATGATAATGGCTTTCTAGTTGGTCTCTCTGCCTTCAGTTCTCTCCAATCCAATCTTTGCATAGCTGGGGGGGGGAAAAAAAAGAAGAAATCTTCCTTTTGCATGAATCTGACGATGGTATGCTTCTGATTTAAAAACCTCAGAGGCTCCCCATTGCTGACAGAATAAAATTCAAATAACCTGCTACTTACAGCCCTTCATAACATGGCTCCATCCTATCTTTCCAGCTTTATTTCTCACTCTCCTTCCTGGCTGCTACATTTTGGTCAAACTTTATCATTAGCTATTTTCTGACCATGTCCTCTTCCTGTACACGCTGACTTCTGTTACATACAAAAAGTTTGAGAGACAGAGTTTCTAGGTAGTTAATAATTTATTAACATGCTAGCATATAATAAATATTATAATAGTAAAATATTTATTACATAATACATAATAATTTTCCTCTTAGAGGGGGCAGGTAGGTTGTGCAGTGGATAGAGCACTGGGCTTAGAATCAGGAAGACTCATATTCATGATTTCAAATCTGACAATAGCTGTGTGACCCTGGGCAAGTCACTTAACACTGTTTGCCTCAATTTCCTCATCTGTAAAATGAACTGGAGAAGGAAATGGCAAACTACTTCAGTAACTTTGCCAGGAAAACTCCAAAAGTGGGTCTTAGGGAGTCAGACATGACTGAAATAAACAAACAACAACAATATTTCCCACTAGAATGGTTGTAGTCCTTTATGCTTGGAGTGGACCCAAATGACATCACTATGTCAGGTCAAGATACAGTGTGTCTGACTATGGCTGATCAGACCAATATGAGCTTGGAAGGCTCTACCACAGGTCAGGCACAAATAGTCCACATGAATATTTGGGATGGAGTTGTCTCTAAATTTGCATACCTCATGTTTCTTTTGAGCTACTGCAATTCTGTTTTGCTAATTGAACACAGCCTCTTTGTTGCAGGCATATTATACTGGGGGTGGGGTGGGGTGGGGTCCTATGCCAGTGTTTCTCATGTCTCACAATTGATTCTAAAGTTCTTCAGAGAAACCTTGAAAATGTGCTTGTATCACTTCTTCTGACCTCCATGTGAGTACTTGCCTTGTGTGAGCGCTCTGTAAAATCATCTGTTAGACGAATGTAAGTTTGGCATTTATACAACCTGGGCAGTCCATTGGAGTTACGCTCTTTGCAGTAGAGTTTGAATGCTTGGTAGTTCAGCTCAAGAAAAGATCTCAGTTTCTGGTACCCTATCTTGCCAGGTGATCTCCACAACCTTCCTAAGACAATTCAAATGGAAATGATTCAGTTTCCTGGTATGGTGCCAAGAGACCATCCAGGTTTCACAGGCATACAACAATGAAGTCAGCACAACGGATCTGTAGATCTTCCGTCTGGTAGGCAGTCTAATACCTCTTCTCTCCCACACTTTCCTTCAGAGCTTCTCAAACACTGAGTTAGCTCTGGCAATGCATGTGTCAACCTCATCATCTGTGCATACATCTCTGGAAAGTATACTACCAAGATAAGTGAACTTATTTAGAAGTTGCTAAACAAAAAATGTGAACTCCACAGGGTTAACTAGCAGGATAGTTCACCCATCTCTAAGAAGGTAGAGTTTAACTCCATCAAAAGTTCAGTGCAAGCTTAGAGAGAGGCAGGATTCTTGGCTCAATAATAAGGCAGATGAAATTCAGTTTTACATTGACAGTACCAATCCTAAATTATTTTATGATGCCCTGAAGGCAATTTATAGGACAAAGATCTATGTTGTATCTCAACTACTCAGTGCTGATGGAACTACATTGATTAGTGATAAAGATCTGATCCTCGAAAGATGGGCTGAACATTTTCATTGTGTTCTGAACAGATTGTCATCAATCGATGTAGAAGTCATTGACTATACATTTCATTTTGAAGTCAATCCTTCTCTAGTCAAACTTTCAACTGAAGAAGAGGTTTTGAAAGCCATTAGGTGCCTCTCGTGTGGCAAAGAGCCTGGTGATGATTCTATTCCAGCTGAGATTTACAAGGCAGGGGGTTCACTGCTCATACAAAAGCTGACTAAAATCTTCTGGGTAATATGGCAAGAAGAGGTTATCCCCCAGGAGTTCAAAGATGCTTCCACTGTCTACCTCTATAAAATGAAAAGGAAATAGATTGTCCTATGACAATATGGGGTAGGGTTGGGGGGGGGGGGGAAGGTCTCTTTCTTAGTAATTGTCAACAAGATTCTTGCCAGAATCCTTCACCTGGAAGATAATCATTTACCCAAGAGCCAGTGTGGCTTCATAAAGGGCTGGAGAATAGTCAATATAGTATTTGCTGCTTGACAATTCCAGGAGAAATGTCAGGAGCAGAACAAAGGTCTATATACAACATTCATCAATCTGACCAAAGCCTTTGATACCGTTAGTTGTGAGGGCTTGGGGGAAGATCATGGCAAAATTTGTTTGGCTGGAGAAGTTCACCAGTTGCATGATGGCACACTTGCACAGGTTCTGGATAATGCTGGATGATGCTCTTAAGTTTTTCCAGTCACCCAATGAGAGAAGCAAGGCTGTGTGCTTGCTCCCATGATTTTTAGCATGGTGTTTTCAGCAACGTTGTCAGATGTCTTCAATGAGGACAAAACGTGCAGGAAGGTCAGCTACCATACTGATAGTAAATTATTTAATTTGAAAAGGCTAAAAGCCAAGACTTAAAGTGGAGAGAGAGTTGATGTGTGACTGTTTGTTTCCAGATGATTGTGCACTCAATGCAGCTTGTGAGGTTGAGACGCAATAGAGTATGAATATTTTCTCTGCCATTTGTGCTAATTTTGGCCCAACAACACCAAGAAATCAGAGGAGGTTGTCCATGAGTCAACACCATACCATCCATATGTGGAACCATTGCTTACAGCAAATGGAGAAATTCTGAATGTTGTGGAAAAGTTCACTTACTTCATTAGAATACAAGTTCCTTGAAGGCAGGGACTATTTCTGAATTTCTTTGTATCCCCAGTGTTTAGCACAGTGTATGGCACTTAATAAATGCCTGATTTGATTTTTGGAACTTTAGATTGCTGTGCTACTTACTATTGTTGTGACTCTGGGCACTAGGGTTTACTTCTGTGTATTCGTGTGACCTTGACAAAGTCAGTTAACACCCTTGGGTCTCAGTTTCCTTCTCTGTAAGATCAGGCAGTTGGATGCCATAACCTTTAAGGTCCTGTCTTGCTCTAAGCCAAGTCCTATGACCCCATGATGTCTCTTCATGTTGTCCATGTAGCCTAGATATAATAATAATAGCTAGTAACATTTATGTAGTGCTTTGTGCTTATGAGGGGCTTTACCAATCTCATTTGAGCTTCATAACATTTATGGGAGGTAGGTGCTATTACATCTAGTTTACAGATGAAGAAACTGAAGAAGATTGAGGTTAGGACCATTAAATCAGTCAATTAATATTTCTTGAGCATCTACTCTGTGCCAGGCACTGTGCTGAACATTGGGGGGGGGGGGGGGGACAAAGAAAGGAAAAGACAATCCCTGCTTTCAAGGGGCTCATAATTTAATGGGAGAGACAACATGCAAACAATGATGGGAAAACCAACTATTTACAGTATAAATTGGAAATAATCAACAGAGGGAAGGTATTAAGATGGATCAGGAAAAAAATTCCTTTTGGAAATTGGAATTTAGCTGGGACTTGAAAGGAATCAGGGAAGTCAGGAGGTAGCAGTGAGGAGGGAGAGATTTCTAGGCAATGGGGACAACCCATGAAAATACCTAGAGTTGGAACATGGGAGTGTCTTATTTAAGGAATCATAAGGAGGACAGTGTCACTGGAGCACAGAGTATGTGGGTGATGGAGTATAAGGTGTAACAGGATAGGGCAGATTACAAAAGGCTTTGAGGCAGGATTTGAACTTTGGTCCTCCTGACTCCAGGCCCAGTTCTCTATCCATTGTATCACCTATAATATAACATTGGACACAGAAACCTATGGGGGCAGGTTTTTGTCAGATTGACTCCATTTTCTGATTTAGCAGTATCCTTCCCATTTCCCCATTTCATGGATTTACCTGTCTGGCTAATTCTGAGAACTGTCCTTGGACTTTGGTATACACAGAACCATTTTCTTATTCTTGGAATTGTTTACTCCTGAGATTACTCATCATGATTGTTCAGATAAGGATGCCTACTCTAAGACAGATGGTTCTTGGGTGTTTTTTTCTGTATGAATCTGTGATGTAGCTCATGTGTGTCCCTTACTTGAGCCTGAATGGAAAATACCTGATTACTTGTTGTGTTTGACTCAGCATTAGTTGTTCACCCGTGACTGGACATCCTATGATAATCTCCTTGGGGATATTTCTCAGTTCATTGAACTGATAGGTGTAAGTTGTGTGATCTTGCTTGAAAAGATTTCTGCCTATAGTTATCTATTAGCACCATGTCAGTCTGGATAGTGGAGAACCGTCACTGGCAGACACTTTGTTCCCACGCCTGTACGGCTGAATGAGTTCAAACACTGACAATTCATTTTCTACAACCCTACTGCCATTGCTATACCTCTGTCTGTCAGGGATATGTTCTGAGGAGGTCTTTTGCCACCATTCCTTCTAGGAGCTGGTTGCTATAGCACAGTGTGCTGATGTGTGTGTGTGTGTGTGTGTGTGTGTGTATGGATGTGTGTGGATGTGCATAAATATATATATATATATATATATATATATATATATCACATTTGTTAGGAAGTTAGGACAGTGGTAATGGCAAGACGAAGGGTGCATATTTCTCATATAATAATAATACTAATAATAAAAGATAACATTTATTTAGTACTTACTACATAGCAGACACTGTGCCAAAAGTGCTTTACAATTGTTTCCTTTGAGCTTCACAACTATCCTGTGAAGTAAATGCTATTATTATTGCCATTTTCAGATGAGGAAGCTGAGGTAAACAATGGTTAAGAGACTTGCCCAAGGTCCCATAGCTAGTCAAGTGTCTGAGGCTGGATTTAAAATCAGGTCTTCCTGACTCCAGGCTTGGTACTCTATCCATTGCTCTGCCTAGACATCTCCAGATACATCATGAGTATCTTTTGCTAGTAAACAACCATATTCAATGATTGGCAAGACTTCCTTGGCTCAATTTTAACATTTGAATAAATATTGCTTTGGAATGGCATAGCTGGCAAATTTAGCAATTTTCAGACCAATATAATTTACCCTAATCTAATTTCTCCTATTTTTATTTGTGTATGTATCTCTTCTATTAGGTTATAAGCTCCTTGAGGGCAGAGACTGTATTTTTCATTTTTTGTATGTCTAGTGCTTTATAAGTGCTTAGTAAAATAGTTTATTCGGTTTACACTGAAAGTTGAATCAGAAAGCTTGGTTTCAGACTCTAGTTTTGTCCCTTGCTATGTGACCTTGGCCAACAGTTAATGTCTCTGAATGTCTGCTTAGTCTTAAAAATTTGTTTTATGGTCATTTTAAACTTAGCAACCATTAACAAAGTATCCAAATACACAAGACTGGATATGAAACCACAACTACTATTGCTTAGAATTTATTTACACACAAAAACACACACACATCCCTTCCCAGATAACAGTAGTGGTGGTGGTATGAAGAGATTGGCTGGAAGAGGAAAACTAGCTACTCATTTACTTTCTTTGCGCCCCCCCCCCCCCAAATGGGCAGAGTGATTCTTTCCCAACTCTGTCACTATCCTACTAGATATCACCATCCTGTCTACTCTACCTCTAAGGGTGAAAAAAGATGGGGCACTTTAAGCCTGCCCAGGAGAGCAGGAGGGACAATCAATGGAGGGGATCTGCCTATGGTCATTGGTACAGAAAAGAGACAATTATGAAAAAAGTTAAGGTAAGAAGAAGAAGTAGGAGAAGGAGGAGGAGGAGGAAGAAGAAAAAGAAGAAGAAGAAGAAGAGAGAGAGAGAGAGAGAGAGAGAGAGAGAGAGAGAGAGAATGGGGAAATACAAGTAGCAGAAGAGGAATCAAATTACTGTATTTATCTTATAGATAAAAAGATAAGTAATTTAAAATGCAGATAATTTTCCTCATGATGAGCTATTTTCTATTATGTAATTAAATATGAAATTTTATTTGCCTAATCAAGTACTTGGCAGATTTTATATCTAATTATCAGTGTTGCAAAGGGATTAGTTATCTTCTCAATTATCATGTGTTCCTTTTAACTTACCACATTTTGCACATGTGATTTAGATACTCTTCTTAGAAAGCTATATTTTATTTTTAGTATACATGTGGCAATGTCACATTTTTCAACTAAAACCTCTGGTTTTCATCCCTAGGTTTGAGGACTTATTTCCCTTAACTTAATGTTCACAAAAACTAAACAGAATGAAAAGAGGCCGTGCATTTATTTATGGATAATCCTCTGAGACAAGGTGACTTGTACCTCAACCTCAGGATATGGATATTATACTAAAACAATTTTTTCTTGATGTGGATTCTTCTCTCACACTGGAGAAGTCTTCTATACTCTGAGACACCTAACTTCTATCCTACATTTCAGAAAGAAAATTCTTCTTGATTCCAACAATTCAAAAGACACAAAAATCCTGTTCACCAGTGTGACTATCTACTATGAATGACTCCTTAGTTTGGAATAAATGTTGAGTCCTATATCATAGTCCATCATTTGGGACCAAGGCTGGCCTTTAACATGGAGGTAAAGTAAAAACAGGATATTTACACATAGGGAATCTGCTTTTCATTGACCAAAATACAGCCAACAGGTTTTGTTGCTGACAGATGAACATAAAAAAGACTGAAATGTGAGCTAGATTGGTGGATCTTGATTTTTTTATCTTATTTTTTGATATAGCATACTAGAAATCAACCCACAGAAATCTTTGATCACTCATTCAATGTAAGAGTAGAAAAGGAATGACCTAATTTTAGCCTAGGAGTGCTCTTCCTGACATTTGTCAGCTGCATTTGGTGGCTATGACTAAAAGGCTATCATTCCACCCTTAGCTGGGAAAGGCTCTAGCCACTACACCCAAGCAGTCTAAAGCTGATGCTGATTTGGCTTGACTAGCCAAGCCTGAGTCTATGAGTCTAGTACCTTCACCTAGCACCACTCAGCTGAGACCAGTAAGGATCAGCAGAACCCAGAGAGCAACACTTCTAGGGAAGATGCTACATCTACCAAATAGGACCAGTGAGAGCAGTATGATGACATCCACCAGAAGATAACTGGTGGCCCTTCCCTTTACATGTGTGCCTTGGTCAAATGTATTCTTCCTATGTTGCCCATTACATGTGATCCCTAAGTTTCTCACTCTCCCCATTCATGATCCTTATGTAAGGTCCATCTTCCACTCAGAATACAATATATATTTGTAGGACAGTGAACACCAGGTTTTTGGGGAACGCTCTATTACAATTGTTCTTTTTATGCAATTTCATTAAATCCTTTTTCTTTGAATCAGTGGTGTCCTCTCACTTACTAGAGAAAAAGGAAAGACAGCATGGGCTCATGAATTGTGATTTTGAATGCAGCTTGTTCATGGAGGAACAAGCAGTATTCAGCTTCTGCTTGTAAATGAGGTGGGAGCTATCCTCTATCAATTTCATATTTCATTTCAGGGTAAAGATCATTTCAGCCTTGATCAAAGCTGGTGGGAGTTTGCCTGTGTTGGAAGGTTTCACACCAGGAGAGAATTTGAAGTTTTCCTCACATTCTTCTCCTTGTCTTGGCTCTAACCATAAATTCCATAAACTTCCATTATAGGTGATAGAGTCTAAGGCTATCTCTATATTTCTTCCACTTTTGGCACATTTCCTTTCCTAAAACAGCAAACTTTAACTGATAAACTCTTCCTTCTCAAAGCTCTCTGCCTCTCTCTGTGGAATTTTAACAGGCTACTGTTTCTAAAAGCTTTGAATGAATATACGACAGGCACTATTGAGTTATCTCAGTTCCATTGTCTTGTGTCTTCAATTTGTGCTTTTTGGCCTACTTTCAAAAATGATCTATGAAACAAAGGAGATAGCGAACTTTTTCTTGGCAATGCAGAATCATTTGAGCCAAGAATTAATGCTACAAATAACTCATGGGCCAACACAGTACCAGCTCATTTGAAATACTCAATCTGAGAGGTTGGCAATAGCAAACTGCTGAAAGTGAATCAGGCAGGAATTATTTTACACACTTAGGGGTGATTCTGACAGACGAGACAAACACAATTCTATCAGCATCAGAAACAATGAAGTCTAAGTCTCATGTAAAAAAAATAGTGAGGGAACTATAGGCCACATCCAAAAGGTATATTTGACTAAACCAAACTGTAATATTCCTTCTGCCTACCCTCAAGCTCTAACATTTTACTTGAATCTCTACATTTCTAAGTCTTCCTTTTTTCTGGTTAGCCTCTCTTATCGAATCATGTAATTAGCATCAGAAATGTGTAAGGATGTGGGAGAGGGGCTGGGGTCATTGCTGGACTAGAGAAATTGCATCAAGTGGAATCTGAATAGGTCTAAGGGTAGACAGGTACAATACGGAATCAATCAGGCTCTGGGGATTTGGGAAGGAAGAGGGAAAAGGTGGTTTGAGAGAGTTGGTCTATTTTTAGCACATTGGTTTTGGCTATTTACTGAATCTTCTCCATATGTTCATTAAATGCTCCCTTATTCCCTTGTAATTTATTATTTCACCTACCTAGCACTCTGGCTAACTAAAGATAAGTAATGCTAAGCAAAATGGTTCTGAAAAACATGTGAAAAGTTTCCTTGTTTATATCAATTGCATCAATACTCATTCAGTCACATGGGCTCTCAACTTTGGACTCAGTGACTCTTTTATCTATTTCATTCCACATTTTATCTGCTTAGTTGTTAGTGTATTTTCTCTCTGATAGTTGTCTTGTATGTGCCTTCATCTTCCAAATATAAGTTCTTTGAGGACAGAGATTGATAATTGTTTTGCCTTGGTAACCCCAGTGCCTGGCATCATACCTTGCAATCAATCAGTCAATGAGCAAGCATTTATCAAGTGCCTATCATGCATCAGGTACTGTGCTAAGGACTAGGGATATAATTACAAAGAATGAAACTATCACTTAAATTTAAACAGAGGAGATGAAAAACATAAACACATTTGTTGTTGTTCAGTAGTGTCTGATTCTATGTGACCAAGTCCATGGGGTTTTCTTGGCAAAGATATTGGAGTGGTTTTCCATTTCCTCCTCCAGTGTGTCCCCATTTTACAGATGAAGAACTGAGGCAAGTAGGGGTTAAGGGACTTGCCCAGGGTTATACCACTGATGTTTGAGACCAAATTTGAACTCATCTTCTTGATTCCAGGCCTGATGCTCTATCCATTGTACCACATAGCTTCCTCTGTGTGTGTGTGTGTACGTGTGTGTATGAATACATATATACACATACAGCATAAACAATACATCTATACAAAGTATTTAAATACAAGGTGGTCTGGGATAGAGGGAACTTGCTGCTGGGAGATTAGGAAAAGTTCAATGAAGAAGATGGTGCCTAAGCTGCCTCTTAAAAAAAGAAAGAGAGCTATGAGGCAGAGGTAAAAAGAGAGTGAATTCTAGGCATGAGAGATAGCCAGGGAAAAGAAACAGAGATAATGGAGAAAGAGGGTCATGAATGAAGAACAGAGAAAGCAAGTTTGACTGAATCACAGAGTGCAGAAGGGGGAGTAATGTCCAATGAGTTTAGACAGATAGGCAGGGACCAGCTTCTGTAGAGCTTTAAAAGCTAAAGAGAGAAGTTCATGTTTTTTCCTAGAACATTAGGAAGTCAGTGGAGTGGGTTGAGTAGGGGAGATACATGATCAGATCTGCAGTTGAGGAAAACTGCTTTGGTAGTAGTAAAATGGAGTGGAGTGATGAGAGACTTGAGGCAAGGAAAACAGTAGAGGGAGTGTTGAAATAATCAAGGTGAAAGGGGAACTAAGATTGGAACTAAGATGGTAACTCTGTGAATAGATAGAAGGGGTTGGATATGAAAGATGCTGTGAATGGAGAAAGGGAAAATTTGGCAACTGATTGGATATATGGTGTGGAGGAAATAGAAGAATCCAGGAAATGCCAACATTATGGACCATGGGACACTGGAAGAATATTAGTGGGCTTAGACTGAAATAGGAAAGTTTGGAAGAGGGGAGGGTTTACAGGAGAAAAATAAGTTCAACTTTAGAAGTGATGGGTTTAAGATATCTCTGGGAAATACAATTTGAAATGTTCAATAGTCAACTGATGGTTTAGGACTGAAATTTGAGGAAGAGACTGGGCTGGATGTATAGATCTGAGAGTCATCTTAATAGAGATGATGAGTAAATTCTTGGATCTATGGATGCTGAAGAATTTACACAGAGAGAAGAGACACGGAGACAGACAGACAGAGAAACAAAGAAGAGAGACAGACAGAGACAGAGACAGAGAAGAGAAAAAGACAGGGACAGAGAGACAAGAAAAAATGTTGTTAGATTAGATTGGCCTTTAGTTTGGTCTTTCTTCTCCAGACTGTAAACTTCTCAATGAAAGACAGTGCTTTGTCCTTTGTTTCCTTTTCATTGATTAGTATGGTGCCTCCTTATATAGAAGTAGGGACTCAACCAGTATTTGATGATTGATTTTTTTTCCCTTTGAGATTCTGATCATCTTCATTTTTCTATTTCTAGTGCTCTTTTAAAAATTAATTTGTATGTCTTTATGTTTTGATTATTATGAGAGCTTCCTAGCTTGAGGTCATAATTCCAGGCTCTATTCAGTCTTGCATATGACTGCCCAACTTATCTTCCTAATGTAATGGGATTTAGCCAATGGTCCCAGTCTTTATGCGTGTGCATAGAGTACCACTGATGCAGTTCCAGAGATGGGAGAGCCTGATTTTGAGAAAGTCCTCATGACATGTAATGGAATTATCTTGGGGAGGCTATGGAGTATCTATAGAAATTCTGTAACTGGACTCAGTCTGCTAACCATATGTTGAAGATCAGCTTTTTTTCATTGGCTACAGTTCCACCTCAACCTCTGGGAAGAATGGACTCAGATTTAATATGATTTCTCTATAGCAGCCCATCGATACCTACTAAATGAATTCTTATCTCAGGTACTAATGGGTTGGCTATGAAACCCATTACTGACTAAATTCTCAGACTCCCAGAGTCCTAAAGTTCTGGATTCCTAGATTTCCAGACTCCTGGATTCCAAGATGGCTTGCAATCCTGACTTTTTGAAACTTGCAAAGTTGTAATCTCCAACATCTTTCTCCTGAAATGAAAGAACAAATGCCCAGGTAAGAAAAGAACTGAGACTTGGATTCATTGGAAGAAGACCCAAGAAGGCCTTTCTCTCCCCATAGCATTGTCTTTCTCCAGAGTCCAACTTTCAGGAAAAAGTCAGACAAAAAAAGGAGGTCAAAACATGGGTGAAGAGTCCCAACCAAGAGCAAAGCCTAGGCTAAATAATACCTCCTTGAAGGCCCCAGTTCTGGTTCTACAATCATAGTCAATCAAGGAGGCTGCTTTTTAACACTCTGCAATGTTACAGAAAGTCTATGAATGTTCCAAAGTCTGTCCAAGGTACTTACATTACATGTCATCATGACTCTTCTGGAAACAGGGTCTCTAATCTTTTCTACCCAGTGAATTGTATCAGTGGTCCTCTACACATATTCAGAAGGACTGGGTTTACTGGACAGTACTCTATTACACTAAAACATGGCTTTCATCATGTCATTTGCTTGCTTAATGACTTCCAATTTTCTTTTGCATAATAAACAAATACTTCTGTTTAGTTCTTAAGAGTAAAGTATGGCTGACCCTACCTTCTAGTTGCATATCCAACTGCAGCCCCTATAGTCTAAAACAGATTATTTCATTTTCCCAGACATGGGATTCTATCTTAGCTTGATGCCTCTGATTCTGTTGTTACTCTTTCCTCTGTGCATTTAAATCCTACCTTTCCTCTAAGGTCCACTCTAAGTTCTATGTCTTCCACAAAGCTTTCTGACCTCTGACCCTCATTGATTCCTCTGCCTATAATTTTTAGAGCACTTCTACCCCTACTGCACAATTTCACACTTCATTTAGTACTTTCTCCTATTTTTACACCTAGATTGCAGGTTCTTTGGGGAACAGACAACACTATATTTTGTCTTCATCCCTCATAAAGTCTCTTGCTGATTGCATACTGGAAACAATGATAACTAAAACTTGTTGGAGGATGATATAGAAATCTTCTAGGAATGGGAAAAACAGTTTTTTTTCTATTCAATTTCATAATTCTATTTACTTTTTATAAGAAACTAATTTTTACTATCTCAAATCTACTTCTTTTTGCCTTTCTTGAGATTCTTCCTTTTTTTGTCCCTCTAAAAACTGCTCTGGGTCAATAGCCTATCATTCCTCCAGCTTCCTCAGGGCACTTCCTTGGGCAGTGTCTTTCTTTGGATTTTTGCCACTTCTTTTGATCTTATTTGTTCATATTCTCCAGTTGTCTTTCTCCTCTACTGAAGTAAAGCAAAGCTAGTAACATCTACCTTGGTCTGTTTTTTTTTGGGAAACTTTATTGCCAATGGGCAGCATTCCTCCAAACTCCTTTCCACTTCCAGAGGGAAGGGAGCATCTGGTGATTTCAATACTGACTCTACTAAAGCCAAAGAAAATATCGCAAAGTACCATGGATAATGGTACAATGTTAGCAATGGTTCTGCAACTTTTGTAATAAGCAATCATTTACAAGAGAAAGATTTTCCAATCTTGATCCATCAAATTAATTTAAATTTTCTTTTGCTTGTGGGAGCTCCTAACCATGACCAAAATAGAATTTGATGGACTCCAAGTGTTAGGAAATAGGGAGGAAGATGGCAAGTATAGAAATCAGGAAAAAAAGGCATGAAAAATGAAGTGTTTTCTGACAAAATTAGATGGCTGCCAGTTTGAGAGATGAAGCAAAAAAAAAATACATGGTGTAATTTACATTTCTGAAGGCCTGTTTTTCAGGGTTCTCCATTTAGCAGCTGTTGATTCTTTGTTTGAAATACGAGTTCTATTTAAGTGAACAAAAATAAATAAGAAAACAAGCTTTCCAGGCTGGTGACCCATTCTAAAATACTAATTGCTGACTTTGCTGTTCTCTAGTCTTCATTGGGGCACCCAGATACTTAGGATCATAGATTCAAAGCTAGCAGGTGCATCAGGGGCACTTAAATCTCCAACCTCTTAATTTTTTGTTGTTGTTCAGTTGCTTCGGTCATGTCTGACTCTTTGTGACCCCATTTGGGGTTTTCTTGCCAAAGATACTGGAGGAGTTTGCAATTTCCTTCTCCAGGTCATTGCACAGATGAAGAAACTGAGGCACAGAGGGTTAAGTGACTTGCCCAGGGTCACACAGATAAGTGTCTGAGACTGGATTTTAACTCACAAAAATAAGTCTACCTGACTCCAGGTCTGGCATTCTATCCATTGTATCACTTAGCTGCTACTCTTCATTTTGGCAATAAGGGAACTTAGGCCTGGAGAGGCTAAATGTTTTGGCCAAGGTCACAGGAGACACAGAAGTCTGAGTGAAGGTTCAGAGAATTACAGGATGTTAGAGCTAGGAGGGACTACAGAGATAATCAAACCCAACCTTTTTGTTCTGCAAATGAATGAACTGGGGCCCAGAGAGGAAGATGACTGATTCAAGCTTATGCAGCTAGTTAGCAGTGAAGCCAGGACTCTTGACCTTGGTCTGGGGCTTTTCCTAATACAATGTTCTGCCTCTCTGAGCATGCTATGGGGAGGCAGGACTGCTGATGGAAGGAGGTGAGGGGAGGAGTGGAGGCAGGGCCCCTGTTCTGGGCGTGATGTTCCTCCTGGCATGCAAAGTCAGTATGGAGCGGCAAAGGAGTATTCTGAAGGGGAGACAGAGGGAAATGGAAATGATGCTTCTGTGTAAACAGGCCAGGTCTGGCATCTAGTTCTAGAGTGTCAGAATCACATTTAGGTGAGGTACTTGTTCCAGGAGGACACAGATGGCCTGATTTTAGCAGTGTTTTAAGATACTGTATTGCTTATGCAGACAAGGAGTGTGTGTGTGTGTGTGTGTGTGTGTGTGAGAAATCAAAGGCAGGGAGAGCCTGAGGAGGATATTTCAAGTACATGTGTGAAATAAGAGTTATAGTTAACAGGATTATGGTATCTTTGATTGGAAAGTACCTGAGAGGTCACATAATCTATGATAATAGCTGACCATCTGAAGTTCCATAAGGGCAGAGACTGCTTTGTTTTGCTCTTAAATCTCCCAGTGGCCAGTATATAAGAAGTGTTGCAGTAATGTTTGGCATGTATAGGCACTCATTGCTTCATGACTGGACTATTGCAATAGCCTGCCAGTTGGCCTCCCTGCCACAAGTCTCTCTCCACTCCAGCCCATCTGCCATTCAGCTACCAAAGTCATCATATGATGTGGGTCTGACCATGTCATCCTCCACTCTCAATAAACTACAATACTTCCCTATTCCCTCTAGGATCAAATATAAAATTGTCTGGCATTCAAAGCCCTTCACAACCTGCAAACCCCCCTCCCTTTTTAAATCTGTTACACTTTATACCCTACCACGTACTCTGTGATCCAGTGATGTTGGCCTCGCTATTTCTCACATAAAGCATTTCATCTTCCAACTCTGGGCATTTTCACTAATTATCCCTCATGCTTGAAATTCTCTCCATCCTCATCTCTATCTCCTGGTTTCCTTCAAGTTCCCCTAAATCCAAACTTCTATGGGAAGTCTTTCTGATCTTCCCCCTTAATTCTAATGTTTTCATTCAGTTGGTTATTTCCAGTTTAACCTGAATCTATCTTCTTTGTACATAGTTGTTTGCATTGGATCATGAGCTCCTTGAAAAGAGGCACTGTCTCTTAGCATATTTCCTGGAAATATAGTAGGCACTTATAAATACCAGCATACCTCAGATATATTGTTGGTTCGATTCCAGATCACCACAGTAAAGTGGATTTTGCAATAAAGTGAGTCAGATGAATTTTTTGGTTTCCCAGTGCATATAAAAGTTATGTTTACCTAGCACTTAATCATTGAATGGGCATTGCCTTGGACAAACTGAGACCTGGGAAAGACCTTAATTTAGAAAGACCAAGTTCACCCACTGCATCCTGGGCCATTGCCAGTCACCTTGACTTTCATCTTGCTATTGTACTCCAATGACTCTGGAGGAGAGTGAGGCTGACAACTTTGTACAGCTATGCCTCACTTAAATCCAATTCATGCACAAGTCAAGACATCACCCTTGGGTAATGCCATGCACGAGTAGCTTCCCAAAAGAATGCTACTGTGAACAGCTTTTAAGGTTTGCATTACACAGTATGGTGAACACTCCATTTATTCCATTACAAATCAAGGCAAACATTCACAACAAATCACAATATAATATTCACAACATCACATCTTATCACAGAAAATCACAATATAGTGTTCACAACAGCTTAACATTAGAATGGCCGCACAGTTTTCACTACAGTGGCCACAACATTTAGAACAAAGAACAAAAGAATAATCATCTGGTTTCCCTAAGGGGGGAAACTCTCCTTACTTAATCATTCAGTCATTTTACAATACAATAATCAATCTTTCACTCAGGGGGCAATTATAGATCAACTTAGTCACTTATCTAACAATCAGTCACTAAGTATTGTTAATCACTACATACAATCATTAGAAAATTATACAAACCCTCCATCCCTTGGTGTCTAGTACACTTCAATTTTATCATGCGTCCAAGGGGAGGCCTTTTCTTCATCTTGACTCGGGGTGGTCTCTCAGATTCCCTGGATCCCCTTCCACGGTCCCAGCTCCTAACTGAATCCACCAAACAGTTACCTGGATTAAGAGGCAGACAGCTCCTAGGTTCTCATCCAATCCTCTGGGCAGTTCTTGTTATGCACTAAAGTTCACAGGGTCCAGCACATCTCAAACCCTTCACCACTTCTGTTTCGGGAACTCAAGGATCAACCAAGCCACAAACAAACAAAGGCTTATCCTGGTCGTGTTTCTTCAGCACTCCAGCAGTTTGGCTGGCCCTAGGACCAGAAGGAATCTCAGCCTTTCAGGAGGCAGCAACTTCGGCCTT
>CM053580.1:372688368-372698986 GCA_028627135.1 Pseudochirops cupreus | reverse complement strand
AAGAAAATTCTTGATTCTGATTCTCTGTCCCTGGAACTCTTCTTATACACACACACACAAACACACACAAACACACACACACACACACACACACACACACACACACACACACACATACACACACACATTGGCTTCTTGTCTCAGCCAACTCTCTCCTGCCGTGTCAGCAACAGGAGACAGAATTCACACCCTCTATATCTTTCATACAGGACACAGAGTTCACACCTTCTGTTTCTTTCACACAGAGTTTACACCCTCTGCCTCTTTCAGAGAAGTATTTAGCCCTTAGTTACTAAGGACCAAGTATCTGCTAAATTAATTATCATTATACCTCCTGATGTCATTGACCCTCTTCAAGAATAAAGGACAAACAACAACAACACTATACTGTAGTATATTAAGTGTACAGGGGGGGAACATTAAAAAATATACTCACCTTAATTAAAAATACATTTTTTTTGTTGAAAAATGCTAATCATCACTTGAGCCTTTATCAGGTAGTAATTTTTTTTATGGGGGAGGGTCTTGAGTCAATGTTGGTGCCTGCTGATTGATTAAGGTGGTGGTTGATGAAAGTTGTGATGGTTATGTCAATTTCTTAAAGTAAGACAACAATGAAGTTTGCCACATTAATCCTTCCTTTCACTTGAACACTTAAAGGCCATTGCAGGGTCTTTATTGGTCTAATTTCAACATTGTCATTTCTCAGGGAATAGGGAGGCACAAGGAAAGGGAATGGTGAGTCGTGGAGCAGTCAGAACACACAACACATTTATTGATTAAGTTCACTGTCTTATGTAGGTGTGGTTCATCGTGCCCCAAAACAATTACAATAGTAACATCAAAGATCACTGATCACAGATCACCATAACAGATATAATAATGATGAACAATTTTTGAAATATTGTGAAAATTGCCAGAATGTGGCACACAGACATGATGTAAGCACATGCTGTTGGAAAAATGGTATTGATAGATTTGCTTGACACGAACCTTCAATTTGTAAAAAACACAATAAATGTGAAGCTCAATAAAGCAAAGTACAATAAAACAGGACAAGCCTGTATTTATTGAATGAATGTATTGAATTGTGTGGTTATAAAGCACTTAATACTGTATCACACTTGATTTTTACAACAATCCTATGATTGTTGATAATTCTAGTATTATTTTTCCTTATTTCATAGATGAGAAAAATGGAAATTCCTAGAAGTTAATTGGCTAGTTAGTGGCAGCAGGTACTTAAACCCAGGTCTCTTGTCTCCATTTTTAACTACACTATGCTGTTGTATCTGGTTGGTTTTCTTCATGTGCCTGCATCAGTTATGGACGTTATTATTAAGTCATTTTTCAGTTGTATACAAATCTTCATGACCCCTTTTGGGATTTTCTTTGCAAAGATACTGGAGTGGCTTGCCATTTCCTTCTTCAACTCATTTTACAGATGAGAAAACTGAGGAAAACAGGGATAAGTGGCTTGCTCAGAGTCACACAGCTATTAAGTGAGGCCAGATTTGAACTGAGGAAGAGGAAGCTTTCTGATTTCAGGCCATGCACTCTATCCACTGTACCACCTAATTGCCCCAGGCATGAATGGAGAGTTAGGCAATATGAAGGAAGCCAGAGAGGAAGTCCTGAATATGACAGCACTGCTGCCTTGGATGCTGCTGGGGGTGGTGGTGGGATATAGAGTGCCTTATGTCTCCTTTTGCTTAAAAGTTTCCTTCATGGTTGTCACATACTCATACATCCATTGACCTAAAAACTACCTGTCACTAATCCATAATCCATCTGATGCTACTCAACTGATAAGGGCAATAGTAGGAGGGTGGGGGTTGGGAAGGAGGCAGGGTACCATGGCAGAAGTCAGGTAGTTTAAGTGAGAGGACGTGTGTGTGTGTGTGTGTGTGTGTGTGTGTGTGTGTGTGTGTATAATGCTTTGTGAACAGGGATATTGGCCAACTCTGAAGTAGACCATTTTGTTGTGGAGATGCTCTGACCCATCTCTGACACATCAACAAACTCAATGAATGGTAGAGCATGACGGTACATCAGTATGCTCAGTGAATACCACTGACTGGTGTAAGACAAGAAATAAATGGCAAGCAATCTTTGATCAAGATAATTCTTCCCTTTATTTTCCCTTAACTCATTCGATAGTAGACAAAAGGACAAAACTACCCAATTCTTTGGGGGACCTAACCCCATGTTACCTTTCCAGGAATAAAATTCAACTACACTCATTGCTAAACCATTATATATACCACTGCCCTGCCTAGAAACCGCTTTCCTTGTAACACTGTCAAACTAAATTTCTTTCCGTCTTTGAAACTCACTTCAAGATTCATCTTTAAGAAACTATTACATGCTCATAGAATAATAACTCATTGATATAGTGCTGTAAGGGTTACAAAATACTTTCTTCAAAAGAGTTCTTAGCATAGGTGCCATTTCTTCTACTCGTTCAGTGATATCTGACTCCTCATGACTCCATTTGGGGTTTTCTTGGCAAAGATACTGGAGTGGTTTGCCATTTCCTTTCTCCAGTTCATTTCACAGATGAGGAACCTGAGGTAAATAGGGGTAAGTGACTTGCCCAGGGTCACACAGTTAGTAAGTGGTTGAGATCAGATCTGAACGCAGGAAGATGAGTTCTACTCCGAGTGCTCTATCTGCTTCACCACATAGCTGCCTTCCTGACTCCTCAATTAGTCAATCAAAAAGCATTTATTAAGCATCCATTTAGTCACATGCAATGCTCTCATACTCCAGGGGCCAATTCTCTCCAACTTGAAAATTATTTTGTATTTATCTGATATATGATTTGAGTTTATTTGTGTTTCCTTATATGTATTTTGTAGTACTTATATGTTTAAGCTCCTTGAATGTAGGGACAATTCCATTTGGAATATAACAGGTACTTAATAATTGTTTGTTGAATGAATGAGTAAATGATGTATTTAGGGCATGTATTGTTTTACAGATGAGTCAACTGAATGTCAAAAAAGTTAAATGACACACTTATGATCACAAAATAAATAAATATTGACTCTAGAATTCAAACCCAGGTCTCTCGATGCCAGTTCTAGCTCTATTTACATCCACATCACCACTACAAAACTCATTTTTAGCAGGCTTCCATATTCCTGGTCCTTTTCTCATTGTGTCCCTTGTTCTGTTTGTGCTTATTCTGTTTTCACTCCTTGTTTCCCTTTGAGTAGTGAGTTCCTTGATGACAGGGGCTATGTCCTTTAATTTAATCTAAGTATTGTGCCTGACCACATAGCAACTAGTACAGTGTTCTATATTGAATGAATGAATCTTATACATGGTTTCTCTCTCCATATGGTGATTAATGTATGCTGACTAAAAAGATTAGGGAGTGGCAATTCAGAGATTTAGTGGATAAGTAATTGTCTCAACCCACTGAGCCAGACTGGGTAAAAATGTCATTAACTTTGCCTAATACAGAGTTTTACAGAATTAAAGTATTATTCAGTATTGTATTTTAAGGGCCCCATTTTTGCAAATGTGTAAATAACAGAGTGACACTATAAAGCACAAAAGTCCTCCCATCACCTCATTAATAAATATAGCCTATGCAAAGTCCATTTGAGAAGATGAAAGGAACCATGACCTCCAAGCTAAATATCATACATGGGGCAATTTCCTGGAATTCAGTTAGAGACTGCAGCACCTTACCTATTTCAAGTACTTTAGTTTCATAACGTTTAGTTGGCTGCCACTGGCTTTAAAACTGCTTTTGTTGCTCCTAGAGAGAATAAACACCCACAGAAGAACTCATAGGCTATGAATCTTGAAACAGAAGGATTGCCTAAAGGGTTTCAACTTACTTCTTTTACAAACCATTGACAAAAGGCAGGACCAATCCATTCTCTTGCATGAATACCGCAGTCTATCCAGACAGCTCTTTTGTAAGCCCGGGATCTTCTGCCCAGCTGAAAACAAAGGGATTCATAATAACCATCTCAGGCTTTTTTCATTTAGTGACCAACAGCAAGATTTCTGGATCATTCTTCAGTATATCTTCATTTTATTGAATAACCAACCAAAAAAGGGAATGGATTTACTATCTGTCTGAGAAGTCTAGGTCTGCTTTATGCAGAAGAGGAAAATATCCTGTCCAGTTTACAAATCAGAGAACCAAAAATATTCTTCAAATCTGGTCTCTTTCTCTAAGTATTATCTCATGGGTTACACACTAAAACAAGTTTTATGATTGTGCAGTAACATTTGTTTCTACAAAATTTCTCAGTCACCTGTGCTTTAGAAATTAGCCTATTTCTTGGGTGTGGGGAAGATAAAAGATGAAGTAGAAACCAACAGGAGTTTGCTGAGCTAGATAGAATGAAGGAAGCACCAGATGACAGTTTTTTCCCTATATTCCCCCTTTTAAAATGCTATTTCTAACATGAGATAGATGATTTTCAGTTCAATATCCAATATATAGCCCCTGACATGATATTCAGAGGAGGTCTTAGCTATATCTAGCTCTTCAAAAGTTCATCTTGAGCATTGAAAAAACCATAATTTTCTGCAGTTGAGGCTGACTTTGAGAATATGTGAGAATTGTAGAGTCCTCCTCCCCATTACCCCCACCTCAACAAGGAGCCCTGTGACAAAGTGGAAAAATGTGAATGTTTCGATAAGCATTTCATCTGAAAAAGGTGGACACTATGCATTCCATCAAACACAGCAATTTCTTATTCTTTTTACCTTTAATATAAAAAGAGATCTTCCCTCATATGATTTTCCAATAGAAAACATATGAACGAGGCCTGGGTGGGTTTTATTCAAATGATGCATCCAGTTTTGAATCTAAAATCACAAAAGTAAAAAAAAAATCTGTCAGAAACAATTACAATCATGGCAGAAATGGGAGAACCTGAAAAGGACAAAGAAAATGCCAGCAGGAACTATCACATGGAACATGACATACACAGAAAATCCTATTTTGTGTACCCTGTTCAAATAGGCAACCTATTTGATCCCATCTCATTTTCTGCCTTTTTATTTTTAATAATATGATGCCTCTTTAGGTCTAGTTTTTAAAGAATTCCTTCTGTCTGTCATGCTAATACTATAGATCATTGATGTATTAACTACAGTTTTGCTGTAGAGACAGTTATGCAGTAAAAAATAATCAAGTTGTACTGGATGCCTTGATGGGTAGAACTTTTTGATATTTTCTGCTCTCCACAAAATGGGTAGGGGGAAAAAAGTAGAAATCAGCTTCAGGAAAATATGTATCCAAAAGATTTGAATATATTCAACCATATCACCATTTTTTCTTCAGAGGAAGGGTAGGTAGGATCTCATGGGACTAAAATTTCATAAGGAAGTCAGCGTTGGAGGTATAGGAATCTCTTACAAATGAAATTCTGAAAACATGAAGAGATGAAATTCTGATGAAGAGGAAAAACAGGAATTGACTTAAGAGACTAACATGAATACACAAAGAACTAATCAACATAGATGTGTAAGAGATGGAAGCAAGGGCAGGTAACAGAAGATGAATCATTAATAAACAATGAACATCAACATGGAACGGTCCTGTGAGAGAAATTTCAGAAGTGCTAAAGCTCAGAATGTTGTAGAGCAGATTTTGTTCAGAGGTGAATTGGACTAGACAGACCTTGAGCTCCTTTCTGTGATTCTCATGTGCTTAGGGTCAGAGCACTAAGCAGTCTTTAAAAAATTATGGAACAAGAATTGCACTTACTCTAAACTTATATTTATCTATTTCGTTCAGTCATTTTTCAGTCGTGTCCAAGTCGTCCTGACCCCATTTGGGGTTTTCTTAACAATGATAGTGGAGTGGTTTGCCATTTCCTTCTCCAGCTCATTTTATAGATGAGGAAATAATCAAATTGAGGTGAAGTGACTTGCCCAGGGTCACATAGCTAGAAAGTGTCTGAGGTCAGATTTGAACTTGGGAAGATGAGCCTTCCCAATTCCTGGCCTTGTGCTTTATCCACTGTACCACCTAGCTGCCCCCATGTTTATCTATGGTTCTCATAAATAGATTCCATGATATATGATGTCTGTCTTGGAGCTGAAGTTGCAGTAAATATTTGTGCATATGTATGTGATAATATGCAATGCATAAATAAAACAAAAACCTTATTTTGTTTACTTACTTCTTCTAAAGAATGATAAACTTCATAACTATATCCTGGAAGTGATCTACGATTCCGCTGGGCCCTCAAACTGTTTCCTTTTTCCAATGCTTTCTGAAGATCTGCTATTAGGACCCTGGATAAGAAAAAAAGTTGTTGATAAAGAATAAATTAAAATAGGGACAATTTTAATCTGCAATAGAAATTATAGATCTACAAAGAGATGTAGAGCAGAGATAATGTGGACTAAATATGTATTTTTATTAAAATATTTGAAATGATTTCTAGTTTGAAGAAATAGAAACTGCCAAATAAATAGTATAATTATTTTTAAAGCATATATACAGATCCCATTTTATTTGGTATGTATTTAGGTAATTTATTTAATTCTATCTCATTTTCTGCCCTTTTTTTTTTTGTGATACAATGACTCCTTAAGTTTAGTCTCAAGGACTTTATGACTCCAAAGAAGGGCAGAATTTACTAGAAAGAAACAATTTCATTGATTGTTTATGGGTCACTGTGAAGTCTTTATGTTTTCTTTGCATTTTTCAAATGGTAATATAGACTCTTTGGTACCTAATAAATGTGTTCTTACCTTGAGTGATTGTGTGGGATTTAGGGATTCCTTTTCCTACATCTGTGGAAGCCTAAACACAAGCTATATTTCAGCTACATTCTGTTATGTGCCAGAGGCAACTCTGGGTGGTGGCAGAACAAGCCAAAGAGAGGAATTATTTTGGAGGCAGCCTGAAGATTGAATCTTATTAATGTAAATCCAGAGCTTGGGGTATTGGGGTATGTATTACATGAAACATAGTGATTTCTTTGTCTATGAGTTAATGATCTTGTTAATTCTAGAATGGGGCAAATGAAGAAAGATTGTTTAAAGAAGAGGCTGTACTCTTTTATTGATTTATTCATTCATTCAAAAAAAAATCTATTAAGTTCTTACTATGTACAAAATATGGTGCCAGGCAATGGGAGAGATACAGAGAAAACCAAAACATGGTCCATGAATGCCAGGAGTTTACCTAGCCTAGGGTAGTTGAGCTATAGATAGAGAAATAGCTTTTTAATGTAAATAACTAGTATACAAAATAGAATATGACAAGCTTATATAGGTGACATAGTTCTAGCCTTGACTTGAAATCAGGAGGCTGAGTTCTATTTCTTATAGAGACATTTACTAACTTTAACTCTGAACACCTCACTGAACCTCTGGGATCCTCAGTTTCACCATCTATAAAATGGGTTTAATAATAACATCTGTTTCACAGTATTGTGAGGATCAAATTGATAGTATATGTAAAGCACTTTGAAAAAACTTAAAGGCTATAAAATGCTATTATTATAAGGAATAATTCTTAAATTATCTCTCCTTGATCTATTTTTCAGGTCAGTTGTTTTTCTAGTGAGATATTTCTTCTACTTTTTTCATTCTTTTGATTTTATTTAATTGTTTTGGTGTCTCATGATGTCATTAGCTTCCATCTGTCCAATTCTAATTTTTAAGAAATTATTTTCTTCATTTGGCCAATTCTACTTTTTAAGGAGTTCTCTTCAGTGAATTTTTATATATCTTTTTCCATGTGGCCAATTTTTTTTAAGGTGTTATTTTCTTTAGCATTTTTTGTGTCTCCAAATTGTTGACTTTTTCATGATTTTCTTGCATCACTGTCTTTTCTTTCCCCAATTTTTCCTCTATTTCTCTTATTTGACATTAAAAGGACATTTCTAGGACTTCTTTTGGGCCTGAGAATCTATTTACATTTTTCTTTGAGGCTTAGATGTAGCAGTTTTGACTTTGCTGTCCTCTTCTGAGTTTGTGCTTTGATCTTCCCTGTCACCATGGTAAGTTTTTTTTGTTTTTTGTTTTTTGCTTTTTGGAGGGCAGTTGGGGTTAAGTGACTTGCCCAAGGTCACATGGTTAGTTTTTTGTGTTAAGTGTCTGAGGCTGGATTTGAACTCAGGTTCCTCCTGACTCTAGGGCTGGTGCTCTATTCACTGTGCCACTAGTCATCCTCCCCACCCCCGATTATTTCTTGACTTTTAACTTTATGTTAAAGTTGGGCACTGCTCTAGGGGTGGAGGTGGCACTGTCCCAAGCTTCATATTTTTTTTTGTGTGCAGCTGTTTTCAGAGCTAGTTCTAGGGGTCTGTATGTTTTCAGTTATTCCAAGTTTGTATGATCTAAAAAGAGGCATATTTACTACTCTCCTGACCTGTGCTCTAGTCTGTGAGTGACCACAAGCACTTTTTTTCCGTCATGTAACTGTGGCTAGGATCTCTGCTCCTCTGTTCACAAGTTCTGGTGTATTAGTGTTCCTCTTCATCCTGGGACTGTGACCCAGCTCTCAGTACAGACCATGCAAAAAATCCTGGACCCAGTGCTAGCAAAGATCTCCCTGTAATCTCCTTTTGACCAGTTGTTCAACTCCCTTACTGTCTGTGGGTTGAAGGCTCCAGAAACTGCCACTGCTGATTCAGTTGTGGTTTGCTGTGGTATGAACCTGTATTGGAGCAGCCTGTACTGGAGCTGTACCTTGCTCCACTCTCATCCCAGTGTAATAGACCTTTCCTAATGACCTTTTAAGTTGTCTTGGGCTATAAAATTGTATCATCTTATCCTTTTGTGGGTTCTTCTATTTCAAAATTCATTTTGAGGCATTATTTAAAGTAGTTTGGAGGGGAATTTGGGAGAGCTCATGCAAATCCCTGTATTTTCTCTACCATCTTACTTTGACCCTCAAAAAGAGGCAATTCAAGAATTATTGAACTACATGAAAGCCATGATCTAAAAAAGAGCCTAGACATCACATTTGAAGAAATTATAAAGGAAAACTTCTTTGATACCCTAGATCTAGAGCAAAATGAAAATTGAAAGTAAAATAGAAATTGAAAGAATTTACTCATCACCTCTTGAAAGAAATCCCAAAATGAAAACTCCCAAGAATATTATAGCCAAATTTCAGAGCTCCCAAGTGAAGGAGAAAATATTGAAAACAATGAAAAAGAGACCATTCAAATATTATGGTGCCACTGTCAGGATCATATTAAGGTTTAGCAGCTTCCATATTAAAGAAGGAGAGGGCTTAGAATATGATATTTTGGAAGGCAAAGGAGTTAAGCTTACAACCAAGAATACCCTACTTAGCAAAAGGGAGTATAATCCTTTTGGTAGAGGCAAGGCGGGGGAGATAGACATTTAATGAAACAGAGGACTTTCAAACATTCCTGATAAAACCAGATGTGTATAGAAATTTTAAAATTAAGACACAAGATTGGAGAGAAGTGCAAAAAGGTAAATATGAAAGAGATATCATAAAAGGCTCAATCTGTTTATATTACCATATGTGAAGAAGATATATGTAAGTCATAAGAACTCTATAATTACTAGGGCCATTAGAAGAACTCTGCAGGGGGCGGCTAGGTGGCACAGTGAATAGAGCACCAGCCCTGGAATCAGGAGGACCTGAGTTCAAATCCAGCCTCAGACACTTGACATACTTACTCGCCGTATGACTTTGGGCAAGTCACTTAACCCCGAATTGCCCTCTAAAAAAAAAGCAAAAAAAAAAAAGAACTCTACATAGATGGGGCACAGAGTGAGTCAATTATGTTGGGATGATCTAAAAATAATATATGGGCAAGAAAGAGGGATGCACTTGGAGAAGGAAGAGAAAGAAGGAATGGGGAAAATTATCTCACATAAAAGAGATACATAGGAAGAGTTTTTACAGTGGAGGGGAAAATGGGAGAGACACACAATGCTTGAACCTTATTGTCCTCTGAATAGGTTCAAAGAGTAAGAACATATATGCCTACATACTCATTTGAGCATAGGAATCTATCTCACTTAACAGGGAAGTAGGAAGGAAAGGGGATAAGTGATAGGGAAAAGTGATAAAAGGGAGAGTAGAGTAACGGAGGCCATGGTCAGAAGTAAAACAAACTTGAGAAGGAACAGGAGAGAGACAGAGACAGGGACAGAGAGACAGAGAGGAGGAAGAGGAGGAGGAGAAGGAGGAAGAGGAGAAGAAGAAGAAGAAAGGATGGAGGGAAATATATAGTAATCATAACTGTGAATGTGAATGGGATGCTCTCACCCATAAAATGGAAGTAGCTAACAGATGGACTAGAAAACAGAATCTAACAATATGTTGTTTATAAGAGACAGACTTAGAAATGGGAAGGAGATGGACTTCATAATTACCTGGAGAGGCTTATACAAATTGTTGCTGAGTGAGAAGAGCAGAACCAGGAAAAATTTGTACACAATGACAGACACATCGTATGTGTGATGACTAACCTTGACGAACTGAACTCTTCTCCGCAACACACAGCTATAAGACAACTCTACAAGCCTCAGGATGGAAGGAGATATCTACATTCAGAGTAAGATCTAGAAAGACTAGAGTTTAAATGGAGACTGAAGCAATACATGCTATCATTCTTTTTCATGTTTGATTTTGTTT
>CM053580.1:372673087-372687868 GCA_028627135.1 Pseudochirops cupreus | reverse complement strand
GGGGGGCAGGATAGGAAGAAGGGACATGTAATCAGACTCTCACTGTGTGCTCACTATGGAGAGGTTCTGCGTAATGTCACGTGTTCAGCCTGTATATGATTGCTTGTCCGTCCAGTGGGGGTGGGTAGCTAGGGAGGAGAAGAAAGAATCTGGAATCTGGAGTTCCATAATCAAATGTTATGAATGTGTATCTATCTATTTATCTATATATGCAATTATTGTTATTATTATTATTATTGACTATATCCAACTGGAACTTGAGATACACAGGCACTGTGATTGGGAGATCCATCCTGCCCTACCGAAAAGTAACAAAGGAGAGAATAGACTGGGGGAGGGGGGACACACTGGGATGGCTGTTTTGGGGTGGTGGGTGGGGGAAAGAGGGGGAGAAAATACATAACTCAAAATCTTGTGGAAATGAATGATGCAAACTAAAATAAAATTAAAAAAAAAGAAATTGAAAAACAGTAAGAAAAGAAAGCAAATTGCACTAAATCTGGAAAATATGTACTGCTTTTATCCTGTTAGGATATAGGATAGGATGAGTCAAGGGCAGTCATTATTGCACTTTAGCATCAGAAGGAAAGAAAGGACATTTTGAACACCCACAACAAGCAGTTGTTGCTTCTTTTTGGTTTGCTTTTAGGGCTTATTTCACATTTTCCCAACAAGTTTGTTTACTATCCTAGTACCAAGCAGCAAGGTAGAGAAATGGATAGAAAACTGGACTCAGAGTCAAGAAGCCCTGAGTTTGAATACAACCTTGGACACTTCCTAGCTGTGTGATTCTAGACAAGTCAATTTACTTTTCTTTGCCTCAGTTTCCTCACCTGAAAAGTGAGGGAGTTGGGCTCAATAGCCTCCAAGGTTCCTTCCGACTCAAAATCTATGTACCAACATACTACTAAGATGCTAGGCATGCTTCCTTCAGAAATCTGAGATTCAAAGTTTATTTATAGACAGAGTTATGACTTAAGTATATTTTGCTCATAAATAAACTAATAAAAGATTCTCAGAGAAGAGAAAAACAGGGAGGTAGGAAGGGAGAGTTCATAAAAAGAAACCTCAACAGGTACTCAGTATTTTGAAGGGTTACTAAGCTGTCTCCCAACCAAGAATGTCATAGAAGACAGAAAGCTGACTTCCAACTTCAGGTATAGATGTTTTCCTTAGCTATAACAGAAATATTCATTTTACCTTTAAGGCATGTTTAATGCATAAATTCAACTAGGAAAAATAAGTAAAAGTAATACAATGAAATTTTGGTGAGGTTATGAAGAAATATAGCCATGTTCTTCAGCTGGGCACTACATGTTGATTCAGTCTTTTAGAGAAGAGAATCATAAGATTCTAATAAAGATAAGGGTGTACATCTGGCAGCATAGTAGAGTGGCTAAAAGAGAGCTGGCCCCAGATTCAGAGTGGCCTGGGTCCAAGTTTTGCCTCTGACACATATTAACCGTCTCAATGCTGGAAATGTCACTTAACTGATCAGTGCCTCAGACTATTAGTTGCAGAATTATTTCCTATCTGCAATAGTGGAGGAGGTTTCCTAAGCAGGGATCTCCCTACCCTCATGAAATCACAGGTCAGTACACCTCCAAGCACATATTTATAAAATGTTTTCTAGTTTGCAAAGCACTTTTCTCACAGCAACCTTCTCACAGCAACCTCACAAGGTAGGGAATTGCCTCATCGTTCTTGATTTACAGATGAACAAACCAATGCTCAGAAAGGTTAAATGTCTTGTCTGAGGTTGCACAGCCCTGAACATAGGCTTTACAATCCTAAATCTGGTGTTCTTTCAATGACAGTACACTTCCTCATAAAATATTGGAATATTAGAGCTGAAATGTACTCTAGAGGTTGTATAGTTGAAACTTCTTATTTTACAAGATGAAGAAACTGAGGCTTGTCCTTCCTCCTCATCAAGATTATGTTCCACCCAAGTCAGCAATATGTAAACAGAATTGTAAGAAAAACTCCAATCCTTTGACCTGGTAAACCCATTTTGAAAAATTCCCTAAAAACTCCCAAAAGAAAAAAAATGCAAAATACATAAAGAGATGTTCATAATAGTGTCAGTTATTATGGTGAAAAAATTGGAAAAAATCCAGATATTCCTATGCCCAACAGAGGGAATGGTTAAGAAAACCTTGGCATATAAACACAAAAGAGTAATGTATAGTCATTAGACATTTTAAATATGTGGATTGTGCCAACATTTGACAAGGTATAATAAAATGTTTAAAAAGGAGAATACAAATATATATAGCTACTAATCATAACTAAACAAAAATTTATTTTGTACATTGAATTAGGAAGAGTTTCAAGAGGTGTGGTGTCTAGTATATCTAATTTTCTTTCATATATGTTGTATGTTTACAAGAAAAGTTATACAGTAAAAGAGCTCAGATCTTGAAATTTTGGAAACAGTGCTAATATTAGATCATCTTACAGTGACATTGATCTGACCTCCTTAAAATTGAGAAATAAAAATTCTAATGTTATATTGGAAGCCAACGTGTAGCATTTGCCAATGTGTAGCTGCCAAACCCCTCCCTCACCTTCTCCCTTAACCAAGGTATCCATGAAATAATGGGGCAATTCAATCACTTAGAATATTTCAAGATGCTAAGAGGTCCCTCAGTGATATTCTCTGGGTTTGGCAGGTGGCTAAAAAGCTTTGCTTTTGTAAGTCATTTTCAAGAAACAACTGTCATGTTTAGTAGGTTTTGTACCATAAAATAACACTTAACAGTATCCATAAGTTACTTTCAAATGACTGTAATTGCTCAGAGTAATAAACATAGTGTGATACAGGCAACTCAATCATTCATGCAAGGAGGATTGGGATGTGCCAAGAGTACGTAATCAAAAATCTTTTATGCTATATTTGCCTTTGCAATGCATTGTGGCTTTTTTATATTTATATCCCTCATTACGTTTCTCCTAGTTTAACATTAAAAAGAAACGTATGGAAGACAAAACTAAGAGAAGCTAATGGAGGAAGAACACAAAAGGCTGGGTTGGTTCAATCAAACAATCAATAAGCACTGATGTGTTTCCTATATATATTCCCTGAGAATACAAAGTTAAAAAGACAATCTCTGCCCTTGAGAAGCTTCCACTCTGCTGAAGGAAGCAACATGTATATATGCATATGAGTCAACCTAAAAATATATAAGCTATTTTTTAAATGGGAGGAGAGAGGTACTGGCAGCAGGGGTCAGGAAATCTTCGTATAGAAGGTAACACTTGAACTGATTTCTGATGGAAGGTAGAGATTCTAAGTGGTGGAAGTGAGGAGGGAAAGTTTTCTAGGTAGAGGGGATAGTGAAGACAGTTTTATAAGAATAGTGGTCAAGAGTACTAAAGTTGAAAATGATCTGAGGCTGGTGATAAATGCTGAGGTCAATAAAAAAATGTGTTTTAAGATCTTATCTCAGTGTACAACAATGAATCCATTGATGTGGGTATTCCATCCTTGAGGTTAGGAAGGGGGGGAATGCATTCCAGGAATGTGTGGGCAATGTGTTTGAAGGTAGACAGCTGGGCAATGGAATGTAGGTTAGTTTGGCTGGAATAGAAAATGTGTATAGGAGAGCAATGTGAAAAATACTGGAAATAATAGGAATTCCAAAATTTAGGAGTTCTCAGTAGGAGTCATATTGTGGAAAGTTTTAAATGCCAGGTTGAAGATTTTAAAATTTTATCTTAGAGACAATCATGAACCATCAAAGATTCCTAAGTAGCAGGGAAAAAATGGACAGGTCAATACTTTGGAAATATCTATCTGGCAGCTGTATGGAAGCTGGATTAATATAGACAGCTAATGGAATCAAGGAGACCAATAAGAAGAATTGCCTAGGGTCACAAAGCTACTAAATGGTGAAACTGTGATTTGAATTCACGTCTCCTGTCTCCAATTCCTTAATTCTTTCCATGACAACATGCTGTCTCTATAGTCAAAGAAGTAAACTCTCTGATTTTAGCTTAAAGACATTTCTCTAGAGTCTTTCTTAATCTAGCCAAATTTGGCTAAATTCTCACCTTAACATGTGAGAATTTCAATTCTTTGCTTCTCAATCTGTAAGTCGTTGCAAATAAAGAAAACATAGGGACACTGATTCTGTAGGTGCTTGGTTCAAGTATAGGTAGTAAACTGTGAATGTGACAACTAAGGCTGTCAGTTTGAATCCAGTTTGGGGAAAATGTTTTTTTTTTTTAAAACCCTCAGAGAATTTACTGAAATTTTGATAATATCCTTAGTATCATATTCAAGGATAATTAACTTGTTCCTGTATCAACTTGTTTTGGGAGAATGTAAGCCAATTGGTTGACGTTTCTGGTGTTATACAGTAGGTTATGAAAAATATAGGATTCCTAGCCTAAGGCTTTTTGTGAATGGCTGATATGCTTACAAACAGTTCCAATGGAGTTCTTGCAGCCACAATCAGAGAAGCTTCTCTAACTTACCATATTTTCCTCCCCCTCTTCCATTCTCCTGAACACTTAAATAAAAATTCCCCATCACTTTGCTGGAGTGCAAACTACCCCAGAGTGTCCCATTAGTTTCCCCAAAGAAAAGACAAAATGCCCATGTTTTCAAATACCCAGCTTTCAAAAGTTTGAATTTTTTTTTCTCTTTTACAAAATTGAGCTATGACTTAATATTACCATTTTCTGCCGGATATTGTAGCCATAGGACTGAATTCTGATGGACCAGCTGCTCTATTCTAAATGTTTGTGCTTCAGGCCCTCGTTTGGTTTTTCATCTCTCAGTATGAGGGTTGTCTCTCTGATTTGCCAATGCTTGGCCCTGGTGCAGTTTGTCTGCCTTCATGTGCTGTAGCTGTTAGCCAAGTAAATCTTTTATTCTTCAGAGACAGGTCTTTATACCAAAAATCACATGAAGTAATTAATATTTTGTCATTAACTTTGAAAAAAATTTTATAATTAACTGATAATTTTGCATTTAATACAATAGTATTATAGAATCATAGAACTGTTATAGATGGAATGACCATCTGATCCAATCCATATCTGTAACATATAGTTAAGTAAATTATCTAACCCTGCTTGAAGTGGTTATCTATCTTTGCTTGAAGACCTCTAAAAAAGGAGAACCTACTACCTCTTGAGGCACCACCACATTCCACTTTTGGACAGCTCTAATTATTAGGGGCACTTAGGTGTTGCAGTGGATATAGATAGCACTGTGCTCAAAATTAGGAAGAATCATCTTGAGTTCAAATCTGACCTCAGACACTTTCTAGCTGTGTGACCCTGAATAAGTCATTTAACCCTGTTTGCCTCAGTTTCTCATCTGTAAAATGATCTGGAGAAAGAAATGGCAAACTACTCCAGTATCTTTGTCAAGAAAACTGCAAATGGGGACACAAATAGTCAGACACAACTGAAAACGACTGAACAAAAACAAAACAAGTTATTAGGAAGTTCTTGATCTCAAGCCTAAAGCTACCTCTTTATAATTCCTAATCATGGCTGCCATTGCCACCTCCTGAGACCAAACCAGTCTAATTCTTCTTCCATGGAAGTACTTGGAAGACATTTATCATGTTACCTCCCAGTCCTGTCACCGAGCCTTCTTGTTTCCAGGACTAACATCCCCAATGCCTTTATTTGTTCTAATATGATATAGACTCAAGGCACTTCATCATCTTGGTTGAATTGTTTTGGGGCCTCCCCACTTACAAATTTCTGTTTTAAATTGAGATGCCCAGAACTGAACACAGAACTTTAAACATGGTCTGACTAAAATAAGAATGAATGAATTAACATTATCTATGTTGTACTGGGTAAGATAAAGAAGGGATGAGAGAGTAGTCAGAGCAGAAGTCATAGATTGTGAAATAACTGAGGGGTGGAGAGAATTGAGGACAAGGAACAAGGCATGGGGATCAGAAGACATAAGGTAAAATAAAGAAATTTCAGAATTCATGAATATAGAAGTACACCACTTGTGGGTGATGGCAAGATGATGGCACAGGATAAAATAAAGGAATTTCAGAATTTGTTAACATGGAAATAAAACCACTTGTGGGGTGATGGCAAGATGAAGGGTATGACTATCTCTATGTGTATCTAAGGTGTGGTGAAGGAGTAGGTCGTGCAAGTTGAATAGACTGAGGAACTAGGAAGGTAAGTTATCAGAGGAGCATCAATATTTATTTTCAAATCCCTTAATATTAGAGGAGAAATTGGATAGACAGACTATGAGCCAGGGACTGAACTCACTGAGAAAGGAGGGAGAATGTCCTAGGAGTTTGAAAGATAATGACCTCATTGTATATAGTAACAGTAATATTGTCAAGATAATAAACTGTGAAAGATTTACCTACTCTGATCAATGATCCAAGATAATTACAAAGGACTCATGATGAAAAAAAATGCTATCCACTTCCAGAGAGAACTGATGAACTCTGACTGTAAATTGAAATATAATTTTCTCACTTTCTTTTCTTTCTTTCTTTCTTTTTTTGTAATATGACTGATATGGAAATGTTTTGCATGATTTCACATGTATAATTGATGTACTGATTGCCTTCTCAATAGGTGGGGAAATGGTCAGTAGGAGCAAGAGAATTTGGAACTCAAAATAAAAAAAAAAGAATGTCCAAAACAAATTAATAATAAATATGAAAAAAAAACTTAAAAAAAGTAAATGTTTCTCTAAATCATAAAAAAAAGAAAGATAATGGCCACCAGTATCTGGAATGGGTGATAAATTTGCATAATGGGAAGCTCAAAGGAGACGAGTGATAGTAGTAGAGGGAGAATCTAGAGGTGGTGTTGGGCTGCACATTGGTAGTCAAAGGTTCAGAATCACTTAGATCAGCGATTCTCAACCTGTGAGTTGTGACCCCTTTGGGGTTCGAATGGGGAACCAAGACACTGCTCCTCTATCTGTCTCCAGGCGGGGCCACCCACATGCAGATATGCCCACACACGAGTATTAAAGGGTCACAGCATTAGAAAGGTTGAGAACCACTGACTTAGATGGAGAGAGTATAAGAGGATAGGAATATGGTAGCTATTAAAGAAATGAGTCCAGGAAGAATATCAGTCACTGTAAAGAGGTCTGTTGATGGCAAGGGGTTAAACTGTGCCAGGTTGTTCTTTTAGGTTCAACCTTGTGGCAGGTGGTGATGTGTCCTTTGAGGCTCCTGGAGGATCACTTCACAGCATGTGAAGATATGACCAGGAACTCAATTAGGGGGTCTGAGGTGGCAGTGTGAGGTAAGGTCAATGCTGGAGAAGACCCAGAAATGGGGAAGTAGGTGGTGGGGTCTTATCCCAGCTTTGGATGGATCTGGCCCAGACAAGGCAGGGATTTGCACTATTTCTCTTACTCTATTATTTAGATTACAGTCAGATCACTCTATTTATCATTTTCTGATCTCACTTTGCTTTTGCCTGGCTCTGCTCCTTTGTTCGTAACACTCCTACTTTTAATCTTTGTGAGTAGATGTCTTTCTTTTGTTCCAGGGGTCAGCTCAGAGGCTATCTTCTCCAGGAAACATTCAGTAATTTAGTTCTCCACCATGCTGAAAGTGGTCCTTTACTTTTTAATTTTCATATAGTACCTCTCCTTTGAATTTACCAGGGTATCAGCTGGTAGTTTAGTGGATAACATATGTGATTATAGATCACAAAATCCTGGGTTCCATGACTGGTTTTCTTTGTAAGCTATTCAAGGCCAAGACCTATTTTTTTTTGTCTTTGTGTTCCCAGTAGCTAGCACAGTAAAGGTGCTTAATGAATCCTTGGTAGATTGAATTGGATGATCCCATTTGAATTTGTATTATAATCATTTATTTCTATGTCTTATCTTTCTTCATAAACTTCCTGATGGCAGAGACTATCTTATTTCATCTTTGTATTCTTAGCAATTAGCCCAGTCTAGTAAACTTGAATATATTTAAGGTTCTTGTTGAATCGAGATGGTTTATACCTCAAACAGCAGCCCTACAATAATCATTACATGTCATATCACCTTCCCACCTTTCTTATGACAATTCTATGAGATTGGCTGTGCAAATTTTCCCATTTTAAAAGCAAAAAAACAGTCTCTGAGATGATAAGTGATTTGACCAGTCATATAGTTAATGAGAAATGGAACTGAGACTTGAACCCAGGTGTTTTAAGTCCAGTTCTTTCTATCTAATATTCTATCATATTATTTCACCATTTCACCTTCTAATCAAACTCTTTAGTGACTCTGAAAGAGACATAAGTGTGTTGGGTGACCTATGTGCAAGAAGACATTATAAAAGAGTGTATGGATGGATCATCAATCACTTCTGTTTAGGTTTACTTGTCTATCAATGGCTCTGCTCCCATATTGTTGGGAGCTCCTCCTGCTGAATCCAACTACTGTCTTAATACTTAAACCTCAATGACATAGGCAAGCAAAATGGGTTAACTAGAAAAAGGAAATGTATAAGAATTTTTTAAAAAATGAGAAATCACAAACTCACTAGGCATATTTCCATATCAACCATAAGCTTCTACCTTCTAACCAAAACTTTCTCCCCAAATGGAGTTCTAACGGAATCCCTCAAATTCTTCCTTATTGTGCCCTTAGTGTCCAGGGTTATGAGCTTGGGAAACACAGGGCTTAAGGCTTGTCACTTGGGATATTCATCCTAAAGCTGAGTATTTGAGACTGCTCCCCTTACAGATAGCAGAAAGTAATATCAAGAATCTTAGCTACTGCTGCAGCCTCCAAAGA
Source organism: Pseudochirops cupreus (assembly GCA_028627135.1). Lineage (NCBI taxonomy): Eukaryota > Metazoa > Chordata > Mammalia > Diprotodontia > Pseudocheiridae > Pseudochirops > Pseudochirops cupreus. Next base: position 372,679,107 of record CM053580.1, on the reverse strand, counting down.
TACTGGAAGTTCAGGAATCAAACAGCTACAGATGGGCATCTCTCTCCTGAGAATGAGAGAAGAATCTGAATCAAGTCCCTGCCTGGGCCCCCAAACTTCCATTTGATGCTATGTTTCCATAGGAGATGAGGGATCATGATAATTACCCCAATTCTAGCTCCCTCTAGATATGACTGCCCTTCTTTCTCTTTTTTCTTTTACACCTATGTATGACACTCTTTATTCTTCAGTATGGCCACTGCCCAATGTAACCTGAGTTCTCAGGGAGTTGGGTCATCAATTGTATCGCCTTGCCAGTGCCTTATTCCAGAGGAATACTCCTGCTTCAGGTGTGATTACAGACATGGTGTCTCAAAGCAAGGAGTTACAACATTAGTTTCTCAAAGTATGCTTGCAATTAATCTCTCTAGTTAGGTATCTACTCTTTATGGCTTACAGTAATCAGGCCTCCTGACCTTCCTTTGGAGGTATTCACTAGGGCTCTGAGTTGGAGCTATCCTTTAGGTGTTCTGTATCAGTTCATTCTGTTGGATGATTACCTTAATCTATGAAATTAGAAGCATTTCCTTCACTCACAGGTTCCTTCTTAGGTAAAAAAAAAATGAGTTTTAGGTCTTGGCTCACTTGTAACTTCCTCTTCTCTTACATGTCTAATTCAACCAGGAAACTTTTGTGACAAGAACTGAATGTCTGTGTAACTCAGACAGGTTTGGGCAGATTGTGAGTAAGTTGTTGGCATTCTGAAGCACTGTTTGATCACTGTAGATTGGGTAACTAACAAATCTCAGCCATCCTGGAAATTGGTGGTGGTCAAATAGGCTGAGTGTTTTCTTAGGGTTACACATAGGTGGCCAAAAGTATCAATAAAAAAAAATACAACCTCAAAGAACAGACAGTAATATTAAGGATTGCCTATGAGAAAACTATCTTAGCAGGGACACCTTAAACTGCTGACTGGAAGGTAACAGGAACTTGTTTAAGCCTGGGCAAATGTCTTATTCATATTTTTGCTCAGGCAAGCTCTAAGTAACAATAGATTCACGTTTTTTTTTAAAAAAGCACTCTAATATTTATATAGCACTTTCCTCACAATCTTGTGAGGTAGGTAGTATAAATATAATTATACCCCCACACATATAATTATGTTTTACAGATCAGGAAGCTGAGGTGAAATGACAACTAAGGTCACAAGACTAGGCACTATAGAATCTAGAGCTTGAATCCAGACCTTTTAAGTCCCACATTTAACACCACAGCACATTATCATTCTGAGAGGTGACATGTCTATTTTCAAAATGAGCACTTGGTAAACAGAAAGACATATTTATAGATTTAATTATCATCTATTTCTTAAAGACCCTGAGAGACCAACTTTTGATAGCTCTGACCTACTTCCCGTTGATAAAGCCAAGGAATTAGTGGGAGAATAAATAGTAGATTGTAGTGCAAGAGTTTTTAATCTGGATTCTATGAACTTAAAAACCTTTTTTAAAAATTGATTTTTCCCAATTGCCTGTAAAAACAATTTTTAACATTTCTTTTTAAAAATTTTGAGTTCTAAATTCTCACCCTTCCGCTTCCCTCCCCCCTCATTGGGAAAGCTGCCAATTTGCTATAGCTTATATATATGCAGTTATATGATACATATTTTCATATTAGACGTATTGTTAAAGAAAACAGACAAAAAAACCAAACCAAAACTCAAACCAAAAAAATAAAGAAAGTGAAGAATAGTATGCTTTGATCTCCATTCATTCTTTCTTTGGAAGTGGATAGCATTTAAAAAAAAATCATGAGTCTTTCAGAATTTTCTTGGATCATTGTATTGCTGAGAATAGCTAAGTCATTCACAATTGATCATTGTACAATATTACTGTCCTGTGTAAACTGGTCTCCTCATTCTCTTCACTTCACTTTGCATCAGTTCGTGTAAATCTTTCCAAGTTGTCCGAAATCATCCTGCGCATCATTTCTCATAGCACATATAGTACAATCCTATACCACAACTTGTTCATTCATTCCCCAATTGATGGGTATCCCCTCAACGTCCAATTCTCTGCCACCACTAAAAGAGCTGCTATAAATATTTTTGTACAAATAGGTTCTTCCCTCTGCCCCTCTCCCCTTATTTTATCTCTTTGGGATGCAAAGCTAGTAGTGGTATTACAGGAATAATCAGATCAGTTCACAACTCTACCAACAGTAAATTAGTGTCCTAATTTTCCCACATCCTCTCCAACACTTACAATTTTCTGTTTCTGTCATATTATCTAATATGATAATGTGAGGTGGTACCTGAGAGTTGTTTTAATTTACATTTCTCTAATCAATAGTAATTTAGAGCATTTTTACATGACTATAGATAGCTTTGATTTCTTCACCTGAAAAATACCTGCTCATGTCTTTTTACCACTTACAAATTGGGGAATGACTTATATTATTATAAATTTGACTCAGTTCTCTATGTACTTTAGAAATGAGGCCTTTATCAGAGACACTGAATGTAAAAATTGTTCCCCAGCTTTCTGATTTCCTTCTAATTTTGGTAGTATTGGCTTCATTTGTGCAAAACCTTTTTAATTTAATGTAATCAAAAGTATCCATTTTACCTCTTGTAACATTCCCTAACTCTTCCCTTTTCCATAGATCTGACAGGTAAACTATTCCATACTTCCCTAATTTGCCCATGGTATCACCCTTTATGTCTAAATCATATACCCATTTTGACCTTTTCTTGGTGTACAATGTGAGAGATTGGTTTATACCTAGTTTCTGTCAAACTTTCCCAGTTTTCCCAGTAGTTTTTGTCAAATAATGAGTTCTTGTCCCAAAAGCTGGGATCTTACATTTATCAAATGCTAGATTACTATGGTCATTTACTAATGTGTATTGCATATCAAATTTATTCCACTGATCCACCATTCTATTTCTTAGCCAGTGTCAGATTGTTTTGATGTTTATTGCTGTACAATGCAGTGTGATATCTGGTATGGCTAGGCCACCTTCCTCCATGTTTTTTTTTTAATTAATTCTCTTGATATTCTTGATCTTTTGTTCTTCCAGATGAAGTTTGTTAATATTTTTTCTAGCTCTTTAGATAATTTTTGGTAGTTTGATTGGTATGACACTCAGTAAACAAATTAAATTAGGTAGAATTGTCATTTTTATTATGTTGGCTTGGCCTACCCATGAGCAATTAATATTTCTCCAACTGTTTAGGTCTAACTTGTATGAAAAATGTTTTGTAATTGTGTTTCTATAGTTCCTGGATTTGTCTTGGCAGGTAGACTCTCTAATGTTTTATATTGTATATAGTTACTTAAATAGAATTTCTCTTTTTGTCTCTTCTATCTGTCTCTTCCAGTCTCTGTTGGACTTTGTTGGTAATATATAGAAATGTAATGATTTATGCGAGTTTATTTTATATACTGCAATTTTGCCAACATTATTAATTATTTCAGTTAGTTTTTAATTGATTCTCTAGAATTCTTTATGTGTTTCATCATTTCATTTGCAAAAATTGATAGTTTTGTTTCCTTGTTGCCTTTCTAATTTCTTCCATTTTTCTTCTTGTAAGAGAAGCTAATAGCTATAGCTAATATTTCTAGTATAATATTGTATAACTGTAGTGATAATGGGCATCCTTGCCTTACCCTGATATTATTGGGAAGGCTTTGAACTTATCCTCATTACAGATAATGCTTCCTGGTGGTTTTAGATAGATACTACAAATTTTTATAATTATCTTTCTATATTGCTTTCCTTTGTACATGCATAGATATATTTTGTTTTACACTTTAAAAACAAAATTCTGAGGTGTCCATAGACTTCGCCAGATTGCCAAGGGGTTCGTGACACAAAAAAAGGCCAAAAATTCTTGTTCTAGTGGAAAAGAAATTAGAATTGGAGACATTCAGATCTAGCCATTATCTGTGGGACATTAGGCAAGTCACAACTTCTTAAGACCTCACTTTCTTCATCTATAAAGTAGAGCAGATGAATTAATTGATCTCCAAGTTCCCTTTTACCTTTAACATTCTATGATTCTGATAATGTCACAGTGAAATGAAGATTATGCTGATCAAGTGAGAAGAGTATGGATTTTGTAGTGAAAAGACCTGAGTTTTACCCCTAGGCCTGTCACTTAGTACCAATGTGATCACTTTATCTCTCTGGACCTCTTATCTGTAAAAAGTAAAGGAGTTTGGCAAGATAATCTCCAACGTGCTTTATAGCTCCAAATCCTATGACCAGTCATGGATTTCCTTCTGCACTTTGGTAGTTACCAACCCCAACTCAACTCTATGCCCTTCCCCATCCCATGACGATACCAGTGACTCTTCTATAAGCATTACTTCATACTCAGTGGCTTTCCCCATGACCTCAGTCCTGATGGGAAAGCCTATTAATTTGTTACATAAAATGCTAATTTAATCATAAAAATCAATTAAAAAAAGAACCTTTTACAGCAGTAAATGAAATCTCTCTCATCTCATATAGAGGTAGTACCTGCTGTCTGGGGTCTAACCATATGGGGTCACATTAATTTGAGTCCAAGAAAATGAATATTGCTATTCATGAAATACAGTTCTACAGAGCACAGGATAATCTTACTTTTGAAAATACCCGAGATAGAAATAACAGAACTCTATTGAAATCATCTCCTGCTACTAAACCTGTAAGACTTAATTGACTTTTATGTGTTATTATCTTGGGACTTGCAAAATGAATAATTCTAAGTGATTTTAACTCCATAAGGAGAAAACTGTGATTTAAAAACACTTCTTGGTGTTTATTAGTTTTTTTTTCTAAACTCTGTTCTCTGGGATATAAAGTGAGATATTTTATGCTCCATCTGTTCCACCTGACCTATATTTACTTACAGGAAACCATCTCTTGTTACACAAACAGGTCTATTCTTTTATATTATGCTATAATTAATGAAGTATGCAGAACCTCTCAATTATAGTGCGCTGATAAGACTAACAACCTTTCCCCTTCCTGCCAGGTAGACATATAATCATTACAGACCACCAGCCCTACAGCAGTAAACATAATATTTCTAATAGGAACTATAACTTTATGTACTTTAGAGACTCCAGTTAGGCCCAGGAACTCAATTAACATGTCTTCCTGCAGATTGCACTTACTTGTTTCCTCTCTGTCATCCCCATTCTTTCACTTACTTTCCATCTTTCCCTCTCTAGTGGCTCATTTCCTACTGCCTACAAACATGCCCATATCTCCTCTGTCCTGAAAAAAACCCTTGATTTGACCCTTGCATTTCCACTAACTATTGCCCTGTATCTCTTCTTTTTTTAGCTTCTGTATCTCTACTGCCTTTTTTTTTTTAAAAAAGCTAAACTGTAGCTAAAAGGTGGTCTACAATAGATACCTTCACTTGCCTCTCATCCTTTTCTTAATCCCTCAAAATCTGGCTTCCAACCTTATCATTCCACTGCAACTGCTCTCTCTCTTCAAATTTACAAATAACTTCTAAATTGCTAAATCCAGTGGCATTTTCTCAATCCTCATTTACCTTGACCTGTCTTTAACCCTTGACACTGTTGATTACTCTTTTCTCTTGGATACTCTCTTTTCTCTAGTGTTTCAGGACATCCCTTTTTCTTGGTTTTCCTCCTACTTTTCTGACCTTTTCTCCTTTCATTGGATCCTCCTCCACATCATGTCCTCTACCTGTAGGTTCTGTTCTGAGTCCTCTTTTCTTCCACTTGGTGATTTCATCATCTCCCATGCATTTAATTACCATCTCTAAGCTGATGATTCTTAAATCAACTTTTCCTTCTCCATTCTCTCTGCTGAACTCTAATCTAGACTCTCCAACTGTCCTTCAGACACCTCAAGTTGAATGTGAGTAGACATCTCAAATTCAGTTTATCTAAAAGAGAACTCATTATCTTCATCCTGTAGCAGCAAGCACACTAGCATACCCAGGAAAGCTGCTAGCACAGGTTCTTAGATCTGGTTTTCTAAAGGAAAGCAACTCAAAATGGGCTAAC